>JAOPSE010000027.1:38877384-40077384 GCA_029449295.1 Zea luxurians | reverse complement strand
AGAAGAAACTATCCCAAAACCAGGAAAGAATGAGGTAGTAGTCTTCAAAAGTTTTCTGAAGGCTGGTTTAAGGTTCCCCCTTAACAAGATGATTGCTATTGTACTGAAGAAGTTTGGAATTTACCTTCATCAGCTGACCCCTAATGCTATCGTTAGGTTGAGCGTTTATATTTGGGCCCTTCGTAGCCAGGGAGTGGAACCGTTTGGTGAGGGTTTCTACCGAGTTCATGAATTACACTACCAAACTAAAGCCAGAGGAGACGGTCTGCACGAGAATTTTGGCTGTTACAACTTTGCTTATCGCAAGACTACGAAGTTTCCTGTAACACCCGGTTTTAAGGAACAAAGCCGGGTGCATCTCATACATGCGCCAAGAAGACAACATATACAATAACAGAGTGTATAGAGATAAATGTCATTAACATCAGAGTATTTATTACATAGCGGAAGACTTATTACAAAATAAATTACTAAAGATAACACAAACTAAGGATCATTGGCGCCAATGTCGACTGGGAAACGCCACCTAGATCAGATCGAACTCCTCAGTGTTAGGCAGCTCCTCCTGAACCACCTGATCATCTCCTGTGGGGGGGGGGTGTGAGACAGCAAGGGTGAGCTCACACATGATCATAGCTCAACAAGTTGTGGGGAACCAGTGGACACAAACTCACAAAGGTGTGAGTTCATGTGATGTGTAAGGCTAATCAATGATAAGGGTTAAAGCTGAGCATTGCTTTTAAGTAGTTGGTCAAAATTTTATTATCAGTTACTAAGTGTAAGTAAATACCAAACCATAAGTAAAGTAATAGAACAAAATTAATAATAAACCCATGCAATGCAAATGACAAAATTTAATTTAAGTTCCATAATTTAAACATCAGAGAGTCCTGAGCTGCTCGTGACCGTGAGCTCGGCTAGTATACCAGTTTTACACTCTGCAGAGGTTGTACCCTTTACCCACAAGTCATGTTACCCATCTGCCAAGGGGTCATGAATCCCATATACCTCTACCTAGGAAGCACGGCAGGGCAACACTACGAGGCCTTTACAAAGTTCCACTAGCTTCCGAAAACCCGCTACAGTTTATGGGAAGATCCAGTAAAGGGTTCCTGGCTGATAGCCATCGCAGCAAAATCAACCAGGGACCTCCCCGCACTGACCTCTCCCCTACTGCCCTTGCCCCTTTCGGGTAAGGTAGTCTTCCACTAGCTTTCCTAATTAGTCAGCCAAGGGCGTCCCATTCCACCCTTGTGGTGGCACGTGGTTCTCAAGTTAAGCTCTATGTTCCAATTAACATTAATGATAACAACATGAACATAAACAGAATAACAACAAGAATTGGAACATAGAGGTAATAAATGATTATCCCAAAACCATATAAAGCAATAGCAAACTACCCAAGTGATTCAGGGGTAAACAAGGTAATGAGATAAACAATCTAGGGAGTCCTATTGGGTCCCATCAAAATTATCCTATGCATGGATAAGTGATATTAAAGAACATTATTGGGTAAAATGTGGTCAAGGGCACAACTTGCCTTCAATGAGCTCCTGCTCAGCTACTTCAACCTGCTGCTCACCAGGATCCTCAGCAACGGGCTCTTCTACTCGCCACAATACAAACAAGCACAGTGCATATAGAGAAATTAACATTACACCAAACATATAAACAAAATGCACAGAGATATTCTACATATTAAAATAAAATCCTAGGAACAGAAATCATATTTTTCTGAATTATAGATTTTAAGTTATGCATTTTCAAAGATTTTATGTGCTTTAAATAGGATTAAGTGATAAATAAATCTCCTTACTGTTTTTATGCCAAAACAGAGACACTAAGAGCTAGAGAATAAAATTACAAAATTTTAGCAACTGGAATGGATGAATTTGGAGTTAGTATGAATTTTCTATGAATTTATAAAGTTCTAGCAATTATTTTCCTATTAAAAATCCATTTAATAATCCTTTTCTCTGGTTTTATAAAGTTATGGACTGGGCGTCAATTTCCAGGAAACCTAGGGGTCTCGGGGTAAAAGTCTATAGACACAGCGCACAGTGCACTGGACGGCGGGTTGATTCCTATGAAGTCCAGGGGCTCTTTAACAAATATGCCAGCGCGAAAGGGTATGGCGTGATATCAGCCGTCAGATCTAAACCGACGGCCCAGATTAGAATCCTATCACCCAGAACCGGTACGCGCCCAGAGCCGCACGATCGACGATCAACGGCCCAGTTTTAATGAAACCGAGATCAACTCGCAACCATCCGATTGAATCCTACGGTTCAGATCTAAAGCGCGAAGGGGTATTTCCCTGTTTTAATCACAGCCGTTCATCGCCGAATCGACGGACGCGAATCCCTCTTCTCCCCCCGACCAACCAAGACGGCGGCGCCGCCGCGATTCCCTCCCGGTCGAACTCCGGCGAGGTGAAATCGGCGTTCCCCAAGCGCTGAGCTTCAAATTGAATCGAGATTTACCATGCGGGGATCAAAGCGATCACGGGGGATGGCTTTCTTACCGAGGATGCGCAGTGCAGGGGCCCGGCCACGGTGAGCGGCGGATCTGCTTCCACGGCGACGAATTCGTAGGCACTCGGGTGTCGATTCCGCCCGACGAGCCTGGGTACACCAACAGCGAGTTGGCCCGAAGCGCTACGGACCGAATGGACGGCTTAATGGTGGCAGTGGCGAGCTAGCGCCGTGACGCAAGGTTGGCGGAGGTGAGCTCGGTGGTTGGCTTCGCGAGAAGGACGGGCGACACTATAAATGGAGAGCACGGAGGAATAGCGCCGGATCAAACTCCACGCCGTTCGGAGGGGATGGATTCCGCGGATCCCGGAGCTAGCCGGTGAAGCCCCCGCGGCTATTCCGCGCGACGCGCGCTAAGGCTGTTGCGCGAGTTGTTGAAGATGGCGCTGACAACATGGGTTCCACGCGTCAGTGAGAGACGGGGAAGCCACGCGCGTAAGCGACCGGCCCAGGGGACCCACCTGTCGGCGCACGCGAGCGCTGGGCCGCGCGCGAGTAAGCGACTGGCGAGCAGGTCCCGCATGTCAGTGAGGCAGCGAGCGTGAGCGCGAGAGAAAGCAGTGCGCGCGGATGGGCGGCTGACGTGTGGGCCCCGCGTGTCGGCGCCGGGTTGCCCAGATGGGCCGCGCGGTTATGAAATCAGAAGTGGGCCGAAAACGGGTAAGCCGGCCCAGGTAGCGTTTTATTCTTTTCCCTTTTTCATTTTTCTGTTTTTCTTTTTCATTTCTTTTTCAAATTCAAACTTCAATCTAAATTCAAACTTTGTGGCACTTTATATATTGGTTAATTGTCTATTTTGATCATCTCAACTGTGATGAAGTGATTTTAATGACAACTTTATTTGTATTGAATAATATTCCTTCCTCTTCTCTAATTTCAAGAATTTCTTTTAGGTTTTAAATTCTCTTTTTGGTCTTTAATACCTTTTCTTGTCACAAAATGCACACAAAATAAAATATCCAGCATGATGCAACAATTTAGTAGCATATCTTTTTATTATTTGTTCTTGGACATGGTGTTCTCATATGATGATGAACAAAGATCACACTCACATAAAGAGAAAATGTTTCTCTATTGATATTATTCCTAGC
This sequence comes from Zea luxurians, assembly GCA_029449295.1. NCBI lineage: Eukaryota > Viridiplantae > Streptophyta > Magnoliopsida > Poales > Poaceae > Zea > Zea luxurians. The sequence continues at coordinate 40,073,759 of JAOPSE010000027.1, read as the reverse complement.
ACTTACAAAGTAGGTGTTACAAATCCTACCCCCCTTAAAAATAATCTCGTCCTCGAGATTTAAGAAGAACTAGAGAAAAGGTGGGGAAAATCTATACGAAGCTCTTCTTCCCTTTCCCAAGTTGCTTCATCTTCACTGTGGTGACTCCATTGAACTTTACACATCTTTATCACCTTATTTCTTGTAACTCGAGTCAATGTATCCAAAATCCTGATCGGGTACTCCGTGTAAGTCAAATCGCCTTGAACACTAAGCTCTTCCATTGGTAATTGTTCCTCGGGCACACGGAGACACTTCTTCAGTTGAGATACGTGAAACACATTATGCACATCTGATAGACTAGCAGGTAACTCGAGTTGGTATGCCATCTCCCCAACTCTTCTAAAGATCAAGAATGGTCCAATATAGCGAGGGGACAATTTGCCCTTAACTTTAAATCTCCTCATTCCACGAAGTGGTGACACCTTGAGATACACATAATCTCCTTCTTCAAATTCCAGTGGTCTCCTTCTATTATCAGCATAACTCTTTTGCCTGGTTTGTGCCACTCTCAAATTTTCTCGAATTATACGAACTTGTTCTTCTGCTTCTTGAATCAATTCAGGCCCAAAGAACTGTCTCTCTCCAGTCTGATCCCAATATAGAGGAGTCCTGCACTTCCTCCCATATAAAGCTTCAAAAGGTGACATCTTCAGACTGGCCTGATAGCTATTATTATATGAGAATTCAGCATAAGGCAGACTCTTATCCCAACTTCCTCCATGCTGAAGGGCACATGCTCTCAACATATCTTCCAATACTTGGTTAGTCCTTTCAGTCTGTCCATCAGTCTGAGGGTGATAAGCCGTACTGAAATTCAACTTCGTGCTCATGTTCTCATGAAAGCTTCTCCAAAATCTTGAGGTAAACTGCGAACCTCGGTCAGACACGATCCTCTTTGGTACTCCATGTAAACACACAATCCGAGCCATATATAACTCTGCTAGCTGAGAACCTTTATAAGTAGTCTTGACAGGAATAAAGTGAGCCACTTTAGTCAATCTATCCACAATCACCCATATAGCATCATATCCTTTCTGGGTGCGAGGCAATCCAGTAATGAAATCCATACCAATCTCTTCCCATTTCCACTCGGGTATCTTCAGTGGATGCAGTAGTCCAGCTGGCCTCTGGTGTTCAGCTTTAACTCTTTGACATACATCGCACATAGCCACATGTGCAGCTACATCTCTTTTCAATCCATACCACCAATATTTCCGTTTCAAATCCTGATACATCTTGGTACTACCAGGATGAATAGAATAATCCGAGTCATGGGCTTCCTTCAGTATAGTCTCTCGAAGGCTTTTAACATCAGGAACACATATCCTGTCCTTGAACCATACAGTGCCCTGCTCATCTTCCGTGAACTCCGGAACTCGACCTTCAGTAATCAGATCCTTAATCTCTTTTATCTTATCATCACCAATTTGTCCCTTGCGGATCTCTTGCTCCAAAGTAGGTTCCACATCAATAGTAACTCCTTCAGTATGAGCAACTATCCCCAGGTTAAGTCTCCCGAAATCCTCAACAATCTCATCGGGTAGCTGGGCAACAATAGCTGAATGAACATGCTCCTTGCGACTCAAGGCATCTGCAACCAAGTTTGCCTTGCCCGGGTGATAGTGAATCTCCAAATCATAATCCTTAATAAGCTCCAACCAACGGCGTTGCCTAAGGTTGAGATCCTTCTGAGTGAATATATACTTCAGACTCTTATGATCCGTATACACTTGGCACTTGGTCCCCATGATATAATGTCTCCAAATCTTAAGCGCATGCACAACGGCTGCCAATTCCAAGTCATGAGTGGGGTAGTTTAATTCATGTCTCCGCAACTGACGAGAAGCATAAGCAATCACATGTCCTTCTTGCATGAGCACACATCCTAAGCCTTGGCCACATGCATCGCAATAGATGTCAAATCCTTTCTGCAGGTCTGGCATAACCAAAACTGGTGGCGACATCAACCTCTTCTTCAATAGATCAAAGCTATCTTGACACTTCTCGTCCCACTTAAATTCTTTTCCTTTCTCCAAAAGCGATGTCATCGGCTTAGCAATCTTAGAAAACCCTTCAATAAATCTCCGATAATATCCAGCAAGTCCTAAGAAACTTCGAATCTCAGTAACTGTAGTGGGGACTTTCCACTCCATTATTTCCTTAACTTTAGCAGGATCCACTGCTATTCCTCCATTAGAAATAATATGACCAAGAAATGGCACTTCGCCAATCCAAAACTCGCACTTGCTGAACTTAGCATAGAGTTGATTATCTCGAAGCTTCTGTAGCACCATCCTCAGATGTTCCTCGTGATCACTTTCACTCTGAGAATAAATAAGAATATCGTCGATGAATACCACGACGAATCTGTCCAAGTACTCCATAAACACCTTGTTCATCAAGTTCATAAAATAAGCTGGTGCGTTAGTCAATCCAAATGACATAACTGTGAACTCATATAATCCATATCTAGTAGAGAAAGCCGTCTTGGGAATATCCGATGGTCTAATCCTCATCTGATGGTATCCCGATCGGAGATCAATCTTCGAGAATACTCTAGCACCTCTCATCTGATCAAATAAATCCTCAATACGGGGCAACGGGTATTTGTTCTTCACTGTAACATCATTAAGAGATCTATAATCCACACACATCCGTTGCGATCCATCCTTCTTTTGTACAAACAAGACCGGCGCTCCCCAAGGTGAGGAACTCGGACGAATGTACCCAGCCTCTTGTAACTCTGTTAACTGCTTCTTCAGTTCCTTCAACTCCTCTACGGACATCCTATATGGCCGTTTAGAAATAGGGGCGGTTCCAGGTAAGAGGTCAATAACAAACTCAACTTCTCTTTCAGGTGGCATTCCTGGTAACTCCTCTGGAAAGACATCCGGAAAATCTCTAACCACCCGGATGTTGTCACCGACAAACTCCTCAGGCATGAAGAACATTGCACGCATAGATGAGGAGGTTACTGCAATGTTAACTTGAAACCTTTCTCCTTTAGTAGTAGTGAGTTCTACGGTACCTCTACCACATGCTATAACGGCCTTTGCCTTTCTTAGCCATGACATACCAAGAATCAAATCTATACTGCTTGACTCCAATATTATAGCAGTAGCTCCAAATTCTCTACCCATAATGGTTAATGTCAATCTACGTGTCATTTGATTTGCCTCAACATGCCCTTTAGGTGTAATTACTATCAGGGGTTTTCTCATATTTAGCAGTGGTATTTCATTTGTGTTGGCATATCTAGCAGACATGAATGAATGTGTGGCACCAGAATCAAATAATATGGTTGCAGGAATTGCATTAACATAAAACATACCAATTACGAGGTCCCCTCCATCCGGAGTAGCATCAACGCTGACTTGATTAACCTTGGCAATAGAATATCCCTTGCCAGTTCCTGGAGTTTGCTGCCTGTTCTGAACTGGAGTAGTAGCAATCCTCTGTGGGCAGACATTTGCATAATGACCAATCTTCCCACACTTGTAACATTGAGTGCCCGGACTCTGTCCTGAAAACTTCGTCGGGGTGCCAGTAGGGGTAGCCTGTCGAGGAGGTGGAGTCCTCAGTGGGGATTGCGGAACTGGGCGTGGTCCTCCGGGTCGAGTCGGTGTACCCTGTGGTGAACTGTAGCGAGGACGAACACTGCTGCTTCCTTGTCCTTGAGATATGGCCTTCCTCTTCAAATCTCCCAGTTGAACACGCTTGTGTTCAATAGCCAGTGCCTTATCAAGCAGCCTCTGAAATGATGGAAATGTGTGTGCCACAAGAGCATACTGCAGTGGTCCATTAAGTCCTTCAATGAAATGCTCTTGCTTCCTCTCGTCTTCAGCAACTTCTTCAGGGGCATATCTGGATAACTGAATAAACTTGTCTCTGTACTCGCTGACTGACATACTCCCTTGCTTCAGCGACAGAAATTCCTTCTTCTTGATTTTTATCATCCCAGCTGGAATATGATAGTTCCTGAACTGTGTACTAAACTCTGCCCAGGTAATAGTATCCGCAGCATCATGGGCAGCAGTATAAGAATCCCACCAGTCAGCAGCAGGACCAATCAGACGTCCAGAAGCATATAAAACCTTCTCACGGTCCGTGCATTGTGCAATATTCAGCATCTTCTCAATTGCTTTCAGCCAATCATCCGCGTCCAGTGGATCAGGTGAGCTTGCAAATGTGGGTGGCTTATGGCTCATGAACTCTCTATGCTTGTCTCGGGGTGGAACTGGTGGTGGTGGTGGAGGCAGTGGTACTTGTTGCTGTTGTTGTTGCATTTGCTGTTGCAGCTGCTGTTGTTGCGCCCTCCTTTCCTGGCGTATCTCATCTCGCTCCTGGCGCAACTCCTGGCGTATATCCTCTCTTTCTTGACGCATCTCCTGGCGTTCTTGCTGCATCTGAGCACGCATATCAGCCATAGTGTCTGCCATTTGCTGCATCATTGCCATCTGAGCAGCAACCAGTGGGTCAACTCCGCCTGGTGGAGGATTAGGAGGATTCATCCCTGCAGGTTGTGGCTGAGGTTGTCTTCGAGTGTGTTGGTTAGGAGGCAAATCAATTCCACCACCCCGCCTGGTATTGACCATCTGAGTTAGATACATATGGTAAGAAAATAGTAGACAAGGCAGGTATTTACAAATCAGGTTACTTTTGGGGGACTTTTTAGCTAAGCAGATTAATATTTTACATATCCTAGCTAATCCAATACCTTATGGTGGTACATACTGAGATGTCCATAGTTCAATCAATCAAAGAAGCAAATCAGGCATGTAGCATCAGCACAATCAAACAACATTTTTAAATAGAGAAAATAGTTTTAATTTGTCTTAGGTTCCCTATCTCTTAAAATGTCATAGGGGTAGGGATTCCAAGGTGTGAAATCCATCTTGTCTTAGGGTAGAAAAGGTAAGAATGATCAGAGTAGAACAGTAGAAGTTGAGACAGGATCAAGATAAGTGTAGAAAGAATTAGAGTAAGGTAAGTGTAGAATGAATCAGAATAAGATAAGTAGGTAAGGGTTTTGTCCATTTCTATCTAAGTCTCGTCCTACAGTCAACATTTCCTCTGATACCACTTCTGTAACACCCGGTTTTAAGGAACAAAGCCGGGTGCATCTCATACATGCGCCAAGAAGACAACATATACAATAACAGAGTGTATAGAGATAAATGTCATTAACATCAGAGTATTTATTACATAGCGGAAGACTTATTACAAAATAAATTACTAAAGATAACACAAACTAAGGATCGTTGGCGCCAATGTCGACTGGGAAACGCCACCTAGATCAGATCGAACTCCTCAGTGTTAGGCAGCTCCTCCTGAACCACCTGATCATCTCCTGTGGGGGGGGGGTGTGAGACAGCAAGGGTGAGCTCACACATGATCATAGCTCAACAAGTTGTGGGGAACCAGTGGACACAAACTCACAAAGGTGTGAGTTCATGTGATGTGTAAGGCTAATCAATGATAAGGGTTAAAGCTGAGCATTGCTTTTAAGTAGTTGGTCAAAATTTTATTATCAGTTACTAAGTGTAAGTAAATACCAAACCATAAGTAAAGTAATAGAACAAAATTAATAATAAACCCATGCAATGCAAATGACAAAATTTAATTTAAGTTCCATAATTTAAACATCAGAGAGTCCTGAGCTGCTCGTGACCGTGAGCTCGGCTAGTATACCAGTTTTACACTCTGCAGAGGTTGTACCCTTTACCCACAAGTCATGTTACCCATCTGCCAAGGGGTCATGAATCCCATATACCTCTACCTAGGAAGCACGGCAGGGCAACACTACGAGGCCTTTACAAAGTTCCACTAGCTTCCGAAAACCCGCTACAGTTTATGGGAAGATCCAGTAAAGGGTTCCTGGCTGATAGCCATCGCAGCAAAATCAACCAGGGACCTCCCCGCACTGACCTCTCCCCTACTGCCCTTGCCCCTTTCGGGTAAGGTAGTCTTCCACTAGCTTTCCTAATTAGTCAGCCAAGGGCGTCCCATTCCACCCTTGTGGTGGCACGTGGTTCTCAAGTTAAGCTCTATGTTCCAATTAACATTAATGATAACAACATGAACATAAACAGAATAACAACAAGAATTGGAACATAGAGGTAATAAATGATTATCCCAAAACCATATAAAGCAATAGCAAACTACCCAAGTGATTCAGGGGTAAACAAGGTAATGAGATAAACAATCTAGGGAGTCCTATTGGGTCCCATCAAAATTATCCTATGCATGGATAAGTGATATTAAAGAACATTATTGGGTAAAATGTGGTCAAGGGCACAACTTGCCTTCAATGAGCTCCTGCTCAGCTACTTCAACCTGCTGCTCACCAGGATCCTCAGCAACGGGCTCTTCTACTCGCCACAATACAAACAAGCACAGTGCATATAGAGAAATTAACATTACACCAAACATATAAACAAAATGCACAGAGATATTCTACATATTAAAATAAAATCCTAGGAACAGAAATCATATTTTTCTGAATTATAGATTTTAAGTTATGCATTTTCAAAGATTTTATGTGCTTTAAATAGGATTAAGTGATAAATAAATCTCCTTACTGTTTTTATGCCAAAACAGAGACACTAAGAGCTAGAGAATAAAATTACAAAATTTTAGCAACTGGAATGGATGAATTTGGAGTTAGTATGAATTTTCTATGAATTTATAAAGTTCTAGCAATTATTTTCCTATTAAAAATCCATTTAATAATCCTTTTCTCTGGTTTTATAAAGTTATGGACTGGGCGTCAATTTCCAGGAAACCTAGGGGTCTCGGGGTAAAAGTCTATAGACACAGCGCACAGTGCACTGGACGGCGGGTTGATTCCTATGAAGTCCAGGGGCTCTTTAACAAATATGCCAGCGCGAAAGGGTATGGCGTGATATCAGCCGTCAGATCTAAACCGACGGCCCAGATTAGAATCCTATCACCCAGAACCGGTACGCGCCCAGAGCCGCACGATCGACGATCAACGGCCCAGTTTTAATGAAACCGAGATCAACTCGCAACCATCCGATTGAATCCTACGGTTCAGATCTAAAGCGCGAAGGGGTATTTCCCTGTTTTAATCACAGCCGTTCATCGCCGAATCGACGGACGCGAATCCCTCTTCTCCCCCCGACCAACCAAGACGGCGGCGCCGCCGCGATTCCCTCCCGGTCGAACTCCGGCGAGGTGAAATCGGCGTTCCCCAAGCGCTGAGCTTCAAATTGAATCGAGATTTACCATGCGGGGATCAAAGCGATCACGGGGGATGGCTTTCTTACCGAGGATGCGCAGTGCAGGGGCCCGGCCACGGTGAGCGGCGGATCTGCTTCCACGGCGACGAATTCGTAGGCACTCGGGTGTCGATTCCGCCCGACGAGCCTGGGTACACCAACAGCGAGTTGGCCCGAAGCGCTACGGACCGAATGGACGGCTTAATGGTGGCAGTGGCGAGCTAGCGCCGTGACGCAAGGTTGGCGGAGGTGAGCTCGGTGGTTGGCTTCGCGAGAAGGACGGGCGACACTATAAATGGAGAGCACGGAGGAATAGCGCCGGATCAAACTCCACGCCGTTCGGAGGGGATGGATTCCGCGGATCCCGGAGCTAGCCGGTGAAGCCCCCGCGGCTATTCCGCGCGACGCGCGCTAAGGCTGTTGCGCGAGTTGTTGAAGATGGCGCTGACAACATGGGTTCCACGCGTCAGTGAGAGACGGGGAAGCCACGCGCGTAAGCGACCGGCCCAGGGGACCCACCTGTCGGCGCACGCGAGCGCTGGGCCGCGCGCGAGTAAGCGACTGGCGAGCAGGTCCCGCATGTCAGTGAGGCAGCGAGCGTGAGCGCGAGAGAAAGCAGTGCGCGCGGATGGGCGGCTGACGTGTGGGCCCCGCGTGTCGGCGCCGGGTTGCCCAGATGGGCCGCGCGGTTATGAAATCAGAAGTGGGCCGAAAACGGGTAAGCCGGCCCAGGTAGCGTTTTATTCTTTTCCCTTTTTCATTTTTCTGTTTTTCTTTTTCATTTCTTTTTCAAATTCAAACTTCAATCTAAATTCAAACTTTGTGGCACTTTATATATTGGTTAATTGTCTATTTTGATCATCTCAACTGTGATGAAGTGATTTTAATGACAACTTTATTTGTATTGAATAATATTCCTTCCTCTTCTCTAATTTCAAGAATTTCTTTTAGGTTTTAAATTCTCTTTTTGGTCTTTAATACCTTTTCTTGTCACAAAATGCACACAAAATAAAATATCCAGCATGATGCAACAATTTAGTAGCATATCTTTTTATTATTTGTTCTTGGACATGGTGTTCTCATATGATGATGAACAAAGATCACACTCACATAAAGAGAAAATGTTTCTCTATTGATATTATTCCTAGCACTTACAAAGTAGGTGTTACATTTCCAGTGATAAGCTATCGAAGCAAATGGCCAGCCGGATGGAAGTCTGAATGGTTTTATGTTAAAGTTGACGAAGATGAGGATAAATTGGTCCAGAGTCCGCTAGAACTGACCTTCGGAGAAACGAGGCCCCAATGCAACATGATAATGGGAAGCCCAAGTCAGATTGCTTTGGCTGAATTTTGAGTGATTTCAGATCATATCGGCACTAGGGACTTAGTGCAGGAATTCTTGGCTTTTAAAGTGTTCCCAACACTGAGGGACTGGGAGATGCCGAAGCTAAAGGGAGAAAAGAAGAAGGGAGAACTTGTTCGATTACCTTATCACTACAAATTTAAGAAACATTTTAAAGCACCATGCCAAGAATGGTTGGACACAATTGAGGTTATGTGCAATGAGATTCTCGGCTGCTATTCTAAGAAAGAAGATCAGTTAATGACTGCGGCCTTCGGCACTCGTCCGAAACAAAGATTGAATCGGGTGCTGGATGCCTTGAATTTTGATTATCCTGATTATGAGCAACTGAGCGGGGATGCCGAAGGCCAGAAAAGAAAAAGGATTGCCAGCGTCCTTGATAAAGAAGGCACTAAATCGGCTAAAAAGGACAAAGAAAATTCTGAGAAAAGAAAATTGAGCCCTGAGCCGAAGATAGCTGCTCCAAAGAGAAGAAAAGCTGCATCCCCAAAACCGAAGACGCCAGCCCAAGAGGAGGAAGCTCCTGCAACACCTTCTGCTGCCGAAGTGGAGGAGATTCTAAAGGTAATGACTGAACCTTTACCTATCAAGCTAAGTCCGCTGGTGCCAGAACTGACGAAGTTTTTTCAAAAGGAAAAAGAACCTTCGGCAACAGAAAGTCCTGCCAAGCCAAAGAAGAAAAGAAGAATTATGCAAGTGGCCGATGTTATTCATCAGACACCACCACCAACATCGGTGGCGAAAATAATTGAAAGCGCCGTTACTGTCGAAACCACAGCCACCAGAGCCAAAACTACCGGAGCCGAAGCCACCGGAGCAACCGCCGAAGCTGAAGCCACCGGAGCTGAAACTGAGATCACCGAAGATCCTAATCTAGAAACCACACTTGGTGATATTGATAACATACTTCTGAAAATGGCTGAAGAAGAAGCTGCTACGGTCGCGGTGGACACGACGATTGAGAAAGGAAAAGGGCAGATTGAAGACACTTTGGAAGAAGAAAACTTTAATTTTCAAGATATACTTGGACAAGAGTTATCAGAGGCTGAAAAAGAAGAACTAAAGAAATATGCTATATCCTGTGGATACAAACCAGGGGCTCTGCTGTTTGGCGGAGTCAATGAAGGAAAACTGAGATGCCTTCGGAATCAAACCGAGGCTAAAGTTGTTAGAACTTTCTCAAAGAATGTTGGGCTGCCAAAGGTTGAAGTAGACTTGTGCAGATACCAGCGACAACATATCGCCGGGAGCTTGTTCTATGCTAATTTCAAGGTAAAAACTCTCAACTTTTACTGTTTTTTGAATTAATATGTTTCCTGACAAAGGTTGTTTTGCCAGAGTATATTATTAAGTAAAGTGTTGAGGATGCAACAAGATCTCGAAGACCAGAAAAACGAAGCTACTATCAAAGATCTAGAAAATAAAGTCGAAAGCTACGAAGCTGCTATGAAGAAAAAGGACTTCGACATTCAAGAACTTGAACATAAAGCTAAAGATCACGAGGCTGCCTTGGAGAAAAAGGACTTCGTAATTCACTCTATGGAGGGCTCGCTAGCTGAAGCTCAAGCTGAAATTGACAAATTAAACAACGAATTGCTCATAAAATTAGAGAAATCTGAGCAGGAAAAGAAGAATCTTGAAACAAGTCTCAAGACCAAAATTGAGAAGAATTCAAATTTGCAAAAATTACTGAAAGAGCTTCAGGAAAAATGCTTAGATTTCGGCAACCGATGCGTGCAGCGGCTGAAGAATGTGTTTCACTCAATTGGAGCCAGCTCTGATAAATTTACACCTTCAGCTGAAAACCTGCCAAGCACCTTCGAATACATTGAGGGCGAAGTTGATGCCCTTGATGAAGTTATCGCTGGGCATGCCGATTTCTGCGCCCTGCTAGCTTCTCGAGGCACAACTGCTGTTTTCTTGAAGGCTGGTTGCACGCACGGGAAAATTGTCAATAGGCCAAACTTCAGCTTGTCACCAGCAGATTTAATTGACATTCCCAGCCTAGCCCGAAGCATAGGAAACAGATTTATGACCCAGATTTGGATAAATGGCGGGCGAAAAATGGCTGGTGACGAAGCTCGGAGCCACCTCAAGCCAGTGAGAAACTCATACTTGTTACTTTTACCTTCCCCTTGAACTCTGTGGTTTTCTCATTCTGTTTTAACATGTACAGGATGATGAAGCTAAAGAATGAGAAGCTGAAGCTTTTAACAGATATCCTGAAAGACTCTGCTGCACAAGATATTAGAGAAAATTTTGTAATATAATTGTAAAGAAACTTATGTAAATTTGTGCGTACCTTGTAATATATCTTTCCCCTTTGTCCATGTACAATCTGCTTTGCTGTGGACGAAATTTTCTTTTTGAGCCGAAGGCGAAAAACACCTTCCCTTCTTTTCGTACACAACGAAGCATGAAAATTCTTTCTTTCTATTTTTCTCCGAAGCTTTATCCTCATAACCGAAGCATCTATCTTTTCTGAATGATATAATGATAATGATCCTATGTATGTCTAAATGAATGTTTATGAATGCAAATGTCATGATGTGATGTATCGTGCAAATTAATATCCGGATATATATTCGAAGCTATAATCATTGACTTCATTCCCTTAGGAATGACTCAAATCTTTTTGCCGCTTATTTTTTGGCTTCACCATTTATTTTTCGGTGTATCAGCATTGACTTTTCGCTGTAAGCCTCCCTTAGGAGCTTCTTCGCCTTTTACTTCAGCGGAATCAGCGTTTATTTTTCGCTGCAAGCCTCCCTTAGGAGCTTCTTCGCCTTTTACTTCAGCGGAATCAGTGTTTATTTTTCGCTGCAAGCCTCCCTTAGGAGCTTCTTCGCCTTTTACTTCAGCGGAATCAGCATTTATTTTTCGCTGCAAGCTCTGCATTCCCTTAGGAATGACTTTTGAGCTTCTCCCTGTTTTCTTTTCTTTTTTGTTTGCACTCGATGGTGCATTCTCAGCTTTTACATTTACATCTTTGGGGGATATTGCTCTTATAGAGGTGAAATAAGAAAAAAGAGAAATTACATGCTATGGCCCCATTAAAAACCTTTCTCCCCCTTTGGAAAGGAAAAGGGTGCCATAAGAAAAAACTAGAACAATAAAAAATAAAAAAGATTACATCAGGTTACACATAATACCGCCGAAGCTCATCCGCATTCCACGATCTAGGAATGTCGTTGCCGTCCATATCCTTTAATCTGTAGGAACCGGGTCTTGACGAAGATACTACCAGAAAGGGGCCTTCCCACTTTAGCTGTAGTTTGCCCACTGTGTTTGGGTTGGCCACTCTTCAAAGCACCAAATGTCCTGGCTTAATGTTCTTCAACCGAACCTTTCTATCACGCCATTTTATTGTTTCGGCTTGGTATTTATTGATGTTTTCCACAGCCTGAAGCCTGATCCCTTCTATAGCATCTTTGTCCACAGAACAATCAGCTTCGTCTTTCGCCGAAGCCACTGTTCTTATTGATCCTACCTTAGCCTCTTCTGGGGTTATTGCTTCATCACCAAACAGCAATTTGAATGGTGTAAAACCTGTTGACCTTGATACTGTTGTGTTGTGGCTCCACACCACTTTGATTAATTCATCTGGCCACTTTCCCCTTGGCTGATTGAATATTAACTTCATTATTCCTGTCATTATGATGCCATTAGCCCTTTCAACTAGTCCATTTGATTTCGGATGTCGAACTGATGCAAAATGGATCTTTGTGCCAATTTGTTCACAAAATTCTTTGAAAGCTTCGGAATCAAACTGCGTTCCATTGTCCACAGTGATGGCCTTCGGCACTCCGAAGCGACAAACAATGTTTTGCCAGAAAAACTTTTGAACAGTAACCGAAGTTATTGTGGCTAAAGGCTTTGCCTCAATCCATTTAGAAAAATATTCCACTGCCACTACAACATATCTTAAATTCCCTTGTGCTGGTGGTAGCGGACCTAACAAATCAAGGCCCCACCTTTGCAATGGCCAAGTGGGTTGTATTAACTGGGTTAGAGACGAAGGTTGTTTTTGATCTCTTGCACATTTCTGACAACCTTCGCACTTTTGGACTAACTCCGCTACATCCGAAGCTGCCTTTGGCCAATAAAATCCTTGGCGAAAAACTTTTCCCAGCAAAGGCCTAGATCCAATGTGAGATCCACACAGGCCTGCATGTATTTCCTTCATCAATTCTATGCCTTCGGCTCTGGATAAACATTTGAGTAACGGAGAGTAGACCCCATGCTTGTACAACTCCCCTTCTATTATTACATATGGACGAGCTCTAGCCTCTATTCTCTTGTTATAAGCTTCGTCATCTAAAAGGAAATTACCCTGAAGGTAGGAGATGATCTCAGTTCTCCAGTCTTCACTATAAACAGGAGATATATTGAGGACCGCTCTTTCAAGGAGTTCAACCGAAGGTGCTTTTATTGTTTCAAAAAATACTTCCGAAGGTAAGGGCAGCCCCTGTGCTGCTGACTTGGCTAGCAAATCAGCATGTTCATTTTCTCCTCGAGGAATATTTTTTACAGAAAACCCTTCAAAGGAAGCTTCAATCCTTCGGACCGTATCTAAATACTTCTCAAGCTTCGGGTCTCTTGCCTTACAACTCTTGACAATATGACCAAAGATAACCTGGGAATCAGTTTTAAGAACCGCCCTTCTGATTCCCATTGCCTTTAACTTCCGAAGACCCAAAAGTAAAGCTTCGTACTCAGCAATGTTATTTGTGTAGCTAAAATCAAGTCTTGCTGCGTAGCAAGTTTTAACTTTGGAGGGTGCGACCAACACAGCGGCTGCTCCTGCTCCGAAGGTTCCCTAAGAACCATCGCAGAATACTGTCCATGCTTCGGCATCTTTACTTGCCTCTTCTACCTGAGCCCCTGGCGTCCAGTCAGCAATGAAGTCAGCTAACGCCTGGGACTGAATCGAAGATCTGTGTACATAATCAATGTAGAATTCATTAAGTTCCGCAGCCCACTTTCCAATCCTTCCAGTAGCTTCTCTATTTCTCATAATGTCCTTCAATGGTTGTGAAGAAGGGACAATTATATTGTATGCTTGGAAATAATGCCGAAGCTTTCTAGAAGCCATCAAAACAGCATATAGCACCTTCTCCAATTCTATATAATTTTTCTTTGATAAACTAAGAACTTTAGATACAAAGTATATTGGAGCTTGCTTCTTGACTTGCCCTTCAAGCTTCTCTTGGACAAGTGCCGCACTTACCGCTGAGTGAGAGGCTGCCACATATAACAACAGAGGAGCCCCTAGCGTTGGTGGAGTTAACGTCGTTAAGTCTATCAAATATTGCTTCAGCTCTTCGAAGGCTCTCTGCTGAACTGGTCCCATTGAAAAACTTCGGCTGATTTCAGCACTTCGAAGAATGGTAAATTTCTCTCTGCTGATCTGGATACGAATCTGTTGAGAGATGCCAATCTTCCTGTCAATCGTTGAGCCCCTTTCTTTGTGCTTGGTGGTTCCATTCAAAGAATAGCTTCAATTTTACTTGGATTAGCCTCAATCCCTTTTGTCTAAACTAGGCAACCAAGGAATTTCCCTTTCTTTACTCCGAAAACACAGTTTTTTGAATTCAGTTTTAGACCGGCCTGTCTAAAATTAGCGAAAGTCTCCTACAGATCAGCAATGTGATTTTCTTGCTTCGTGCTTTTTACAATGATATCATCGACATAAGTTAACACATTTCTGCCTATCTGAGAATGAAGAACCCTTGCTGTCATTCTACTGAAGCTTCCTCTAGCATTTTTAAGCCCTTCAGGCATCCGAAGGTAACAATATGTTCCGCTAGGGGTTATGAAGCTGGTTTTTGGCTCATCCTCCTTCTTCATCCAAATCTGATGATAGCCTGAATAATAGTCCAAGAGACTCATAAGTTTTGATGAAGCTGCTGCATCAACTAGGGAGTCTATCCTTGGCAATGGAAACTCATCCTTCGGACAAGCCTTGTTGAGATCAGTGAAATCAATACACATCCTCCATTTGTCGTTGGCCTTTTTTTACCATAACAGTGTTAGCCAGCCATTCTGGATATTTCACTTCTCTAATGACTCCGGCACTGAGGAGTCTTTTTACTTCATTTCGAGCTCCTTCGGCCTTGTCATCAGACATCTTCCGAAGCCTCTGCTTTCTGGGCCTGAAGGATGGATCAACATTGAGCGAGTGTTCAATAACATCCCTGTTGACGCCACAAAGATCATTAGCCGACCATGCAAAGACATCTTTGTTGTTGAACAAGAATCTTATCAGGGTTTTCTCTTGTTCCTCAGACAATTGAGATCCCAGCAGCACCTTCTGCTCTGCGATATCTTCGCATAAAAGCATGGGTTTTGGCTGATCGGCTGAAGCAGCCTTCTCCCTTCTATGCTTGTACTGCTCACAAGCTTCGGCTTCATCTATGTTGTGGATTGCCTTTGAATCAGTCCAATTCCCCTCGGCCTTTCTGGCGGCTTCCTGATTCCCATGAATAGCAATAGGTCCTTGATCCGAAGGTATCTTCATACAAAGATATGCTGGATGAAGAATTGCTTCGAAAGCATTGAGTGTTCCGCGACCAATGATAGCATTGTAAGGATACTCCATGTCAATAATGTCAAACACAATTTGCTCAGTCCTTGTGTTGTTGATGAATCCGAAGGTCACTGGCATGGTAATCTTACCAAGCGCTACAATCTGTCGCCCTCCGAAGCCATAAAGAGGGTGTGTAGCATCATGAATCTTGTCTTCGGGCTCTTGCATTTGTCTGAAGGCCTTAGCAAATATGATATCCGCTGCACTGCCTGTATCAACCAAGACATTGTGGACCAGAAATCCTTTGATCACACAAAAGATAACCATAGCATCATTATGTGGGTAATCCTTGAGCTGAAGATCCTCTTGAGAGAAGGTAATAGGGATGTGAGACCGTCTTGACTTGATGAAGGGTCCTTGTACCCCTACATGTTGTACTCTTCTTTGCGCCTCCTTCTTCTGCTTCTTGTTAGCCGGCTCTGAGCATGAACCACCTGTTATCGGGAGAATCAGCTTCGGAGTCGAAGCAGTTCCAGCTTGGTTCTTGAACGAAGCCATTAGCTCAAAAAGTGGAAGTGAGTTCACCGGAGGTGGGCGCCAATGTTGGGGACTTGTTCTTAAGTGCTATGAATTAGGAACAAGGCAACATAGAATGTCAGATGTTAAAGCCCTTCGTCCGCTGAAGCATTATCTCCCCAAGGATCTAATGAACTTCGGACGAAGGTTTTGAATAAAATATCACGAAGATACTTTCATGATCAAAGATAAAATAATGCAAAATAAAATATAAAACATTATAGAATAGGAAGAATAAATAATATTATTTGATTATTTTGTCATATGAACTTGAATATCAAGATATAATGTTTAGGCACATTTGTACCTTCGCCTTGGCAGAGAACGTTAATTCAAGAGTAGCACGTCAGCAATTACAAGATTGCGTGAACAACAAAGAAGTACTGTTCACCTATTTATAGGCACAGGACGTAGCCTGTAAGAAATTACAATCATGCCCCTTACAGAAAATCACAATCATAACTTAGAATCTTATGGACTAAAAAGTAATTCCATCTTTAAGTCGGTTCGATCCTTCGTCTTTGGATACGCTATAGCGTCGAAGCTTTGTGAGTGGTAGCTTCGGTATCTCATATAAACAGATTTGCTGAAGGTGTTTTCTTCCTGCAGGACCTTCGGCGACGAAGCATGAACCCAACAGAAAGAGATGACTTCTTCACTTAATTGCTCTTCACAAGGTGAGTATTAAACTTAGAGCAATTATCAAGTGAGTGGAAGTAGAGAGAATCACACACGAATAACAACAGATGACACAGCGATTTTATCCCGTGGTTTCGGCCAAGTAGAACACTTGCCTACTTCCATGTTGTGGCGTCGCAATGGACGAGGGTTGCACTCAACCCCTTTCAAGCGATCCAAAGATCCACTTGAATACCACGATTTTCTTCCTTATAGCTGATAGTTCCCTTGTGAGGAATCTCCACAAGTTGGAGCCTCTCACCCTTATACTATTGATCACAATGAAAACCACAAGAGTAAGGGAGGGAATGGAAACACATGCAAGAGCTAGAGTCGCAGCAATGACACGCACACAAGTCAAGACTCGAGCACACAAACACAGCGCGGCGAGTTCACGACTCAACAATTGCTCAAATCTCAAAGACAATGATCCGGATGCATGCTTGCGGTGTCTAGGCGTCTTAGGATGTTCAATAGAGGCTTGGTATGCTGCTCCATGTGCCTAGGGGTCTCTTTTATAGCCCCAAGGCAGCTAGGAGCCGTTGGATCTCCATTTGGTAGACAATTCTTGCCTTCTGTCCGTTGGCGCACTGGACAGTCCGGTGCACCACCGGACATGAACAGTGCATGATTTCTTTCCTTCTTTGGCGAAGCCGACCGTTGAACCCTCGGTCCACTTGGCACACCGGACAGTCCGGTGCGGCCTAGTGTCCATTGGCTCTGGCCACGCGTCGTCCATTGATTGCGCGTTGATTGCACTGCCGACCGTTGGCGCGGGCACTGTTGGCTCACTGGATAGTCTGGTGCACACCAGACATTCTAGTGAATTTTAGTCGCAGCGCCCTCGATGATTTCCAAGAGTAGCAAGTTCATTGCTGAGTAGCCTAGGCACCGGACACTGTCCGGTGCACCCGCAACTGGTGCTCCACTGGTTGTTTCAGCTGAACTCCTTTTGCTCCTTTTGGACTTGACTTAATTGAGTTCCTGGCACTTAGACAAGCATGTTTAGCACATAAAACAATTGACTAAGTGTCTAGAACTTACCTTCACACTTCATCCATCTAGATATTCCTTTGCTCAACATTATGTTGGTTCACACATAGTGTGTTGTGCATCTAATCACCAAAACAATATAATAATAGCCCAAAGGCACATTTCCCTTTCAAATAGCCTATTTCAGGCGTAGCATGTAGTGTTGGCAGCTTCAGCCCAAAACCTCTCCGGTGTGTTATACTCATCAATCATTATTCTTGCAAGAGTGATCAAGGTCCTGTTTTTTCTTTCAACAACTCCATTCTATTGAGGTGTGTATGTTGTAGAAACTTCATGCTTGATCCCAATTTTATCACAATATTCATGAATGTTGGTGTTGTCAAATTTTCCGTTGTCACTCCTTATCTTCTTGATTTTGCAATCAAATTCATTTTGAGCCTTCTTGGCAAACTTTTTGAATATAGATGCAACCTCAGACTTATCATGAAGAAAGAACACCCAAGTGTATCTTGAAAAGTCATCAACAATAACTAGACAATAGAGGTTGCCACCAGCACTAGCATAAGTTGTTGGTCCAAATAGATCCATATGAAGCAGTTCTAGTGGCCTCGATGTTGACATAAAAGCTTTTGTAGGATGTGTGTTAGCAACTTGCTTTCCAGCTTGACATGCACTACAAGGCTTGTCCTTTTCAAATACAACATCTTTTAATCCTCTAACCATGTCTTTCTTTAGTACTTTCTTGAGTGTGCTCATTCCAACATGTGCAAGCCTTCTATGCCATAGCCATCCAAGTGATGCTTTGGTAAAGAGGCAAGTCCTTAAGTTTGCATCTTCAGAAGTGAAATACACAAAGTATAGATTGTTGTATCTAAATCATTTGAACACCATTGACTCATCATCCATTTTTGACACAACAACCTCTATAGGAGTGAATAAGCATTGAAGGCCAAGATCACAAAGTTGACCCACTGGTAGCAAGTTGAAGCTTAATGGTGCAACGAAGAGAACATTTGAAATTGAAAGATCATTTGAGATAGCCACCTTGCCAAGCCCTTGAACCTTTCCCTTTGAATTATCCCCAAAAGTGATTTTGTCTTATTCATCAACATTTTCATCAAGTGAGGTGAACATCTGTGGGTTGCCAGTCATATGTTGAGTGCATCCTGAGAGCACCTAGAGGGGGGGGGGGTGAATAGGTGATCCTGTAAAAACTTAAACTTAAAGCCACAAAAACTTGTTTAAGTGTTAGCACAATAATGCCAAGTGGCTAGAGAGGAGTCTTAACAAAACACAATAACCACAAGAGATCAACACAGAGATGGCACAGTGGTTTATCCCGTGGTTCGGCCAAGACCAACGCTTGCCTACTCCACATTGTGGCGTCCCAACGGACGAGGGTTGCAATCAACCCCTCTCAAGCGATCCAAAGACCCACTTGAATACCATGGTGTTTTGCTTTGCTTTACTATATCCCGATCACGAGGAATTTCCACAACTTGGAGCCTCTCGCCCTTACACTTTGATGTTCACGAAGAAGCATGGAGTAAGGGAGGGATGAGCAACGCACACAAGACACAAAATCAAAGCGACAACACGCACACAAGTCGCAACAAGAGCTCACAACACAACCCGACGAGTTCACAACTCAAATAGAGCTCTAGATGCTATCACAAAGAATCAAATGCGCGGAATCGAGGTCTTGGTGCTTTAGAATGCTTGGGGAATGCTTGGTGTAATCCTCCATGCGCCTAGGGGTCCCTTTTATAGCCCCAAGCCAGCTAGGAGCCAGTTGAGAGCATTCCGGGAAGGCAGATCTTGCCTTCTGTCGCCTGGCGCACCGGACAGTCCGGTGCACCACCAGACACTGTCCTGGTGCGGATTTGTTTCCTTATTTGGCGAAGCCGACCGTTGGAGATTCAGAGCCATTGGCGCACCGGACACTGTCCGGTGCACCACTGGACAGTCCGGTGAATTATAGCCGTACGCCGTTAATCATCTCCCGAGAGCGACGAGTTCGCCTGTGAACAGCTCACCGGACAGTCCGGTGCACCACCGGACAGTCCGGTGATTTATAGTCGTACACCGCCGTCGAAGTCCCGAGAGCAGCAAGTTCGCCAGTGCCAGTCTGGCGCACCGGACACTGTCCGGTGCACCCAGACTGAGCAGACTTTGGCTATATAAAGCCATCTCTTTTCCAATTCGATTTTTCCTGTTTCCAGCACTTAGACACAGAGCATTTGTCTTCAAAACAGTGTACTAAGTCTTAGAAACATACCTTTACTTTTGATTTGCACTTTGTCCATGACTTGGGATACTTTAACACTTAAGCACTTGTGTTGGCACTCAATCACCAAAATACTTAGAAATGGCCCAAGGGCACATTTCCCTTTCAATCTCCCCCTTTTTGGTGATTTATGCCAACACAACATAAAGCAACTAGAACAAGTGCAATATCAATGCAAATGAAAACTCAAAATTGTTTTGATTCAAATTTGGCATATATGGATCACTCTTTGCCACCACTTGGTTTGTTTTTGCAAATCAAACTCAATTTCCTATCTCTAAGTCAAATTCACTTGTAGAGACATAAAGAGAGGTATTCCAAGAGAAATTGATGAAAGATTTCAAAAACTCCCCTTTTCCCCATAATCGACTATTCTCCCCACAAGAGGCAATCTTTTGACAAAAGAGACAACAAGAGAGTTTTGACAAACCAAAAGCTCTATTCTACTATTTTCAAAATTTCTCAAGTGGTAGCTGATCCATTTATTGCTTTGGCCTTATTTTCTCCCCCTTTGGCATCAAGCACCAAAACGGGATCAATCTTGGCCCTTAAACCCCATTGCCTCACCAAAATCTTCAAATGAGAATACAAAGGCAATACGAGTACACGAGATGAACTTGGAATAAGTTACCCTCTCATCGGAGTGCAGTGGAAGTCTTTCATGGTCCAAGTCCACCTTTTCCCTTTCAAACCTCCTTTGAGACTAAATTAATCAAACTCAAGCACACAGTTAGTCTCAAAGGGTCAAGTTGTAGCACATCTCCCCCTAAATATGTGCATCACTTGCACAAGGACTTGTGAGGTCCAGGGAGTGTTTGTACAACTTGAGCACCACAAGTAAACAACAAAATGCATAAGGATCATGATCAAAGGCATAAACACATGTATGCTATAAATCAATCCAAGTTCTGCGAAATCTAAGACATTTAGCTCACTACGCAGCCTGCAAAAGGTCTTCTCATCTAGAGGCTTGGTAAAGATATCGGCTAGCTGGTTCTCGGTGCTAATATAGAACACTTCGATATCTCCCTTTTGCTGGTGGTCTCTCAAAAAGTGATGCCGGATGTCAATGTGCTTTGTGCGGCTGTGCTCAACAGGATTTTCTGCTATGCGGATAGCACTCTCATTGTCACATAGGAGTGGGACTTTGCTCAGATTGTAGCCAAAGTCTCGGAAGGTTTGCCTCATCCAAAGTAGTTGCGCGCAACACTGTCCTGCGGCAACATACTCGGCCTCAGCGGTGGATAGGGCAACGGAAGTTTGTTTCTTAGAATTTCATGACACCAGGGACCTTCCTAAGAATTGGCACGTCCCTGATGTACTCTTCCTATCGACCTTACATCCTAGCATAGTCGGAATCTGAATATCCAATCAAGTCAAAGGTAGACCCCTTTGGATACCAGATCCCGAAGCAAGGCGTAGCGACTAAGTATCTAAGAATTCGCTTCACGGCCACTAAGTGACACTCCCTTGGATCGAATTGAAATCTAGCACACATGCATACGCTAAGCATAATATCCGGTCTACTAGCACATAAATAAAGTAAAGACCCTATCATTGACCGGTATGCCTTTTGATCAACGGACTTACCTCCTTTGTTGAGGTCGTTGTGTCCGTCGGTTCCCATCGGAGTCTTTGCGGGCTTGGCGTCCTTCATCCCAAACCTCTTTAGCAAGTCTTGCGTGTACTTCATTTGGGAGATGAAGGTGCCATCCTTGAGTTGCTTCACTTGGAACCCAAGGAAGTAGTTCAACTCGCCCATCATCGACATCTCGAATTTCTGTGTCATCACCCTGCTAAACTCTTCACAATACTTTTGATTAGTAGAACCAAATATTATGTCATCGACATAAATTTGGCACACAAAAAGATCACCATCACAAGTCTTAGTGAAAAGAGTTGGATCGGCTTTCCCAACCTTGAAAGCATTAGCAATTAAAAAGTCTCTAAGGCATTCATACCATGCTCTTGTGGCTTGCTTAAGTCCATAGAGCGCCTTAGAGAGCTTACACACGTGGTCGGGGTACCGTTCATCCTCGAAGCCAGGGGGCTGCTCCACGTACACCTCCTCCTTGATTGGCCTGTTGAGGAAGGCGCTCTTCACATCCATTTGGAACAACCTGAAAGAATGGTGAGCGGCATATGCTAGCAATATACGAATTGATTCTAGCCTAGCCACAGGAGCAAAAGTCTCCTCAAAGTCCAAACCTGCGACTTGGGCATAACCTTTTGCCATAAGTCGAGCCTTGTTCCTCGTCACCACCCCGTGCTCGTCCTGTTTGTTGCGGAACACCCACTTGGTTCCCACAACGTTTTGCTTGGGACGAGGCACCAGTGTCCAAACTTCATTACGCTTGAAGTTGTTGAGCTCTTCCTGCATGGCCAACACCCAGTCCGGATCTAGCAAGGTCTCTTCTACCCTGAAAGGCTCAATAGAAGAGACAAAGGAGTAATGCTCACAAAAATTAACTAATCTAGAACGAGTAGTTACTCCCTTGCTAATGTCACCCAAAATTTGGTCAACGGGATGATTCCTTTGAATCGTCGCTCGAACTTGGGTTGGAGGTGCCAGTTGTGCTTCTTCCTTCCTCACATGATCATCTTGTGCTCCCCCTTGATCACACGCCTCCTCCTTATGAACCTGTTCATCGTCTTGAGTTGGGGGATGCACCATTGTTGAGGAAGAAGGTTGATCTTGCTCCAATTGTTCCTGTGGTCGCACATCGCCAATCGCCATGGTGCGCATTGCGGCCGTTGGAACGTCTTCTTCATCTACATCATCAAGATCAACAACTTGCTCTCTTGGAGAGCCATTAGTCTCATCAAATACAACGTCGCTAGAGACTTCAACCAAACCCGATGATTTGTTGAAGACCCTATATGCATTTGTATTTGAGTCATAACCTAATAAAAACCCTTCTACAACTTTGGGAGCAAATTTAGAAGTTCTACCTTTCTTCACAAGAATATAACACTTGCTCCCAAATACACGAAAGTAAGACACATTGGGTTTGTTACCGGTTAGAAGCTCATACGAAGTCTTCTTGAGGAGGCGGTGAAGGTAGACCCGGTTGATGGCGTGGCAAGCCATGTTCACGGCTTCTGACCAAAAGCGCTCGGGGGTCTTGAACTCTCCAAGCATCGTCCTCGCCATATCGATAAGCGTCCTGTTCTTCCTCTCTACCACACCATTTTGCTTGTGGTGTGTAGGGAGCGGAGAATTCGTGCTTGATCCCTTCCTCCTCAAGGTACTCCTCCACTTGAAGGTTCTTGAACTCGGACCCGTTGTCGCTCCTTATCTTTTTCACCTTGAGCTCAAACTCATTTTGAGCTCTCCTTAGGAAGCGCTTGAGGGTCCCTTGGGTTTCAGATTTATCCTGCAAAAAGAATACCCAAGTAAAGCGGGAAAAATCATCAACTATAACAAGACCATAATTACTTCCTCCTATACTTAGATAGGCGACGGGTCCGAAGAGGTCCATATGAAGCATCTCCAAAGGTCTTGATGTGGTCATCATATTTTTGGTGTGATGAGAGCTTCCCACTTGTTTGCCTGCTTGACAAGCTGCACAAGGTCTATCTTTTTTCGAAATGCACATTAGTTAGACCTATCACGTGTTCTCCCTTTAGAAGCTTGTGAAGGTTTTTCATCCCCACATGTGCTAAGCGGCGATGCCACAGCCAGCCCATGCTAGTCTTAGCAATTAGGCATGCATCTAGACCGGCCTCCTCTTTTGCAAAGTCAACTAAATAAAGTTTGTCGTCTAGTACACCCTTAAAAGCTAATGAACCATCACTTCTTCTAAAGACAGACACATCTACATTTGTGAATAAACAATTATATCCCATATTGCAAAGTTGACTCACAGACAACAAGTTATATCCAAGCGACTCAACTAAAAACACATTAGAAATAGAGTGCTCGGATGAAATAGCAATCTTTCCTAACCCTTTTACCTTGCCTTGGTTCCCATCACCGAATATTATTGAATCTTGGGGATCCTTGTTCTTGGCGTAGGAAGAGAACATCCTCTTTTCCCCTATCATGTGGTTTGTGCATCCGCTGTCGATAATCCAGCTTGAGCCCCCGGATGCATAAACCTGCAAGACAAATTTAGGCTTGGGTCTTAGGTACCCAACTCATGTTGGATCCTACAAGGTTAGTTACAATAGTCTTAGGGACCCAAATGCAAGTTTTGTCTCCCTTACATTTGGCCCCTAACTTCTTAGCAATTACCTTCTTACCCTTTCTACAAATAGCAAAGGAAGCATTGCAAGCATAATAAATTGTAGAAGGTTCATTCATTACTTTCCTAGGAACATGAACAACATTTTTTCTAGGCATAGCATTTTTCCTAGCAACATTTCTATCATGCATAATAGAAGAACTAGAAGCAACCATGGCATGAGAATCAAAAGCATCATAACTCCTAAAAGCATTCCTAGAATGTCTCCTATCATGATACATGAAAGCATGGTTCTTATGAGCACTACTAGCCATAGGGGCCTTCCCTTTCTCCTTGGCGGAGATGGAAACCTTATGGCTTGTTAAGTTCTTGACCTCTCTCTTGAAGCCAAGACCATCCTTAATTGAGGGGTGTCTACCAATCGTGTAGGCATCCCTTGCAAATTTTATTTTATCAATTTCACTCTTGCTAGTCTTAAGTTGGGCATTAAGACTAGCCAATTCATCATTCAATTTAGAAATTGAAACTAGGTGTTTACTACAATCATCAACATCAATATCTTTACACCTATTACAAATTGTAACATGTTCTACACAAGATGTTGATTTATTTGCTATTTCTAACTTAGCATTCAAATCATCATTTATGCTCTTTAAGCTAGAAATAGAGTCATGGCATGTAGATAATTCACTAGAAAGCATTTCATTTCTTTTAATTTCTAAAGCAAGGGATTTTTGTGCCTCTACAAACTTATCATGTTCTTCATACAAAAGATCCTCTTGCTTTTCTAATAACCTATTCTTATCATTCAAGGCATCAATTAATTCATTAATTTTATCAACCTTAGTTCTATCTAGGCCCTTGATTAAACATGAATAATCTATTTCATCATCATCACTGGACTCATCCTCACTTGAACAAGCATAAGTAGTATTCCGAGCACATACCTTCTTCTCCTTCGCCATGAGGCATGTGTGACGCTCGTTGGGGAAGAGGGCCGATTTGTTGAAGGCTGTGGCGGCGAGTCCTTCGTTGTCGGAGTCGGACGACGAACAATCCGAGTCCCACTCCTTGCCAAGGTGTGCCTCCCCTTAGCCTTCTTGTAAGCTTTCTTCTTCTCCCTTTTGTTCCCTTGTTCCTGGTCACTATCATTATCGGGACAGTTAGCGATAAAATGACCAATCTTACCACATTTGAAGCATGAGCGCTTCCCCTTTGTCTTGGTCTTGCTTGGCTGCCCTTTGCGACCCTTTAGTGCCGTCTTGAAGTGCTTGATGGTGAGGGCCATCTCTTCATCATTGAGCCCCGCCGCCTCAACCTGCGCCACCTTGCTAGGTAGCGCCTCCTTGCTCCTCGTTGCCTTGAGAGCAATAGTTTGAGGCTCTTGGATTGGTCCATTTAGTGCATCGTCGACGTATCTTGCCTCCTTGATCATCATCCGCACGCTTACAAATTTCCCAAGAATTTCTTCGGGCGACATCTTGGTGTACCTAGGATTCTCACGAATATTGTTCACAAGATGTGGATCAAGAACAGTAAAGGACCTTAGCATTAGGCGGACAACGTCGTGGTCCGTCCATCGCGTGCTTCCGTAGCTCCTTATTTTGTTGACGAGGGTCTTGAGCCGGTTGTACGTTTGGGTTGGCTCCTCGCCCCTTATCATCGCGAATCTCCCGAGTTTGCCCTCCACCAACTCCATCTTGGTGAGCATGGTGATGTCGTTCCCCTCATGAGAGATCTTGAGGGTGTCCCAGATCTGCTTGGCATTGTCCAAGCCGCTCACCTTATGATACTCGTCCCTGCACAAAGAGGCTAACAACACAGTAGTAGCTTGTGCATTTTTATGAATCTGTTCATTGATAAACATAGGACTATCCGAGCTATCAAATTTCATTCCACTCTCTACTATCTCCGATATGCTAGGATGGAGAGAGAACAAGTGACTACGCATTTTGTGGCTCCAAAATCCGTAGTCCTCTCCATCAAAGTGAGGAGGTTTACCAAGTGGAATGGAGAGCAAATGAGCATTTGTACTTTGCGGAATACGAGAGTAATCGAAAGAAAAGTTTGAATTGACCGTTTTCTTTTTCTCGTAGTCGTAGTCGTCCTTTTGGGAAGAAGAGGACTCGTCACTGTCGTCGTAGTAGACGATCTCCTTGATGCGCCTCGCCTTCTTCTTCTTCCCATCTTTTCGTTTGTGGCCCGAGCCCGAGTCGGTAGGCTTGTCGTCTTTCGGCTTGTTGACGAAGGACTCCTTCTCTTTTATCATTGATCACAATTCCCTTCCCCTTAGGATCCATCTCTTCGGGCGATTAGTCCCTTTCTTGAAGAGAACGGCTCCGATACCAATTGCGAGCACCTAGAGGGGGGGGTGAATAGGTGATCCTGTAAAAACTTAAACTTAAAGCCACAAAAACTTGTTTAAGTGTTAGCACAATAATGCCAAGTGGCTAGAGAGGAGTCTTAACAAAACACAATAACCACAAGAGATCAACACAGAGATGGAACAGTGGTTTATCCCGTGGTTCGACCAAGACCAACGCTTGCCTACTCCACGTTGTGGCGTCCCAACGGACGAGGGTTGCAATCAACCCCTCTCAAGCAGTCCAAAGACCCACTTGAATACCACGGTGTTTTGCTTTGCTTTACTATAT
Organism: Zea luxurians; assembly: GCA_029449295.1. Classification (NCBI taxonomy): domain Eukaryota; kingdom Viridiplantae; phylum Streptophyta; class Magnoliopsida; order Poales; family Poaceae; genus Zea; species Zea luxurians. The sequence continues at coordinate 40,047,207 of JAOPSE010000027.1, read as the reverse complement.
CCCGATCGCGAGGAATTTCCACAACTTGGAGCCTCTCGCCCTTACACTTTGATGTTCACAAAGAAGCACGGAGTAAGGGAGGGATGAGAAACGCACACAAGACACAAAATCAAAGCGACAACACGCACACAAGTCGCAACAAGAGCTCACAACACAACCCGACGAGTTCACAACTCAAATAGAGCTCTAGATGCTATCACAAAGAATCAAATGCGCGGAATCGAGGTCTTGGTGCTTTAGAATGCTTGGGGAATGCTTGGTGTACTCCTCCATGCGCCTAGGGGTCCCTTTTATAGCCCCAAGGCAGCTAGGAGCCGTTGAGAGCATTCCGGGAAGGCAGATCTTGCCTTCGGTCGCCTGGCGCACCGGACAGTCCGGTGCACCACCGGACAATGTCCGGTGCGGATTTGTTTCCTTATTTGGCGAAGCCGACCGTTGGAGATTCAGAGCCATTGGCGCACCGGACACTGTCCGGTGCACACCAGACAGTACGGTGCTCCAATGTGACCATTGGCTCGGCCACGCGTCACGCGCGGAATCCTCGGCCGACCGTTGGCCCGGCTGACTGTTGGCTCACGGGACAGTCCGGTGCACCACCGGACAGTCCGGTGAATTATAGCCGTACGCTGTTAATCATCTCCCGAGAGCGACGAGTTCGCCTGTGAACGGCTCACCGGACAGTCTGATGCACCACCGGACAGTCCGGTGATTTATAGCCGTACACCGCCGTCGAAGTCCCGAGAGCAGCAAGTTCGCCAGAGCCAGTCTGGCACACCGGACACTGTCCGGTGTACCCAGACTGAGCAGACTTTGGCTGTACAAAGCCATCTCTTTTCCAATTCTATTTTTCATGTTTCCAGCACTTAGACACAGAGCATTAGTCTTCAAAATAGTGTACTAAGTCTTAGAAACATACCTTTACTTTTGATTTGCACTTTGTCCATCACTTGGGATACTTTAACACTTAAGCACTTGTGTTGGCACTCAATCACCAAAATACTTAGAAATGGCCCAAGGGCACATTTCCCTTTCACATCCTCTATCAATAACCCAATGACTCCCACCGGTCTTGTAGTTTACCTACATGAACAAATAAATCAAGTTTCAATTTTGAGGGCCCTATTTTGCATAGGACCAGTAACTTTCTCAATCAAGGACTTTGGAACCCAAATTTGTCTAGGTCTACTCTTGCTTGGTGGACCTAGGAATGTAACTTTGACTTTCCCATTTGCTACTTTTCTTAGAACATAATGAGCATTGAAAGCAAATGGCCTTGAGTGCTTTGACAAGGGAGTTGGTGGTTTGGCTTTACAGTTGTGGGCAAAGTGTCCTTCTTTTCCACACTCAAAGCATTTGATAGGCTTAGGAGTCTGTGTTGCCTTGTATTGACTTGTTGCTTTCTTTTGCACAAAAGAATTGTATCTAATACCACTCTTGTTATTTTTCATGATAGTGTTCATGAGCAACCCATTTTGAAGGTATTGGCCTTTGTTGAACTTTTGCACACTTGTGGCAAGATGTTCATTTTCATTCTTAAGTTTCTTGACCTCATTTCTAAGCCTTTCATTGTCTACTGCCAACTCATTGTTAATGTCATTGCTTTCTATGGCAACTTTTCCTCTAGTGGTTGCATCTATCAAGTATCTCTTCAATTTCTGGTTCTCTAGTGTCAAGACTTCAACTTTTTCAGTCAATTCATCATGAAGACTAGATTGATCAACTTGGCTCAAATCATCACATGAGGTTGCTACATCAATCTTAACAGCAGGGTTAATAGCCTCATGTGTATTGCAAGATAAAAGCTCATTTGCAACAAGAAGATTATCATAGTCAATTTTAATTTTTGTATAATCTTTCTTAACTTTGACAAGTCTATCTTTCAACTCCCTATTTGCTTCATTTAATTTGTCACACTTATCTTTGGCATCTTTTAGGGAGGATTTGAGCTCATTTGCAGTGGATGACTTAGTTTTATTTTCTTCTTTCATTTCATCACTAGCTTTTACAACTATGTCATACTTGGCAGTTAAAAATTCATTTTCATCCTTTAACTTATCACATTTAGCCTTTGACTTCCTAATGATTTGAGTGTATTCTTTAAGTAAGTCAGCGAATACATCATTAGGAAGGAGAAGCAAACTCATCATCACTATCACTATCATCAATACTATCATTCTCAATTTGTACCTTCCATTCACCTTTAGCCATGAGGCATAAGTAAGAAGTGGATGAGGGTGATGGTGGTGGTGAAGAGAAATCCCCAGCGATAGCGGCAATTTTTTATCATTTTCTTCTTCACTTGAAGAAGACCCGCTTGAGGACTCAATGTCAGTGAGCCAGTCACCAACAATATATGCCTTTCCATTTTTCTTCTTATGGAATCTCTTGCGCTTACCATCCTTTCTCTTCAAAAATTTCTTTTCCTTTTTCTCATCATCACTGTCATCATTTTTCTTGCCCTTAAACTTGTTCTTCTTGGGCTTGTTGCATTGATGAGCAAGATGACCGAGTTCTCCACAATTATAGCAGTCCATCTCAGAGATGGGCTTTCTTTTGCTAGAGAAGAACTTCTTTCTTGAGTCAAACTTGATGCCTTCTCTATTGAGTTTCTTCAACATTTTGATGGTCTTTCTCACCATCAAAGCAATGTTAGCATCAAGATCATCATCACTTGAGGATTCCTCCTCAATTTGCATTTTAGCTTTCCCTTTCTTTTCTTGGTTGGCTTTGAGAGCCAAGTCTTTTCTCTTAGAAGAAGACCCATCCTTGTCATTTATGTGCATGTACATTTCATGAGCATTGATCTTTTCCAATATTTGTGTTGGAGTAGCAATTGAAAGATCCATTTGATGTAGCACTGTGACAATGTGTCCATATTTATCAATTGGGAGGACACTGAGAATCTTCCTCACAACATCCGGTTGTGAAATTTGGGTGAGCCCCAAGCCATTGACTTTCTCTACAAGAATGTAAGACGTGAGTACATATCATTGACATTTTCATTTGCAAGCATTTCAAAAGAATTCAATTTTTTCATTGCAATGTGATATCTCTCCTCACGCTCACTTTTAGTCCCTTCATGTAGAGCACAAATATCCATCCACAAATCATGAGCATTTCTATGATTTCTTACTCTATTAAAGACATCTTTGCAAAGGCTTCTAAATAGAGTGTTTTTGGCCTTAGCATCCCACTTTTCATAAATATACTCTTCTCCTACAATATTTGTGGGATCTCTTGGTTCGGGGAACCCTTGAGTGGCGGGTTTGTAGACACCAATGTCTATAGCCTCTAAGTAAGCTTCCATACAAATTTTCCAATAAGGAAAACTGCCACCATAAAAAACGGGAGGAGGTCCATCCTCACCGGACATCGCTACTCTAGCGGTTAAGCTAATCTAGGAGCAACAAGGCTCTGATACTAATTGAAAGGATCATGTTGCCCAAGAGGGAGGGGTGAATTGGGCTTTTCTAAAAATTCAATAACAATTAAACCCTAAGCAAATATTTAAACTCTAAGCTATAGCCCAACTTCACCAACTACTAGCAATAAGAGAAAACTACTAGAGAGATAACAATCCTAAGACTTTCAAATACTTGCTTAACAATTGAACAAAGTAAAATGCTTGAATTGAATGCAGAATCTAAAGCAAGGTTGAGAAAGCTCCTCCATTTTTTTGCCGAGGTATCGAAGAGTCGGCACTCTTCCCTAGTCCTCGTTGGCGCACCCACGCAAGGGTATCGCTCCCCTTGGTCCTTGCAAGAACCAAGTGCTCACTATGAGGTGATCCTTTGCCACTCCGGCGTGGTGGATCCCTCATGACAGCTTACTGTCACACCCGGGTTTTAGGGACTCAGGCGCGAACGCAATCACCAGGTGTGATAGGACCAAGTCTCACACATATGATGAATCATGGTACAGAAATGAATATCACATCTTTACTATATAAAAGGAGTTCAGTACAAAATAAATAAATATTTACATCATATGAAGACAACGATCCAGCAACCCAAAGTTGACTGGGAGGCGACGACCTAGACCTCTCACGAACACATCACAACATCCTTCATGCGCCTCATCTTGCAGTACCTATTCTTGACCTGTGGGGGGTGTGAGACAGCAAGGGTGAGCTCACATATGTTCATCGCTCAACAAATTGTGGGGAATAATGTGCATGAACTCACCAAAGGTGGGAGCTCATGTGAAGTGTAAGGCTTACCAAAGAGGATGGTTAAAGTTGAGCATTGCTTTTAAAGTTGGTCAAAATTTTATTATCGGTTACTAAGTGTAAGTAGATACCAAACCAGAGTAATAATAGATCAAAATTGATAACAACACCCGCGATGCAATGCATATGACAAATTGAATTTAATTCCATAAACTAATCATGTGATAGTCCTGAGCTGCTCATGACCGTGAGCACGGCTAGTATACCAGTTTTACACTCTGCAGAGGTTGTACCCTGTACCCATAAGTCGTGTGTCCCATGTTGCCAGGGTTTGCAAGGCCCTTAGACACTTCCGAGGTGAATGGCTAGAGATCCACTATGAGGCCTTTACAAAGTTCGACTAGCTTCAGAAAACCTGCTACAGTTTCTAGGAAGAGCAATGCAGGAATCCCCCATCTGACTGCCATCGCAGCAAAATCAACCCGAGAACCTCCCTGCATGCCTACTCCCATACTTCCCTTGCCCCTATCGGGTAAGGTAGTCCTCCACTAGCTTTCCTAGTTAGTCCGCCAAGGGCGTCCTATTCCACCCTTATGGTGGCACGTGTTTCTCAAGTTAAGCTCCATGTTCCAATTAAAATAATGATCTTGTCATGAACAATAAGTAAAACAACAGTATAATTAGAACATAATCATAATGTAATATTAATCCCAAAACCAAATAGAGCAATAGCAAAAACTACCCAAATAGTTCAGGGGTAAATAAGGTATAAAGATAACCATACTAGGGTGACCTATTGGGTCCCATCAAAATTAAACCTATGCATGAATATATGATTATAAAAAACATTATTGGGTAATAAAAGTGATCAAGGGCACAACTTGCCTGGGACTTGAGATTCCAGGTACCAACTTGCTCTTCAGGTGACTCGTGACCTCACTACTAAACGTAGCAATACAAACAAACATGGTATAGGCATAGTTAACATCACACCAAACATAAAAACAAACTACATAATAATGATCTACGCGTTACTACGAGATCGTGGGTTTGAGAATTACCAAAATCGGAGCTACGGTTGAGAAGGTACCACGTTTACGCTAAGTGAGTATTGATTAGAACTCTTAGTTCGGTATAGTCATATTAACATGCATTTATAAAATATAAATTTAAATTATAAATTTGAGTCGATTGAATTGTTATTTTCATAGATGGCAACTAAGCAAATAATTAATTATCTAACATGAATGATATGGCGAAACGATTTAATATCAGGCTCGGAGTGCACGTGATACGTGTAAACGATGCGCGGCAACATGCGCGAACAGCGTGACGACGCCGAGCGCAACACACGAGAATCACTAACAGATATCTGTTTATACTAAGTAATTTTAATTAAAAAACATTAGAGTAGACATTAACCACATTAACATGTATTTATAAAAGCGCAAATTAAAGCTATAACTTAGTTTTAACAAAATCGCCATTTTAATAATCATCGGATGAACAATTAATTAATTAATTAATTAATTAATCAATTAATCAAAAACGCGTCGTGACAAATAATGTTTCTAACATGTAGTCGATATTATTGCAAACTTATCGTAACTGAAACGGGTTGAAATGGATCTACAATGCAAATATATTGAGTAAATAATATTTCATGGATTATAGGCAACGTGTTGTGATCTCATTGGCTAGAGTCCGGCCACATGATGGGCTACATGATCGCGGGTGCGGAAGATCTGTGGGGTGTGGGGCGCATGGAGGAAAAATAAATTGGGCTGCATGCGGCAGATTCGGAGCTGCGTGCATGCCGTGGGGCCCATGGCGGTTTTATGGATCGTTACACATGCAGGTAGGCCTAACAGTTTCCTTTTCATATGGTTTCTCCTCTTTCCATCCCCATGACTACGCATGATGTTTCTTCTTCATCGAGTTCACGGCATCACGCATGGCGGCATGCAGGCAACAGTGGGGCCAGGTGCGCCTGTAACACCCCAGGTGTTTATCGTCTGCTCGACCATGAGTGCGGACCTTAACACGTGATAGCGATGAATAAAATGGACACTAAATTTTAATTATCTCGCAAAAGTTCGAGTTTGGTGTCGTATTTATTTCCATAATCTAAGCAATTAAAAGGAGGTTCGAGAAACTTTTGGATTATCGAATCTTCGTTTGCTGGTGAATTTGGAAATGTTCGGATCATGCGCGTAAGTGAATGCGAAAATCAGAAAACTTCTGATCTTAAGCAAAATTTGGAGCCCCGCGCTGTCCAAAAAGAATAATCTGCCAGCGCATTAATTAAATTGTTTCTCTCAGCATGTGATCCTTGATGTTAAAGCGAATGATCGACAGCTAATGAGAATCGTAAAATTAGATGGGACTAAATACAGTCTTGAATACCGAAGCCGAACTCGACAACTAGAGTTTTTGGTGCTAAATAATTTCGTCTCCGCTCGTCAGCTAAGAAATCGCGTTTGAAGATTCATAATTAAGATTTATTCCTGCCATAAATTATCCGACTTTAAATTAAATCAAGCGTAGTCTATACTGGTTTTGTAACATCCCTGGTGTTATTGTCACTAAAACTTGAGCATAACATCATGAGCATTAGCATATCATGTGTTTGTTACACTTAGAGTGCATTCACTAGGCAAAAATTTCAAACAAGTTGTATTGATGTGACTTGTTATGTGTGAAACCTTAGGGTAGGGTACTTAACCCTAAACTAGGCTTAGGAGTGTCAATAAATACCAAATGAGAGAAAACTTCAAACTCATTAGAAGTGGTCATAAGATATCACCATAAATGAACTTGAGGGACATCCAAACCCTAGAAGTGCCAGAAACCCTAAAAAGACCACTAAAAACCCCAAATTGAAACCCTAGGGGGTTATATGTAAATTTTGCACACTTTTGGACCCAATTGCAAAAAACCAAGGTATTAGGGTACCCCCAAAGCATAAGGTTCACACATTTGAGGATTTTCAAGTCAAAAGATGAGATTTGGGCTTATTTGCAAAAAGCCACTCCACACCTCTCATGTGACTAAGTCTGAAAATCAGTGAACAAGGCTGACTTTGGAGCTCTGTAGTTCTAAAAATACAAAGAATTTGCCTAGGGTCAACACATCAAAGGTCAGAGCTACTATAAGAGCACAACTTTGCTTAAGTGATTAAGCATTGTTAACATTCAAAAATTGGAGATAATCAACCCTGAAGTCTAGTTGTCAGACTAAGACTCCCTGATATTGAGAGAAGACAGTGAATTGGATCAACTTACGAAACCTGTGGAGCTCGATTTGATGGATGTTTAACTAAAACCTCTATGACAAAGTTAGAGCTGGTTTGTTAGGCTACAACTTTGATACAGAATGTTGATCTGGTCACCATACAAAATTTGGAGCAAATTGCCCCCAAATAGGCTCTGTCAGGCGCTCTAAATCGGGTTTTCAATGGTAAAGTGGCCAGATCAGAACGCCAGTTCAGATAACTCACCGCCGGCGATCGTGCGCCCGAATTCGCACCTGCCTTAGTGATTCGTGCCTAGCGTAGTTGGATAACGCAGGAGGGTAATAAATATCACCCCGTGGATGAACTCCGGCAACTATTCTACTCCGGTCGTCGTACCCGCTTGAGTCACGGCCGCTTTGGATAGGCTTGCCGGAGTTAGCCACCTCGCGACCTTGCACCACGTGCCTTAGTGCTTTAACCATGCCGCAATGAGTCATCTTAGCCCGCCTGATCGTCGCCGGTGAGCCCGCCACGGGAAATGCCAGCGATCGATTGCGCGAGAGCACCCCCTTCTCTCCGACCGCTGCGCGTCTTTCCTCGAATTGGTCACCACCGCTCATGGATCCTATAAATTGAGCACACCCTCGGCTCTGTTGGTATTCAAGCATCCACTCCACCCGCTCGTGCCTCCAATTACTCACCAGAGAGCCCCAATTTGGGATTTCCCCCAAATCGGTCTGAAACACCGCGCATAGTGACCTCGCCATGGCTAGCTCATTCCAGGTCCGTTCATGCTCTCTGCTCTCCCGTTTCAATGTCCTTAGTATCTCCTGATGCTCCTCAACCCATTCAATTAAGCTAAACTGCGCTAGATCACCGGGAACACCCGTGTTCATCCTTGGTTCGCGCTGTCTCCATGGACAGGGTGAGTTAGAGCTCGGATTGTGCAATTGAGCGAGGGGAAACAATTATTAGGTGTTGAATTAGGTCTCACCCAAGTTAGAGCACCGGCCATTGCGTGTCCTGGCCGGTACAGGTTCGCCAGAGCTCGGCTCTTCGCCGCTCGCCGTCGAGGACCTCGGGTTGTGAAGAATTAGAACATGGGGGGCTTCGGTGTAAATGTCAGTGAGACAAAACAATAGTGTCACGGACTCTCTTGGGTTGTTTAAAAAGCTAGGGTCTTCTGTGCAAAGTCGGCACCTCGGGCGTGGGCGCACGTGTTTTCGCCTGGGCATGGGTTGTATTGGGCCAGTTTCGGCGCAGTACTATTCATGTTTTTTCTTTTTTCTTTTTCTTCCAGAGTTAGAGAATTCATAGAAAATTGTAGAAAATGCTAAAAATACAAGACCAATTTTTCTAGGCTCCTAAAATTCTATGATATTTAATAAAAATAGTTTTATGATTTTTAGTCCAAATAGGGAATTATGGAGTATTTAAAATAGCCAAAACCTATACTCCTGGAATTTTAAAGATTGATTAATAACTCCAAAAATCACTAAACTTTTTGGATAAACTTTAAATATTATTTAGAAGCCTTGGGTAAAGTTTGGCATGATTTGGACAATGTTTGATGCCTAAATCCCAAAACCCTAATCTTCTAGTGATGTCTGCCCTATGAACTACTCTATTGACTCCAAAAACCCTAGTTTCTGGAGTCCCATGAAGGCAAGTTGTATTCAAGATACAACTTGATAAACCTTTTCTATTACTGCAATTTCATAAGCATTACATAAGCATTCATGATTATATATGGTTCTATATAAAAAACGAAGAAGAAATAGTAGTTGAAGAAGAAGGAGTTGCACCACCACCACCTGAAGACCCACCTGCCAGGAACTGCTTTTACTTTGATATTTGTGGAGCAGAGCCCAACTCTCCTATAACACAAAGCAAGCCCCGGTGCATTTGCCACCTCCTTGCTATTTTAAAAACTTTCTCACTTGCTTGATGCATTAAGTGATAGGAGTTGTGTGCTAAACAAATTGATGCATTTCCTTCCTTGAGAATCTAATTACCTTTCCTTGATCACCTGTTTTATAAAAAAGTTTTTTTTCTTGTGCTTAGTCTTGCTCTAGAAAAACAAAAACTGGATGGTGGATCCATCATGGCCGTGATGGGTTCAGCATCGGAAAAGATGTACCTCTGTCAGGTACCAAACTTTGGGTTGAAATGATAAAGCTGAGACCGAGCGGGTGACTTGCACGAGAAGAGAGTCTCGATGTAGTGTCTCCGTCTGAGTCGATTAAGGACCTTGTCGATGTAGGCTTGCTGATCGAGGACCTTTTAATTGGTCACATGCCTCATCATGGGTAAGCTTTGCCTCAGACAGACTAATACCAGAATAAGATAACATGCAATGGGAGTGGAGAGATGGCGAGAGTAGCGTGTACCCTCCGTGGCAAGAGGCTGGACGGTGGTGTATCTATGCTCTCGATTGGCGTGAACTTGATCTGGTCTTAATAACCCCGGTGGCGAGTTGACATATGCAAGGGTTAAGTGCTACAAATGGCTAGTATAGGCCAAGTGCTTGAACTAGGGTAGAAAGAACTCTAGATTCAGGTAATAACTTAACTTGCTAATAAAACTGGATTTTTAAGGATCCACTATTAGTAAGCATTTTTGCAAACAGTCTTGATTAAGCCTTACCTTGACTCCCTCAAGCCAGCATATCCTTGAGAGTCTTTTATTTTGACGGGTAAGACTTGCGAAAGTACACTTCGTACTCAGGGTTTTCGAACCCATGTTGTTGTAGGTGAGGAAGCAGCAAATTTTTGTTGCTTTTGTTGCAAGGTGGTGCTAAAGGAAGAGAACCAGGATTGAAGCCTCGGGAGGGAGTGTCCTCCTTTAAAAACTTTACTGTTATGCGGGAGGGGTTTTTGCCTCCCGGGTTTGTAATAATAGTACTCTAGCACTCTTATATATTACTGGTCTGTAATAATAATAATACTCTTTCTATACTTTAATATAAAATCAGTTGTTGTAACTGCTTCCACATATTTGTTCCTCCGATGTGTTGTAATATCTGCGTGACGGGTGAAACGCTCTTAGGCAAGGTAAAAAATTCTGATATCGAACTTGTCAAGTGATCAGGTGCACCTGCAGGGTTGTCCGAGGTCTGATGGACAAGGACAACTGTAGGTGGGCCTAATGACTTGGGAGGTTCTGCTACAGCTGGTATCGGAGCGAAGCCCATCTCTGTAGATATTATGAGACATTTTAAAAAGAATTTTCAAAGACTTATCTAAAGAAAATTTCTTTCATTCTTATCTTACTTCCTTCTAAAGTACTTATCTTATAAGACCAGGTAGTAGAGTGCAATGTATAGAAGGTTGTGAATCAACTAAGGTTAATTTTGTAATTATGCATGCATCATGTTAAAAACTATACTAATAAAGTTTTCCCCCTTATGGAGGTATGCCGCCGCGCACGAGGAAAACCGCGCGTAAGTCCACTGGACCGATTGGCGTGCCTCGGCATCAGCTGGCTCCAAGGCATGAAGAGAGCAGCAGCGACAGTAATGGCCCCATTGGAGACCTAGAAACCTAGGTGGAGCAGCTTCGAACAGAGCTACGTCACAAAAATAGGGTGTGGGTAGAAGATGGTCAGTGTATAAATGAGTTAAGAGCTGACGTCCGACATCTACAATACGAGCTTGCCGAATGGGATTTGGCAATCGATTGGGCTGTCAATTCACGTTCCATTGCTTGGGACCGAGAAGCCAAAGCTCGAGCCCATGTGGAGGAGCTTAGCACTGCCGTTGACAACTTGCAGGTATACTACAATACATTACATGAGGAAGTTCATGAATTGTATTCACGACTGCACCCAGACGTACCTGCCGACCCTGTTGGAATGGGAGCCGGACCTTCTGGAATAGCAGGTGAAGCACTTGGTGGGGAATTGGACCTTTTCAAGCCTCCTCCTTCTATGAACCTGGCTGACGAATGGTCCCCTACAACAGCGAAACCACCAAGGACGATAAATACTAGAAGTAGTATAGTTTAGCTATAGTACTAATGTAAAATAGGCAATGAAGTCATGTTGTACAATTGAGTCTGTATCATTACATTTTGGTAATGTAAAATGATGGTATATGTTAGCATGGTATATTTATCCCAAATATTTCTTTGCTTCAGATGCCATCCAGAACTTGTGCACATAATAGTGCGGGAACGTCCCGTGGTCAAGAAGATACACCCAATCCACCGCTTGTACCGCCCACGTTGGCTGAGGCTATCGCTGCCTTGGTCACCGCAACCGCTGACAACACCTGCTTCCTACGTGAAATGGCGGGACATCAACTTCAGCAACAAGGCGGGAGGGCTTATCCATAGGGACCTCATGAAACTTTGTACATGGATTTCTTGGAAACCCGTCCCCCACTATTTGTTAAAGCCGAAGATCCTCTCGAAGCCGACGAATGGGTTCGGGTCATTGAGCAGAAATTTGGACTCATCCGATGCATGGAGACCCAGAAGCCGTTGTTTGCGGCTCAGCAATTAAGAGGCCCTGCCAGCACCTAGTGGAGAAATTATGTGGCCATTCAACCTGCCGGACATCAGGTCACATGGGACGAATTTAAATTGGCATTTCGTGAGGACTACATTCCAAAAGGAGTGTTCCATATGAAGCAGGAAGAATTCATGAGACTCAAGCAAGGAGGAGATACTGTTATGCAGTATCTCAACAAATTCAATCATTTGTCCCAGTACGCAATTGACCAGGTCAATACTGACCTAAAAAAGAGGAATTGTTTTATGAGAGGCCTCACTGACCGGCTACAAAGAAAGATGGCCACCTATCTTGATCTCTCCTACAGCAGGGCTGTCAGCACCGCGCTGGCAGTTGAAGCAAAGAACACAGGCCCAGGGAAGTCAAAGGGTTTTGGAGGTGACAGGTCCAATCAGGGGTCTGAAAAGCGACAAAGGTTGGTAATCCAACCTTTCAATCAAAACCGTTCTTTACCTCGTCCACCCTCCTACCCCTTCAAATAGCCTGTATTCATCCGCCCTGCCACTGCCCCCACTTCAACAACTCAGTCGAGTGCCCTTGGTGCTCATTTCCCCGCCCTCCCTAGCTCTACAACTAGCTGCTTTAATTGTGGGAAGTCTGGACATTTTATCAAAGATTGCCCATATCCGAAGCAGAACAAATCCAATAATCAGCATAACCCAGGGAGTTCAAACCAAGGCAAGGGAAACACGACAAATAATGCAGCGGGCAAGAATATAAAGAAGACTGGGCGAATATACTACACACAAGTGGCCACTACACCGGAGGGAGAGCCAGTTATGATGGGTACGTTCCTCGTGGCCAATCACCATGTAGTCATTCTCTTTGATTCTGGTGCTTCGCATACATTCATAAGCAAGAAGTTTGTAGAGAAATATTGCATTCCTTGCATTGAATCAAGGGAAGGGTTTATTATTCATTCGCTTGGGGGACAAATATTCACTAAAGAAGTGGCTTTCCATGTGCCCGTAACATTGGCTGAATGGGACTTTCCCACAAACATGATTGTTCTGAAAGGCCAAGATATAGATGTAATTCTGGGCATGAATTGGTTAGCCCAGCACAAAGCTATCCTCAACACTGATCTGAGAGCCATCAGGTTGAGCTACGGCCATGAAGAGGTTCTTTTGTCCATCCCTGTAGCTATTCCAGCTAAACCATTTAGCAGAGTTTATGAAGCTATTATATCAAAAATCTAAGATATTCCGGTAGTGTGTGAGTTTCTAGACGTCTTTCCGGAAGATCTGCCTGGAGTACCTCCAGAAAGAGATGTATAATTTGTGATTGAATTGAAGCCCGGTACGGCTCCTGTTTCTAGAAGGTCGTACCGAATGCCTCCGAATGAGTTGGCAAAGCTCAAGACACAATTACAAGATCTATTGGAAAAGGGATTGATCCGACCTAGCTCGTCACCTTGGGGTTGTCCAGCAATCTTTGTCAAGAAGAAGGATCAAACGCTTCAGATGTGAGTGGATTACAGACCCCTTAATGAGGTCACAACCAAGAACAAGTACCCTCTTCCCCAGATTGATATTTTATTTGATCAGCTTACCGGAGCCCGGGTATTTTCGAAGATTGACCTCAGGTCGGGCTATCATCAGATCCATATCCAACCCGAAATATACTCAAGACCGCATTTACCACGCGGTATGGATTATTTGAATATCTGGTTATATCTTTTGGATTAACAAATGCTCCTGCCCACTTCACATATCTGATGAACTCGGTATTCATGCCCGAGTTGGATAAATTCGTGGTGGTCTTCATTGATGATATCTTGATATATTCCAAGAATGAAGAGGAGCATGCTCGGCATCTGCGGATCGTATTAACACGCTTAAGGGAACATCAACTATATGCTAAAATCAGCAAGTGCGCGTTTTGGCTGGAGGAAATTCAATTTCTGGGACATGTATTGTCTGCCAAGGGGATTGTGGTTGATCCCAGCAAGGTCAAGGATATTTTAGAGTGGAAACCGCCAACCACTGTACATCAAGTCCAAAGTTTCCTTGGACTGGCTGGTTATTACCGCCGATTTATCCCAGATTTTTCAAGCTTGTGAAGCCAATCACAAGTTTATTGAAGAGCGATACCAAGTTTAACTGGTCCTCAAGATGCAATGAAGCCTTCGAGCAGCTGAAGGTGTTATTGACCACTGCTCCGGTATTAGCTCAACCGGACATTTAAAAGCCTTTTGATGTGTATTGTGATGCATCAGGCAGTGGTTTAGGCTGTGTCTTCATGCAAGAGGGCTGAGTTATAGCATATGCCTCAAGACAGTTGCGCCGGCATGAGGAACATTATCCAACTCATGATTTAGAATTAGCTGTTGTGGTTCATGCCCTGAAAATATGGCGTCGTTATCTGCTGGGGAATATCTATCACATATATACAGATCATAAAAGCTTGAAGTACATTTTTACCCAGTCAGAACTAAATATGAGATAGAGGAGATGACTTGAGCTGATTAAGGATTATGAATTAGAAATTCACTATCACCCAGGTAAGGCCAACGTGGTGGCAGATGCACTAAGTCGCAAGGCTTCCTGCCATTGTCTTACAGTGAAAACTTCTGACATCACATTGTGCCAAGAAATGGAGAAGTTAAACCTGGGAATGATTCAACAAGGAACGTTGAATCAATTGAAGCTTGAGTCGATTCTTCTGCAAAGGATAATTGATGCACAAAGAAGTGATGAGGGTATGAAACACATTCATGAGAAAATAGAGGTCGGTAAAGCAAACTATTTCAGAAAAGATGATCAAGGCATTGTATGGTTTAACAACCGCATAGTTGTGCCCAAGAATGATGAAGTCCGCCAGCAAATTTTAGATGAAGCACATCTTAATCGCTATTCCATTCATCTCGGAAGCACTAAGATGTATCATGATCTAAAGCAACATTATTGGTGGACAAAGATGAAGATTGAAATTGCACGCTATGTGGCGAGATGCGACACTTGTAGACGTATCAAAGCCATACATATGAAAACGGCTGGTCCATTGCAATCTTTACCTATCCCGACTTGGAAATGGGAAGACATTAGTATGGACTTCATTATGGAATTACCTAGGACAGCAAAAGGGTTTGATTCCATCTGGGTTATCGTTGATCGACTTACAAAGATTGCCCACTTTCTCCCAGTCAAGGTAAAGTATACAGTGGCTACATATGCGGAACTATATATTGCTCATATTCTCAGTTTGCACTGATGTTTCGAAGACAATAGTGTCGGATCGTGGACCTCAATTTGTATCCAAATTCTGGGAAGAACTTCACAAATCCTTGGGTACTAGGTTGCTCCACAGTTCGGCCTATCATCCGCAACCTAGTGGGCAGACTGAGAGAGTGAATCAGATACTTGAAGACATGTTGCGAGCATGTGTCTTAGAGTTTTCGCAGAAATGGGATGACTGTTTATCACTGGCAGAATTCTCATACAACAATAGTTATCAAGAAAGCATCAAGATGGCACCTTTTGAAGCCTTATATGGACGACGGTGTCGTACTCCATTAAATTGGTCTAAACCAGGAGAAAGATGGTTTTTCAGGCCTGATATGGTTAAAGAAATGGAAGAGAAGGTTCAATGAATTATACATAATTTGAAAGAAGCACAAGCTCGCCAAAAGAGTTATGCAGACAAACGACGCAAACCCTTGTACTTTCAAGTTGAAGATTATGTCTACCTAAAAGTCTCACCAATGAAGGGTGTATCACGTTTCGGGGTAAAAGGGAAGCTTGCAACCCGGTACATTGGTCCTTTTCCTATTCTTGAACAATGTGGACGAGTGGAATATCGACTCCAACTACCCGAAACATTGTCTGCAATGCACAACGTGTTCCATGTGTCCCAATTGAAGAAGTGTCTTCAGGTTCCAGATCGAGCCATTGAAATAATGGATGTTGCCTTAGAACCAGACTTGACCTATTCAAAACATCCTATTCGAGCCTGTATCAAAAGGACAGGGTTACCCGAAGGAGAACACTCAATTTCTGTAAGATACAATGGAATCAACACACGGAAGATGAAGCTGCATGGGAAACTCAAGACTTTTTAGAAAAGAATTTCCCAGGCTTTTTAGCTTCATGTAAATTGTGAGATATGTACAATAGTTGTAATAGAGGAGTAGACCCCATGCCACCCCCTGCCTTGTAAGGTAATTAAGGGAATAAAGATGTGAAGCATTTCCTTTTCCATTACTTACCCTAAGACCTTAAATCTCGGGACGAGATTCTTTTATGGGGGGAAGGATGTAACACCCCCTGGTGTTACTGTCACTAAAACTTGAGCATAACATCATGAGCATTAGCATATCATGTGTTTGTTACACTTAGAGTGCATTCACTAGGCAAAAATTTCAAACAAGCTGTATTGATGTGACTTGTTATGTGTGAAACCCTAGGGTAGGGTACTTAACCCTAAACTAGGCTTAGGAGTGTCACTAAAGACCAAATGAGAGAAAACTTCAAAACTCATTAAAAGTGGTCATAAGATATCACCATAAATGAACTTGAGGGACGTCCAAACCCTAGAAGTGCCAGAAACCCTAAAAAGACCACTGAAAACCCCAAATTGAAACCCTAGGGGGTTATATGTAAATTTTGCACACTTTTGGACCCAAGTGCAAAAAACCAAGGTATTAGGGTACCCCAAAGAATAAGGTTCACACATTTGAGGATTTTCAAGTCAAAAGATGAGATTTGGGCTTATTTGCAAAAAGCCACTCCACACCTCTCATGTGACTAAGTCTGAAAATCAGTGAACAAGGCTGACTTTGGAGCTCTGTAGTTCTAAAAATACAAAGAATTTGCCTAGGGTCAACGCATCAAAGGTCTAGAGCTACTATAAGAGCACAACTTTGCTTAAGTGATTAAGCATTGGTAACATACAAAAATTGGAGATAATCAGCCCTGAAGTCTGGTTGTCAGACTAAGACTCCCTGATATTCAGAGAAGACAGTGAATTGGATCAACTTAGGGACCCTGTGGAGCTCGATTTGATGGATGTTTAACTAAAACCTCTGTGACAAAGTTAGAGCTGGTTTGTTAGGCTACAACTTTGATACATAATGTTGATCTGGTCACCATACAAAATTTGGAGCAAATTGCCCCCAAACAGGCTCTATCAGGCGCTCTGAATCGGGTTTTCAATGGTACAGTGTCTAGATCAGAACGCCAGTTCAGATAACTCACCGCCAGCGACCGTGCGCCCGGATTCGCGCCCGCTGCGGTGATTCGTGCCTAGCGCAGTTGGATAGTGCCGGAGGGTAAGAAATATCACCCCATGGATGAACTCCGGCCACTATTCTACTCCGGCCACCGTACCCGCTTGGGTCACGGCCGCTTTGGATAGGCTCACCAGAGTTAGCCACCTCGTGACCTTGCGCCACGTGCCTTAGTGCTTTAACCATGCCGTAGTGAGTCATCTTAGCCCACCCGATCGTCACCGGTGAGCCCGCCACGGTAAATGCCACCGATCGCTTGCGCGAGAGCACCCCCTTGTCTCCGACCGCCGCGCGTCTTTCCCCAAATTGGTCACCACCGCTCATGGATCCTATAAATTGAGCACACCCTCGACTCCGTTAGGTATTCAAGCATCCACTCCACCCACTTGTGCCTCCAATTACTCACCAGAGAGCCCCAATTTGGGATTTCCCCCAAATCGGTCTGAAACACCACGCATAGTGACCTCGCCGTGGCTAGCTCATTCCAGGTCCGTTCATGCTCTCTGCTCTCCCGTTTCAATGTCCTTAGATTCTCCTGATGCTCCTCGACCCATTCAATTAAGCTAAATCGTGCTAGATCGCAGGGAACACCCATGTTCATCCTTGGTTCGCGCTGTCTCCGTGGACATGGTGAGTTAGAGCTCGGATTGTGCAATTGAGCGAGGGGAAACAATTATTAGGTGTTGAATTAGGTCTCAGCCAAGTTAGAGCACCGGCCATTGCGTGTCTTGGCTGGTACAGGTTCGCCGGAGCTCGGTTCTTCGCCGCTCGCCGTCGAGGACCTCGGGTTGTGAAGAATTAGAACGTGGGGGGCTTCGGTGTAAATGTCAGTGAGACAAAACAATAGTGTCACAGACTCTTTCGGGTTGTTTAAAAAGCTAGGGTCTTCCGTGCAAAGTCGGCACCGCGGGCGCGGGCGCACGTGTTTTTGCCTGGGCATGGGTTGTATTGGGCCAGTTTCGGCCCAATACTATTCATGTTTTTCTTTTGTCTTTTTCTTCCAGAGTTAGAGAATTCATAGAAAATTGTAGAAAAATGCTAAAAATAAAAGACCAACTTTTCTAGGCTCCTAAAATTCTACGCTATTTAATAAAAATAGTTTTATGATTTTTAGTCCAAATAGGGAATTATGGAGTATTTAAAATAGCCAAAACCTATACTCCTGGAATTTTAAAGATTGATTAATAACTCCAAAAATCAATAAACTTTTTGGATAAGCTTTAAATACTATTTAGAAGCCTTGGGTAAAGTTTGGCATGATTTGGACAATGTTTGGTGCCTAAATCCCAAAACCCTAATCTTCTAGTGATGCCTTCCCTATGAACTACTCTATTGACTCCAAAAACCCTAGTTTCCTGGAGTCCCGTGAAGGAAAGTTGTATTCAAGATACAACTTGATAAACCTTTTCTATTACTGCATTTTCATAAGCATTACATAAGCATTCATGATTATATATGGTTCTATATAGAAAACAAAGAAGAAATAGTAGTTGAAGAAGAAGGAGTTGCACCACCACCACCTGAAGACCCACCTGCCAGGAACTGCTTTTACTTTGATATTTGTGGAGCAGAGCCCAACTCTCCTATAACACAAAGCAAGCCCCGGTGCATTTGCCACCTCCTTGCTATTTTAAAAACTTTCTCACTTGCTTGATGCATTAAGTGATAGGAGTTGTGTGCTAAACAAATTGATGCATTTCCTTCCTTGAGAATCTAATTACCTTTCCTTGATCACCTGTTTTATAAAGAAGTTTTTTTTTCTTGTGCTTAGTCTTGCTCTAGAAAAACAAAATGTTTTGTTTTGACAAAAGATGATGCTTCCTGTGGGAAGGATATTTTCAAAAATAAAACTGGATGGTGGATCCATCATGGCCGTGATGGGTTCAGCATCGGAAAAGATGTACCTCTTTCTAGTGCCAAACTTTGGGTTGAAATGATAAAGTTGAGACCGGGCGGGTGACTTGCACGAGAAGAGAGTCTCGGTGTAGTGTCTCCGTCCTGAGTCAATTAAGGACCTTGTCGATGTAGGCTTGTTGATCGAGGACCTTTTAACTGGTCACATGCCTCATCATTGGGTAAGCTTTGCCTCGGGCAGACTAATACCAGAATAAGATAACACGCAATGGGAGTGGAGAGATGGCGAGAGTAGCGTGTACCCTCCGTGGCAAGAGGCTAGACGGTGGTGTATCTATGCTCTCGGTTGGCGTGAACCTGATCTGATCTTAAGAACCCTGGTGGCGAGTTGACATATGCAAGGGTTAAGTGCTACTTATGTCGTGTGATTGGAGATCCTCAACTGAGTATTAATCGATTCAGATCGCCAGTTACTTCTCGAACATGAAGACTTGGTCACTGCCCTACACGTAGCATTCCAGTGAACAAGAAGGGTTAATAAGAAAATGACTAGTATAGGCGAAGTGCTTGAACTAGGGTAGAAAGAACTCTAGATTCAGGCAATAACTTAACTTGCTAATAAAACTGGATTTTTAAGGATCCACTATTAGTAAGCATTTTTGCAAACAGAGTCTTGATTAAGCCTTACCTTGACTCCTTCAAGCCAGCATATCCTTGAGAGTCTTTTATTTTGACGGGTAAGACTTGCGAAAGTACACTTTGTACTCAGGGTTTTCGAACCCATGTTGTTGTAGGTGAGGAATGCAGCAAATTTTTGTTTCTTTTGTTCCAAGGTGGTGCCAAAGGAAGAGAACTAGGATTGAAGCCTCGGGAGGGAGTGTCCTCCTTTGAAAACTTTACTGTTATCCGGGAGTGGTTTTTGCCTCCCAGGTTTGTAATAATAGTACTCCAACACTCTTATATATTACTGGTCTGTAATAATAATACTCTTTCTTTACTTTAATATAAAATCAGTTGTTGTAACTGCTTCCGCATATTTGTTCCTCCGATGTGTTGTAATATATGTGTGACGGGTGAAACGCTCTTGGGCAAGGTAAAAAAATCAGATACCGAACTTGTCAAGTGATCAGGTGCACCTGTAGGGTTGTCCGAGGTCTGATGGACAAGGACAACTGTAGGTGGGCCTAATGACTTGGGAGGTTCTGCTACAGGTTTGTCTGGTATCTTTTGTTTCGTCCGATTTACATCTCGCGCAGACTCAATCTGAGAAATAAATTATCTATGTGCTCTCTTGTAAAGAAAAGGATGGAAAGTAAAAAAATATTTTCCTCAAATATTTTCACCGCTGCTCCCACTGAGATTTTTCTCACCTAGATTTTTATCAGCGCCGCCCCAGCTCTATCCTCCCACTGCGTACGGCCAGCAGCCTTATCCGCTCGCTTGATTTTCTTCAGCTGTGCTCAGATTTTTCCAGCTGTGCCTTGATTTTTCCCCTGAGCGTCACCATTCTCTGAAGCCTTATCTTCCACGCACGCAGCTTTCCTCTGCTCAAGCTCCATCGCGGCGTCCCTCTGCTCACTCTCCTGGCTGCCATCTCCATGGCCGCACGCCCCCTTGCTTCTCTCTCCCTCCTCTTCCTTCTTGCGGCGTTCGCCTGGTCGCTGCGCAGCCCCTTGGCTTCATCTTCCCCCATCTCCTCTCTACCGGTGCCTTCTCTGCTCCTCAAATCCATGGCACCCTGGATTCCTAGCTCGGACTGCACCAGCTCTTTGATTTCTAGTGGTCGGCGTCTTCCTCTACGCCGTCAGCATGCCGGACTCACACCATCCTCCACCGCCCTAGATTTTTTCCTAAAGCACCGCGCCCCTGGTCGAGCTCCCCCATGGCGTCTTCCCCCTGGCGCCCCTGTGCTCGCGTCCCTATGGTCGCGGCTCTCCCTCTGGTCGCAGGGACCCGCACGCCCCATCCCCAATGGCGCTCAGCCGCCCAGCTCCCTGCTCCTTCCACTCGCCCGGCCTCAAGTTCCCTGCGCGTGCTCCTCTGCTTGCCGGTTCTCCTTGCCCCGGCACCATCAGTCCTCTATCCGGCTTCAACCCCACCGTCGGTCTCTAGTTCACCATGGCGCTGAATTTCTTCCTCGTGTCATCCCAGCTCCTCGCGTGTTGGGCACCAGGAGACTTTCCATGCTTGGTCTGGCATGGGCTGTAGCTGCCGGACAAGCGTGCCCCTGTTTCCTTTATCGCCGGTCGTTGACTCCAACTTCGCCAGTGAGCCAACTCTAGTCTCCGTTTGACCTCGTCCTGCTACGCGGTTCCTAGTCATAACCATCTCAGACTACGCTGTCGCCCAGATCCGAAACCGAACTCCCCAACTGCCCTGGCGCTCAATGAAATGTCCAAGCCAAGCCCTCGCCACATTCACTGCCTTTGTGCGCATGCTACTGCTTCCGTGCCGCAACATTGCCAACTACTCAAGGTAATGTAAAGTTTGGTCAACTATCATTGACTTGTGGTCGCCGCTGTTCCCTGCGTACCTGTGAATTAGTCAATGTCGTGAGTTTGGGTGCCTGATTTAAGGAAAGAAATCCCAGGGTTTTGTGTGGAAAAGAAACCATATTTCAACGCTTGCCAAATATCTAATAAAATGCTTGCGCTAGGATTTATCATCGATTTCGTAGATCTGAGTCATTTATGGTGTGGTGAACTATTTCACTACTTCCGGCTAGGCGACTCATGAAGTAGATCGAGTTAGTATGTTGGCCACGACGAATTCTTTTGTTAGTTGCTCAAGTGTGTGTTGTTATATTAAATGATTATTAAAATGTGTCGCGGGTAGTATGTGGTGGATGCATATGTCGAATAGGTTTAAATTGGCTCTTTGCTGAGGAGTGAGGAGAATTAGTAGTGTGAGGAATTGATTTAGTATTCCAAACAATTATCCGATAAGGCTGTCATCCTTGATTTTGTAGGATATTTTGGTAGTCAAACCGAGATGTTTGATTAATTGTTGACATGTAAAATAGGAATAGTGTTTGATCGGCTAGTGGGCATTCTATTAGTGTTGTTATGCTAATTCAGTTTTTATGGTACATCGATGATTAGCCTTATTAATTGTATCATGTGGTAAATCCTAGGTTTGGAATATAGGTATATGTAAAAGGTTATCAGATTGGTCTTAGCGATGCGGAGTAAGGTGAAATTAGTAATATGAAAAGTAAATTAATAAATTCAAACATGTGGTTGGTGAATGTTATTAATGTTGCTTTTGATGGATTTTGTTTACTGCAGTTAGTGTTACATTTGAGTAGTCATGATACTCTTCGTTAGAAATCGATTAAGTGCCCTAGGTAAATATCTAGCATTACCAAAATGAGTGAAAGCGAATAATATCAATAAGTTTGCTTCTGTTAAAATTGAATCCAGCTAAGTTAAAATAATGTAGATATGGTACTTAGTGTTATGTAGACATTTAGTCTTGATATTCCTCCTTATGTGCATACATGTGCATTATGCATATCATTCAGGTACGTTAATTAATCTCGTGATGCGGAAGACAACCCAAGTCGACCCCAGGATCATGCAGAGATTGGACATCTCCGCAAAACGATGTCGTCAGTCAGACCAACCTGAAGGGCAAACTAAACAAGTGCTAAGACAAAGGATGGTCGTCAAGTGATCGACGTCTAACAACACTAACCTAGTGTTATCCAAGCAAGCCCCGGTGCATTTGCCACCTCCTTGCTGTTTTAAATCTTTATCACCTTATATGATGCATTAGGTGATAGGAGTTGTGTGCTAAACCAATTGCTGCATTTCCTTCCTTGGAACTATTTACCATTCCTTGATTACCTGTTTTATTAAATGGTTTTCTGATGCTTAGTCCTGCTTTAGAAAAAATGTTTTGTTTTAAAACAAAAGGTGATGCTTCACAGTGGATGGGATGTTTTCAAAAATAAAACTTGATGGTGGATCCATCATAGCCATGATGGGTCCAACATCGGACAAGATGTACCTCTGCCAGGTACCAAACTTTGGGTTTTTAAAAGATAAAGTTGAGACCGAGCGGGTGACTTGCACGAGAAGAGAGTCTCGGTGTAGTGTCTCCATCTGAGTCGATTAAGGACCGTACCGATGTGGGCCTGATGATCGAGGACCTTTTAACTGATCATATGCCTCATCATGGGTAAGTTTTGCTTCGGGCAGACTAATACCAGAAAGGCCAACACGCAATGGGAGTGGAGAGATGGTGTAACACCCGGAATTTGGGGGTATAAAATTTCTTTTCTAATACCCACCAAATTCAGGTGTTACCCTCTCTTTTCCTTGCTTTTCTTTTCTTTTTCCTAAATAGCGAAGAGTTATTTTGTTTTATATATGTTTAGGCCTAGTGAAATAAAACCTAAAAAAGGGTCCTTGATTATTGCATAGCATGTCGAGGCATGTTTTTCCTTTGTAATGGTGCATTTATTCAAACTTAGGAAGCATGATTGAATTTGATCTCAAAACTAAATCTTGTTTTCAAAAAGGAACAAAAGGAAGGGAAAATAAATAAATAAATAAAAGGGAAAACCTCCCCCAGCCATCCTTTCCCCCATCTCTCTCGGTGGCCCAGCCAGCCGCGCCAGCCTAGCCGGCCTGCTCGACGGCTCGCCCTTCTTCCTTCCCTTTTTTTTCTTTCTTGGGCTCGCGCCTTCTCCCCTTCCGCGGCCCAGCTCCCCTTCCTCGGCCCAATGCGCGCGACCATTTCCTCGCGCAGCCCACCCCACGGCCCACCTCGCACCCCCGCAACCCTAGCGTGCACCTGCCCAGTCGCCGCCGCCAGCGCGTCGCGCCCAGCTGCGCCCTTCCCCAACTGCCGATGCGCCTGCGCGGTCGCCGCGCATGCCCAAACCGCCCCTGCCCACATCCGCGCATGGAGGAGGGAAGTCAACGCCACGATCTTGGTCGTGCCCTGCTTCTTCCTCGTCCACCTGCCCACGACGCCTTGACCCAGGCACCCAGCGCGCACATCCCTCTGCACAGGAACACACGCCATAACACCATCTCGCGATCGGCAGTTCCCGCAACTCCTGGTCGAGCTTGCTCTCGCCATGGCAACCAGCTCGCTAGCACCCCTGCTCCCTCCTTTTTCCGGCCGTGCAGCCATGGCGACCAGCACCAGCCCTGCTGCCGCGTGCCCAGCTTGCCCAGCGCCGCCGCTTTCTCCGTGCCGCCGGATCCCAGTGCGCGCGTCCAATACGCCATCGTCGGTGAAGCCGCTCCTCGCCCCGCTGCAGAGACCGTGCCTGACCCTGTGCATTCGGCCTTCGCCCTGGCCGTGCCTCGCTTGCCTCGCCCCGCCGTCGCCCCTCGGCCTCACCGGAGCCGTCTCGACTGGAAAGCTCCGCCATACCCTCCCCATTGACTCGTCGTGTGTGCCTGTCGCATTTGGTCCTCCGTGTGCGCCCTCACTTCTCCTGTGCGTAGTCTGTGCTCTAGCCAAGCTCCGTCCGCTTTGACGAATTCTGGTCGGTGAACGCTGTTGGTCGCGCTCGGCCGAAACATCCCTTCCTGGGTGACGAGCCGCATCGCCCCCTTCTCTGGCTGCTCGCTCGTACAGGAGTGTGTCCTCGTCGTGTTGTCATCGCGGCTAAGCCCGGCTGGCGAGCCTGTGTAGATGGCTGTGTGCCGAACACCAGCTTGCCTATGCCGTAGTGCGTGCCATCGTCCACAACCTAGGAAGAACTGCTCGTGGGCCCCACTGATGCTATTTCCTCTATGGTATGCATGCAGCCAACTAGGAAAATTGCCCCTAATCCCCTCACGCATATGCACGACAGAGCATGCACCCTCCACGATTTCATTCATGCGAGCAACCAATAGAAATTTACAGTCACACAAGATCTCAAGACTTTCTACGGTTGTGATTTTGTAGCCCTCTGAGCAGGCCGTTCTCCGACCAATAAAATTACGCCACATCATCTTAATCCACGGTTTATTAACTATGTAATAACTTTCGTGCTATAAATATGTTTCGTACGTTCCAATTGCGTTAACTTCGTAATAATATTGTGTACACGTTAAAAATATTACTTTATCGTAACACATGTTTGATTTAGTTAATTAATTATTGGTTTAATCTTCGATTATTAAAATGGAGATCTAATAAAAACTAAGTTATAGTTTTATTTGCGCTTTTATACATACGTATTAATATGATTGTGTCTGATCGAATGTTTTCGAATTAATACTTGTTAGCATAAACGTGTTGCAACGTGTGTCGTCTCTTGTTGATCGCGTGCGTCTCGCGCGCTGTCAGCTCGTTATTGAATTATTTCCGTATTGTCGCTCGCGCTAATTAGTCAATTATTGTTCAGTTGCTAGTTATTTAAAATAACAATTCAATTAGAACGAGTCTATAGCTTTAATTCATACTTTTGTAAATATAAATATTAATTAACTTGATTAATACCAGCTTAAATACTTTAAATTAATTATTTGTTCGTTGTTGTTCGCGTGCGTCATCGTGATGTTCGTGCGTGTGGTCGCGTTAACTCATGCGTGTCGTGCGCAGTCGTGTGCGTTGCTTCGCGTGCCGTGTGGTGTCGCATGCGTTGTCACGTGTCGTTCGCGCGTGTCGTGCATGCTGTTGTCACGTGTCGTTCACTTTTGTCGTGCAGTGTCTGCACGTGATAATAAATTGTTTTCGCTTATAAACACTCATGTTAATAACGTTAATTTATCAGGTCACATATTCTATATAATTAACGTTTGTTCGACTAATATTAATTAGATTAATAGCCCAATTAGATTAAATATATAGTGTTCAACTTGCACGTTTTTAATAAACATTAACATGGCTAATATTAACTTAAATACTTTTTATTTATTTAATATTTGTTTAGTATAAACGTGTCACCTATTTAGTTTTCTAGCATATCGCGCGTGCCCGCGTGTCGGTTGCACTGTCGTGGTGTTTCACGCGTTACGTATTTCACCTCACTTCGCTAATTCGTCCCACTTAGAGTCGCTGACGTGATTTAATTCACTTAATTAACTAAGAATTGTTAGTGTGGTCAGCTAACTAAATTGGGCGATAGCTCTAGTTTCATTTTAAATAAATATCGATTAATATAATCAGGTCGAATTAAACGTTATAGTTAATATTTATTTAGCGTAAATGCAATATCTTCTCGACCGTAGCTTCGAGTTTGACATTTCATTTTCCTCTCGTGACCGTAGTAACGTGCTCTATTTCATTTTGCATGTTTTATTATGTTTTTATCTAAATGGTGTAATGTTCTCATGTATATGTATATGTGTTTGTTTGTTTGTGCCTGTTTTTATTCGTTGTGCGTCGCGAATAGACTGCGATCCATTTTCGAGCTTCGAGGAATCGACAGTCAAGCTTCGGCAACCAAGTGATCGAATTCTTCGGCAACCAAGAGACATAAGAGTTCTTGGAGATTTTGCAGTGGAAGATTGTTGTCTTTCTCCGGGGACTTCATTTTCCTTACAATGAGACTATCACATGAAGTAGACTTGAAAAGGTGTTAGTCTCAAAGTGTTAGATTATAGAGTAACCTCCCCCTAAAGGTGTGCATACAAGTTTTGAATACTTGTAGGAGACATGAACTTTGATTTGATATCAAGAGGGGCAAATTATCCATAATCCAAACTTTGGCACATATAAGTTAAATGATACACTTTGTAGAAATCAAAATTTTCAATTTATGCATCATTTACTATGGAGTGAGATAGAAGCTATGTGCCTTGCTTAAATAAACATTTTAAACCATGTAGGTTTGCTTAAGTATATGAATTGAAAGCAAGCAATCCTACCATGTGATTTACCTAGTATGCATGATTTTAAACAAAAGTACATAACAATTGTAATACTAGGCAAGAAAGGTAAACTAGATAGAAGGTAAATAGATACGCGTATCTAAAAACGAGAAATACAATAAAACTAGTTACCTTAGTCATGGGTGGGAAATTTGGGTCCAAAATTTTCACTAACCCACTTGGCAATAAACTTCATCCAATATGATGTATCCCATGATATACATCCCAATTTAGCCAAGTCTCCAAATTTCCCGACGACCTTCGGTCCACTCACTTCCCTTTCGGGATCCAAACCTTCTTGGTGCTTTTCATGGTTGAGATTATCTCCTTTGGCACCCAGATGCGTTTGGCCCCTTTTCCTTTGTTGGCTTGCTTGTTGGCCTTGATTGCTATCACCTTTCCGTTCCTTTTCTTCTTGATCAAATATGGTGTAGCATCCTTTTTGTTCACCTTTTTGATGTAGGTGTTGGAGATTCTGCTTGATGGCTTTTGCTTGAGCTTTTGCCTTTGTTTATCCCCGGTCATCGCCTTGCATTGGAAAGACTTGTGGCCTTCCTTGTGGCATAGCCTACAAATCACAGTTTCTCCCTCTACAGGCTTGTTCACTCCCGCAGTGGTGTTATCCTGTGGAGGTCGGACTTGTTTGGCTTTGCCTTTCTTGTCATACAAAGCCTTGCCAAGGCGAGCCACTTCTTGCTTTAATTGTTCATTTTCCTTTGCAACCTCATCCGAACATGTCTCTACAACAATATTCTCAACAACGACTTGGTTGCAGGGGTTAGAATCATCAATTAAATCAAAGCAGGAAGTAGAAGCATCCTTTTTGATTATTTTAGGTATTTCAACTAAAGATGCTGCTGGGGTGCTACCAATGTTTTCTAGCTTAGTAGTTAGCTCATTGTTGTGTATGCTAAGAATTTCCATTTTCTCTAGCAAATTTTCAATAGCTTCTTGGGAGCTAGCTAACTTAGCCTTAAGTTTTTCATTCTTTTTGATAAGGCTGTCATCGGTAGCAGTGGATGGAGCACTGGATTCTAATAGCTCAATTTTAGTTGATAGCTCACTGTTTAAGTTTGCAAAAGTTTCAAGTTTTTCTAGCAAACCTTTGTAATCATTTTGAGAGCTAACCAACTTATTTTTCAAAGTTTTAAGTTGAGCTTTTTGCTTAGTGCAAACATCCTAGAAAAAGTTTACGGCTTCCGCAAGCTCTTCTAGAGAGGCCTTTCCCTCACCTTCATCATCACTACTACTTTCAACACTAGAGGATGGAATGCTTTTGTTACCTCTTGCCATAAGGCATTTGTGTGATGACCGTGATGATCGTGACGAGGATCGGTGGCTGCGCGTCCTTGGAGGTTCATCTTCACTTGAAGAATCATCCCAAGTTCTAACACTAGTGAGCGCCTTGCCTTTGCTCCTCTCCTTTTTGGGTTTGGCCATATTTGGACAGTTGTCCCTGAAGTGGCCCTTTTCCCCACATGCGAAGCATCCTCTCTTCCTTTGCTTTTTCCTGTCAATGTTAAAGAGAAGATCCTCGACCTGCAGGGGCACACCCATTAGATTAATCTTGCGGATCATCCCCATTACCTTTCCGACGCGTCGGATTGTTTCTTCGTCCTCGGAGGATGATGTGCATGGTTGATTATCTTCATCATCATCACTTTCTTCTTCTTCCTCTTCTTCACTTGAGGAACTTGGAGTAGGAGCCTTCTTTTTGCCCTTCCTTTCATCACATGCAAAAGCATATGGTTTTGAGGAAGTTGGCTCCTCTCCCCGACTCATTTTTCGCGACATCTCAAAGGCCGCGATTTTCCCAATCACAATGGTCGGGGTCATGTTGCTCAAATCCTCCATGTTGTGAAGGATGGTGATGATGCTCCCATATCTTTGTTGTGGTAGCAGGGAGATAATCTTCCTCACAATGTCCGCATCACCTAGCTTATTAATGCCAATAGAATTGAGCTCATTGATAATTAGATTCAAACGAGAATACATGTCTCTAACAAGCTCATCATCTTTCATGGCAAAAGAATTATACTCATTTAAGACTAGGCAATGTTTTTGCTCATGGACATTGGATGTGCCGTCATGGAGCTCATGCAATTTTAGCCAAATCTCATTAGCAGTTTTCAAGGTGAATACTTGATTAAAAATATCCATGCTAAGAGATTCATACAAGCAATTTTTGGCTCTAGCATTTAAATGAATTTCTTTTTCCTCACTCGTGGTGGGTTTCTCGGGATTCTTGAGGGGTTTCATCCCGTCACGAGTGACTCTCCAACACCTAGATCAACGGCCTCTAGGTAACAAGCCATTCTAGCACTATAATATGGGAAGTTAGTGCCGTCGAAGTGTGGTGGCCTATGGGTATCCATCCCTTCCTCTAAAAAGCGTCGGCTCTTTTAGCGGTGAAGCTAAAGCGTTTCAAATGAGCCAAACCGGGCTCTGATACCACTTGTAGGAAACGGGTGACGCCTAAGAGGGGGGGGGGGGTGAATTAGGACTTCTAAAACTTTTACTAAACTAGGCCACAATTAAATCCCTAGAGCAAAACCTATGCAAGTAATCAAAACTAGAATGTGCAACCTAGGTTTTGTCTAAGTGTTGCTATCTCTACCGCAAAGACTAGGTTTCAATCTACACTAAATAAGTATGACAACAAGATTGAAACTTAAATGCTTAATATAAATGCGGAATGTAAAGAGCTAAGTAGAGAAGCAAACTCTCGTGGATGACGCCGGTATTTTTACCGAGGTATCCGGAACCACGCATGGTCCCGACTAATCCTCGTTGGTGCCCCTACGCAAAGGGAAGCCCACGCGAGGGCCAAGCACCACGGTCGAGTAACTCCGTAGAGAGCCGCGGGCCTTCTCCACGCGCAAGTGGTGCTCCGCTTCCGGCTCCTCTCGGACGCTCCCCGCCGTCTCCACTATCGAGCTTCCGGCCGAAACGCCGCGGGCCTCGTTCCCTCCGGTACACGGTGGCGGCCGTGACACAAACGCGGTTGTCACGGTCTCGCAAGACTCTCGCCCCACTCGGTACAATTACAACGGCTCGCGCAAGAGCCGAGGGGTTGTGTGGTTTTACAAAACTCACTCAACTAACTAGGATTCACCTAGAGCAAGCGCTAAAGCGGTC
Organism: Zea luxurians; assembly: GCA_029449295.1. Taxonomy (NCBI): domain Eukaryota; kingdom Viridiplantae; phylum Streptophyta; class Magnoliopsida; order Poales; family Poaceae; genus Zea; species Zea luxurians. Next base: position 40,017,250 of record JAOPSE010000027.1, on the reverse strand, counting down.
TAACTAACCTAAGCACTTCGCAAAGCACCTACGCTAATCACCGAGTGATTCTATTAAGCACTTGGGTGTTTGAGCTCTTGGAAATATGCACTATGTGTATTGGTATGTTGCTTGGGCTCTCACACTAGAGAATGGCCGGTTGGGGTGGTATTTATAGCCTCCACACCCCCAACTAGCCGTTGGACAGAAAGCAGCAGCTTTCTGTCGTCGGGTGCACCGGACAGTCCGGTGCACACCGGACACTAAACAGTAGATGTCCGGTGCATGCCACGTCAGCCGACCGTTGGCGCCTGTAGCAGTCGACCGTTGGATCCGACCGTTGGATTCGACCGTTGCCGTCTGCCCGTTGGCACACCGGACAGTCCGGTGCACACCGGACAGTCCGGTGCTACAGCCAGAGAGCGCCTGTCTGCGGCCTCTCTGCGCAGACTGTCCAGTGCCTCACCGGACAGTCCGGTGCACACCGGACACCGATGTCCGGTGCGCCACCAGGCGCTGGCTGACACCCCTTATCTTGGATATCTTCGCTGATTTCTTCGGGCTTCTTTGTTCTTGAGTATTGGACTCCTATGCATCTTTTTATGTCTTCTTTTGAGGTGTTGCATCCTCATTGCCTTGGTCCAATTCTCTTCGCATCCTGTGAACTACAAACACAAACACTAGAAAACTTATTAGTTCACGGATTGTGTTGTTCATCAAACACCAAAACTCAATTAGCAAAAAGGCCCGGGGTCTATTTTCCTTACAACCTTGTCTGGTCTTAAGAAACCCGGTGGCGAGTTGACATATGCAAGGGTTAAGTGCTACATATGTCATGTGATTGGAGATCCCCAGCCAGGTATTAATGGATTCGGATCGCCGTTACTTCTCAGATATGAAGACTTAATCACTGACTTACACGTAGAAATCCAGTGAAATGAAGGCATGATAAAAAGACGGCTAGTATAGGCCAAGTGTTTGAACTAGGGTAGAAAGAACTCTAGAGGCTGGTAACTTAACTTGACAAGTAAAAATGGATTTTTAAGGATCCACTCATAGTAAGCTTTTCTGCAAAAGAGTCTTTGATTCTTGATAAACCATACCTTGAACCCTTTTAAAACCAGCATATCCTTGAGAGTCTTTTCTTTAGTCGGGTAAGTCTTACTGAGTACTTGTGTACTTAGGGTTTTATTCCCATTATTGCTGCAGGTTACGAGTCACTTTGATTGTGATTGGTGTTAAGCGCCGGTGGGCACAACCTTCTTATAAGTCTAAGTAACTCTTCTATACTTCTTATTGAGGATGGTCACTTAAGCTAGCATATTTTTCAAACTTATAAATAATTTATAACATTTCAAAGTTTATTCTTTGAACCACGTTTGTAACCACTCCGATAAATATAATGTAAATTTGTTGTAACTTGTAAAATTTGGTAATAAGATTTCCGCTGCAAAATTGTTGGTGTGTGATTTGTGTTTACTTAATCTTGCAGTCCTAGTTGTAAGTGGTTTATCCGAGGTCCTTGGGTCACTCGGACAGATCCTGTTAAGTTATCTGGTGCACATGCATAGCCATCTGAGGTCTTTGAGACAAGGGCAGGTGCATGTGGGCCCAATAACTTGGGAGGTTCTGCCACAGCTGGTATTGGAGCAAGATTAAGTGTATACGGTCACATACGTATTTTCAAAACAAATGTTTTGGTTTTAGAAAACCTATTTTCAACTAAACACATTGTTTGGCTTTGAAAAACAGCTTCAAAAAACTATAATGCTAGTGACATCCTCTATTAAGCCCTAAATTAAGGACCATCAGGTGGCTTAGTTCAAAACCACTAACCCACAATCGGGGGTATTGCATACATGTGTATTGTTATTTTTGAGGCCATTCTGTTTTGAATGGATTGACGCTCAGGTAAGGTGAGATGTGCGGGCATGGCCGAACAACCGTCGGTCTAGGGAAGAGTATAGAAAGCCCTTGATTATACACATGTTCCACATATGTATATATGAAGGTTGCGATGTGGAGTATTTACTTTTCCAAGAATTCAGTACCCCATGGATGTGTATGGGTACACAGATATGGGAATACTGAGAAGTGTAATGTACTTGTAACGACGCACCTACGCTTAGGTAAGAAGGTGAGTTACCATAATGAGCTGCCCTATGGTTAAAGTGTGGCAACGGCGCAAATGCGTGGCTCAACGCTTAATGATGAGTTGGCCTCCATATAGCAATATATGGAGTATAAACTATGGTAAACTGTCATGTGTGAATTGCATCATTGGAAATTGGGCTGTGATGGATTTTTCTGCAAGTACACTAACCTCAAAAACGTATGTGTAGCTGATGACTAGCAAAATATCGAGAGAGTCGTAAGTATGCCAACGATGTAGAATTCTATTGCCACATTATGTTGGCAAAACTTGTGAGGACGAATAGGACGAGCATGCATCTTGATTGTTGCATCATGTTTGTCACCTATACACCCAAGATGCTTCTCTCATCTTTATTCCAGTAACCAGTGATTGTAGATAATGTGGTGTAATGTTGTATTGTGACCTTCGATGAAATAGTTGTCCTTCATTCTTTAGGTAACCTGTTAAGGTCTTATATGTGTTTGCTCTTGTACTTGATATGCTGATAAAATATTTGTGACATGTTTGCCTAAACCAAAAACTAGGTCATGTTCTTATTTAGGTAACCATGACCCAAATTTGAATTTTCCGTTATCCCTCCATGACCAGACTCATGCAAATGGAAGTTTGGATAATTTCTTTATCCAACACAAGATGTGGATGGCCTTAAAGTTAGAATTTTGAGTCCGTGTTCTTGCTATTTAATCTGTGACGTTTTAGTGGTCATATTTCCATCCTAGATCATGCCCTTATTCGATTGGTGCAAGCTAATATCTCTATTTCATTTTGCCTCTACTTGAGAATCGCATTATCAACTCATCAACCCAACCTAGGAAAGACATGTCCGATCATTTTTCTTGTATTTAATGCCTTTGGTTTCCCCATACCTATCGAAGGCATACCAACTTAATCCTTGACTTGCAATTGTTGGATGGCATAGAAATATGCTTGGGGCTGAAGCATCAGTCTTCCATCATACTCCTTTCATCAAGTTTAGGTTATGGCCATGTCTTGTTCATTTCATCGGGCCATGATCTAATTGGCTCTCTACTTGTAATCATTCTTACAGGTGGAGACTATTTTGTATATGGTCACCCTTGCTCAATCTATTGGTGTGGCATGAGATTTCTTATTGGTTACATCTGGTAATGGTGTTATGACTAAAGCCGATGGTGCCACGACGAAACCGAGGGCCTCCGGTGGGTGATCAACACATGGTTGCGCTACTTGGCACGCGTTGGTATCACCGTTAGCAGTCATAATCCATTATGAGAATATATCAATATGTTATCTCTACACAAATTGTTCTTCCACGTGAGATTCTGTAACGCCCTGAATTTGGGGGTAGAATTTTTTCTTCTTTTCTCTCACCAAATTCAGGCGTTACTCTTTTCTTTTCTCGTTCTCTCGCTAAACCTTAACCTTTTCCAAAGTTTTAGCGGGGTTTGGTTTGGAATTCCCGTGTAAAGAAAAACCCTAAATTACGTTATGTTGTTTGATGCACCATGCCGAACTATGCATTCTTTGATTGCTTAAAAATGTAAGTGCATTCATCCAGGAAAAACGGATTTCGAAAAGGAGAAAAACCTTTTCTTTCTTTTCTTTTCTTTTTCTTTTTCTTTCTCCTCCTTTTTCTCTCTCCCACGCCGTGGGCCGCCCCAGCTGGCCCAGCCCCCCCCCCCCCCCCCGCGCGCCCCCTTTGGGCCCAGCTGGCCCAGCCGCCCCTCCCTCTTCCCCCCAAATCCCCCTCTCTCCCTCCCTTTCTCCCATTTTCTCTCTAGCCGCTGCCCCTGCCCTAGCCGCCGCCCCTGCCCTAGCCGCCGCCCCTGCTCGTCGCCGGTTCGGCCGCCCGTCCCCGTCCCCGGTGAGGTCCCCCTCCCCCTCTCCTCCCTTCCCTCTCCCCTCCTCTCCCCCCTCCCCGGCCCAACCGCCGCCCGGCTCGGCCGCCGCCGCCCCTGCGCGCCCTGCCCCGCCCCAGGCCGGCTCGGCCGCCCCCTGCCCCGCGCCCGCGCCCTGCCCAGCCGCCCCTGCCCCAGGCCGGTTCAACCGCCCCCCCCCCTTTTTTTATTATTTTATTTTATTTTATTTTATTTTATTTTCTTTCATTACTGTTATATATTTTATTTTAGGCAGGTTAATCATTGTTCAAGTTATTGAAATAGGAAACTTAATTTAGAATTCCGTTACGCTAGTTGATTCATATAATCAATTGTTTATCCAGTTCAATGTTGATCAACTAAAAATGACTAGGTTTCCATTAGTGCATATAACTACATTCTTTTGTTAGAACCAATTGTAACTAATCATTAGTGCATAAGCTTTAACCCCCCCCCCCCCCCCCCCGCGAGACCCTTTCCCGTTTCTTTCTAACCATAATGAATGCGATATCGAATGTCATACTTGATGCATATTTACTTTATTTGTTCCCTTGTATGATGTACTGTTTGTTTCCCAATTTGAATGGATGAATGTATGTATGCTTGCAATCGCATAGAGAACGATCCGGTCGAAGAGCCCGAGGAACTCGCAGGAGAAGCCCCTGAGCAGCAGTCGGTTGGTGGAGGCAAGTGTCCTTTGACCTATCTCTGTCCTAATCATTCTTTAATTCACCTCCCGCATTACACATTTATACCTAAGGATTGACTAGCTTTTGTTATCCATGTCCTTGTTTACCTATTTGGGTCGGATTATTATTGTTTAGCTTCATGCTATTGCTCAAACTCTAATCAATGAACATGATGAGATTATATACGATACGCTGTTTTCCCTTCTCTTAATATGATGTTGTACTTGTGGTCTTCAAGGGGGCTCGAGCGGTTTCTCGAGTGCCTCTCCGTAAGGACCTGTTCTATGGATGACCGCCCGGGAAAACAGTGCAACCATGAGGGTGGAGTGGGACGCCCTTAGCTGAATAATTAGAGGAACCGGGGTGTAGTTCGCTTAGCCATTGTGCCGTCAATGGGGCTCGGTGTATGCGGCTCGCTCCGCCAAGGTTGATTTGTCCCTTGGGGAGGAGTGCGGTACATTTAGGAAACCTAACGGGCGGCTACAGCCCCGGGGAATCTTTGTAAAGGCTACGTAGTGAAACCCTGCCTATTCACCTTGGTAGTGTTTAAGGGTTTGATCGGCCCGAGGCAAGAGGGAATCACGGCTTGTGGGTAAAGTGCACAACCTCTGCAGAGTGTTTGAAAACTGATATATCAGCCGTGCTCGCGGTTATGAGCGCTCAAGGGAGCTCCAGTGATTAGTGGTACATGATCAGAGACATTTTGGTTTACAGATGACAATGAGGATGGTTATGATTATGCTTATGGTAATGGTAAGTGGTATTCTTTCTGTTTGGAAAGGATACTTTGGGTTAATAACTTGGGTTAATGCTAAAACCTGGCTTTCTACTAGTAAATAATAAACTGACCAACTAAAAGCAACTGCTTGACTTACCCCCACATAAAGCTAGTCCACTACAACCAAACAGGATACTTGCTGAGTATGTTGATGTGTACTCACTCTTGCTCTACACACCAAACCCCCCCCCCCCCCCCGCAGGTTGTCAGCATTGCAACCACTGCTCAGGAGAAGATGAAGCTGTGGAAGGAGACTTCCAGGAGTTCCAAGACTACGAAGAGTTCTAGGTGTGGGTTAGCGGCAACCCCCAGTCGGCTGCCTGTGAAGGCTGCGGTTATCTACGTTTCTTTTCCGCACTTTGATTTATTGTAAGGACTATATGGACGTCTCAGACGCATGATGTAATCGACTATTATTTCCCCTTTTAATACTATTTTGAGCACTGTGTGATGATGTCCATGTTATGTAACTGCTGTGTACGTGAATAACTGATCCTGACACGTGCATGGTTCGCATTCGGTTTACTTTCTAAAACCGGGTGTGACATAAGTGGTATCAAAGCCGTGCTGACCGTAGGACCGCTAACCTAGAATAGAATGGTTGTTCTAAGGACTATAGACCTCTGTCCCTGCCTTGACTTTGATATCCCTTCAAAAGTTGGTCATACTAACCAAACCTATGTTCTACTATATATAATGCCTTGCTGAAAATCATGTTTTATTCTAATCCTTCATTTACTTATGATTCATTATCTGCTGGTCATATTAATTCTGTTCTCACCCTTTTGCTTGCGATGTCTTTTGTAGATGGCTCGACTTAGACACACTGCACGAAAGTCCGTCATCCCCTTCTTACCCTCCCGCCTTGCTGAGCGTCCGCTTCACCGTCCCGTGGCCGGACAGTCCAGCCACTTGGAGAGACTGCACCGCCGCCTGCATGAGGAGCAGGAACGTCGACGACAGGAGCAGCAGGGCTCTTCTTTCTCGCTCCAACAGGAGATAGAGTCTGTGAGGAGCTGCTCCCCTGTGCTTCCTCTGGAGGCGCCCCCTGCACCACCACTAGGCGCCCCAGCCCTTGGAGTAGCTGCTGGAGGAGACCCAGACGACGGAGATGGCGACGACAGCCCGAGCCACGACATCGACTTCTCTACTGACCATGAGCCGGAAGGATGGGTTGCTCGACCCATCACTCGCGACGCTGCTCGCGGGTGTCACTTCCACGACGCGCTCGACACCCTGCTACGTCAGGCACTTGACCGGCGTACTTGGTCCATCGAGTATCGCTGTGTGGTCTACCAGCATAGTCGCGGGGTCTACCCGGACCGCTGGGAGGCGACCTGTTTGGTGCGCCGTCCGGAGAACAGTCTCCAGGGCGCGGAGGCTTGCTCAGAGCACTATTCTATCTCTGAGCAGGACTCAGCTGAGGCAGCCATGCAAGATGCTGCACGGCGTGCGCTTTCGCACTACTGCTCGGTTTTCGGTGGGGTAGCTGACGGCCTTGACCTGAAGTATTACCCCCGCCGTCCATCTGGCAGCACAGGAGGCGTGATTGTTTCACCTGCTGGTGAGGACAATCCTAGGTTGAGCAGCACAGTCAACCTAGCCGCCGTGCTAAACACGGAGCTGGACCATGCATTAGACGAGCTGAGTAGGGCTCGTGCTGAGATCGCCCTGCTGCGGGCTGAGCGCGCGGAACGTCGTCACCTGGATGATGGTTCCCCCGCCCCCGTTGGGACTCAGCACCCGTACCGCTCACCTCGGCAGTGGACGCCAGTCTTATGGCAATCCCGACTGCAAGACCAAGATAAATCTAGGACCATAGATCGTTAGAGTTGGATCTTGTAATTAACACAAAATATATACGTAGAAGTTACAGTCTTAGCGTTAGTCTTGCTTTTAGTTAGTCTTAGTTAGACAGGGTAGTTTGCTATATCCTGTGCATTTATGTTTGTCATGATGAACTATGTTTGGTTTGGATCTTTGGAATGTCACCAGAGTGTGGGTACCCCCTGCATTATGGTTTACCTGTTATATGTTAATGGAGTTAGTTATATAGTTGGGAAACCTTTTATTCCACTTTCCTCTTTATCTGAGAAGCTGTGTGGTCTGTGTTGGAGATCAGTGAAGATGCTCATCTGTTCAGTGCTGTTGAAGAATTCTATACTCTTTTCTTATGCTGCAAGATTTGCAAGATCAGTTCTGATGCGTGGTTGCATTCTGCAGATGTCAGAGAACAGGCGCAGAGGAGGAAGGCGTGCTCAGCAGGAGCGAGCCGCTCCGCAGGATGAGGTGCCCCAGCAGCAGCACCTGCCGCCCCCGCCCCCGATGTCGATCGAGCAGATGTTTCTGATGCAGACTCAAGCGGTTCAAGCCATCGGTCAGACTCTGGCCGCCATTCAGCAGCAGCAGCAGCAACAGCAGCAAGCACCACCCCAGCCTCAAATGCCTCAGATGCCCAGAGACAAGCGTGCTGAATTCATGAGAGGTCATCCACCAACGTTCGCTCAATCTTCTGACCCCATGGATGCTGAAGATTGGCTGCGCACTGTGGAGCGGGAGTTGCATACCGCTCAGTGTGATGACAGGGAGAAAGTCTTGTATGGTCCCCGTCTGTTGAGAGGAGCAGCCCAATCATGGTGGGAGTCTTATCTCGCCACCCATGCCAACCCCGATGCCATCACCTGGGAAGAGTTCAGAGGTAGCTTTCGTCAGTACCATGTGCCTGCAGGTCTGATGACAGTGAAGAAGGAGGAGTTCCTGGCCCTTAAGCAAGGGTCATCATCTGTCAGTGAGTATCGAGACAGGTTTCTGCAGTTGTCTCGCTATGCTCCTGAAGATGTCAACACCGACACCAAGCGACAGTATCGTTTCTTGAGAGGATTGGTTGACCCTCTTCAGTACCAACTGATGAATCATACCTTCCCGACATTCCAGCACCTGATTGACAAAGCAATCATGACAGAAAGGAAGCGTAAGGAGATGGAGGATCGTAAGCGCAAGATCAGTGGACCCCAGCCTGGAAGCAGCAGTCGTCCTCGTTTCTCAGGCAATCAACCTCAGCAGTTCAGGCAGAACCAGCGTCCACCTCAGCAGCAGCAGTTCCAAAGGCAGTATCCTCAGCACCAGTACCAGAACCATCAGAGCAATCATGTCAGGAGGTCAGTTTCAGAGGCAGAATCAGCAGGCACCTCGTCTTCCTGCCCCAGCAGCCCAGCAGAGCAATCAGGCAGCACCAGCTCAGGTTGGAAACAGGGCATGTTTCCACTGTGGAGAGCAAGGCCATTGGGTGATGCAATGTCCGAAGAAGGCAGCCCAGCAGCAGTCAGGCCCGAAAGCACCAGCAAAGCAGAATGTGCCTCAGCCTGGAGCAGGCAATCGCTCTCAGCCGCGCTATAATCATGGAAGGCTGAACCACTTGGAGGCTGAAGCAGTTCAGGAGACCCCCGGCATGATAGTAGGTATGTTCCCAGTCGACTCCCATATTGCAGAAGTGTTATTTGATACTGGAGCAACGCATTCTTTCATTATTGCATCGTGGGTACAAGCACATAATCTTCCGATTACTACCATGTCAACCCCCATTCAAATTGACTCAGTCGGTGGTAGAATTCGAGCTGATAGCATTTGTTTGAATATAAGTGTGGAAATAAGGGGGATAGCGTTTCGCGCTAACCTTATAGTAATGGGTACTCAGGGAATAGATGCCATCCTAGGGATGAATTGGCTAGATAAGTATCAGGCAGTTATCAGTTGTGATAAAAGGACCATCAAGTTGGTGTCCCCACTAGGAGAAGAAGTGGTGACTGAGTTAGTCCCGCCTGAGCCAAAGAAAGGAAGTTGTTATCAGCTAGCTGTTGATAGCAGTGAAGCAGACCCGATTGAGAGTATCAGGGTTGTGTCTGAGTTCCCAGATGTGTTTCCAAAGGACTTACCGGGTATGCCACCAGAGCGGAAAGTTGAGTTTGCTATAGAGCTTCTTCCTGGAACCGCCCCTATCTTTAAGAGAGCTTACAGAATATCCGGACCAGAGTTGGTTGAACTTAAGAAGCAGATTGATGAGCTGTCAGAGAAAGGTTACATCCGGCCAAGCACCTCGCCTTGGGCCACCCCTGTCTTGTTCGTGGAAAAGAAAGACGGCACCAAAAGGATGTGTATCGATTATCGAGCTTTGAATGAAGTCACGATCAAGAACAAGTACCCTTTGCCCAGAATAGAAGATCTGTTCGACCAGTTGAGAGGAGCCAGTGTGTTCTCCAAGATCGATCTGAGATCAGGTTATCACCAGCTCAGGATCCGACCTTCGGACATTCCGAAGACGGCATTCATTACCAAGTATGGGTTATATGAGTTCACAGTGATGTCTTTTGGTTTGACCAATGCACCAGCCTTCTTCATGAATCTGATGAACAGTGTATTCATGGATTACCTTGATAAGTTTGTGGTGGTATTCATTGATGACATTCTGGTTTATTCTCAAAGCGAAGAAGAGCATGCAGATCATTTGAAGATGGTATTGCAGAGATTGCCTTATGCAGAGTTTTCCTATAACAACAGTTACCAGGCCATTTTGAAGATGTCACCATTTCAGGCGCTCTATGGAAGGAGTTGTAGAACTCCATTGCAATGGGATCAGCCTGGAGAGAAGCAAGTGTTTGGGCCAGACATTTTGCTTGAAGCTGAAGAAAACATCAAGATGGTCCGAGAGAATCTGAAGATAGCGCAATCGAGGCAGCGAAGCTATGCAGACACAAGAAGAAGAGAGCTGAGTTTCGAAGTCGGAGACTTTGTCTATCTGAAAGTGTCACCGATCAGAGGAGTCAAGAGGTTCGGAGTCAAAGGCAAGCTAGCACCTCGCTACATTGGTCCATACCAAATCCTCTCAAGGCGTGGAGAAGTGGCCTATCAGCTCAGTCTGCCAGAGAATTTGTCCGCTGTGCATGATGTCTTTCATGTGTCTCAGTTGAAGAAGTGCTTGCGTGTGCCAGAAGAGCAGTTGCCAGTGGAAGATCTTGAGGTCCAGGAGGACTTGACCTACGTTGAGAAGCCAGTGCAGATCCTTGAGGTTGCAGACAGAGTCACCCGAAGGAAGACCACCAGAATGTGCAAAATTAGATGGAATCACCACTCTGAGGAAGAAGCAACCTGGGAGCGTGAAGATGATCTGATGGCCAAGTACCCTGAGCTCTTTGCTAGCCAACCCTGAATCTCGAGGGCGAGATTCTTTTAAGGGGGATAGGTTTGTAACGCCCTGAATTTGGGGGTAGAATTTTTTCTTCTTTTCTCTCACCAAATTCAGGCGTTACTCTTTTCTTTTCTCGTTCTCTCGCTAAACCTTGACCTTTTCCAAAGTTTTAGCGGGGTTTGGTTTGGAATTCCCGTGTAAAGAAAAACCCTAAATTACGTTATGTTGTTTGATGCACCATGCCGAACTATGCATTATTTGATTGCTTAAAAATGTAAGTGCATTCATCCAGGAAAAACGGATTTCGAAAAGGAGAAAAACCTTTTCTTTCTTTTTCTTTTTCTTTCTCTTTCTCCTCCTTTTTCTCTCTCCCGCGCCGTGGGCCGCCCCAGCCGGCCCAGCCGCCCCCCCCCCCCCCGCGCCCCCTTTGGGCCCAGCTGGCCCAGCCGCCCCTCCCTCTTCCCCCAAATCCCCCTCTCTCCCTCCCTTTCTCCCATTTTCTCTCTAGCCGCCGCCCCCTGCCCTAGTCGCCGCCCCTGCCCTAGCCGCCGCCCCTGCTCGTCGCCGGTTCGGCCGCCCGTCCCCGTCCCCGGTGAGGTCCCCCTCCCCCTCTCCTCCCTTCCCTCTCCCCCCCTCCCCGGCCCAACCGCCGCCCGGCTCGGCCGCCGCCGCCCCTGCGCGCCTTGCCCCGCCCCTGGCCGGCTCGGCCACCCCTGCGCGCCCAGCTCGGCCGCCCCTGGCCGGCTCGGCTGCCCCTGCGCGCCCAGCTCGGCCACCCCTGGCCGGCTTGTCCGCCCCTGCGCGCCCTGCCCCGCCCCCTGGCCGGCTCGGCCGCCCCCTGCCCTGCGCCCGCGCCCTGCCCAGCCGCCCCTGCCCCAGGCCGGTTCAACCGCCCCCCCCTTTTTTTATTTTATTTTATTTTATTTTCTTTCATTACTGTTATATATTTTATTTTAGGCAGGTTAATCATTGTTCATGTTATTGAAATAGGAAACTTAATTTAGAATTCCGTTACGCTAGTTGATTCATATAATCAATTGTTTATCCAGTTCAATGTTGATCAACTAAAAATGACTAGGTTTCCATTAGTGCATATAACTAAATTCTTTTGTTAGAACCAATTGTAACTAATCATTAGTGCATAAGCTTTAACCCCGCCCCCCCCCCCCCCCCCGCGAGACCCTTTCCTGTTTCTTTCTAACCATAATGAATGCGATATCGAATGTCATACTTGATGCATATTTACTTTATTTGTTCCCTTGTATGATGTACTGTTTGTTTCCCAATTTGAATGGATGAATGTATGTATGCTTGCAATCGCATAGAGAACGATCCGGTCGAAGAGCCCGAGGAACTCGCAGGAGAAGCCCCTGAGCAGCAGTCGGTTGGTGGAGGCAAGTGTCCTTTGACCTATCTCTGTCCTAATCATTCTTTAATTCACCTCCCGCATTACACATTTATACCTAAGGATTGACTAGCTTTTGTTATCCATGTCCTTGTTTACCTATTTGGGTCGGATTATTATTGTTTAGCTTCATGCTATTGCTCAAACTCTAATCAATGAACATGATGAGATTATATACGATACGCTGTTTTCCCTTCTCTTAATATGATGTTGTACTTGTGGTCTTCAAGGGGGCTCGAGCGGTTTCTCGAGTGCCTCTCCGTAAGGACCTATTCTATGGATGACCGCCCGGGAAAACAGTGCAACCATGAGGGTGGAGTGGGACGCCCTTAGCTGAATAATTAGAGGAACCGGGGTGTAGTTCGCTTAGCCGTTGTGCCGTCAATGGGGCTCGGTGTATGCGGCTCGCTCCGCCAAGGTTGATTTGTCCCTTGGGGAGGAGTGCGGTACATTTAGGAAACCTAACGGGCGGCTACAGCCCCGGGGAATCTTTGTAAAGGCTACGTAGTGAAACCCTGCCTATTCACCTTGGTAGTGTTTAAGGGTTTGATCGGCCCGAGGCAAGAGGGAATCACGGCTTGTGGGTAAAGTGCACAACCTCTGCAGAGTGTTTGAAAACTGATATATCAGCCGTGCTCGCGGTTATGAGCGGCCAAGGGAGCTCCAGTGATTAGTGGTACTTGATCAGAGACATTTTGGTTTACAGATGACAATGAGGATGGTTATGATTATGCTTATGGTAATGGTAAGTGGTATTCTTTCCGTTTGGAAAGGATACTTTGGGTTAATAACTTGGGTTAATGCTAAAACCTGGCTTTCTACTAGTAAATAATAAACTGACCAACTAAAAGCAACTGCTTGACTTACCCCCACATAAAGCTAGTCCACTACAGCCAAACAGGATACTTGCTGAGTATGTTGATGTGTACTCACTCTTGCTCTACACACCAAACCCCCCCAGGTTGTCAGCATTGCAACCACTGCTAAGGAGAAGATGAAGCTGTGGAAGGAGACTTCCAGGAGTTCCAAGAATACGACGAGTTCTAGGTGTGGGTTAGCGGCAACCCCCAGTCGGCTGCCTGTGAAGGCCGCGGTTATCTATGTTTCTTTTCCGCACTTTGATTTATTGTAAGGACTATATGGACGTCTCAGACGCATGATGTAATCGACTATTATTTCCCCTTTTAATACTATTTTGAGCACTGTGTGATGATGTCCATGTTATGTAACTGCTGTGTACGTGAATAACTAATCCTGGCACGTACATGGTTCGCATTCGGTTTACCTTCTAAAACCGGGTGTGACAGATTCATTATTGGTATTGTTCGGTAATGGTGTCATGATTAATGACTTATGGTGCCACAGCAAAACTGAGAGCCTCCTGTGAATGCGCACACAGGACTGTGCTACTCGTCGGATGCTGGTATCAAGATCTCTGGTCATGATCCATTATGGAACTACCCTAATATGTTATCTTCCGTAGATCTCTTCCTTGAAACGATTTTGGTGTTGATTGTCGAAGTGATCAAGCAACATCTATCATCTCTGTTGGATCAAACGGGCATACCACTTTCATGTGTGGTCTCTTTTCTTTGATCTTAGTAGTGACTACTCATACAAGTTCCCTTTATGTCCTTTGTGTAAAGGTGAAGCCTTGGAGCTTTTTAGTGTTGAAAAACATCTAATTAGTTCTCAAATGGAGATTGGTTTCCCCTGCTGAGATGCAGGAGTTTGTTCATCCGCTCTTTTATTTAATCCATGTATTCCCTAACCAAGTGGATAATTCATCTCGCATAAAGAAACGGGTGAACAACATGACCCAATGGATTTCTACCCAAATGCATGATCTCCTGTTAGCAAAAGTGAACTCTTGACCACTGGTTTGTCGATGGATAATAAGAGGACCTATTCGATGTCATAAGTAGTTCAACAAGTTGGTTTTACTAACTTGTAACTGCTTTGTGAACAAAGGTTGAGTTTAGAGATCGTTTTGTCGAGTTGTCTAAACTCACTTTTGTACAACCCATCTTAAGGAAGTGTTCATAAGAATCGAGATTAAGTCAGCCAGAAACCACCTAATCATCACTCTAGTCATGCTTTGATCATATCACATGTGATTTTCTAACATGTGTGATCATGTCGAGTCGTGCTAAGTATTTGATGAAATGGGTTGGTCGCGAAGTCAACATCAACAGATCTCTTCATTGATATTTTCTCGGATCTCTATCATCTTTTGTGGACTTGAATTCTCTGGTTAGCCACATGTTAACCGTGACACTATTCGACATCCACACCCGTCTCGTGTGTTATGAACTTACCGTGACCACTTGTTGGTAAACCACTTTCTGTGTGTTTTACCCAAGAGCTTGCATCTAATTCTGTTTGGGTAAAGTCGCATATCTACTGCTCGCCCAACAGACTCAGATAGTACAGTTGTTGGGGACTTGTTCTCAAATGCTATGAATTAAGAACAAGGCAACACAAAAATAGGTTAATTGTTAATGCCCTTCGTCCTTCGAAGCATTATTTCCCCAAGGATATAATGAACTTCGGACGAAGGCCATGAAGGACATACCTTCATCATCACAGTATATATTAATGGCAGAGAGAACATGAACAATTATATGATATAATCACGTACATTTCTTATTATATGATCATAAATAAATGAATAAGAACAATATTGAATTACATTTGTACCTTCGACTTGGCAGAAAGTGAAAGTGCAAGCGTGACGCGAGAACGAGTACAAGTCAGCGTGAACAGTACGGGGGTACTGTTCATCTATTTATAGGCACAGGACGCAGCCTATGTAAAATTACATTCGTGCCCTTTACATTTACTATTGGCTTTAGGATAATCCACCGAGGTCTAGATAGCCTTTTCCCCTTTAAGTCGGTTCCTTTTTCTGTCGTTATTCCGAAGCTCCCTTGCGCGTAGCTTCGGGGCTGTGTTAACCTTCGTATAGTTCGTGCTTCTCACATTGTGTATGGTTTTGATCCGAGTCCGAAGGCACCTGTCCACATATCACACTTGGGAAACATTGTTAAATCATGTTTTTGAGGACCTTCGGAAGACGAAGGCCCCCAACAGTAGCCCCTCGCAGTATTAATTTGTTAAGATAACGAATTTAGACTATGATATGGACGAAGGATTTTGAGCCGAAGGTCCGAAAAAAACATCTTCCCTTTGCTAGAATAGCAACAATCAATGACAGATGGGGCCCTCCAATTTGCATCGCACCAGGCGTATAAATAGGGGCTCACACCAGCTGTATTTGATACGCTGTTTCTGCCACTTGCATTATTTTCTCAATCTTATAGCTCTTGCTCACTAGCGCTTGCTAGATTTTCAGTCTCTCTGAGCTTTGGTTTAAAAGGCACGTTTTCACCACGTCTGAAGAAAAAATGTCTCAGAAAAAGAAAATTGTTGCGGAGACGAAGCTAACTGAAGAGGCGAAGTGGTTTGAGGAGAAGGAGGCTGTAGATCCCTATATTGCTAGATTTGTTAAATCAATGGCGAAAACAAACACAGAAAAAATTACTAAAGAGATACTAGAAGGTTTATCTAAAGATACTGGTGACAGCGATAGCTATGATGTGGAAAGTGGAGGTGAAGATTCTGAAGATCGGCCCTGGCGACCAAGCCATACAATCTTTGGAAAATCAATGATTAAACAGAGTCATCTTGACAATATGAGACGAAGGTACTTTCGGGATATGTCTATTATGAGGGCTGGCGGGGACAACAACGTCCCTACCCCCGAGGAAGACGAAGTTGTGATTTACCGAAGCTTCTTCAAAGCTGGTCTTCGGTTCCCACTGAGCAGGTTTGTGGTTGAAGTGTTGAAGATATATCAGATTTACCTTCATCAGATCACCCTTGAAGCTATTATTAGAATGGGGATTTTCGTCTGAGCTGTAAGAAGCCAAGGGCTGGAGCTAAGCGCAAAATGCTCTTGTAGTATGCACGAACTTCTGTATGAGGTGAAGGCCATGGGCAAAGAACAATATCATAACAACTTTGGTTGTTATGGATTTATCGCTCGCCCCAACGCAAGCCACCCGGTGCCAACATTCCGGAAGAGGTGGCCTGGAGCTTGGATGGAGGAATGGTTTTACGTGAAGAATGATTTGAAGGCAAGGGAAGATATTAAGGAAGTCATTATGCGTCCCATTTGGTCCCGCTTCGGCCTTCGAAAGCCGAAGATAGAAATTGATGAAACGGTCGAAGCGTGTCAGAGGGCCTTCAGCACTATTTGCTCCTTTATTGGGACAAGGGACTTAATGCAAGAACATATAGCCTTCAGGGTATGGCCGCTTGTAGAAAGCTGGGAAATGCCGAAGGAGACCATCACTAAGTCTAGTGAAGGTGACTTGGTCCGGCTGAAGTATACATTCAGGTTTGGGGATAAATTTAATGAACCAAACGACGACTGGCTGAAGTGCATCGAAGCTACAAGTGATGAATTGCTTGGAGCATATTCCAAGACAGAATACAATGCCTTGTCCGCAGCCTTCGGCGGTCGGAATAAGAAAAGGTTGAATAGGGTATTCGATGCTATTGGCTTCGTATACCCTGACTATTGTTACCCGCTGCGAGGGCAAGGGGTAAAAAGAAAGGTTAGTGCTTCTGGAAAAGTTGTCGCTTCGGCCATCATAGCTGAGCCGAAGGGCAAGAAGATGAAGGCTTTGACTCACCGGCCGCGTTACATCGAACCGGCCGTGATACCTGAATTTGGCGAAGGGGCCTTTTCGACTGCCAAAGGAAAAGGAACTATTTCTCCTACGCAGAGAACTGAAGAGCTGGCTACAATGCCGAAGGTACCTTTGATTGAGCTAGTTGGAACAAAGACTGACAAAGATAAGGCTGAAGGGTCAAAAATTGAAGAAATAATAAAAATACCAGAGATTTTTAGCCCTTCAACAGAAGCAACAGCTCCGAAGACACAAAAGAGTTCTGCCACAACTCCTAAGAGGAGAATGGAAAATGTGCTAGATGTTGTATTAGAGGCAGCAAAGACCTTGAGTTGTACCCCTTCAAGAAAAATTGCCAAAGCTTCGAAAACACAACCCGAAGTTGAAACAAAACAGGCAGAAGTCGAAGCTGCAACAATTCAGGCTGAAGCCGAAAGCTGGGCCTTCAGTGCCGCCTGAGACAGAGCCTGTCGTAATTGAAGAAAAGGCGACAGAGCAAATTGCGTTTGAAAAGGTTAAGACTCTTGCTCCCGAAGTTTCAAAGGAAAATATTGATTACATCATTCGTTATGCTTTGGGAAAGAGACTTTCTCAAGAAGAAAAGCTAGAAGCACTACACTATGCCCAAAGATTAAAATACCCGAAGGGGGCATTAGTGTACAATGGAAGTCGGGAAGAAGATTTTCTATACTGTCTCCCAGATAATAAAGAGATATCCGTCTACCGGGAGATAGGTAGAAGCATTGGATTCCTGAAGCTAGAAGATGGCCTTTCGATCTTATCGAAGGATGAGCTTGCTGATAGCTTGGCGTATAATAGCATAAAGGTATAAGAGTTATATTTAAACTTAAAAATGGGGTGTTTACTTGACATACTTATTATTTCCTCCATTTGCAGGGCCTGATTCTTAGCAATGCGCTAAGGGCCCAGAAAAACATTGAAGATGAAGGATATACGATGGCTCTGAACAACCTTCGTTCAGAGGTAATTGAATTAAGGAACGAAGGTCTTGAAAAAGACAAAATCTTGATTTCATTGGTAAACAAAGTGAAAGAAGATGAAGCTAGTTTCAAGGCTCAGGCCGAAATCCAAAAGAATGAAATCGAAGACCTTCGGAAACAGTTGGCAGAAGCTAAAGAAAATGCGCTGTCGCAGAAGCTAACCACGAGAGCAGCGAATATTGGAAAATTTATTTAGAGAAAACAGTTGAAGAACTTCGCACATCCAAGGAAATGTGCTTTGAAAAATCTTTGGGCTGCGTGGAGAAAATAAAGGCTAGCTTCGCCAATGTGGGCGCTTATTCTAACGAAGATAACTTCATACGAGGCGACCCTTATGGTGTTATCGAATGGATAAGTGGAGAAGCTGAAGCTTTCGAAGAGATTTTAAGTGATCACAGGGATGTCTGCGCGTTCTCCAGTGCAAGGGGAATTTCAGCCATCCTGGAGAAGGCGGGATGTGACCATGTCAAGACCCTGGCCCAGGCGAAGCTGCCTTCTCCGTGGATGACATGAAGGATCCCTCGGCTGAAGCAAGTTTAATGGGCGAGAAATTTTACAATGGCATCTGGGTAAATGGTGGCCGAGATATGGCTCACGAAATCATGAAGAAAAGTGAGAAAGACATACATGACGCCTGAGTACAAGCAAAATAGGCTGAAGAAGCTGCAGAGCACGAGAGACGCATAGGTATTGCTTTGCGGCATCTAGCTTTGGTAATTTGTTTTTGTAGCTTCAGACTAATGAATTTTTTTACTGTAGCTGAATTATCTCCGCCACCGGAACCATTCGACCCCCTGGCCGACCCAGAGATGAAGGAAGCACTAGAGATCATCAATATAGCCGAATCTATCATTGACGAAGTCAGTCAATAAATTGCTGAATGAGGTTGCGGAGAAGGTCCTGAAGGAAGACTAGTAATTATTGTAAAAACATTTTTAGATGGTCAATATAGCTTTGTTGTAAAAAGATTGTAATATTCAATATGTATATCTTTGAATCTATTATGTCAATTATTTGTAATTCACTTCTTTGCGATACATGAAACTTTTATGTACATACCGTTTTTGAGCCTTCGACGAAAAAATACCTTCCCTTCTTTTCATGCTTCGTAAAGAAAAAGATTCATGCTTCGTGAGAATATCCATGCTTCATAGGAACATTCATGCTTCGTAAAGACAAGGGATCCCTTCTTTTGCAACAGAGCTGATGAAGTTGTATACTTTGTGCCTTAGCACATTTTCACTTTTATAAGGCATTCTTTGAAGATCGACTTTGTGTTCAATTCGTGTCATTGGTGCGATATGATGTATGATGTGATGCTATGCGAGATGGTGTGATGATATGATGCAAAGAATGACGCTAATGCCGAAGACACACACCCACGCTGAAACGCACAATCTCTGCGTCCCCTTAGGAACAATCTCTTTGCTGTTTATTTTTTGGCTTCACCGCTTATTTTTTAGTGTAAGTTCTACATCCCCTTAGTAACGTCTTTTGAACTTCTTTGCCTTCTATTTCGGCGGTATAAGTTCTGCATCCCCTTAGAAACGTCTTTTGAACTTCTTCGCCTTATATTTTGGTGGTATTTGGCTCTGCATTCCCTTTGGAACGACTTTTGAGCAGAAAACTTACACTGTGCTCCCTTAGGAACGACTTTTTGTAGCTTCGGCAAAACTTAGCTGTGCTCCTTTAGGAACGATTTTTTATAGTTTCGGAGATTTTTAGTTCTGCATTCCCTTAGGAACGACTTTTGAGATTCGGCAGTTTTTGAGCTTCGTAAGTCTATGAAGAAGATATATTTCATTCTGATATAAGCCAAACTATTACAAGGAATTAAAACGAGATTTACATTGATTGTTCCTTATTGAAAAACAAAATGACATAAAGTATAAAAGTATTTCAGGGGTAGGATATTGCTCAATAAATGTGCTTCGATTCTAGCACAGTACTGTTGATTGTGCGAGCTTTGGATTCCTCCCCGAACTCCCATTGCTGCTAGGTGTGCTGGCGCCCTTCTGGCTACTGGCTTCGGGAGTAGGTCGGTTGTAGTGGTGGTGGGGGTGGGAGTTGTGGCCAGGAAGCATGTGAATGGCTAGCCGAAGCGACTAGAAGCTGCAGGATGATTGCCCACATACTCTGGTATGTAGGGAGAGTGGCATGAAGCAGTGTGCAAAACCTGCTTCGGCTGATTCTGCCGAGCTTTGGCTTCTGCGATTTCCTTTTACTTCTGAATAGTGATTTGGCACATTCTTGTAGTATGGCCCTTGTCCTCACCATAGAATAAGCAGTAGATCTTCCTCGGCTGATCCCCAAACCTTCCTCTGAAGCCCCTGGCGCCTCTGCCCTTGGAGCTGGTGGCCTGAAAGAACTTTGTTGTTGCCCCAATGATTGTGAAGTGTATTGTGACTTCTGAGGCTGGCTCCCTTTGTCGTCGTTCTGACTGGAGCTGTGGATCGACCTGACATGCCTCGGGTGGATTCGTCCTCCGAAGCCCCTAGTCATCTCAGAGAATCTGTATGCTTCCTCCCTTCTTTGGCTGAAGTCGTTATCAGCCCGAATGTATTCATCCATCTTCTGGAGCAGCTTCTCTAGAGTCTGTGGGGGCTTTCTAGCAAAATATTGAGCAGTAGGTCCTAGCCGAAGACCCTTGATCATGGCCTCAATGACAATTTCATTAGGCACTGTAGGCTCTTGTGCCCTTAGTCGCAAGAACCTTCGGACATATGCCTGAAGGTATTCTTCATGGTCTTGCATACACTAGAATAAAGCCTGAGCTGTGACTGGCTTCGCTTGAAACCCTTGGAAACTGGTAACCAGCATGTCTTTGAGCTTCTGCCACGACGTGATAGTCCCTGGCCGAAGAGAAGAATACCATGTTTGGGCTACATTCCGGACTTCCATGACGAAGGACTTCGCCATGACTGCGGTATTGCCCCTATATGAAGATATAGTTGCTTCGTAACTCATCAGAAACTGCTTTGGATCTGAGTGCCCATCATACATGGGAAGCTGGGGTGGCTTGTATGATGGGGGCCATGGAGTAGCCTGCAGTTCTGCTGCCAAGGGAGATGCATCATCAAAAGTAAAGGTATCATGATTAAAATAATCATACCATCCATCTTCGTTGAATAAGCCTTCTTGACAAAGCTCCCTGTGTTGGGGTCTTCGGTCCTGTTCATCTTGAGCAAGATGACGTACTTCCTCAGTAGCTTCGTCGATCTTCCTTTGAAGGTCGGCCAGCCGAGCCATCTTCTCCTTCTTCCTTTGTACTTGTTGATGGATGATTTCCATATCCCTGATCTCTTGGTCCAACTCCTCCTGGAGTGTTGGACTAGTGGCCTTTCTTTTCTGGCTTCGGGCCTCTCGGAGAGAGAGGGTCTCTTGGTTTGGGTCCAGTGGCTGCAGTGCAACAACCCCTGTCAATGTTAGCTTCTTCGGCAGCATGACGAAGGTTTGTGCTTGCCGAAGGTTGTGGAAGTGAGTACACCGGAGGTGGGCGCCAATGTTGGGGTCTTGTTCTCAAATGCTATGAATTAAGAACAAGGCAACACAAAAATAGGTTAATTGTTAATGCCTTTCGTCCTTCGAAGCATTATTTCCCCAAGGATATAATGAACTTCGGACGAAGGCCATGAAGGACATACCTTCATCATCACAGTATATATTAATGGCAGATGAAGCATGTAAAACATAAGAGAGAACATGAACAATTATATGATATAATCATGTACATTTCTTATTATATGATCATAAATAAATGAATAAGAACAATATTGAATTACATTTGTACCTTCGACTTGGCAAAAAGTGAAAGTGCAAGAGTGACGCGAGAACGAGTACAAGTCAGCGTGAACAGTACAGGGTACTGTTCATCTATTTATAGGCACAGGACTATATTCGTGCCCTTTACATTTACTATTGGCTTTAGGATAATCCACCGAGGTCTAGATAGCCTTTTCCCCTTTAAGTCGGTTCCTTTTTCTGTCGTTATTCCGAAGCTCCCTTGCGCGTAGCTTCGGGGCTGTGTTAACCTTTGTATTGTTCGTGCTTCTCACATTGTGTATGGTTTTGATCCAAGTCCAAAGGCACCTGTCCACATATCACACTTGGGAAACATTGTTAAATCATGTTTTTGAGGACCTTCGGAAGACGAATGCCCCCAACAACTGTGTCATCAGAAAACGACAAACTGCACACATGGAATCTTATGTGTTCTTCTGGCAGACATCGTCTCTATTGTTGGACATCTCTAAATTAGCCTAAGGCGATACATGATATGTCCACTAGAGAAACCACATCCTGAGACACTTGCCTTTGCATGGAACTGCCTTACATTATCGCTAATATGGACAGGGTTACATGCTGCTCTACTCTTAAAAGTCTTTTGCTCCGAATCTCGGGACGAGATTCTTTTAAGGAGGGAGGGTTGTAACACCCTAGGTGTTTATCGTCTGCTCGACCACGAGTGCGGACCTTAACACGTGATAGCGACGAATAAAATGAACACTAAATTTTAATTATCTCGCAAAAGTTCGAGTTTGGTGTCGTATTTATTTCCATAATCTAAGCAATTAAAAGGGGGTTCGAGAAACTTTTGGATTATCGAATCTTCGTTTGCTGGCGAATTTCGAAATGTTTGGATCATGCGCGTAAGTGAATGCGAAAATCAGAAAACTTCTGATCTTATGTAAAATTTGGAGCCCCGCGCTGTCTGAAAAGAATAATCCACCAGTGCATTAATTAAATTGTTTCTCTCAGCATGTGATCCTTGACGTTAAAGCGAATGATCGACAGCTGATGAGAATCGTAAAATTAGACGGGACCAAATACAGTCTTGAATGCTAAAGCCAAACTTGACAACTAGAGTTTTTGGTGCAAAATAATTTCGTCTCCGCTCGTCAGCTGAGAAATCGCGTTTTAGGATTCATAATTAAGATTTATTCCTCCAGTAAATTATCCGACTTTAAATTAAATCAAGCGCAGTCTATACTAGTTTGTCTGGTATCTTTTATTTCGTCCGATTTACATCTCGCGCAGACTCAATCGGAGAAATAAACTATATGTGTGCTCTCTTGTAAAGAAAAGGATGGGAAAGTACAAAAAATATTTTCCTCAAATATTTTCACCGCTGCTCCCAATGAGATTTTTCTCCCCTAGATTTTTATCAGCGCCGCCCCAGCTCTATCCTCCCACCACGTACGGCCAGCAGCCTTATCCGCTCGCTTGATTTTCTTCAGCCGTGCTCAGATTTTTCCAGCCGTGCCTTGATTTTTCCCCTACGTGTCGCCGTTCTCTAAAGCCTTATCTTCCACGCACGCAGCTTTCCTCTGCTCAAGCTCCATCGGTCCATCTACTCACTCTCCTGGCCGCCATCTCCATGGTTGCGCGCCCCCTTGCTTCTCTCTCCCTCCTCTTCCTCCTTGCAGGCGTTCACCTGGCCGCTGGGCAGCCCCTTGGCTTCATCTTCCCCCTTCTCTTTGCCGGTGCCTTCTCTGCTCCTCAAATCCATGGCACCGTGGCCTCCCAGCTCGGACTGCGCCGCTCTTTGATTTCCAGTGGCCGGCATCTTCCTCTGCACCGTCAGCTTGCCGGACTCGTGCCATCCTCCACCGCCCTAGATTTTTTCTGAAGCACCGTGCCCCTGGTCGAGCTCCCCCATGGCGTCTTCCCCCTGGCGCCCCTGTGCTCGTGCCCCTGTGGCCGTGGCTCTCCCTCTGGTCGCAGGGACGCGCACGCCCCATCCCCAATGGCGCTCGGCCACCTAGCTCCCTGCTCCTTCCACTCGCCCGGCCTCAAGTTCCCTGTGGCCTGTGCGCGCTCCTCTGCTCTCCGGTTTTCCTTGCCCTAGCACCATCAGTCCTCTATCCGGCTTCAACCCCACCGTCGTTCTCTAGTTCGCCATGGCACTGAATTTCTTCCTCGTGTCATCCCTACTCCTCACGCGTTGGGCACCAGGAGACTTTCCCTGCTTGTTCTGGCGTGGGCTGTAGCTGCCGGACAAGCGCGCCCCTGTTTCCTTTGTCGCTGGTCGTCGACTCCAACTTCGCCGTGAGCCAGCTCTGGTCTCCATTTGACCTCGTCCTGCTACGCGGTTCCTGGTCATAACCATCTCGGACTGCGCTGTCGCCCAGATCCGAAACTGAACTCCCCAACGCCCTGGCGCTCAATGAAATGTCCAAGCCAGGCCCTCGCCACTTTCACTGCCTTTGTGCGCACGCTACTGCTTCTATGCCGCAACATTGCCAACTACTCGAGGTAATGTAAAGTTTGGTCAACTATCATTGACTTGTGGTCGCCATTGTTCCCTGCGTACCTGTGAATTAGTCGATGTCGTGAGTTTGGGTGCCTGATTTAAGGAAAGAAATCCCAGGGTTTTGTGTGGAAAAGAAACCGTAGTTCAATGCTTCCCAAATATCTAATAAAATGCTTGCGCTAGGATTTATTATCGATTTCGCAGATCCGAGTCGTTTATGGCGTGGTGAACTATTTCACTACTCCCGCTAGCCGACTCATGAAGTAGATCGAGTTAGTATGTTGGTCGCGACGAATTCTTTTGTTAGTTGCACAAGTGTGTGTGGTTATATTAAATGATTATTAAAATGTAGTCGCGGGTAGTATGTGGTAGATGCATATGTCGAATAGGTTTAAATTGGCTCTTTGCTGAGGAGTGAGGAGAATTAGTAGCGTGAGGAATTGATTTAGTATTCCAAACGATTATCCGATAAGGCTGTCATCCTTGAATTTTAGGATATTTTGGTAGTCAAACCTGAGATGTTTGATTAATTGTTGACATGTAAAAAAGGAATAGTGTTTGATCGGCTAGTGGACATTCTATTAGTGTTGTTATGCTAATTCAGTTTTTATGGTACATCGATGATTAGCCTTATTAATTGTATCATGTGGTAAATCCTAGGTTTAGAATATAGGTATATGTAAAAGGTTATCGGATTGGTCTTAGCGATGAGGTGTAAGGTGAAATTAGTAATATGAAAAGTAAATTAATAAATTCAAATGTGTGGCTGGTGAATGTTATTAATGTTGCTTTCGATGGATTTTGTTTACTGCAGTTAGTGTTACGTTTGAGTAGTCATGATACTCTTCATTAGAAATCGATTAAGTGCCCTAGGTAAATATCTAGCATTACCAAAATGAGTGAAAGCGAATAATATCAATAAGTTTGTTTTTGTTAAAATTGAATCCAGCTAAGTTAAAATAATGTAGATATGATACTTTGTGTTATGTAGACATTTAGTCTTGATATTCCTCCTTATGTACATACATGTGCATCATGCATATCATTCAGGTACGTTAATTAATCACGTGATGCGGAAGACAACCCAAGTCGACCCTAGGATCATGCAGAGATTGGACATCTCCGCAAAACGATGTCGTTAGTCGGACCAACCTGAAGGGCAGACTAAACAAGTGCCAAGACAAAGGATGGTCGTCAAGTGATCGACGTCTAACAACACTAACCTAGTGTTATCCAGGCAAGCATCGGTGCATTTGCCACCTCCTTGCTGTTTTAAATCTTTATCACCTTATATGATGCATTAGGTGATAGGAGTTGTGTGCTAAACCAATTGCTGCATTTTCTTCCTTGGAACTGTTTACCATTCCTTGTTTGCCTATTTTATTAAAGGGTTTTCTGATGCTTAGTCCTACTTTAGAAAAACAAATGTTTCATTTTAAAACAAAAGGTGATGCTTCACAGTGGATGGGATGTTTTCAAAAATAAAACTTGACGGTGGATCCATCATGGCCATGATGGGTTCAACATCGGACAAGATGTACCTCTGTCAGGTACCAAACTTTGGGTTTTTAAATGATAAAGTTGAGACCGAGCGGGTGACTTGCACGAGAAGAGAGTCTCAGTGTAGTGTCTCTGTCTAAGTCGATTAAGGACCGTACCGATGTGGGCCTAATGATCGAGGACCTTTTAACTGGTCACATGCCTCATCATGGGTAAGCTTTGCCTCGGGCAGACTAATACCAGAAAGGCCAACATGCAATGGGAGTGGAGAGATGGCGAGAGTAGCGTGTACCCTCTGTGGCAAGAGGCTAGACGGTGGTGTATCTGTGCTCTCAGTTAGCGTGAACCCGGTCTAGTCTTAAGAAACCCGGTGGCAAGTTGACATATGCAAGGGTTAAGTGCTACATATGTCGTGTGATTGGAGATCCCTAGCTGGGTATTAATGGATTCAGATCGCCGTTACTTCTCGGATATGAAGACTTGGTCGCTGACTTACACGTAGAAATCTAGTGAAATGAAGGGATGATAAAAAGATGGCTAGTATAGGCCAAGTGTTTGAACTAGGGTAGAAAGAACTCTAGAGGCAGGTAACTTTACTTAACTTGACAAGTAAAAATGGATTTTTAAGGATCCACTCATAGTAAGCTTTTCTGCAAAAGAGTATTTGATTCTTGATAAACCATACCTTGAACCCTTTTAAAACCAGCATATCCTTGAGAGTCTTTTCTTTAGTCAGGTAAGTCTTGCTGAGTACTTGCGTACTTAGGGTTTTATTCTCATTGTTGCTGCAGGTTACGAGTCACTTTGATTGTGATTGGTGTTAAGCGCTGGTGGGCATGGCCTTCTTATAAGTCTAAGTAACTCTTCTATACTTCTTATTAAAGATTGTCACTTAAGCTAGCATATATTTCAAACTTATAAATAATTTATAACATTTCAAAGTTTATTCTTTGAACCACTTTTGTAACCACTCCGATAAATATAATGTAAATTTATTGTAACTTGTAAAATTTGGTAATAAGATTTCCGCTGCAAAATTGTTGGTGTGATTTATGTTTACTTAATCCCGCGGTCCTGGTTGTAAGTGGTTTATCCGAGGTCCTTGGGGCACTCGGACAAATCCTGTTAAGTTATCTGGTGCACATGCATAGCCGTCTGAGGTCTTTGAGACAAGGGCAGGGGCATGTGGGCCCAATAACTTGGGAGGTTCTACCACAGCGCCCGCACACTGGAGTATGTCACACCCAATTTTGGAAGGTAAACCAAATGAGAACCATGTACGTGCTAGGATCAGAACTCACGTACACAGCGATTACATAATTGGACATCATCACACAATGCTCGAAATAAATAGCGCAAAGGTACTTTAATTACATCAAGATGTCCAAGACATCCATAGAGTCTAATACATAGCCATAGTGTTCAACATTAATATCAAAGTGCGGAGAAATGAAACGTAGAAAATAAGCCTACACAGGCAGCTGATTGGGGGTTTGCCACTAAAGTAAACTAGAACTCATCGTAGTCCTGGAACTCCTCAAAGTCCTCCATGTTACCAACATCACCTCCTGAGCACTAAGTACAGTGGGGACAACCTGGGGTGGGTGGTTTGTAAAGCAAGGGTGAGTACACATCAACGTACTCAGCAAATGTCCCGTTTGGCTAAAGTGGACTAGCTGTATGTGGAGTTAAGGTTAAGCGGTTGCTTTTAGTTGGTCAAGTTTTATTATATAAATAGAGCCAAATTTTAGTAATAAACGCAGTTATTACCCAGGAGTACTCCCTCCAAGAGGAAATACCAGAGATCAAAATTATAACTATCATTGGTAATCATCATCATAAAAGTAACCAAAGTTCTTCTAATCAAAGAGGATCCCAAGGCTTCTCATAACCGTGAGCACGGACTGATATACCAGTTTTCAACACTCTGCAGATGTTGCACACTTTACCCACAAGTCGTGATTCCCATTCTGCCCGGGGTTCTAACCTCCCTATTGATCACTACTAAGGTGACCTGCAGGGTCTCACTATGTAGCCTTTACAAAGATTCCCCAAAGGTCATAGTCGCTCATTAGGTTTCTCCAGTTTGATAAACACAATACATCTCCCCAAAGGAAGGGTGACTAACAAAACCAAATCAAAGAACCTCTGCAACCAGCCTCGACAGAGCAAGTACTGTGCCTAGACCCCTTTGACGACCCTACGGCGAAGCCAACTACTCCTCTGGTTCCTCTAATTAATCAGCTAAGGGCGTCCCATTCCACCCTCATGGTTGCACTGTTATCCCGGGTTGTCACTCCCCAAACAGGTCCTTACAGAGAGGTACTCAGGAAACAGCCTGAGCCCCCTAAGGTAATCACAAGAACCTCATCAGGGATAACATCATCGTATCATAAATAATCACATCATGTTCATTGATTAAGTTTAAGCAATAGCACAAGCTAACCATGATTAACCCAAAAAGGTAAACAAGGGTTAAATACAGACTAGTCGGTCCTTAAGTTTCAATAATGTAATGCGGGACAGTGAATTATAAAGTAAAGTAGGACATGATAGGTCTGAGGACACTTGCCTTCACTAGGTTGTTGCTCAGAGGGATCTTCGGCAACACACTCAGGAACCACGAGCTGCTCATTGTCTAAATAAAGCGATCATACATTCAATACATTTGGAAAGTACAAATGAACAGTACATCAAACATGTACAAACATTGGAACACAACTCAAAAGATGTAGTATTAAATAAAGGAGAATGAGGTCAAGTTATAAAATGAACTAATCCTAATTAGGAGTTGATTACTCTCTAAGACCACGTCTTCTGGGGCGTAACGTGACAACTGCAGAAACTTATCCCTGTACTCAATGATGGACAGGGGACCTTGCTTCAGGGCAAGAAACTCCTCCTTCCTCACTATCATCAGTCCCCCGGGCACATGGTAGCGACGGAAGTTGTCCCTGAACTCCTCCAAGTGATGGCTTCAGGGTTAGCATGGGTGGCGAGGTAAGACTCCCACCAAGACTGTGCTGCTCCCCTCAGCTGTCGGGGACCATACAATACCTTCTCACGGTCGTTGCACTGGGCAGTGTGCAACTCACGCTCCACGGTACGCAGCTAATCTTCTGCGTCCATGGGATCAGCATAGTGGGCAAAGACAGGGGGATGGCCCCTCATGAACTCTGCCCGCTTGTCTCTGGGCACTTGTGGCATCTGAACTTGCACTGGAGGCTGAGGTGGGGGTGGCTGCTGCTGCACCTGCTACATCACTGCTAAGGTCTGATCAATTGCTTAAACTGCTTGAGTTTGCATCATGAACATCTGCCCGACTATCATCGGGAGTGGCAGTGGCAACTGCTGCTGTTGGGCTGCATCCTCCTGGGGTGCCTGTTGTTCTGGCTGAGCACACCTCGCACCTCTGCGCCTGTTTTCAAACATCTGTAGAAACCACACACATATCAGATCTGACTCTGCAGTCTTTCAGCATAAGAAAAGAGTTACGTAAATCTTTATAGCGCTGAACAATTGATCATCTTCACTGACAACTTCTCAGATAAAGAGGAAAGTGGAAATAAATGGATTACCCAACTAAATAACTGACTTTATTAATAACTACACCAAGTTGTAGGGGATACCCACACCTTGATGACGATCATTACAAAGATCCAACTTCATTACATGTCCATCATAACAAGCATTCCAACCTATGATAAGCAAACTAACTCTAACTAAGACTGACTAGACTAAGACACTAAATTAAGCATTATTACAAACTCCAACTTCGTCGATCTATGGATCTAAATCTATTCGGGTCCTATAGTCTGGGGTACCATAGTCGAAGCGACCACGGGGCGGTGAGCGGTAAGGGTGCTGAATCCCGATAGGGGCGGGAGAACCACCATCCAGATAGTGGCATGCTGCGCACTCAGCACGTAATTCCGCAACCTCCGCTCGAACCTTGCCCAACTCGTCAAGGGCGTGGTCCAACTCTGTGTTGAGCATGGCGGCCAAGTTGACCATGATGTTCAGCCTGGGATTGCCCTCACCAACTGGCGAGACAATCACACCTCCAACACTGTCGGTCAAACGGTGAGGGTAGTACTTTAGGTCATGGCCGTCAGCTACCCCACTGAACAACGAGCAATACTAAGAAAGTGCCCGTCGTGCTGCATCTTGCATGGCTGCCTCGGCAGTAACCCTCTCAGTGATAGAATAGTGCTCCGAGAAGGCCTCTGCACCCTGGAGATCATCGTCCGGATGGCGCACCAAGCAAGTAGCCTCCCACTGGTCTGGGTATAACCCATGACGATGCTGGTAGACTACACAATGGTACTCGATGGACCAAGTGTGTTGGTCGAAGGCCCGACGCAACAGGGTATCGAGAGCATCGTGGAAGTGACACCCGCGAGCGGCGTCACGAGTGATGGGTCTAGCGATCCACCCCTCCAGCTCCGGCTCCTTCGAGCGCTCCGTGTCGTGGCTCGAACTGCCACCAACGTCGTCGTCGTCTCCATCAGGGTCTCCTCCAGCAACGGGGATGCGTTGTGGTGGTGCAGGGGGCATCTCTAGCTGAGGTGCAGGGGAAGGCGGTCTCTCAGACTCCACCTCATGCTAAGGCGAGGGGGAAGAGTCCTGCTGCTCCTGGTCCTGCTCCTGGCGTCGGTGCTCCTGCTCCTCGTGCAGGCGACGATGTAGTCTCTCTAGGTGACTAGACTGACCTAGCACCGTACAACATAGTGGACGCTCCGCCAGGTGAGAAGGCAAAAAAGGGATCATAGACTTACGTGCAGTGCACCTGATACGGGCCATCTACAAATGACATCGTAAGCATAAGAGTAGAACTATGAGACCAGAAAGTAAAGAGAAAGAAAAGTGAGACAAAACTTTTGAGATAAGTAAATAAGATAGAGTTGGTCAAGATGACCAACTTTTGAAAAGACTCTAAGGTCAAGGTAAGAATAAGGGTCTATAGTCCTTAGGTCAACCATTCTAGTCCAGGTTAGCGGTCCTACAGTCAGCAAGGCTTTGATACCACTTATGTCACACCTGGTTTTGGAAGGTAAACCAAATGCGAACCATCTACGTGCCAGGATCAGAACCATGTATGTGCCACGTACACAGCGATTACATAATTGGACATCATCACACAATGCTCGAAATAAATAGCGGAAAGGTACTTTAATTACATCAAGATGTCCAAGACATCCACAGAGTCTAATACATAGCCATAGTGTTCAACATTAATATCAAAGTGCGGAGAAACGAAACATAGAAGATAAGCCTACACAGGCAGCTAACTGGGAGTTTGCCACTAAAGTAAACTAGAACTCGTCGTAGTCCTGGAACTCCTGAAAGTCCTCCATGTTACCAACATCACCTTCTGAGCACTGAGTAGAGTGGGGACAACGTGGGTGGGGTGGTTTGTAAAGCAAGGGTGAGTACACATCAACGTACTCAACAAATGTCCCAGTTTGGCTAAAGTGGACTAGCTGTATGTGGAGTTAAGGTTAAGCAGTTGCTTTTAGTTGGTCATGTTTTATTATATAAATAGAGCCAAATTTTAGTAATAAACCCAGTTATTACCCAGGAGTACTCCCTCCAAGAGGAAATACCAGAGATCAAAATTATAACCATCATTGCTAATCATCATCATAAAAGTAACCAAAGTTCTTCTAATCAAAGAGGATCCCAAGGCTGCTCATAACCATGAGCACGACTGATATACCAGTTTCTAACACTCTGCAGAGGTTGCAAACTTTACCCACAAGCTGTGATTCCCATTCTGCCCAGGGTTCTAGCCTCTGCATTGATCACTACCAAGGTGACCTAGCAGGGTCTCACTACGTAGCCTTTACAAAGATTTCCCAGAGGTCATAGTCATCCGTTAGGTTTCTCCAGTTTGATAAACACATTACATCTCCCCAATGGAAGGGTGACTAAAAAAACCAAATCAAAGAACCTCTGCAACCAGCCTCAGCAGAGCAAGTACTATGCCAAGACCCCTTTGATGGCCCTACGGCGAAGCCAACTACTCCTCTGGTTCCTCTAATTAATCAGCTAAGGGTGTCCCATTCCACCCTCATGGTTGCACTGTTGTCTGGGGTTATCACTCCCCAAACAGGTCCTTATAGAGAGGTACTCAGGAAACAGCCTCAGCCCCCTAAGGTAATCACAAGAACCTCATCGGGATAACATCATCGAATCATAAATAATCACATCATGTTCATTGGTTAAGTTTAAGCAATAGCATAAGCTAACCATGATTAACCCAAAAAGGTAAACAAGGGTAAGGTAAATACAGACTAGTCAATCCTTAAGTTTCAATAATGTAATGTGGGACAGTGAATTATAAAGTAAAGTAGGACATGATAGATCTGAGGACACTTGCCTTCACCAAGTTGTTGCTCAAAGAGATCTTCGGCAACACACTCAGGAACCATGAGCTGCTCGTTGTCTAAATAAAGCGATCATACATTCAATACATTTAGAAAGTACAAATGAACAGCACATAAAACATGTACAAACATTGGAACACAACCTAAAAGATGTAGTATTAAATAAAGGAGAATGAGGTCAAGTTATAAAATGAACTAATCCTAATTAGGACTTGATTACTCTCTAAGTGTTTGGAACATACCTCAAAAGGTAAAGTAGTAATTTAAACAAGAAAGAGATTAAATCATAATATGGACTAATCTCATTTAGAATTTGATTATTCTTTAAGTGTTATCGAGAGCACCTAGAGGGGGGTGAATAGGTGATCCTGTAAAATTCAACACTAAATTCCGCAAACTTGATTATAAAGAGATTAGTGCGAGTTAATCAAGCCTATGAGGTGAGCTCTTGTGAACACAGACAATCAACAAGAAAGCAATCACAAGAGACACACGATTTTATCTCGTGGTTCGGCCAAGTAATACTTGCCTACTTCCATGTTGTGGTGTCCCAATGGACGAGGGTTGCACTCAACCCCTTTCAAGCGATCCAATGATCAACTTGAATACCATGGTTTTCTTCCTTATAATTTTCTTCCCGTTTGCGAGGAATCTCCACAAATTGGAGCCTCTCGCCCTTACAATGATGATCACAAAAGAAGCACAGAAGTAAGGGAGGGAAGAGCAACACACACAAGACTCAAATACGTAGCACAATCATGCACACAAGTCACAACTTGAGCTAAAAACACAACGCACGGAGTTCACAACTCAAATCGAGCTCAAGTCACTATCACAAAGAATCAAATGCGTGAGGTTGGAGTCTTGGAGTCTTAGAATTTTTCTTGTAAGCTTTTGTTACTCCTCCATGCGCCTAGGGGTCCCTTTTATAGCCCCAAGGCAGCTAGGAGCCGTTGAAGATCAACATGGAAGGCTATCCTTGCCTTCTATCGAGTGGCGCACCGAACAGTCCGGTGCGCCACCGGACAGTCACTGTAGACGGTCCAATGTCGATCTCCTTCCTTTTCTGGCACAGACGACCGTTGCAGCTCCGGGTCAGTTGGCGCACCACACACTGTCCGGTGCACACCGGACAGTCCGGTGCCCCCAGCCGACCGTTGGTGCAGGCCACGCGTCGCCCGCGGATTACGCGGCCGACCGTTACGCTGGCGACCGTTGGCTCACCGGACAGTCCAGTGCACCACTGGACAGTCCGGTGAATTATAGCCATATGCCGCCAAACTTTTCCCGAGAGCGGCCTTTTCACCGGAGACCAGTCTGGCGCACCGGACACTGTCCGGTGCACCACCGGACAGTCCGGTGTGCCAAACTGAGCTGAGTTTTGGCTGCACCGAGCCAAGACTTTTTGTAATTCTTTCCTTCCTGTTTCTAGCACTTAGACTAAATATGTTAGTACACAAAACAATGTACTAACTCTAGAAACGTACCTTGTTGCATGATTTGCACTTCTTGCTTGTTTGGCACATTAGAACTTAAATAATATGTGTTGGGCACTTAATCACCAAAACATTATAGAAATGGCCCAAAGGCACATTTCCCTTTCAATCTCCCCCTTTTTGGTGATTTATGCCAACACATCAAAAAGCAATCAAAATAAGTGCAACATCAATGCAAATGAGGACCAAATTGTATTTGACTCTAATTTGGCATATTTGGATCTTTCTTTGCCACCACTTGGTTTGTTTTTGCAAATCAAATTCATTTTCCTATCTCTAATTCAACCTCACTTGTTTGGGCATAAAGAGAGATAATCCAAGAGTGAAATTGATTAAGAGCCAAAAACTCCCCCTTTTCCCATAATCAAAATTCTCCCGCACAAGAAGCCAAATTTTGCAATAAGAGTATTTTGGACAAATCAAAAATTCTAACTCTACTATTTTCAAAATTCTCAAGTGGTAGCTGATCCATTTGCTTTGGCCTTAATTTCTCCCCCTTTGGCATTAAGCGCCAAAATGGGATCATTTTTGGCCCTTTAACCCCATTGCCTCACCAAAAATGTCAATGAAGAGCAAAAAAGGCAATGAGAGAATAAGTATGAACTTGGAGGTTAGTACACTAATACCGGAGTGCAGTGGAAGTCTTTGCATGGTATAAGTTCACCTTTCCCTTTCAATTCACCTTTGAGACTAAATCAAGTAAACTCAAACACAAAGGTTAGTCTCAAAGGGTCAAGTTGTAGCACTTCTCCCCCTAAATATGTGCATAATTCACACATGGACTTGTGAGGTCCGGGGATCCTTTGCACAACTTGAGCACCATAGATAAGCAACAAATCACATAAATGCATGAAGTAACATGATCAAAGGCATAGAACACATGTATGCTATAGATCAATCCAAGTTACATGAATCTAAGACATTTAGCTCACTACGCAACCTGCAAAAGGTTTTCTCATCCAACGGCTTGGTAAAGATATCGGCTAGCTGGTTCTCGGTGCTAACATGGTACACCTCGATATCTCCCTTTTGCTGGTGGTCTCTCAGAAAGTGATGCCGGATGTCTATGTGCTTAGTGCGGCTGTGTTCAACAGGATTATCTGCCATGCGGATTGCACTCTCATTGTCACATAGGAGTGGGACTTTGCTCAGATTGTAGCCAAAGTCCCTGAGGGTTTGCCTCATCCAAAATAGTTGCGCGCAACACTGTCCTGCGGCAACATACTCGGCCTCAGCGATGGATAGGGCAACGGAGGTTTGTTTCTTTGAACTCCAAGACACCAGGGACCTTCCTAGGAATTGGCACATCCCTGATGTACTCTTCCTATCAACCTTGCATCCAGCATAATCGGAGTCTGAATATCCAATCAAGTCAAAGGTAGACCCCTTTGGATACCAAATCCCGAAGCAAGGCATAGAAACTAAATATCTAAGAATTCGCTTAGCGGCCACAAGGTGACATTCCTTGGGGTCGGATTGATATCTAGCACACATGCGTACACTTAGCATAATGTCCGGTCTACTAGCACATAAATAAAGCAAGGAACCTATCATAGATCGGTATGCCTTTTGATCAACGGACTTACCTCCTTTGTTGAGGTCGACGTGCCCATCGGTTCCCATAGGTGTCTTTGCGGACTTGGCGTCTTTCATCCCAAACTGCTTGAGAAGATCTTGTGTGTACTTCGTTTGAGAGATGAAAGTGTCGTCCTTGAGTTGCTTCACTTGGAACCCAAGGAAGTAGTTCAACTCGCCCATCATCGACATCTCGAACTTTTGAGTCATCACCCTGCTAAACTCCTCACAAGACTTTTGATTAGTAGAACCAAAGATTATGTCATCGACATAAATTTGGCACACAAAAAGATCGTTGTCACAAGTCTTAGTGAAAAGAGTGGGATCGGCTTTCCCAACCTTGAAAGCATTAGCAATTAGGAAATCTCTAAGGCATTCATACCATGCTCTTGGGGCTTGCTTAAGTCCATAGAGCGCCTTAGAGAGCTTAAAAACGTGGTCGGGATACCTGTTATCCTCAAAGCCAGGGGGTTGTTCCACGTATACTTCCTCCTTGATTGGCCCGTTGAGGAAAGCGCTCTTCACATCCATTTGAAACAACCTGAAAGAATGGTGAGCGGCATAGGCTAATAATATTCGAATAGACTCTAGCCTAGCCACAGGAGCAAAAGTATCCTCAAAATCCAAACCTACGACTTGAGCATAACCTTTTGCCACAAGTCGAGCCTTGTTTCTTGTCACCACCCCGTGCTCGTCTTGCTTGTTGTGGAACACCCACTTGGTTCCCACAACATTATGCTTTGGATGTGGCACCAGGCTCCAAACTTCATTCCTCTTGAAGTTGTTGAGCTCTTCCTGCATGGCCAACACCTAGTCCGGATCCTGCAAGGCCTCTTCTACCCTGAAAGGCTCAATATAAGAGACAAACGAGTAATGCTCACAAAAATTGGCTAATCTTGAGCGAGTAGTTACTCCCTTGCTTATGTCACCCAGTATCTGATCGACGGGGTGATTTCTTTGGATCGTCGCTCGGACTTGAGTTGGAGGGTCCCGTGGTGCTTCTTCCTCCATAACTTGTTCTTCTTGTGCTCCCCCTTGATCATGCACCTCTTCTTGAGGAACCTGTCCATCATCTTGAGTTGGGGGTGCACCATTGTTGAGGAAGATGGCTGATCTTGCTCTTGTTGTTCCTGTGGTCACACATCACCTATCGCCATCGTGTGCATTGCGGCCGTCGGAACATCATCTTCATCTATGTCATCAAGATCAACTTGCTCTCTTGGAGAGCCATTAGTCTCATCAAATACAACGTCGCTAGAGACTTCAACCAAACCCGATGATTTGTTAAAGACTCTATACACCTTTGTATTTGAGTCATATCATATCCTAGTAAAAACCCTTCTATTGCTTTGGGAGCAATTTAGAATGTCTACACTTCTTCACTAGAATGTAACATTTACTCCCGAATACGCGAAAGTAAGAGACGTTGGGTTTGTTACTGGTAAGAAGTTCATACGAGGTCTTCTTGAAGAGGCAATGCAGATAGAGCCGGTTTATGGCGTAGCAAGCTGTGTTCACAGCTTCCGACCAAAACCGCTCGGGCGTCTTGAACTCTCCAAGCATCGTTCTTGCCATGTAGATGAGCGTCCTGTTCTTCCTCTCTAGCACACCGTTTTGCTGTGGTGTGTAGGGAGCGGAAAATTCATGTTTGACGCCTTCCTTCTCAAGATACTCCTCCACCTGCAGATTCTTGAACTCGGACCCGTTGTCGCTTCTTATCTTTTTCACCTTGAGCTCAAATTCGTTTTGAGCACTCCTAAGAAAGCGCTTTAGGGTCCCTTGGGTTTCTGATTTATCCTACAAAAAGAACATCCAAGTGAAGCGGGAAAAATCATCAACAATAACAAGACCATACTTACTTCCCCCGATGCTTAGGTAGGCAACAGGTCCGAAGAGGTCCATATGTAGTAGCTCCAGTGGTCTTGATGTTGTCATCACATTCTTGCTGTGATGAGAGCTTCCCACCTGTTTCCCTACCTGACAAGCTGCACAAGGTCTGTCTTTCTCGAAACATACATTTATTAGTTCTGACACATGTTCTCCCTTTAGAAGTTTGTGAAGGTTCTTCATCCCAACATGTGCTAGACGGCGATGCCACAGCCAGCCCAGACTAGTCTTAGCTATTAAGCATGCATCTAGATCGGCCTCCTCTTTCGAAAAATCAACTAAGTAGAGTTTGCCGTCTAATACACCCTTAAACGCTAATGAACCATCACTCCTTCTAAAGACAGAAACATCAACAATTGTAAACAAACAATTGTAGCCCATGTGGCCCAATTGACTTATAGACAGGAGATTATACCCTAATGATTCTACTAAGAATACATTTGAAATAGAGTGCTCGCTTGTGATGGCTATCTTTCCCAAACCTTTAACCTTTCCTTGGTTCCCATCTCCAAAAATAATCGTATCCTAGGAATCCTTGATCTTGACGTAGGAGGTGAACATCTTCTTCTCCCCCGTCATGTGGTTTGTGCATCCGCTGTCGATAATCCAGCTTGAGCCCCCGGATGCATAAACCTGCAAGGCAATTTACACTTGGGTTTTAGGTACCCAACTCTTGTTGGGTCCTACAAGGTTAGTCACAATAGCCTTTGGGACCCAAATACAAGTCTTGTCTCCCTTGCATTTGGATCCCAACTTTCTAGCAACTACTTTTTCATTCTTATATAAAAGAGCAAATGAAGTATTGCAAGCATGGTAAATGGTAGAAGGTCATTGCACATTCTCCTAGGCACATGAGGTACAACATTACTTCTCCTAGGCCTACTTCTACCATGCATAAAAGTAGAGCTAGAGGCAAACATAGCATGTGAATCATTATAAGCAACATAACTCCTATTATAATGAGCATTCCTAGAAAAATTTTTATCATAAATGTAGGCATGACACTTTTGAGAACTACTAGCCATAGGAGCCTTCCCTTTCTCCTTGTTGAGAATGGGAGCCTTTTGGCTTGTTAAGTTCTTGGTTTCCTTTCTAAAACCAAGTCCATCCTTAATAGAGGGGTGTCTACCAATAGTGTAGGCATCCCTAGCAAATTTTAATTTATCAAAATCAATTTTGCAAGTCTTAAGTTGAGCATTAAGACTTGCCACCTCATCATTTAGTTTAGCAATAGAAGTAAGGTGTTCATCACAAGAATTAACATCAAGGTCCTTGCATCTATTGCAAATAACTACATGTTCTACACAAGATCTTGTAGTATTAGCTTCCTCTAGCTTAGCATTTAAATCATCATTCAAAATCTTTAAACTAGAGATAGATTCATGATAGATAGATAATTTAGAGGATAACATTTCATTTCTCTTAATTTCTAGAGCAAGGGATTTTTGAACACTAACAAATTTATCATGCTTTTCATACAAAATATCCTCTTGCTTTTCTAAAAGTCTATCCTTTTCATTTAGAGAATCAATTAATTCATTAATCTTTTCTACTTTAGCTCTATCTGAATCCTTTAAATAGACTAGAGTAATCTACTTCATCATTGGAGGAATCCTCATCACTAGAAGTAGAGTACTTAGGGGAATCTCGAACACTCACCTTCTTCTCCTTAGCCATGAGGCAAGTGTGGCGTTCGTTGGGGAAGAGCGAAGACTTGTTGAAGGCCGAGGCTGCCAGTCCTTTATCTTCGGAGTCAGATGAAGAGCGGTCCGAATCCCATTCTTTGCCAAGGTGCGCCTTGCCCTTCACCTTCTTGTAAACCTTCTTCTTCTCCCTCTTCCCATGCTTTTCTTGTTCCTGGTCATTATCATTATCGGGCCATTGTGCTATAAAATGACCAGTCTTACCGCATTTGAAACAGGAGCGCTTCCCCTTTGCTTTGTTCTTGTTGGGGTACTCCTTGCGTCCTTTTAGTGCGGTCTTGAAGCGTTTGATGATTAGGGCCATCTCATCTTCGTTTAGCCCAGCAGCCTCAACTTGTGCCACCTTGCTTGGTAGCGCCTCCCTGCTGCTTATTTCTTTGAAAGCAACGGGTTGAGGCTCATAGACGGGTAGAGGGCCATTAAGAGCATCATCCACATGTCGTGCTTCCTTTACCATCATACGCTCGCTCACGAATTTTCCGAGTATCTCCTTGGGCATCATTTTGGTGTACCTAGGATTTTCACGAATAAGGTTTACAAGATGGGGTCAATTACCGTGAATGACCTTAGCATAAGTCAGACGACGTCGTGGTCCGTCCATCTTGTGCTTCCATAGCTTCTAATTTTGTTGACCAGGGTCTTGAGCCTGTTGTAGGTTTGTGTTGGCTCCTCTCCCCTGATCATTCGCAAATCTCCCTAGATCACCTTCCACCAACTCCATTTTGGTGATCATGGTGGCGTCGTTTCCCTCATGTGATATCTTGAGGGTATCCTAAATTTGCTTGGCATTGTCCAAGCCGCTCACCTTGTTGTATTCATCCCTGCACAAAGATGCTAGCAAAACAGTGGTAGCTTGTGCATTCTTATGAATTTGCTCATTTATGAAAACGGGGTTGTCAGTATTATCAAAATGCATTCCGTTTTCAACAATCTCTCAAATACTAGGATGGAGAGAAAATAGGTGACTACGCATTTTGTGACTCCAAAATGAGTAGTCTTCTCCATCAAAGTGCGGAGGTTTCCCAAGTGGAATTGATAGTAAATGAGCATTAGAATTGAATAGAATATAGGAATAATCAAATGAATAATTTTGATTAACCGTTTTCTTTTTGGATGATGAGTCGTCGTCATCGTCGTCTCTTGGTGAAGATGAAGAGGCATCGCCTGTCGTAGTAGACGATTTTCTTGATGTGCCTCTTCTTCTTCCCATCCCTCCTCTTGTGACTTGAGCCTGAGTCAGTAGGCTTGTCGTCTCTAGGCTCATTGAGGAAGGAGTCCTTCTCCTTGTCGTTGACCACCATCCCCTTTCCCTTAGGATCCATCTCTTCGGGCGATTAGTCCCTTACGTGAAGAGAACGACTTTGATACCAATTGAGAGCACCTAGAGGGGGGTGAATAGGTGATCCTGTAAAATTCAACACTAAATTCCGCAAACTTGATTATAAAGAGATTAGTGCGAGTTAATCAAGTCTATGAGGTGAGCTCTTGCGAACACAGACAATCAACAAGAAAGCAATCACAAGAGACACACGATTTTATCTCGTGGTTCGGCCAAGTAATACTTGCCTACTTCCATGTTGTGGTGTCCCAATGGACGAGGGTTGCACTCAACCCCTTTCAAGCGATCCAATGATCATGGGACTCCGACGAGAGCTCCACCGACTCCTCCGACGAGGATGCCGCCAACATCGCCATCAACAAGGGACTCCTCTTCCCCAACGTCGGACACAAGTGCTTCATGGCAAAGGATGGCAAAAAGAAGAAGGTACAATCTAGAACCACCCCCAAATATACTACATCTAGTGATGAGGGTAGTTCTAGTGATGATGAAGATGATTTGCTTACCCTTTTTGCCAACCTTAACATGCAACAAAAAGAAAAATTGAATGAATTGATAGGAGCTATTCATGAGAAGGATAAACTCTTGGACAGCCAAGAGGAATTCCTTATTAAGGAAAACAAGAAGCATGTTAAAGTAAAAAATGCTTATGCTCAGGAAGTAGAGAAAAATGAAAATTTGACTAAGGAGCTTAGTGTTTGCCATGACACTATTTCCAACCTTAGAATGAGAATGCTAGTTTGATTGCTAAGGTTGAAAAATTAAATGCTTGTAATGATTCAATTGTCAGTCTTAGAAATGAAAATGATAGTCTAATTGCTAAGATTGATAAATTGAATGAATCAATTTCTAGCCTTAAAATTGAGAATGATAAATTAATGTCTAAGGCTAAAGATTTGAATGTTTGCAATGATTCTATTTCCAATCTTAGAAATGAGAATGCTATTTTACACGCTTAGATTGATGAATTAAATGTTTGCAAACCCTCTACATCTACTATTGATCATGTTTCTATTTGCACTAGATGTAGAGATATTAATGTTGAAACTATTAATGATCACATTGCCATGATTAAATAACAAAATGATCATATAGCTAAATTAGATGCTAAAATTGCCGAGCATGAACTTGAAAATGAAAAATTTAAATTTGCTAGAAGCATGCTCTATAATGGGAGACACCTTGGCATTAAGGATGGCATTGGTTTCCAACAAGGAAGCAATGTCAAGCTTAATGCCCCTAAGAAATTGTCTAACTTTGTTAATGGCAAAGCTCCCATGGTTCAGGATAATGAGGGTTACATTTTATATCCTGCCAATTATCCTGAGCATAAGATTAGGAGGATTCATGCTAGAAAACTTCATAATATTTCTCACCATGCTTTTATGTATAAGAATGAGGCATCTAGCCCTAGGCATTCTACCCATGTTAAAATGCCTAAAAGAAAACTCCTACCTGAGAGCACCTAGAGGGGGGGTGAATAGGTGATCCTGTAAAAAACGTAAACTTAAAGCCATAAAAACTTGATTAAGCGTTAGCACAATAAGGCCAAGTGGCTAGAGAGGAGTTCTTGCAAAACACAACAACCACAAGAGGATCAACACAGATAGACACAGTGGTTTATCCCGTGGTTCGGCCAAGTACAAAACTTGCCTACTCCACGTTGTGGCGTCCCAACGGACGAGGGTTGCAATCAACCCCTCTCAAGCGGTCCAAAGACCCACTTGAATACCACGGTGTTTTGCTATGCTTTACTATATCCCACTCGCGAGGAATCTCCACAACTTGGAGTCTCTCGCCCTTACACTTTGATGTTCACAAAGAAGCACGGAGTAAGGGAGGGATGAGCAACACACACAAGACACAAAATCAGAGCGACAACACGCACACAAGTCGCAACAAGAGCTCACAACACAACCCGACGAGTTCACAACTCAAATAGAGCTCTAGTTGCTCTCACAAAGAATCAAATGCGCAGAATCGAAGTCTTGGTGCTTAGGAATGCTTAGAGAATGCTTGGTGTTCTCCTCCATGCGCCTAGGGGTCCCTTTTATAGCCCCAAGGCAGCTAGGAGCCGTTGAGAGCATTCCAGGAAGGCAATTCTTGCCTTCAGTCGCCTGGCGCACCGGATAGTCCTGGTGCACCACCGGACACTGTCCGGTGCGGATTTCTTTCCTTATTTGGCGAAGCCGACCGTTGCAGATTTAGAGCCATTGGCGCACCGGACAGTCCGATGCCCCCTTCTAGCCGTTGGCTCGGCCACATGTCCCGCGCAGATCACGCGGCCGACCGTTGGCCCGGCCGACCGTTGGCTCACCGGACAGTCCGGTGCACCACCGGACAGTCCGGTGAATTATAGCCGTACGCCATTAATCATCTCCCGAGAACGACGAGTTCGCCTGTGAATGGCTCACCGGACAGTCCGGTGCACCACCGGACAGTCCGGTGATTTATAGCCGTACACCGCCGTCGAAGTCCCGAGAGCAGCAAGTTCGCCAGAGCCAGCCTGCACCACCGGACACTGTCCGGTGCACCACCGGACAGTCCGGTGCACCCAGACTGAGTAGACTTTGGCTGAACAAAGCCATCTCTTTTTCAATTCGATTTCTCCTGTTTCCAGCACTTAGACACAATACATTAGTTCTCAAAACAATGTACTAAATCTAGAAACATACCTTTAGAATTGATTTGCACTTTGTCCATCAATTGGCCTAGATTTACATTTAAGCACTTGTGTTGGCACTCAATCACCAAAATACTTAGAAATGGCCCAAGGGCACATTTCCCTTTCAATCTCCCCCTTTTTGGTGATTTATGCCAACACAACAAAAAGCAACTAAAAGAAGTGCAACATCAATACAAATGAGAACTCAAAATTGTTTTGATTCAAAATTGGCATATATGGATCATTCTTTGCCACCACTTGGTTTTGTTTTTGCAAATCAACCTCAATCTCCTATCTCTAATTCAAACACAATTGTAGAGACATAAAGAGAGTTGTTCCAAGAGAAATTGATCAAAGATTTCAAAAACTCCCCCTTTTTCCCATAATCAACCATTCTCCCACAAGAGGCCAACATTTGACAAGAGAGACAATAAGAGAGTTTTGACAAACCAAAAGCTCTATTCTACTATTTTCAAAATTTCTCAAGTGGTAGCTGATCCATTTATTGCTTTGGCCTTATTTTCTCCCCCTTTGGCATCAAGCACCAAAATGGGATCAATCTTGGCCCTTTAACCCCATTGCCTTACCAAAATCTTCAAATAAGAATACAAAGGCAATAAGAGTACATGAGATGAACTTGGAATAAGTTACCCTCTCATCGGAGTGCAGTGGAAGTCTTTCATGGTCCAAGTCCACCTTTTCCCTTTCAAACCTCCTTTGAGACTAAATCAAGCAAACTCAAGCACATGGTTAGTCTCAAAGGGTCAAGTTGTAGCACATCTCCCCCTAAATATGTGCATCACTTGCAAAAGGACTTGTGAGGTCCGGGGAGTGTTTGTACAACTTGAGCACCACAAGTAAACAACAAAATGCATAAGGAACATGATCAAGGCATAAACA
Organism: Zea luxurians; assembly: GCA_029449295.1. Lineage (NCBI taxonomy): Eukaryota > Viridiplantae > Streptophyta > Magnoliopsida > Poales > Poaceae > Zea > Zea luxurians. The sequence goes on along the minus strand of JAOPSE010000027.1, from coordinate 39,973,801 downwards.
CATGTATGCTAAAAATCAATCCAAGTTCCACGAATCTAAGACATTTAGCTCACTACGCAGCCTGCAAAAGGTCTTCTCATCTAGAGGCTTGGTAAAGATATCGGCTAGCTGGTGCTCGGTGCTAATGTAAAACACTTCGATATCTCCCTTTTGCTGGTGGTCTCTCAAAAAGTGATGCCGGATGTCAATGTGCTTTGTGCGGCTGTGCTCAACAGGATTTTCCGCTATGCGGATAGCACTCTCATTGTCACATAGGAGTGGGACTTTGCTCAGATTGTAGCCAAAGTCCCGGAGGGTTTGCCTCATCCAAAGTAGTTGCACGCAACACTGTCCTGCGGCAACATACTCGGCCTCAGCGGTGGATAGGGCAACGGAAGTTTGTTTCTTAGAGTTCTATGACACCAGGGACCTTCCTAAGAATTGGCACGTCCCCGATGTACTCTTCCTATCGACCTTACATCCAGCATAGTCGGAATCTGAATATCCAATCAAATCAAAGGTAGACCCCTTTGGATACCAGATCCCGAAGCAAGGCTGAAGCGCCCCAATCCTCTGGGACTCAAATGTGATACAATTACTAGTCCCAGGAGGCTAGTAAACACATTTATACATCAGATGATTACAGATCTGCTTAAACGAGACAAACCTATAAAGGTGGCGATCAACTTTAAGAGTTGGTCCACAACTCGGGACATATCATCAGAGTGGGGCTGAAGCAGCCTGATATACGCAGCGAAGCAAATCAGCAGTTCAACAGCCACAGGCAAGGTTGGAAACAGTCGTAACTCTTACCCGATCTCCTTTTTCTGAAAAACAACAAATAAGCAAGGGTGAGTACAAATGTACTCAGCAGCCCACCTTCACCCGCGGAATGGGGAAATCAGATATAATGCATGGAATATGTGAAGCTCAGGATATTTTGCAGAAACAGCAATATTTTATGTAGGGTTGTTTTGTAAAACATTTTGTATTTTTTTCAAAGCGCATCCTCTCCCAAAGGAGCAGGAAGTTTTTCAATATTAGAACAAAATCCCCTGGACTAAACCATCTAGGTATCTCAGCAGTTTCCCACTGGTTTTCATTTTCAAAAACAGCTACTGGACTTCCCGTCCACCATAGCTCACGGTTAAACCGCCGGACCTTTTAAAAACCATTTTTCTCAAACGCACCCCTTTTTTTGAAACAAAACATTAATTGCCATACCATACCTGACTCGTCCATACCAGTGGACATGGACTATTCGAATAGGTTTGAACTCTGCGCAGAGGGGTACACTTTACCCACTAGTCCGGTTTCTGCGATCTCACCGTCGTGAGACCCGAATGCCGAATCTCTTTCTTTCCTCGCACGTCCTAACCTTAACGGTTATACCGGAAGGAGTCAGGCCACCACCATGCCCAAACCGGACAAAACATTCCCCCTCCTTATCCTCCTGGTGCTCCCCAGCCTTCATAACCCTGGGGTTGGACCGTACGAGTTCAGATTGAGTGACTGCCCACACAGTCTCAAGTGGTTGTACTTATCATGAGTACAGGTAGTGAAGGATGACAAACCGGTCCTTATATGAGGGGACAATCCTTCTACTCACACCTAAACCAGTTGAGCCATCACCTTAGGCCCTCCCCTAAACCAGGGAGTCCCTGATCATCCCTATTCAAAGGTGATAAGGGTGGAAACCCTTCATCATACACATTTTGAAAAGCATTTTCTTTTGAAAACTCACACCTTTTCTCAAATCATTTGTAACAAATATATCAAGTATTGATTGCGGCAAGCGGCTGGGTGGCCATAATAACTTGTCTCCAAATCATATCATGCATAAAATAACAGGCTTGAGGGTTGTGGTTGAAAAATCATAGGTAATTCATGCATCAAAGGGATCCAGTGAGCTTGCCGTGCTTATCCGGCGAAGGGGGAAGGGGAGCTCGCAGAATTGGCTTCTAACTCCACTGCCTGGCGTAGACTTGCAGATCTGGCCTCCACGAGACGGCACGAACGCTCCGATAACTATGCAACATGAACAAGCAAACAACAAACCAGCAAGTATACCAATAAATATTTAGTATAGTGGTCAGAATAGCGATATATGGATGGGCAGAGTCTTGAGTAGAATCTGTGTCATGTGGTGTTGAGGTACTACTAGTGGTGGAGCGGAGGTGCTTACTAGGAGGGTGGACTGGAGGCGAAGCGACACTATGCGTGTAGCCGTCAGAGCGGAGTAACTGAGTGGGTGGGGTGTTTGCCTTGGCTGAGGGTGTTGAGTGCGTGGAGTGGGAGAGGGTAGCTGGGTGTATTTATAGTTGGGTGTATGTGGTGTAGCTCAGTGAAGTTCACTATTGGTGAGAATAGTGACGAAAGAATCGTCTGACTTAGCATGGACATGAGAGTTATAGACAGAATATGGGACAAGAGTATTTTGAGAGTTTTCTGGAATATGAACCATGCTTAAGGGATGACATGGTTGGATAGGGAATAGTTTGACAAGAATTTTAGAAACAAGAATGACTAAAATATGAGTTTGTATGGAGGAGTTTTGGATTTTATAATCATAGGGAGAAAAGGAATATTCTAGAATTTGAATATTTAGAGATTTTTGAAAAATCAAAAATACAAATGTATGCGAGGAATTATTTTTGGGCTTTTCTTGGGCAGAGGTTTATGTTGGTGGAAACTGTTCCTACCTACTGTGTCTCATCAGACAACAGTAAGGCGGGACCCAAATAGCTGGAATGTTGTGGTATTCTGGTCCGAGTGGGTTGTGGTATCTTGGGCCAGGTTTTATAGGATTGAAGACGTATCCATACAAACATGGTTCGCCTTTCTTTTTGGAAGTCTGGCTTGAAAGAATCCCAAAGTTAAGCGTGCTCAACTTGGAGAAATCTGGGATGGGTGACCAGATGGGAAGTTCCCTACTGGGAGGAAAATCACAGTCACCGGAGTTCGTATGACTGGAATATGGGTCTGGCTGGTCTTAGGTGGACTGGACAGCATGACGGATGAGTAGTTGAAATTTGGGGTAATTAGATGATCGATGAATAGTAACGATGAATAGTAATAATGAATAGTGATGGTGAATAGTTCGTATGAACGAACGATGAATGATGAATAGTGACGATGAACGAACGATGAATGATGAATAGGAACTATGAACGAACGATGAACGATCGAATGATCGAACGAACGAACGATCGGAATTTTGGCAGCATAACGGCAGGAAAAAGATTATTTGGACGAACAAACGGACGAACAATCGAATGATCGGACGAACGGACGAACGAACCATGAACGATCGGACGAACGATCGAACGATCGGACGAACGAACGAACAAACTAAGAACAGGTGGACGAACGATCGAAGAATGACCGAACGATCCTTGTGCTAGTGTGTGCTTGTGTGGGAAGTGGAGTGGGAGTGGGTGTGGGGGGGGGAGAGGGAGTTGCCATGAAATGGCTTGGGGTGGGATGAGAGGAGGCCCTTGCCCCTCTATTTATAGCCATGGTGGGGGGATTAGGGGGAGGGATGAGGGTATTAGTGGGAGGATGAGAGGATTAGTGGGAGATTAGCATGGATTTGTCTTATATGAGTGTAATTAGCTTGTAGAGCTCACCGTATGACACCGGAGGCATACGTATACGTATGAGCATGAGGAAAGTTATGGAGAAAATATTTGTAGGGACTTGAAAAATGATTCTAAAGGTATTTCTCAGGAAGAAAATACTTGGACATATATTGGTGGAATATTTGGGCAGTATTTCTGAAAGAGTTTGAGGGTGATCACTAGGGAAATATTTGTAGGATATTTTGAGGAGATTTTAGAGAGAATATAGACCACTATAATTTTATTTGTTGATATCAACTCGCAAACAAACATTTTGAAATGAAATTTGAAATTCATTTTGAATTTAGAGCGAGTTTGAGAAAATTCCAAGATTTGAAATTTTGGGATGCTACAAATCTACCCCACTTAAAAGGAATCTCGTCCTCGAGATTCGGCTTAGAAGGTTTATGGATATAGCTTTACTTCAGCTACATATCTTCACTTTGCAACTCTTCGAGGAGATGGAACTTCAACAAGATCTGGCCTTGAGGAGCATCTGGTTGCCGATTGCAAACGCTGATTCTGGCTACTCAAGATCATCTTCAGGCTTCTAGGTTTCGCTTGGCAGCTAGCTTATTGAAGAAGCATCGATGCCAACACACAAACCTTCCTCTTGCGAACTTCCACATGGATTCCTTCCTTGATTGGTCTTCTAGTGCTTCATCAACAAAACTTGGGTGACCACTTCTCATCTAGAAACTTATATGCTTCGATGATCTGGTCCCCCAAAAGCTTGCTACAGGCCTTCTTCTTTTTCTCCATAGCAGGAACCTTACTGGAACACTACCCCACTTAAAAAGAATGAGGGTAGAACTATTGAATCTTGGGGATTTGAACTCCTTGAAGTACCTCATAACAAGGGTGTTACGGGGTCTTCTTCTACTGCTGCTTGAGCAGACTGCGGAGAGATGAATGACATAGGGTTGATTCTGGGAGAACCTTCTTCTTATCTTCTCTTCACTATCTTCTTTTCACTGACCCTTTCTTTCTCTTTGCTCTTCCCACTGGAGGATTCTATCAAAGAGTATTACCATCATACAGAGGAGGAAACCGAAGATGTTGAACCATGTACAACAGTCTTCAACCCAAGAATCACCAAGCATTGTGATCTTAGGGGCGAGGGAGTGGGAAATGGGGTTGCTTGTGATTTGGCGGAGGGGATTTTATCGGGACTGTTTTGCTTTGAGCGAGATGGGGATTGAGGGAGTTGGTGGGGGATTTTATAGGCGAGCGGTATGCAAGGGTGTGGTGGTGGTGATGGAGCAGGTGCTACGTGGAAGCAAGCGCGATGGAGGGGGGACTTGGTGTTGCCGGTGATGATGGCGGCGGTGGGTGCGCTGCAAAGGGGGTGTGGGTGGCGGTAGTGCGCTGCAAAAGGGGGGTGTAGGGTGGTGGTTGGAGATGGGACACGCGTGCGGGGGGCACGGGTGAGTGGTGGGGTCAATGACCCTGATGTTTGTGGTCTCTGGTTCCAAGAATCTTTGCCTCACTGTATGGTAATAACTCCTTTTGTCCTCATTTCCTGTTTACTTTAACTCAGGGGCAATGCTTTGATTCTCACGGTCGGTCCTTTTGACTGAGCGACTGGACTGATTTCTTCTGTAGCTTGTTCTAGGCTTCAAGGGTAAGCTTCCCGGTATCTTCTTGGGTAAGGTGCTTTTCTCTTGAGATGGGTTAAGATGAGAATGGAAGCATAAGGTGAGGATTAGCTCTAATTTGTGATCTATGATTTTAGACAAAACCTTTCTTAAAAAGAAAGAAAACACACAAACTCAGCAATGATAAGCACAAACAAATCAAATGTTTTGAATAAGGGAATAATAGAGTTTTTCCAAAGCACAGACTACTCAGATTCGGGGGCTAAGCATAACTACTATTGCTTGGTTCCTGAATTGAGAACTATGCTAAATGCAACTTATGAGCACTAACGTTAAAGCATCACATATGCACTCAAAAGGGAAGAAAACATCAAGCGAAATTCATTTTGAAATGCCCTAGGGGGCCACACAAATAGAGTTTTTCAAAGCACGGGACTACACGATTACCTCTCAAGCATGCAGGGCTCTAGCCAAAGTGAAGAAAAACTTCACTACCCAGGGCATGCAGAGGACTGGGCATAACTAACTCAGATCTGGCAGCTTCTCTTCTGGCAAGGCTGGCGCACAACTTCAATCTGAGACATCTCCTGGATGGGTTAGGAGGGAGCTGATGTTGATGACTTCTTCTGGCGACGACTGAGATGGCAGCACGGGGTCCAACTCTTCTTCAAGCTGGACTGGCTCTTGTAGTTCCTCAGAGGGCGGCGGTGCTGGCGGGGTGCTTGCAGCTTCTTTCTTGATCTCACGGGACAGTGCTAGAATCTTCTTCATGGTGAGGGACTCAAACAACTCTGGCGGGGGATCTCGAGAGGATTCAGGGTGCTCTTGCTTGTCCATAGCCTTAGGGGAGACTGGAATTCCTTCCAAGACTATGGCTCCTTCCGGTAGTTCCCAAGCCTTCTTTTCTCCTCTGGTAGAGACCGGGTGATCTTCAAGAATCTGGGGATCTTCAGCTCTCTTGGATTGAACTGGGTTGGATGAAGCGGGCTCTTGGATTCGCAGGGCTCTACGTTGGTTATGGGTTACCAAGTAGGCCTCCATCAACTTCTGGACATGCTCATCCTTAGCTTGCTTCAGGGCTTCAACAGCAATGGCTTCACGACTTTCCAAGGCAGCTACACGGGCTTGAGCTGTGGTGAGATCCACATGGAGCTTACGATTGCGCTTCTCTGCATCTTCTGCTCGGGCAATCATCTGACGGTGGTGCCGAGCCAAGAAATCATACTGTGCATCCAGGGTGAGCAGGTATGCAGTGAGGTACACGACTGAGGGGTCATCCTCAAGCAGCTGCTGACCTTCCAATGCACGCATCCTGGCCATCCAGACTGGACGATCTCTCTGAAAGGGCGGAAAGAATCTGAGCAGGGTGTCGGCCACTTCTTCTTCATAGATCTGACACAGGGCCCTCAATGCCTTGTGAGCGACGACTTGGCAGGTGTCTTTGAATCTGTGCCCAGCAGCAGTGACACTCCATTCCACATGGTGCGGACTGGATCTAATGTATATAGTCACGACACACTTCTCTGTGCCATGCTCGATGAATTCACGACCATCATACTCTGGCTGGCTCCTGATTCCGAGGCGGACTATGCATGCTCTCAGCAACTTGGGGAAACCATCTTCATTTTGGCAAAAGCTGGTTTGGCAGCGAACCTCCATCTGACTTCTAAAAGAAGGAAAGGAGGAAACCATTTTTGAAATGAAGGGATAAGAGCAAGAATTTTTTTAAGAAAATAGTTTTGACTCAAAAACCATTGGATCAGGCTAAGGGTTACGTCCTGCGGCCAACCTAACAGCTCTGATACCACCTGAAGCGCCCCAATCCTCTGGGACTCAAATGTGATACAATTACTAGTCCCAGGAGGCTAGTAAACACATTTATACATCAGATGATTACAGATCTGCTTAAACGAGACAAACCTATAAAGGTGGCGATCAACTTTAAGAGTTGGTCCACAACTCGGGACATATCATCAGAGTGGGGCTGAAGCAGCCTGATATACGCAGCGAAGCAAATCAGCGGTCCAACAGCCACAGGCAAGGTTGGGAACAGTCGTAACTCTTACCCGATCTCCTTTTTCTGAAAAACAACAAATAAGAAAGGGTGAGTACAAATGTACTCATCAGCCCACCTTCACCCACGGAATGGGGAAATCAGATATAATGCATGGAATATGTGGAGCTCAGGATATTTTGCAGAAACAGCAATATTTTATGCAGGGTTGTTTTGTAAAACATTTTGTATTTTTTTCAAAGTGCATCCTCTCCCAAAGGAGCAGGAAGTTTTTCAATATTAGAACAAAATCCCCTGGACTAAACCATCTAGGTATCTCAGCAGTTTCCCACTTGTTTTCATTTTCAAAAACAGCTACTGGACTTCCCGTCCACCATAGCTCACGGTTAAACCGCCGGACCTTTTAAAAACCATTTTTCTCAAACGCACCCCTTTTTTGAAACAAAACATTAATTGCCATACCATACCAGACTCGTCCATACCAGTGGACACGGACTATTCGAATAGGTTTGAACTCTGCGCAGAGGGGTACACTTTACCCACTAGTCCGGTTTCTGCGATCTCACCGTCGTGAGACCCGAATGCCGAATCTCTTTCTTTCCTCGCACGTCCTAACCTTAACGGTTATACCAGAAGGAGTCAGGCCACCACCATGCCCAAACCGGACAAAACATTCCCCCTCCTTATCCTCCCGGTGCTCCCCAGCCTTCATAACCCTGGGGTTGGACCGTACGAGTTCAGATTGAGTGACTGCCCACACAGTCTCGAGTGGTTGTACTTATCATGAGTACAGGTAGTGAAGGATGACAAACTGGTCCTTATATGAGGGGACAATCCTTCTGCTCACACCTAAACCAGCTGAGCCATCACCTTAGGCCCTCCCCTAAACCAGGGAGTCCCTGATCATCCCTATTCAAAGGTGATAAGGGTGGAAACCCTTCATCATACACATTTTGAAAAGCATTTTCTTTTGAAAACTCACACCTTTTCTCAAATCATTTGTAACAAATATATCAAGTATTGATTGCGGCAAGCGGCTGGGTGGCCATAATAACTTGTCTCGAAATCATATCATGCATAAAATAACAGGCTGAGGGTTGTGGTTGAAAAATCATAGGTAATTCATGCATCAAAGGGATCCAGTGAGCTTGCCGTGCTTATCCAGCGAAGGGGGAAGGGGAGCTCGCAGAACTGGCTTTTAGCTCCACTGCCTGGCGTAGACTTGCAGATCTGGCCTCCACGAGACGGCACGAACGCTCCGATAACTATGCAACATGAACAAGCAAACAACAAACCAGCAAGTATACCAACAAATATTTAGTATAGTGGTCAGAATAGCGATATATGGATGGGCAGAGTCTTGAGTAGAATCTGTGTCATGTGGTGTTGAGGTACTACTAGTGGTGGAGCGGAGGTGCTTACTAGGAGGGTGGACTGGAGGCGAAGCGACACTATGCGTGTAGCCGTCAGAGCGGAGTAACTGAGTGGGTGGGGTGTTTGCCTTGGCTGAGGGTGTTGAGTGCGTGGAGTGGGAGAGGGTAGCTGGGTGTATTTATAGCTGGGTGTATGTGGTGTAGCTCAGTGAAGTTCACTATTGGTGAGAATAGTGACGAAAGAATCGTCTGACTTAGCATGGACAGGAGAGTTATAGACAGAATATGGGACAAGAGTATTTTGAGAGTTTTCTGGAATATGAACCATGCTTAAGGGATGACATGGTTGGATAGGGAATAGTTTGACAAGAATTTTAGAAACAAGAATGACTAAAATATGAGTTTGGATGGAGGAGTTTTGGATTTTATAATCATAGGGAGAAAAGGAATATTCTAGAATTTGAATATTTAGAGATTTTTGAAAAATCAAAAATACAAATGTATGCGAGGAATTATTTTTGGGCTTTTCTTGGGCAGAGGTTTATGTTGGTGGAAACTGTTCCTACCTACTGTGTCTCATCACACAACAGTAAGGCGGGACCCAAATAGCTGGAATGCTGTGGTATTCTGGTCCGAGTGGGTTGTGGTATCTTGGGCCAGGTTTTATAGGATTGAAGACGTATCCATACAAACATGGTTCGCCTTTCTTTTTGGAAGTCTGGCTTGAAAGAATCCCAAAGTTAAGCGTGCTCAACTTGGAGAAATCTGGGATGGGTGACCAGATCGGAAGTTCCCTACTGGGAGGAAAATCACAGTCACCGGAGTTCGTATGACTGGAATATGGGTCTGGCTGGTCTTAGGTGGACTGGACAGCATGACGGATGAGTAGTTGAAATTTGGGGTAATTAGATGATCGATGAATAGTAACGATGAATAGTAACAATGAATAGTGATGGTGAATAGTTCGTATGAACGAACGATGAACGATGAATAGTGACGATGAACGAACGATGAATGATGAATAGGAACTATGAACGAACGATGAACGATCGAATGATCGAACGAACGAACGATCGGAATTTTGGCAGCATAACGGCAGGAAAAAGATTATTTGGACGAACAAACGGACGAACAATCGAACGATCGGATGAACGGACGAACGAACCATGAACGATCGGACGAACGATCGAACGATCGGACGAACGAACGAACAAACTAAGAACAGGTGGACGAACGATCGAAGAACGACCGAACGATCCTTGTGCTAGTGTGTGCTTGTGTGGGAAGTGGAGTGGGAGTGGGTGTGGGGGGGAGAGGGAGTTGCCACGAAATGGCTTGGGGTGGGATGAGAGGAGGCCCTTGTCCCTCTATTTATAGCCATGGTGGGGGGATTAGGGGGAGGGATGAGGGTATTAGTGGGAGGATGAGAGGATTAGTGGGAGATTAGCATGGATTTGTCTTATATGAGTGTAATTAGCTTGTAGAGCTCACCGTATGACACCGGAGGCATACGTATACGTATGAGCATGAGGAAAGTTATGGAGAAAATATTTGTAGGGACTTGAAAAATGATTCTAAAGGTATTTCTCAGGAAGAAAATACTTGGACTTATATCGGTGGAATATTTGGGCAGTATTTCTGAAAGAGTTTGAGGGTGATCACTAGGGAAATATTTGTAGGATATTTTGAGGAGATTTTAGAGAGAATATAGACCACTATAATTTTATTTGTTGATATCAACTCGCAAACAAACATTTTGAAATGAAATTTGAAATTCATTTTGAATTTAGAGCGAGTTTGAGAAAATTCCAAGATTTGAAATTTTGGGATGCTACAAAGGCGTAGCGACTAAATATCTAAGGATTCGCTTCACGGCCACAAGGTGACACTCCCTTGGATCAGATTGAAATCTAGCACACATGCATACACTAAGCATAATATCCGGTCTACTAGCACATAAATAAAGCAAAGAACCTATCATAGACCGGTATGCTTTTTGATCAACGGACTTACCTCCTTTGTTGAGGTCAGTGTGTCCGTCGGTTCCCATCGGAGTCTTTGCGGGCTTGGCGTCCTTCATCCCAAACCGCTTTAGCAAATCTTGTGTGTACTTCGTTTGGGAGATGAAAGTGTCGTCCTTGAGTTGCTTCACTTGGAACCCAAGGAAGTAGTTCAACTCGCCCATCATTGACATCTCGAATTTCTGCGTCATCACCCTGCTAAACTCTTCACAAGACTTTTGGTTAGTAGAGCCAAATATTATGTCATCGACATAAATTTGGCACACAAATAAGTCACCATCACAAGTCTTAGTGAATAAAGTTGGATCGGCTTTCCCAACCTTGAAAGCATTAGCAATTAGAAAGTCTCTAAGGCATTCATACCATGCTCTTGGGGCTTGCTTAAGTCCATAGAGTGCCTTAGAGAGCTTACATACGTGGTCGGGGTACCGTTCATCCTCGAAGCTAGGGGGTTGCTCCACGTACACCTCCTCCTTAATTGACCCGTTGAGGAAAGCGCTCTTCACATCCATTTGGAACAACCTGAAAGAATGGTGAGCGGCATATGCTAGCAAAATGTGAATGGACTCTAGCCTAGCCACAGGAGCAAAAGTCTCCTCAAAGTCCAAACCTGCGACTTGGGCATAACCTTTTGCCACAAGTCGAGCCTTGTTCCTTGTCACCACCCTGTGCTCGTCTTGTTTGTTGCGGAACACCCACTTGGTTCCCACAACATTTTGCTTGGGATGAGGCACCAGTGTCCAAACTTCATTTCTCTTGAAGTTGTTGAGCTCCTCCTACATGGCCAATACCCAGTCCGGATCTAGCAAGGCCTCTTCTACCCTGAAAGGCTCAATAGAAGAGACAAAAGAGTAATGCTCATAGAAGTTAGCTAATCTAGAGCGAGTAGTTACTCCCTTGCTAATGTCACCCAAAATTTGGTCGACGGGATGATTCCTTTGAATCGTCGCTCGAACTTGGGTTGGAGGTGCCGATTGTGCTTCTTCCTCCATCACATGATCATCTTGTGCTCCCCCTTGATCACACGCCTCCTCTTGATGAATCTGTTCATCGTCTTGAGTTGGGGGATGCACCATTGTTGAGGAAGAAGGTTGATCTTGCTCCAATTGTTCCTGTGGTCGCACATCGCCAATCGCCATGGTGTGTATTGCGGCCGTTGGAACGTCTTCTTCATCGGTTAGAAGCTCATACGAAGTCTTCTTGAGGAGGCGATGAAGATACACCCGGTTGATGGCGTGACAAGCCGTGTTCACGGCTTCCGACCAAAAGCACTCGGGAGTCTTGAACTCTCCAAGCATCGTCCTTGCCATATCGATGAGTGTCCTGTTCTTCCTCTCTACCACACCATTTTGCTGTGGTGTGTAGGGAGCGGAGAACTCGTGCTTGATCCCTTCCTCCTCAAGATACTCCTCCACTTGAAGGTTGTTGGGGGCCTTCGTCCTCCGAAGGTCCTCAAAAACATGATTTGACAATGTTTTCCAAGTGGATTATGTGAACAGGTATCTTCGGTCTCAGAATTATAAAGCACGGTCAGGACGAAGCCTGAACCAGACGAAGGGCGAGCTGATTACCAAGCTCTACGAAGGTGCACAGCCGAAGCTGTGTGCAAGGAAGCTTCGTCACGATAGCGGAAAGGGGAACCGACTTAAAGATGAAAAGACTACGTGGGCCTCGACAGATTTCCATAAGTCATTAACAAATGTAATGGACATGGATGTAATTTTACGTGGGCTGCGTCCCGCGTCTATAAATAGATGAACAGTACTCCCGTACTGTTCACGCTGACTTGGCATTCGCTTTTGCGTCACGCTTGTACCTTCTACCTTCTCTCAGGACCGAAGGTATCTTTGTAATTTGAAATCATTTCTATTTTTCCATGTTAATAAAATAGAAATGATTTTATGATGATGTCTAAATTATATTTCATGTTTTATATGAATCCTTCGTCATTATTTGTTATATTTACGAAGGTATGTTTCTTACGACCTTCGTCCGAAACTCATTATTCCCGAAGGGGCATAATGTCTCGAAGGACGAAGGGCTTTAGCACTTAACACTTTTTATGTTGCCTTGTTCTTAATCCTTAGCATTTGAGAACAAGTCCCCAACATTGGCGCCCACCTCCGGTGAACTCACTTCCACTTCGAGCTTTTTTGAACACCTTCGGAAGGTATAGACCTTCACTATGGCGCCGAAGAAAGCTTCAGCGATTGGGGCTTCAGCACTGCAACCGCTGGACCACAACCAGGAGACCGTCTCTCTTCGGGAGGCCCGAAGCCAGAAGAGAAAGGCCGTAAGCCCGACGCTTCAGGAGGAAGAGCTAGACCAAGAAATCAGGGATATGGAGATCCTACATCAACAAGTACAAAGGAAGAAGGAGAAGATGGCCCGGCTAGCTGAGTTGCAACGGCAGATAGACGAAGCCTCTGAGGAAGTCCGTCACCTCACTCATGATGAGCAAAACAGAAGGCCTCAGCAGAAAGACCTTCGTCAGGAGGGCTTCGTCAACGAAGATGACTGGTATGACAATTTCCATCAGGGAAATTTTGTTTTCGATGATGCTTCTCCTTTGTCCGCTGAGCTGCAGGCTACACCTTGGCCTCCATCCTATAAGCCACCTCAGCTTCCCATGTTCGACGGCCACTCAGACCCGAAGCAGTTCCTGATGAGCTACGAAGCAACAGTGTCTTCGTATGGGGGCAATGCTGCAGTCATGGCGAAGTCTTTCGTTATGGCCGTCAGGAGTGTTGCTCAGACCTGGTATTCCTCCCTTCGGCCAGGAACGATCACTTCATGGCAAAAGCTGAAGGATATGTTACTGACCAGCTTTCAAGGATTTCAGACGAAGCCGGTCACAGCTCAAGCCTTGTTCCAGTGCATTCAGGATCATGAAGAATACCTTCAGGCTTATGTCCGAAGGTTCTTACGTTTGAGGGCGCAGGCACCAACGGTGCCCAATGAAATTGTTATTGAAGCCATGATCAAGGGGCTTCGTCCTGGGCCTGCAGCTCAATACTTTGCTAGAAAGCCGCCTCAGACCCTGGAGAAATTGCTCCAAAAGATGGATGAGTACATTCGTGCTGACAATGACTTTCGCCAAAGAAGGGAGGAGGCCTTCAGATTTTCTGAAATGACCAGGGGCTTCGGAGGAAGATACTACCCGAGGCTTGTCCGGTCCATCCACAGCTCCACTCAGAATGATGATAAGGGGAGTCAGCAGAGCAGACCGCAGTGCTCCTCACAGGCTTCGGGGCAACAACAAGCTTTCTTCCGGCCACCAGCTCCGAGAGGCAGAGGCGCCAGGGGCTTCGGCGGAAGATTCGGAGATCAACCAAGGAAATTGTTTTGCTTGTTCTGTGGAGAAGGCAAGGGCCATACCACCAGGACGTGCCATATTACAATCCAGAAGCAAAAGGAGATAGCCGAAGCTACATCCCAACAAGTTCAGCCGAAGCAGGTCATGCATACTGCTTCGTATCATCCGCCTTACATCCCACAGTACATAGACAACCACCCTGCAGCTTCTGTAGCTTCGGCAAGTCAACCTCAAGCTTCCTGGCAACAGCCCCCGCCTCCACCTCCATTGCAACAGGGTCAACAGCCAGAAGGGAGTCAATATGCTCCACATCAAAGGGACTTCAGAGAACAATCCGAAGCTCGAACAGTCAACAGCACTGTGCCAGAATCGAAGCACATTTATTAACACATATCCTACCTTTGATAGCAGTCTTTTCCATTCAGTTCTATTCTCTGTAGCAAAAAACATTGATCGTTTCCATGTAATAATTTCGCTGTTTCCCACGAGGAAAATCTATTTTCTCCACAGGATTAAGTTGATGAAGTTTTTGTGTTAACAAGGAGGACCTTCGAAATATTAAAAATCCTTCGGATTAACAGAAAGTCGTTCTAAGGAACGCAGAGTAAGTTCATGAAGTCACAAAAAGCCGTTCCAAAGGGAGCGCAGTGTAAGTTTTCTGCTCAAAAGTCGTTCCTAAAGGAATGCAGAGCTTACAGCGAAAAGTCAACGCTGATACCGTCTAAGTAAAAGACGAAGAAGCTCCTAAGGGAGGCTTACAGCGAAAAGTCAACGCTGATACCGTCTAAGTAAAAGACGAAGAAGCTCCTAAGGGAGGCTTACAGCGAAAAGTCAACGCTGATACCGTCTAAGTAAAAGACGAAGAAGCTCCAAAGACGTTCCTAAGGGAATGCAGAGCTTACGAATAAATTTTGTGTGTATCTTCGGAACAAAGGTCATTTGCATAACATAACATCATCACATCATCTTGCATAGCATAAGCATCATACGTCATATTGCATTTTGCAAGAGAAGGGTACACAGTATTAACCTTCGAAAGAATGATTTGAGAAAGTGCAAATTTTGCAAAGTCACGAGGGAATACAATGATAATCTTCGGAAAATAGCTTCGGAGGCTGTTTTTACGAAGCATGGACAAGCTTCATCAGAGCAGTATCGAAATTGTATAGCTTCGGAGAATGTTTTTATGAAGTATGAACGTGTTTCATCAGAGCTTCATCAGAGCAATATCAAAATTGTTTAGCTTCGGAGAATGCTTTCACGAAGCATGGATGTGACTTATCAGAACAGCTTTAACGGAGAATATTTTCTTCACGAAGCATGAAAAGAAGGGAAGGTGTTTTTTCGCCGAAGGCTCAAAAATGGTATGTATGTAGAGTTTCATGCATCGTAAAGAATTGAATAATGAAAAGAAACTTGTATATTACATTCAAATGTACAAAATATTACATAGATCACACTTTAAATGTTTTTTCTAAATAGCATCTAGTCTTCTCTTAATACTGCTTCGGCGGCTTCATTTAGAAGTTGATCAACAACTTTGTCCATGATAGCTTCGGCCATTTGTTTAATTTCATTATCCCCTTTTGTGTGCGGGTCGGCAGTCGATTCAGCAGCTTCTGAGGGAAAAGAATATTTCTTCATTACTATTACAAACCGTGAGCAAAGTTTGAAATAAAAATTACAACACAACAAGAGCGACTAATTGGTACCTAATTGCCTTTCGGGCTCTGTACTTCTTTCGGCAGCTTCTGCCACTTTCCTGGCATCATGGATGCCTTTTTCGCTCCTTTGGATGATTTCTTGCGCCATGCCTCGGCCGCCGTCGTTCCAGATATCAGTAAAAAATTTGCCACCAACAACGCTTGCTTCGGCCGAGGGGTCCTTGATGTCTTCGGAAGACAAGGCAGCTTCGGACTGAGCTAAAAATTTTACATGCCCGCAACCTTTCTTCTCTAGGACAGAGGCAATTCCTCTGGCGCCCGAAAAAGCGCAGATGTCGCCGCGACTGCTCAGAATCTCCTCGAAGGCCTCTGCTTCGTGACTAATCCATTCCAGTGGACCTTCGGGATTACCTCGAGAGAAATTCTCTTCGCTGGAGAAGGCGCCCACGCTGGCGAAGCTGGTTTTAATTTTATTCACGCATTCTACAGATTTAACATAACAGTTCCTCTGAGAAGCACGAAGCTCTTTAACACTTAACTCCAATTTGTTGACCATATGGTCACTGAGTTCTCGTTTTGTTTCCTCCAGCACACGTTCCTCTTTAGCCCTAGCCAGCTGCTTCTGAAGATCTTTAATTTCACGCTTTTGGGCTTCGGCCTGGGCTTTTGAAGCAGCTTCGTCCTTCTTTACTTTCTCTACCAGTGTGAGCAGAATTTTATCCTTTTCCAGAGCTTCGTTCCTCAGTTTGATAACTTCGGAGCGTAAATTGTTAAACGCAATATCATAGCTTTCATCTTCGGCGCTTTTTTGGGCTCTTAACGCGTTGCTCAGAATCAGGCCCTGTGTAAAAAAGAACCCATATAAGAATAAAGGAATGAATTACGCATTAAAAAGTTTTTTCAAACGCTTAATTTCCATACCTTTAGGCTATTATATGCAAGACTGTCTGCAAGATCCTCTTTCGTCATGGCGCATAATCCAGCTTCGAGCTTCGGGAATCCCATGCTTCTAGCCATTTCCCGGCACACGGATAATTCTTTATTGTCTGGGAGACAATACAGGAAATCATCTTCGTTTGTCCCATTAAATATCACTGCCCCCTTCGGATACTTCAACTCTTTCGCATAGTGATTCGCTTCATAGATCTCTTCTTCAGACAGTTTCTTCCCCGAAGCATGTCGCACGATGTAATCGTATACGCTGGAGGGAGCTTCGGGGATGGCAGTGTCAATTTCTTCAACTAAAACTGGTTCTGATATTTTTATTGCTTCGGCTTCCAAAGGTTGCTCCTTGTAGGGCTCTGAACGCCCAGCTTCAGCTTCGGCCTGTTGCGTCGAAGCTTCAGTAGAAGCTTCAGCAACTTCAGCACTCTTTTTTGGAGTTGTGCTTGAAGACTTAATTGTCTCCAAGACATCTAGTACGTTTACCATTCTTTTCCTTTTTGGGGTCACCGATGGCCCCTTTTGGTTTTTTATTACTTCGACATTTACCGAAGGACTTAAGATTTCAAACATTTTTGGCTCGTCAATCTTCGGCTTTTCTACTGCTGAAGGCGCTTCAGTCTTCTTTTCCATCTTCGGCACTGGAGCTGGTTCTGTAGCTTCAGAGGCAAAGAAGCTTCACCAATGAATTCTGGCACTGTGGCCGGCTCAATAAAGCGTGTCCGATGGGTGAGCACCTTCATCTTTTTTCTTTGAGGCGCTGGCTCACTAGGGGCACTTGTGGTAGCTTCTGTCGCAGGAGAAGTATTTTTCCTTTTGCGACCCAATACCGGATAGTGATAGTCAGGGTACATAAACCCGACTGCGTCAAACACACGGTTGAGCCTTTTCTTCTTTCGGCCTCCGAAGGCTGCTGATAGCGCAGTATTTTCGGCCTTCGAGTATGCCCCAAGTAGTTCATCACTTAAAGTTTCAATGCTCTTCAGCCAGTCATCATCAGGTTCAACAAATTTATCTGCATATTTGAATGTGTATTTCAGTCTAACTAGTCCGCCTTCGTCGGACTCTTTAATAGTTTCCTTCGGCATTTCCCACTTTTCTGCAAGTGGCCATACCCTGAAGGCAATGTGCTCTTGGACCAAGTCCCTTGTCCCAATGAAAGAGCAGACTATGCCGAAGGCTCTTTGGCATTCCTCGGCTGCTTCGTCCATTTCAACCTTCGGCCTTCGAAGTCCGAAGCGTTGCCAGATAGGGTGCATAATGATACTCTTGACATTTTCTTGCACTGTTAAGTCGTTTTTTACATAGAACCATTCAGCCATCCAGGCTCCGGGCCATCTCTTCCGAAAGGTTGGCACAGGGCGGCTTGACCCGGAGCGGGCACCGAAGCTGTAACACCCAAAATTATTGTGATATTGTTCTTTTCCCCACGGCTTCGTCTCATATAACAGTTCATGAATGTTGCAAAAACTTTTAGCATTTGGTTCTAAACCTTGACTTCTTGCAGCCCAGACAAATATCCCCATTCTTATGATAGCTTCGGGAGTAAGTTGATGAAGGTAGACTTGAAATGTTTTCAGTACCTCGACAACAAAGTTGCTCAGGGGGAATCGAAGCCCAGCCTTGAGAAAGCTTCGGAAAATCACAACTTCATCTACTTCGGGGGTGGGAGAAGTCTTTTCTCCAGCGTCAGCCCTCACAATAGATATATCTCGAAAATACCGCCCCCTCATATTATCAATATGGCTCTGCTTGATAGTGGTTTTCCCGAAAACCGTGTGACTTGGCCGCCATGGACGATCTTCGGCCTCTTCCCCACCACTCTCTACATCATAGCTGTCGCTGTCACCAGTATCTTCGGACAAACCTTCGAGAATCTCCTTGGTGATTTTCTCTGTATTGGTCTCTGCCATCGCTATCAGGAACCCCAGATTCTTCTCCTCCTCGAGACTCAGCTTCGTCTCAGCAGGGATCTTCTTGCCTTCAGACATCTTCGGAAACGCTAAAAAATTGTTCCCGAGGCCGAAGCTTCAAAATCAAAAAGACCAGCAAATCTTAGTGCACAAGAGCTAAAAATTTTAGTGGGCCGAAGCAGAAGGCAAGTGTGCGTACCAAATGAGTTTGCGGTGCGATCTTATTTATACGCCCAGGGCGTTGAAAATTGAAAGGCCCCGCTTGTCAGTGAATGTTGCTATTCTAGCAAAGGGAAGGTGTTTTTTCGGACCTTCGGCTCAAGGCCTTCGTCCATATCGCAATCTGAATTTATTATTAACAAATTAATATTGCGAGGGGCTACTGTTGGGGGCCTTCGTCCTTCGAAGGTCCTCAAAAACATGATTTGACAATGTTTTCCAAGTGGATTATGTGAACAGGTATCTTCGGTCTCAGAATTATAAAGCACGGTCAGGACGAAGCCTGAACCAGACGAAGGGCGAGCTGATTACCAAGCTCTACGAAGGTGCACAGCCGAAGCTGTGTGCAAGGAAGCTTCGTCACGATAGCGGAAAGGGGAACCGACTTAAAGATGAAAAGACTACGTGGGCCTCGACAGATTTCCATAAGTCATTAACAAATGTAATGGACATGGATGTAATTTTACGTGGGCTGCGTCCCGCGTCTATAAATAGATGAACAGTACTCCCGTACTGTTCACGCTGACTTGGCATTCGCTTTTGCGTCACGCTTGTACCTTCTACCTTCTCTCAGGACCGAAGGTATCTTTGTAATTTGAAATCATTTCTATTTTTCCATGTTAATAAAATAGAAATGATTTTATGATGATGTCTAAATTATATTTCATGTTTTATATGAATCCTTCGTCATTATTTGTTATATTTACGAAGGTATGTTTCTTACGACCTTCGTCCGAAACTCATTATTCCCGAAGGGGCATAATGTCTCGAAGGACGAAGGGCTTTAGCACTTAACACTTTTTATGTTGCCTTGTTCTTAATCCTTAGCATTTGAGAACAAGTCCCCAACAAAGGTTCTTGAACTCGGACCCGTTGTCGCTCCTTATCTTCTTCACCTTGAGCTCAAACTCATTTTGAGCTCTCCTTAGGAAGCGCTTGAGGGTCCCTTGGGTTTCAGATTTATCCTGCAAAAAGAATACCCAAGTGAAGCGGGAAAAATCATCAACAATTACTAAACCATACTTACTTCCCCCTATGCTTAGGTAGGCGACGGGTCCGAAGAGGTCCATATGAAGCATCTCCAAAGGTCTTGATATGGTCATCACATTTTTGGTATGATGAGAGCTTCCCACCTGTTTACCTGCTTGACAAGCTGCACAAGGTCTATCTTTTTCGAAAGTCACATTAGTTAGACCTATCACATGTTCTCCCTTTAGAAGCTTGTGAAGGTTCTTCATCCCCACATGTGCTAAGCGGTGATGCCACAGCCAGCCCATGCTAGTCTTAGCAATTAAGCATGCATCTAGACCGGCCTCCTCTTTTGCAAAATCAACTAAATAAAGTTTGTCGTCTAGTACACCCTTAAAAGCCAATGAACCATCACTTCTTCTAAAGACAGACACATCTACATTTGTGAATAAACAATTGTATCCCATATTGCATAATTGACTAACGGATAACAAATTATATCCAAGTGACTCAACTAAAAACACATTAGAAATAGAGTGCTCGGAGGAAATAGCAATCTTCCCTAACCCTTTTACCTTGCCTTGGTTCCCATCACCAAATATGATTGAATCTTGGGAATCCTTGTTCTTGACGTAGGAGGTGAACATCTTCTTCTCCCCCGTCATGTGGTTTGTGCATCCGCTGTCAATAATCCAGCTTGAACCCCCGGATGCATAAACATGCAAGGCAAATTTAGGCTTGGGTTTTAGGTACCCAACTCTTGTTGGGTCCTACAAGGTTAGTCACAATGGTCTTAGGGACCCAAATGCAAGTTTTATCTTCCTTGCATTTTGCCCCTAATTTCCTAGCAATTACCTTCTTATCCTTTCTACAAATAGCAAAGGAAGCATTGCAAGTATGAAAAATTGTAGAAGGTTCATTCATTACTTTCCTAGGAGCATGAACACTATTTCTTCTAGGCGTATGATGAACAACATTTTTCCTAGTCATATTTCTATCATACATAAAATAAGAACTAGAAGCAATCATGGCATGAGAGTTAAAAACATCATAACTTCTATAACCATTCCTAGAATGTCTCCTGTCATGATACATGAAAGCATGGTTCTTTTTAGCACTACTAGCCATAGGGGCCTTCCCTTTCTCCTTTGCGGAGATGGAAGCCTTATGGCTTGTTAAGTTCTTGACTTCCCTCTTGAAGCCAAGACCATCCTTAATTGAGGGGTGTCTACCAATTGTGTAGGCATCCCTTGCAAATTTTAGCTTATCAAATTCACTCTTGCTAGTCTTAAGTTGGGCATTAAGACTAGCCACTTCATCATTCAATTTAGAAATTGAAACTAGGTGTTCACTACAAGCATCAACATTAAAACCTTTACACCTATTGCAAATTACAACATTTTCTACACAAGATGTTGATTTACTAGCTATTTCTAACTTAGCATTTAAATCATCATTAATTCTCTTTAAGCTAGAAATAGAGTCATGGCATGTAGACAATTCACCAGAAAGCATTTCATTCCTTTTAATTTCCAAAGCAAGGGATTTTTGTGCCTCTACAAACTTATCATGTTCTTCATACAAAAGATCCTCTTGCTTTTCAAGTAATCTATTCTTATCATTCAAGGCATCAATTAATTCATTAATTTTATCAATTTTAGTTCTATCCAATCCCTTGAACAAACTAGAGTAATCTATTTCATCATCATCGCTAGACTCATCATCATTTGAAGAAGCATAAGTGGTATTGTTTCGAGTACGTACCTTCTTCTCCTTCGCCATGAGGCATGTGTGACGCTCGTTGGGGAAGAGGGATGATTTGTCGAAGGCTGAGGCGGCAAGTCCTTCGTCGTCGGATGAAGAGCAATCTGAGTCCCACTTCTTGCCAAGATGTGCCTCGCCCTTAGCCTTCTTGTACTTCTTCTTCTTTTCCCCTTTCTTCTCTTGTTCCTGGTCACTATTATTATCGGGACAATTAGCGATAAAATGACCAATCTTACCGCACTTGAAGCAGGAGCGCTTTCCCTTCGTCTTGTTCTTCTTGGGATGCTCCTTGCGGCCCTTAAGCGCCGTCTTGAAGCGCTTGATGATGAGGGCCATCTCTTCCTCATTGAGTCCCACCGCCTCAACTTGTGCCACCTTGCTAGGTAGTGCCTCCTTGCTACTCGTTGTCTTGAGAGCAACGAGTTGAGGCTCATGGATTGGACCATTCAACGCATCGTCCACGTATCTCGCCTCCTTGATCATCATTCTCCCGCTTACAAACTTCCCAAGTACTTCTTCGGGTGACATCTTGGTGTACCTAGGATTTTCACGGATATTGTTCACAAGATGTGGATCAAGGACAGTAAAAGACCTTAGCATTAGGCGAACGACGTCGTGGTCCGTCCATCGCGTGCTTCCGTAGCTCCTTATTTTGTTGATGAGGGTCTTGAGCCGGTTGTATGTTTGGGTTGGCTCCTCTCCCCTTATCATTGCAAATCTACCAAGATCGCCCTCCACCAACTCCATCTTGGTGAGCATGGTGACGTCGTTCCCCTCATGTGTGATCCTAAGGGTGTCCCAGATCTGCTTGGCATTGTCCAAGCCGCTCACCTTATTGTACTCTTCCCTGCACAAAGATGCTAAAAGGACAGTAGTAGCTTGTGCATTTTTATGGATTTGTTCATTTATAAACATGGGACTATCCGAGCTATCAAATTTCATTCCACTCTCTACAATCTCCCATATGCTTGGATGGAGAGAGAACAAGTGACTACGCATTTTGTGACTCCAAAATCCGTAGTCCTCCCCATCAAAGTGTGGAGGCTTGCCAAGAGGAATGGAAAGCAAGTGTGCATTTGAACTATACGGAATACGAGAATAATCGAAAGAGAAGTTTGAATTAATCGTCTTCTTTTTCTCGTAGTCATTGTCGTCGTCTTTTTGGGAAGAAGAGGACTCGTCGCTGTCGTCGTAGTAGACGATCTCCTTGATGCGCCTCGTCTTCTTCTTCTTCCCATCTTTTCGTTTGTGGCCCGAACCCGAGTCGGTAGGCTTGTCATCTTTCGGCTCGTTGACGAAGGACTCCTTCTCCTTATCATTGATCACGATCCCCTTGCCCTTAGGATCCATCTCTTCGGGCGATTAGTCCCTTCGTGAAGAGAACGGCTCCGATACCAATTGAGAGCACCTAGAGGGGGGGTGAATAGGTGATCCTGTAAAAAACTTAAACTTAAAGCCATAAAAACTTGATTAAGCGTTAGCACAATAAGGCCAAGTGGCTAGAGAGGAGTTCTTGCAAAACATAACAACCACAAGAGGATCAACACAGATAGACACAGTGGTTTATCCCGTGGTTCGGCCAAGTACAAAACTTGCCTACTCCACGTTGTGGTGTCCCAACGGACGAGGGTTGCAATCAACCCCTCTCAAGCGGTCCAAAGACCCACTTGAATACCACGGTGTTTTGCTATGCTTTACTATATCCCACTCGCGAGGAATCTCCACAACTTGGAGTCTCTCGCCCTTACACTTTGATGTTCACAAAGAAGCACGGAGTAAGGGAGGGATGAGCAACGCACACAAGACACAAAATCAGAGCGACAACACGCACACAAGTCGCAACAAGAGCTCACAACACAACCTGACGAGTTCACAACTCAAATAGAGCTCTAGTTGCTCTCACAAAGAATCAAATGCGCGGAATCGAAGTCTTGGTGCTTAGGAATGCTTAGAGAATGCTTGGTGTTCTCCTCCATGTGCCTAGGGGTCCCTTTTATAGCCCCAAGGCAGCTAGGAGCCGTTGAGAGCATTCCAGGAAGGCAATTCTTGCCTTCAGTCGCCTGGCGCACCGGACAGTCCGGTGCACCACCGGACACTGTCCGGTGCGGATTTCTTTCCTTATTTGGCGAAGCCGACTGTTGCAGATTCAGAGCCGTTGGCGCACCGGACACTGTCCGGTGCCCCTTCTAGCCGTTGGCTCGGCCACGTGTCCTGCGCAGATCGCGCGACCAACCGTTGGCCCGGCCGACCGTTGGCTCACCGGACAGTCCGGTGCACCACCGGACAGTCCGGTGAATTATAGCCGTACGCCGTTAATCATCTCCCGAGAACGACAAGTTCGCCTGTGAATGGCTCACCGAACAGTCCGGTGATTTATAGCCGTACACCACCGTCGAAGTCCCGAGAGCAGCAAGTTCGCCAGAGCCAGCCTGGCGCACCGAACACTGTCCGGTGCACCACCGGACAGTCCGGTGCACCCAGACTGAGCAGACTTTGGCTAAACAAAGCCATCTCTTTTTCAATTCGATTTCTCCTGTTTCCAGCACTTAGACACAATACATTAGTTCTCAAAACAATGTACTAAGTCTAGAAACATACCTTTAGACTTGATTTGCACTTTGTCCATCAATTGGCCTAGATTTACATTTCAGCACTTGTGTTGGCACTCAATCACCAAAATACCTAGAAATGGCCTAAGGGCACATTTCCCTTTCACTACCGCATCAAATGAGCCTACAATTTTATTCAAGACTTTTGATGCTTCCTATGTGCTAACTAACAAATCAGGCAAAGTAGTTGCCAAATATGTTGGGGCTAAACACAAGGACTCAAAGACTTGTGTTTGGGTACCCAAGGTGCTTGTTTCTAATGTGAAAGGACCCAAGACCATTTGGGTACCTAAGAACAAGGCCTAAATTTTTTGCAGGTTTATGCATCCGGGGGCTCAAGCTGGATAATTGATAGCGGATGCACAAACCACATGACAGGGGAGAAAAGAATGTCTCCTCCTACGAGAAAAACGAAGATCCCCAACGAGCTATCACATTCGGGGATGGAAATCAAGGTTTGGTCAAAGGACTTGGTAAAATTGCTATATCACCTGACCATTCCATTTCCAATGTTTTTCTTGTAGATTCTTTATATTACAATTTGCTTTCAGTCTCTAAATTATGCAAAATGGGCTACAACTGTCTTTTTACAGATGTAGGTGTTACTGTCTTTAGAAGAAGTGATGATTCAGTAGCATTTAAGGGAGTGTTAGAGGGTCAGCTATACTTAGTTGATTTCAATAGAGCTGAACTTGACACTTGCTTAATTGCTAAGACTAATATGGGTTGGCTCTAGCATCGCCGACTAGCCCATGTTGGGATGAAGAACCTTCACAAGCTTCTAAAGGGAGAGCACATTTTAGGACTAACAAATGTTCATTTTGAGAAAGACAGGGTTTGTAGCGCATGTCAAGCAGGAAAGCAAGTTGGCACCCATCATCCACACAAGGACATCATGACAACGGACAGGCCACTTGAGCTACTCCACATGGATTTATTCGACCTGGTTGCTTACATAAGCATCGGCAGGAGTAAGTACTATCTAGTAATTGTGGATGATTATTCTCGCTTCACTTGGGTGTTCTTTTGTAGGAAAAATCACAGACCCAAGAGACCTTAAAGGGATTCTTGAGACGTGCTCAAAATGAGTTCGGCTTAAGGATCAAAAAGATTAGAAGCGACAATGGGATGGAGTTCAAGAACTCTCAAATTGAAGGATTTCTTGAGGAAGAGGGCATCAAGCATGAGTTCTCTTCTCCCTACACACCTCAACAAAATGGTGTAGTGGAGAGGAAGAATAGAACGCTACTGGACATGGCAAGGACCATGCTTGATGAGTACAAGACACCGGACCGGTTTTGGGCGGAAGCAATCAACACTGCTTGCTACTCCATCAATCGGTTATATCTTCATCGAATACTCAAGAAAACATCGTATGAACTCCTTACCGGTAAAAAGCCCAATGTTTCATATTTTAGAGTCTTTGGTAGCAAATGTTTTATTCTTGTTAAAAGAGGTAGAAAATCTAAATTTGCTCCTAAGGCTGTAGAAGGCTTTTTACTTGGTTATGACTCAAACATGAGGGCATATAGAGTCTTCAACAAATCCACTGGATTAGTTGAGGTTTCTTGTGACA
Source organism: Zea luxurians (assembly GCA_029449295.1). NCBI lineage: Eukaryota > Viridiplantae > Streptophyta > Magnoliopsida > Poales > Poaceae > Zea > Zea luxurians. Next base: position 39,948,224 of record JAOPSE010000027.1, on the reverse strand, counting down.
TTGTGTTTGATGAGACTAATGGCTCCTGTTGGGGGCCTTCGTCCTCCGAAGGTCCTCAAAAACATGATTTGACAATGTTTTCCAAGCGGATTATATGAACAGGTATCTTCGGACTCAGAATTACGAACATGAAGTACGGTCAGGACGAAGCCTGAGCCAGACGAAGGGGGATTGGGATGGAGGACGGAAGCTGTACGAAGGATGGTGCACAGCCGAAGCTGTGCGCAGGAGAGCTTCGTCGCGATAGCAGAAAGGGGAACCGACTTAAAGATGAAAAGACTACTTAGGTCTTGACAGATTCCCATAAGTCATTAGCAAATGTAATGGGCATAAATGTAATTCTACATGGGCTGCGTCCCGCGTCTATAAATAGGTGAACAGTACTCCCGTACTGTTCACGCTGACTTGGCATTTGCTTTTGCGTCATCCTTGTACTTTTGTCTTCCTGCAATCCGAAGGTACACTTGTAATTTGAAGTCATTTCTATGGTTATACGATAATAAAACAGAAATGACATGGTAATAAAGTTTAAATGTTTATATTACTTTTAATATTGCTCATAAGTCCTTCGTCATAACTTATTGCACTTATGAAGGTACATTATTTGTGACCTTCGTCCGGAGCACATTATATCCCGAAGGGAAATAATGTTTCAAGGGACGAAGGACTTTATCATTTAACACTTTTTATGTTGCCTTGTTCTTAATCCGAAGCATTTGAGAACAAGTCACCAACAGCTCCCAAGTGGAGCAAGTTGATCTTGATGAACTAGATGATGAAGAGGCTCCGTGCGTTGCGCTAAGGAACATGTCCATTGGGGATGTGTGTCCTAAGGAATCCGAAGAGCCTCCACAAGCACAAGATCAACCGTCATCTTCCATTCAAGCATCTCCACCAACCCAAAATGAGGAATAGGCTCAAGGTGATGAAGAAGATCAAGAAGATGAGCCACCTCAAGAGGAGGACAAGGATCAAGGGGGAGATGAAGTTGATCAAGACAAGGAAGATGATCAAGAAATTTAGGGTCAAAGACAGCCACACCCAAGAGTCCACCAAGCAATCCAACAAGATCACCCCGTGAACTCCATCCTCGGCGACATTCATAAGGGGGTAACTACTAGATCTCGGGTTGCACATTTCTGTGAGCATTACTCTTTTGTTTCCTCTATTGAGCCTTACAAGATTGAGGATGCATTAAGAGATTCGGATTGGGTGATGGCAATGCAAGAGGAGCTCAACAACTTCACGAGAAATGAGGTATGGTATTTAGTTCCACGTCCTAATCCAAATGTTGTAGGTACCAAGTGGGTATTTCTCAACAAGCAAGATGAGCATGGTATGGTGATAAGGAACAAAGCCCGACTTGTGGCCAAGGGTTATTCACAAGTCGAAGGTTTGGATTTCGATGAAACTTATGCACCCGTAGCTAGGCTTGAGTCAATTCGAATATTACTTGCCTATGCTACTTACCATGGCTTTAAGCTTTATCAAATGGACGTGAAAAGTGCCTTCCTCCATGGACCAATCAAGGAAGAGGTCTATGTTGAGCAACCTCCTGGCTTTGAAGATAGTGAGTACCCTAACCATGTCTATAAACTCTCAAAGGCGCTTTATAGGCTCAAGCAAGCCCCAAGAGCATGGTATGAATGCCTACGAGATTTTCTTATCACTAATGGCTTCAAAGTCGGTAAGGCCGATCCTACTATCTTTACTAAAACTATTGCAAATGAATTGTTTGTATGCCAAATTTATGTTTGGGTCTACTAACAAATCTACTTGTGAAGAGTTTAGTAGGATCATGGTTCAAAAATTCGAGATGTCAATGATGGGGGAGTTGAGATATTTCTTAGGATTTCAAATCAAGCAACTAAACGATGGCACCTTCATCAGCCAAACCAAGTACATTCAAGACATACTTAACAATTTTGGAATGAAGGATGCAAAACCCATCAAGACACCCATGGGAACCAATGGGCATCTTGACCTCGACACGGGAGGTAAATCCGTAGATCAAAAGGTATATCAGTCGATGATAGGATCTTTACTCTATTTATGTGCATCTCGACCAGATATTATGCTTTCTGTATGCATGTGTGCAAGGTTCCAAGCGGATCTTAAGGAAGTTCACCTTAGGGCCGTGAAGAGAATCATGAGATATCTAGTTTACACTCCTAAGTTTGGGCTTTGGTACCCTAAGGGATCCACCTTTGATTTAATAGGTTATTCAGATGCTGATTGGGCAGGGTGTAGAATTGATAGGAAGAGCACATCAGGGACTTGTCAGTTTCTGGGGAGATCCCTAGTGTCTTGGGCTTCAAAGAAACAAAACTCAGTAGCTCTTTCTACCGCCGAAGCCGAGTATATTGCTGCAGGCCATTGTTGCGCGCAATTACTTTGGATGAGGCAAACCCTCAGGTACTATGGCTACAAATTGAGCGAAGTCCCTCTCCTATGTGACAATGAGAGTGATATCCGCATGGTAGAGAATCCCGTTGAACACAGCCGCACTAAGCACATAGATATTCGGTATCACTTTCTAAGGGATCACCAGCAAAGGGGGATATCGAGATAGCCTATATTAACACCAAAGATCAATTAGTTGATATCTTTACCAAGCCTTTAGATGAGAAAACCTTTAGCAAACTTAGGAATGAGCTAAATATTCTTGATTCTCGGAATTTTGATTGAAACATTACACACATAGCTCATTTATATACCTTTGATCATATCTCTTTCATTTGGTACATATTCCTATTTCTTATTCTTCTTGTGCCAGGGCTAAGACTAATGTGTTTCCATGAGTATTTCTTGTATTAGTCTTAGATTGAAAGGGAAATGGAGTATTCGGCAAAGACAACGCTTCCACTCAACTCCTTTGGTATTACTTACCCTTTGCCGGTATTCCACCATCTCTCCACGTTGGTATAATTCTTCACTCTTATCTACTTGTACCAATGTGGGAGAAAATATAAAAGGGCTCTCAAAAGTCTCCGTTTTTGGCGATTAATGCCAAAGGGGGAGAAGATATTTAGCCCAAAGCAAAAGGACCGCACCACGACCAATTTCAAAATTTTCACGAATTTTTCAAAGTGGTATCTAAATGTATTTGATCTTGTATTTACAAAAATTGCTAAAACCCTCTTGAACACTAAGAGGAGAATTTCATTCTGGGGAGTTTTGTTTAGTCAAAGGAAAAGCATTTGAAACAGGGAGAGAAAATTTCAAATCTTGAAAATGCTTCTTTCAATCTTACTCATATGCCTTTGACTATTTGCAAAAAGACTTTGAAAAGAATTTCCAAAAGAAATTGCAAAAACAAAACAAGTGGTGCAAACGAGGTCCAAAATATTAAATAAAAGAAAGCAACCCAAGCATATCTAGTGAAATTATAAATTGGTTTAACTCCAAGTAACCTATGCACTTACATTATGCAAACTAGTTCAATTCTGCACTTATATATTTGCTTTGGTTTGTGTTGGCATCAATCACCAAAAAGGGGGAGATTGAAAGGGAAATAGGGTCAAACTTTTTCCATAATTAATTTTGGTGGTTGAAATGCCCAACCCAAATATTGGACTAACTAGTTTGCTCTAGATTATATGTTCTACAGATGCATAAAGGTTCAACACAAACCAATAAAAGATAAAAAAATAGGGTTCAATTTCAAAGGAGCAATAATCTTGAGAGTGCTCTGGTCTGGCGCACTGGACTGTCCGGTGTGCCACCGGACAGTGTTCGGTGCACCAGGACCATACAAGTCCAAACTCGCCACTCTCGGGTTTTTTCCGGCGTCGCTCCGCTATAATTCACCAGACTGTCCGGTGTGCCACCGGACTGTCCAATGCACCAGCAAAGCAACGACTCCTTCGCGCAACGGTCGACTGCACAGTGCCCCTAACAGCGCTACAGTTCACGACAGAAGTCAGAGCAGAGGTCAGAGGCACACCAGACAGTGTATAGTGCCTGTCCGGTGCGGCATCGGACTGTCCGGTGCCACCAGAAGTCAGTGCTCCAACGGTCGACTGCGTTAGAACCCTAACGGTTGGGTGAGGTGGCTGGTGCACCGAACAGTGTCCGGTGGCGCATCAGACTGTCCGGTGCGCCCATCGACAGCAGTCTGCCCCAACGGTTGTTTTGGTGGGTGAGGGCTATAAATACCCCTCAACCACCACCACTCCAACCATCCAAGCATTCAACACTCCTCATTCAATACAAGAGCAAAGTGCAACACTCCAAGACACAAATCAAAGCCTCTGATCCAATCAAAGTCCTCAATTCAATTCTAGTGCTTTAGGACTTGCGAGAGGATCATTCTTGTGTTTCCTTGTTGCTCTTGTTGCTTGATTGGCTTTCTTCTTTCTCTCATTCTTTTTCTCAAAGTCTTATAAGTGAAGCAAGAGACACCAATTATGTGGTGGTCCTTGCAAGGTCTAAGTGACCCGAGAAATCAAGGAAGAAAGCTCACTTGGTCTAGGTGACCGTTTGAGATAGGGAAAGGGTTGAAAGAGACCCTGTCTTTGTGACCACCTCAACGGGGATTAGGTTCTTTAGAACCGAACCTCGGTAAAACAAATCACTATGTCATTCACTCTATTTCTTGGTTGATTTGTTTTCCCCCTCTCTCCCGGACTCGGATTTAATTCTAACGCTAACCCTGGCTTGTAGTTTGTTGTTTTAAGTTGTAAATTTCAGATTACGCCTATTCACCCCCCCCCCTCTAGGAGACTTTCAGGTTTTTAATTCAAATTCAAACCAAATCAACCATGTGCAACAATTCAAAGAATATTTGGAGTTCAACATGATGCAACATTTCATGACTCACATGTTTTGGGCAAAATAAAATAAATAATCCTTCACTAATTAAACTAACCCTAATCAAAAGAGGAAGAGAGGGAGAGAAACTAGAGTGAGATAGAGAAGAGTAACACCTAAATTTGGATGATAATAAGAAAGAAATTTTATACCCCCAAATTCAGGGTGTTACAGAGTAATGGCTGGGCACGCGTGGCATGCGCCTAGGCGGCACGACGCCGGAAGGACGCGGTGTAGCACCTGCCATGGCAGCACGTGGTACGGTTCAACAACGATAGCACATGAGGAGGCGAAGCTCGCCGGCCGTCGGCAGGGTGTGGCGCGCCGTAGCTACTGCAGGGGTCACGTGCCCCAGGTTGGGCAAGGTGTGGCTAGTAGCAACGGCTGTTAGCGCCATGGCTAGGTTCGCTGGGGAAGGACGGAGGTGGGCTACAACTCGGCACCGTGCCAGTGCATAGGGAGAGGGCAAATGCATTTCTCTTTCCTACCGCAACTACACATCACACACGGGATCAGGGAAGGTGGCGCGAGCAGGGACAACACGCCGGCACAGGGTCATCGACGATGCGATGCTCGGCACGAACAAGGAATGGACACGAGCACGATGAGCTTCTCACATCGGGATGGAGCGCACGCGTAGGAGGATGGGGGCAACAGACTTGACGGGCTCCGACAGGGATAGTGGTTCTAGATCCACGACGGCGGTCAGTGGCACAATGCAGACAGACGAAAAGCGTTAGGTGTTGCTGTGGTCTGAGATGGCGGTGGTTGTGTTGCGCGATTTATGGGCCAAGCTGAGGGGAAAAAGTCTGATCAGAGTCGTGCTCCGACGATCTCGGCAGATCTGGTTGCAACAACCACAAACAGATGAGAAGGCCCTGGCAAAGTGGTCCCACAAGTCGGCGAGAAAAGAGAGGAGTGTAACACCCTGAATTTAGGGGTATAAAATTTCTTTCTTATTATCATCCAAATTTAAGTGTTACTCTTCTCTCTCTCTCTCTCTAGTTTCTATCTCTCTCTTTTTCCTTTTGAGTAGATTTAGCTTAATTAGGGAGGGAATTAATTAATTATTTTTGCCAAAATATTATGAGTCATGAAATGTTGCATCATGCTGAGCTTAAATATTCTTTGAATTATTGCACATGTTTGAATTAGTTTGAATTTGAAATGAAAACCCTAGAGAAAAAGAAATAGAAAAGCAATTAGAAATTCTAGGAAAATAGAAAAAACCAAAGCAGCCCAAACCGGTCTAGTCCAGCCCAGCGGGGCCGCGCGCGCCCGTGCCACCTAATAGGTGGGCTCCATCTGTCAGCGGCAGTTTCTCCCCGCGTGCGCCCCCTCCTCCTCTCCCTCTTCTCGGTGGGGCCGCTCTGTCGGTGCCAGTTGCCCTCGCCCGTACGCTCCTCTCCCTCTCTGCCTCGCGGGCCTGCCTTGTCAGCTCGCTGAACCATTTCGCCGCGCGCCCGTTCTCTCTCGCTGTGCCATGGGACCCCCCCTATCAGCTCCGCCTTCCCCACGCCCCGCCGTGGACCAGCACGCGCGCACTCGCACATCCACGCCGAGATCCCCGGCCACGTCGCCCGCCACGCACCCTAGCTCCCTTTTGAGCATCGCCCGCACCCGCACTCGCTCCCCCGTCTTATTTCGCACAGCCTCGCTCTCTCTCGCGCTCTGTCCTTGCCGCTCGACCTCGCCGGAGACCCACGCCCGCCGTGCCGGTCACCTAGCTCACCAGAAGCCACGCCAAGCGACCCCGAGCTTCGCCCCGAGGTGAGACACCCGATCCCATGCTCAGTTTCCCCATTTATGCTTTGTCGTCGGCCAATTTTGGCTTCGCCGGAGTTCGGCCGTGGTGGTCCGCCGCGCCCGCGCAATGGGCGACTGAATTGGTCCGGTCCAGTGCCCCCGCGTCGGTCCCTGGCGTTCCCCTCGCTCTGCTGAAGTTAGTCCAGGCCCTACCGCGCCTCAGACCCCTCCTCACGGCTGGAATTCCTCATCAGAACAACCCCGACCTGCCCAGAGTTCTCCCTTCACCATTCTCCCCTCTCTGACCCCGGTCTCGTAGTAAAATCCCCACTAGTGAGTTCGTCGCGTCTTCCCCTTCGTTTCTAGCCAGCACCGGTGACCCTAGAACCGTCGTAGCACGCACCCGCCCCAGCTCTAGCGACCTCACCGCGGCGAGAAGGAGCGACACCGCCTGCTGTCATTCAGCCCTCCCGGCTTTGGTCTACACCGTCCGATCTCTATCGCACGGCCTAGATCACGGGATACCGCTTCGTGCATGCGCGCCCTGCATCCGGACCCACCTATCGGTCGCCTATGCCCCTAGCACTAGGCCCGGTCAGTAAGTCTGCCCTCCCCGCCTTGGTCGCTGACCGCCCTAGCCCACTGGTCAGTGCGCGCCCGCGCTCGCCCGCGGATCTAATCTCGGTCGTTGGTTTTAGATCTAACGGTTGAGCAGACCACGTACCCCTTCGCGTGGTAATTTTGTTAAAGAGACCCTCGGTTTGTTGGGAATCAACCCGCCATCCCTGGTTTTCACGTGCAGGCCCCTGTAATCTTGCAGATTGAACCCTAGGCTTTTAAATAATTATAGAATTAGACCTATTTTCATATTCTAAACTCCCAAACTTGTTTATTTCATATCTTTTGCATATGAACTCCAAATTTAGTGGTTCAAATTGCAAAATGTTCATAGGAATATTCTCAATTTAAATAAATTAGTTCCATTCACAATCTGCACACTAATTTTTATGTTTAACTATGGTTTAAAATATGTATTGATTTATTCACTTAATAGAATAAATAAAAAGGGAAGCCCTAGTGGTAAATAGATGTTAAATATTGGGAAGATAATAACATGTGATGTATGAATTTATCTCTGGTGTAACTCTTATATCTCATTAAAAGAAATAGAATCAGATTATGTAATCATGGACAACACTTAAAGAATAATCAACTACTTAATGAGATTAGTCTACCCTATAATTTAAACTCCCTTTTGAGTTTATACTTTTCTTTTTGAGATGTGTTTCCATGTTTGTACATGATTGATGTGATGTTTATTTGTCATTTACCAAATGTATTGAATGCGTGATCGCTTTATTTAGACAACGAGTAGTCTGTGGTTCCTAAGTGTGTTGCTGAAGATATTCCTGAGCAACAACCTGGTGACGGCAAGTGTCCTCTGACCTATTATGTCCTACTTACTCTATAATTCACTGTCCCGCATTACATTATTGAAACCTAAGGATTGACTAGTCTGTATTTACCTTAACCTTGTTTACCTTTTTGGGTTATCATGGTTAGCTTTATGCTATTGCTTTAACTTAATCAATGAACATGATGTGATTACTTATGATATGATGATGTTATCCCGATGATGATATTGTGATACTCTAGGGGACTTAGGCCATTTTCCTGAGTACCTCTCCGTAAGGACCTGTTCGTGGAGTGACCACCCAGGATAACATGGAATGGGACACCCTTAGCCAATTAATTAGATGAACCTGGGGGTGTAGTTGGCTTTGCCTGAGGGCCGTCAATGGGGGCTGGGGCGTGGTGCTCGCTCTGCTAAGGGGGTGCAGAGGTTCATTCGATTTGGTTTTGTTAGTCACCCACCTTGGGGGGTGTAATGCGTTTGTACGACTGGCGAAACCTAACGAGCAGTTATGCACCAGGGGAGTCTTTGTAAAGGCTACGTAGTGTATCCTTGGGCATTCACCTCGGTAGTGAAGATCGCGTCTGTACAACCCAGGCTGGAAAGGGATCACGACTCGTGGGTAAAGTGTGCAACCTCTACAGAGTGTTCGAAACTGGTATATCAGCCGAGCTCACGGTTAAGAGCGGCCTTGGGATCCTCTTTGATTAGAAGAACTTTGATTACTTTATGATGATGGTTTAGAATGTTGGTTATAATTCTGATCTCTAGTATTTCCTCTTGGAGGAGGTACATTTGGGTAATAATTGGGTTACTACTAAAACTTGGCTCTACTAATAGTAATAAATACTTGACCAACTAAAATCAACTGCTTAACCTCAACCCCACATACAGCTAGTCCACTTTAGCCAAACAGGACATTTGCTGAGTACGTTGATGTGTACTCACCCTTGCTTTACAAACCACCCCCACCCCAGGTTGTCCCCACTGTATTCAGTGCTCAGGAGGATATGCTAGCAACATGGAGGACTTTGAGGAGTTCTAGGACTACGATGAGTTCTAGTTTTTATTAGTGGCAAACCCCTAGTCAGTTGCATGTGTAGGCCTTATCTACTACGTTTTGTATTTCCACACTTCGATGATATTGATGACTATGGCTATGCATTAGACTCTATGGATGTCTTGGACATCTTATTGTAATAAAGTACCTTTCCGCTATTTACTTTGAGCAATGTGTTGATACACCCAGCCCAGATGGGGTTGGCCGAGGCCCAACAAATTAGGGTTGCCCGGAGCCCAACAGTTCGTTAAGCACACCCAACTCAGGAAAAGGCCCAATCGCCCCAAAAGACTAGTCCAATGGGGGAAGGGTGACTCTCCCTTTTAAAGTGGCTTCCTCCTCCCAAGTTAAGCAAGGTGGGATAATTCTGAGGCTCACACGATCACCGTTCGACTACAATTGGGCCAACTAGGCCAATTGCATCTTTGCCAATGGGTAATAGTGGAGGATGTCCTCATCATTCCCACCTTCTTAAAATGGGCCCTAGCTCCGATACCAGATGATACATCCAGCCCAGGTGTTGGAGGCTTGTTCTCAAATGCTATGAATTAAGAACAAGACAACATAAAAGTGTTAAATGTCGAACTCCTTCGTCCTTAGAAACGTTATATCCCTTCGGGTATAATGAATCTCGGACGAAGGTTATGAAATAAAAGACTTTCGTTAGGTTGACAAACGATTAAACAGAGCAACTATATAAATAATGTGCAAGTAATAATACCAGCATTATCATCGATATATTTCCATTATTGAAGTCATAAAAACGAATTACAAATGTACCTTCAGATTGATATAAAGTAACGGTACAAACGTGATGTGAAAAAGCGTATGACAAGTCAGCGTGAACAGTACGGGAGTACTGTTCACCTATTTATAGGCACGGGACGCAGCCCGTGTAAAATTACATTAATGCCCTTTACATTTATCAATAACTACAGTAATTCTTTGAGGTCCAATTTGGCTTTTCATCTTTAAGTCGGTTCCTCTTTTCTGTTATTGTGCCGAAGCCTTTCTGCACATAGCTTCGTGATCGTCTTATCCTTCGTCATGATCGTTTTTCATTCCAGTCACGCTTCGTCTTAACCATGCTCTTGTATATTCGCGACCTGACTCCGAAGATGCCTGTTCCGAAGGTGCCTGTTCACATATTACACTTGGAAAATATTATCAAACTATGCTTTTGAGGACCTTCGGGAGCCGAAGGCCCCCAACAGTAGCCCCTCACAATATCAATTTATTGTAAAGATAAATTCATATTGCGACATGGACGAAGGCTTTAAGCCAAAGGTCCGAAAAAAACACCTTCCTTTTGCTAGAATAGCAATAGTCAATGACAAGCGGGGCCCTCCAGTTTTCGACATACTGGGTGTATAAATACAAGCTCACCGCGAGTTTATTTGGCACGCCCTTTTGCCACCTGCTTTTTACTCACCCAGCTTTTAGCCTGCGCGCGACAGCATTTGCTCGGTCTTAAATTTTTAAGCTTCGGTTTCAAGTCTGGTTTGCCAGCATTCGCGAAAATGTCTGAGGATAAGATAGCTGCTGGCGCTTCGAAGCTAACCCTTTCGGAGGAAATGCACCTGGGTTTTCTTGAGTCAATGTCAAAGACCAATACGGAAAAGATTGTCAAGGAAACTTTGGAGGGTTTATCTGAAGATACTGGCGACAGTGATAGCTATGATGTGGATAGTGGTGGAGAGGACTCCGAAGATCGCCCGTGGCGGCCTAGTCACTCAAACTTCGGAAAATCAACTATAAAGCAGAGTCACCTTGAAAATATGAGGGGGAGATATTTCCGAGATATATCCATCGTGAGGGCAGATGACGGAGAAAAAACTACGCCGACCCCCGAAGATAATGAGGTCGTGATCTTCCGAAGCTTTTTAAAGGCTGGGCTACGATTCCCTCTAAGCAGGTTTGTGGTAGAAGTTCTGAAAATATATCAAATTTACCTTCATCAACTTACCCTCGAGGCAGTGATAAGATTGGGAATCTTCGTCTGGGCCGTGAGGAGCCAGGGCCTGGAGCCAAGTGCAAAAAGCTTTTGCAATATACACGAGCTAGTATATGAGACGAAACCCTGGGGTAAGGAGCAATATCATAATAATTTTGGTTGCTATAGCTTCGGTGCCCGCTCTGGGTCAAGCTGTCCCGTGCCAACCTTTCGGAAGAGATGGCCCGGGGAATGGATGAAGGAATGGTTCTATGTGAAGAACGATTTGAAGGTTCGGGAAGATATCAAAGATATCATCATGTGTCCTATCTGGCAGCGCTTCGGACTCCGGAAACCAAAGGTAGAAATGGACGAAGCAGCTGAAGAATGTCAGAGGGCCTTCGGCGTAGTCTATTCTTTTATTGGGACCAGGGATTTAATGCAAGAGCACATTGCCTTCAGAGTGTGGCCACTTGTAGATAACTGGGAAATGCCGAAGTAAACCGTTAAAGAAACTGACGAGGGTGGACTAATCAGGCTAAAATATACATTCAAGTATGGAGATAAGTTTGTTGAACCGGATGATGATTGGCTGAAAAGCATTGAGAATGTAAGTGATGAATTGCTTGGGGCATACTCAAAGGCCGAAAACACTGCATTATCAGCGGCTTTCGGAGGCCGAAAGAAGAAGAGACTCAACCGAGTATTTGATGCTATTGGGTTTATCTATCCCGACTACTATTATCCAATGCGAGGTCAAAAGAGAAAAAATACTTCTCCTGCAAAGGACACTGCTTCGGCTGCTCCCGGGGAGCCAGCGCCGAAGAGGAAGAAGGTAAAAGTGTTCACACACCCTCCACGCTGTATTGAGCCGGCCATAGTGCCCGAGTTTATTGGCGAGACCTCTTCGGCCACCGAAGCCAGAGAACCAACTACAGCACCAAAATCCGAAGAAATGGCCGAAGCACCAGCAATAGAAAAAATAGGAAAAGAGAGAACTGAAGAAAGAAAAACACTAGATGTTTTAAGTCCTTCATCAAAAGTTGAGGCAGCTAAAAGCCAGAAGGGGCCAGCAGCGACCCCGAAAAGAAAAAGGATGGTTAATATGCTGGATGTTTTGGAGACAATTAAATCTTCAAGCACAATTCCAAAGAAAACTGTTGAAGTGTCTACTAAAGCCTTTGCTGCTGAAACTTCGAAGCAGCAATTCGAAACTGAAGCTGGGCCTTCGGAATCCACCAAGATACAACCTTTGGAGGTCGAAAAAATGTCAAAGGCAAGTTTAGAAACTGAAAAAGCAAAAATAACAGAACCGATTCTGACTGAGGAAATTGGCACTGCCACCCCCGAAGCATCTTCCAAAATATATGATTATATTGTGCGACATGCTTCGGGGAAGAAACTATCTGAAGAAGAGATTTTTGAAGCCAATCACTATGCCCGAGAACTGAAGTGTCCGAGGGGGGCCGTAGTGTTCAATGGGACAAACGAAGATGATTTCCTGTACTGTCTCCCAGACAATAAAGAATTATTCGTGTGCCGGGAGATGGCTAGAAGCGTGGGGTTCCCAAAACTCGAAGCTGGCCTTTGCGCCATGACGAAGGACGATCTTGCGGATAGCCTGGCATACAATAGTCTGAAGGTACAAAAATTGTGAATTTTGAAGTTTATGAATTTTGAATTAGTTTTTTGCTCTTATGTTAACTCATTCATTCTTTTGAATAGGGCTTAATTCTCAGCAATGCCTTAAGGGCTCAGAAGAATGCCGAAGATGAGAGCTGCACCATTGCTCTCAACAACCTTCGAACAGAGGTTATCAGGCTAAGAAACGAAGCCTTGGAGAAGGACAGAATTCTGCTTACATTAGTGGAAAAAATGAAGGAAGACGAAGCTAACTCTAAAACTCAAGCCGAAGCTCAGAAGCGTGAAATCGAAGATCTTCGTAAACAACTAGCCTGAGCCAAAGAAGAACGCATTCTTGAAGAAACAAAACGAGAATTAAGTGATCAATGGGCAGATCATTTGGAAGTAAGTGTTAAAGAGCTTCGTGCTTCGAAGAAGAAGTGCTACGATAAATCCATATAGTGTGTTAAGAAAATAAAATCCAGCTTCGCCAGCGTTGGCGCGTTCTCTAGTGAAAAAAAATTCACAAGAGGAAATCCAGAAGGCCCGATTGAATGGATTAGTCGCGAAGCTGATGCCTTCGACGAAATCTTGAATAGTCGCGGGGACATTTGTGCTTTTTCAGGCGCTAGGGGAATTGTTACTATTTTAGAGAAGAAAGGGTGCGAGCATGTGAAATCTTTGGCGCAGTCTAAAGCTACTTTATCCTCTGAAGATATCAAAGACCCTTCAGCCGAAGCAAGCCAAGTTGGTGGAAAATTTTTCACTGACATTTGGGACAATGGCGGCCGAGAAATGGCTCAAGAGATCATTCAGAGAAGTGAAAAAGGCATCCATGATGCTAGGGAGGTAGCGAGAGCCGCTGAAAAAACACAGGGCCCGAAGGGCAAATAGGTATTAATTAGTGATTTTTATTTTATTGTAATTTTTGATTTTGAACTTTATTCGTAGTTTGTAATAGTAATATAGTTGTGTCCTCTCCTCCCTCAGAACCCGCTGAGGCATCTGCGGACCCTCCCCCGAAGGGAGACGATGAAATTAGACAAATGGCCGAAGCCATCATGGATGAAGTTATCAATCAGCTGCTAAACGAAACTGCAGAAGTAGTTCTTAGGGAAGATTGAATGCTTATTGTAAAAATACTTGGAACATGACATGTGTAAAGCTTTGTAACTTTGAATGTAATATATAATCTATTTATGGTTCAATTCTTTACGATGCATGAAATTTTTTCATACATACCGCTTTTTGAGCCTTCGGCGAAAAAACACCTTCCCTTCTTTTCATGCTTCGTAAAGAAAATCTTTTATGTGTCACAAGAATTGCCATAGTTCTTTGATGAAGAATCTCCAAACTTCGTGAAAACATTCTTTGAATCCATAAAAAAGTGTTATGTTGCCTCTCAAATGAAGCTACACTTCTTCTCAATTTATCTTGTGCCTTGGCACGATTTTCTCTTTTTCAAAACATTCTTCGAAGATTAATGCTGTGTCCCCTTCCTGTTCTCCATGCGAAATGATGGATGATGCTTATGTTATGCAAAATGATGTAATGATGTTATGTTATGCAAAATGACATTTATGCTGAAAATACACATATCCCTGCCATAGAGCACACAATCTTTTTATCTCAGCGCTGACTTTTCGCTGTAAGCCTCCCTTAGGAGCTTCTTCGCTTTTTACTTTCAGCGGAATCAGCGTTTATTTTTCGCTGTAAGCCTCCCTTAGGAGCTTCTTCGCCTTTTACTTTCAGCGGAATCAGCGTTTATTTTTCGCTGTAAGCTCTGCATTCCCTTTGGAACGACTTTCGAGCAGAAAACTTACACTGCGCTCCCTTAGGAACGACTTTTTATTAGTTCAAAAAAGTTACGGCTAATTCCTTAGAACAAGTCTTCGATATTCCGAAGGTTCTCCGTGCCTCCATAAATTCTTGTGCTTCGGTAACTGAAGCCTTTGGATGAGATATATTTTCATTATGATAATACAGTAAACTGTTACAAGAATTTGAAAAACGATAAAAAACACTTAATCTTCCCATAACTGTTCTTTACTACAAAGAAAATAAAACTGAACGTGAAAGCATAAAAACTGTTGTGGGAGTAGGATATTGTTGGGGACTTGTTCTCAAATGCTTCGTATTAAGAACAAGGCAACATAAGAAGTGTTAGACGTTAAGGCCCTTCGTCCTATGGAACATTATGCCCCTTCGGGAATAATGAGTTCCGGACGAAGGTCACAAGAGACATACCTTCGTGAATTCAACAAGTAATAACGAAGGATTCATATAAAATATGAGATGTAAATCATAGAATCATTTCTATTTTATTAACACAAAGAAATAGAAATGATTTCGAATTACAAATGTACCTTCGGTCCTGAGAGAAGGTAAAAAGTACAAACGTGACGCAAATGCCAATGCTTAGTCCGCGTGAACAGTACGGGAGTACTGTTCATCTATTTATAGACACGGGACGCAGCCCACGTAAAATTACATCCATGTCCATTACATTTGTTAATGGTTTATGAAAATCTGTCGAGGCCCCCGAAGTCTTTTCATCTTTAAGTCGGTTCCCCATTATGTCATCGCGCCGAAGCTTCCCTGCGCATAACTTCGGCTTCCCTCGACCTTCGTCTGGTTCAGGCTTCGTCCTGGTCGTGCTTTATATCCATGATTCTGAATCCGAAAATATCTGTTCACATAATCCACTTGGAAAACATTGTCAAATCATGTTTTTGAGGACCTTCGGAGGACGAAGGCCCCCAACAGTAGCCCCTCGCAATATTAATTTGTAAATGATAAATTTAGATTGCGATATGGACGAAGGCCTTGAGCCGAAGGTCCGAAAAAAACACCTTTCCTTTTGCTAGAATAGCAACATTCACTGACAAGCGGGGCCTTCCAATTTCCAACGCCCTAGGCGTATAAATAAGATCACATCGCGAACTCATTTGGTACGCACACTTGCCCTTTTGCTTCGGCCCAGCAAAAATTTTTAGCGCTTGTTCATTAAGATTTGCTGTTCTTTTTGATTTCGAAGCTTCGGCCTCGGGAACAATTTTTTAGCGTTCCCGAAGATGTCTGAAGGCAAGAAGACCCCTGCTGAGACGAAGCTGAAGATCCCTGCTGAGACGAAGCTGAGTCTCGAGGAGGAGAAGAATCTGGGGTTCCTGATAGCGATGGCCGAGACCAATACAGAGAAAATCACGAAGGAGATTCTCGAAGGTCTGTCCGAAGATACTGATGACAGCGACAGCTATGATGTGGAAAGTGGTGGGGAAGAGGCCGAAGATCGACCGTGGCGACCAAGTCACACAGTTTTTGGGAAAACGACCATCAAGCAAAGTCACATTGATAATATGAGGGGGCGATATTTCCGAGACATATCTATTGTGAGGGCTGATGCCGGGGAAAAGACTTCTCCCACCCCCGAAGAGGATGAAGTTGTGATTTTCCGAAGCTTCCTCAGGGCTGGACTTCGATTCCCCCTGAGCAGTTTTGTTGTTGAGGTACTGAAAACATTCCAAGTCTACCTTCATCAACTCACTCCCGAAGCCATTATAAGAATGGGGATTTTTGTCTGGGCTGTGAGAAGCCAAGGTTTGGAACCGAACGCTAAAAGCTTCTGCAACATTCATGAGTTATTATACGAGACGAAGCCCTGGGGAAAAGAGCAATACCACAACAACTTTGGGTGCTACAGCTTCGGCGCCCGCTCCGGGTCAAGCTGCCCTGTGCCGACCTTTCGGAAGAGATGGCCCGGAGCCTGGATGACTGAATGGTTTTATGTAAAGAATGATCTAACAGCTCAAGAGAATGTGAAGAGTATTATTATGCACCCAATCTGGCAACGCTTCGGTCTCCGAAGGCCGAAGGTCGAAATGGACGAAGCCGCCGAAGAATGCCAAAGAGCCTTCGGAGTGGTTTGCTTGTTTATTGGGACAAGAGACTTGGTCCAAGAACACATTGCCTTCAGGGTATGGCCACTTGCAGAAAAGTGGGAAATGCCGAAGGAAACCATCAAAGAGTCCGACGAAGGCGGACTAGTCAGATTAAAGTACACATTCAAATATGCAGATAAATTTATTGAACCTGATGATGATTGGCTGAAAAGCATTGAAACATTAAGTGATGAATTACTTGGGGCATATTCGAAGGCTGAAAATACCGCACTATCAGCAGCCTTCGGAGGCCGAAAAAAGAAGAGACTCAATCGAGTGTTTGATGCAATTGGGTTCTTCTACCCTGATTATCGTTATCCCATCCGAAGGCAAAAAAGGAAAAACATAACCCCTGAAAAAGAAGAAGCAGGAACTGCTCCTAGTGAGCCAGAACCGAAAGGAAAAAGGTTGAAGGTCCTCACACATCGACCACGCCATATTGAACCAGCTTCGGTGCCTGAGTTCACTGGAGAAACTTCTTCGGCCGCCGAAGCTGAACAGCCAACCTTGCTGCCAGAAATTGCAGAGATGGCCGAAGCACCATCGACAGAAAGAATGGAAGAAGCAAAAAATCCGACTAAAGAAAAAGCATCAGAAATTTTGAGTCCTGTAGTAAATGTCGAAGCAGCAAAAATCCGAAAGGGTCCAATGGTGACTCCAAAAAGGAAGAGAATGGTAAATGTACTAGATGTCTTGGAGACAATTAAGTCTTCAAGCACAACTCCAAAAAAGAGTGTTGAAATTGCTGAAACTTCTTCTGAAGCTCCGACGCAACAAGCTGAAGTTGAAGCTGGGCCTTCAGAGCCCTTCAGGGAGCAAACTTTGGAAACCGAAACAATAAAAATATCAGAACCGATTTTAATTGAAGAGACTGACACTGCCATCCCCGAAGCGCCTGCCAGCATGTGTGATTACATCATACGACATGCTTCGGGGAAAAAACTATCTGAAGAAGAAACTCACGAAGCTAACCATTATGCAAAGGAGCTAAAATATCCAAAGGGGGCAGTAATATTCAATGGGACAAATGAAGATGATTTCTTATACTGCCTTCCTGATAACAAAGAGCTCTCTGTCTGCCGAGAGATGGCCAGGAGTATTGGTTTCCCGAAGCTTGAATCTGGATTAAGCGCCATGACGAAAGAAGATCTCGCAGACAGTCTTGCGTACAACAGCCTGAAGGTACGGGAATTTAACGCTTGAAAAGAAAACTCCCTTATAATTTTTTACGCAACTCATTCCTTTTTTCTTATATGAATTTTTTTATAGGGCTTGATCCTAAGCAACGCGCTAAGAGCGCAAAAGAGCGCCGAAGATGAAAGTTATGAAATTGCGTTTAATAATTTACGCTCTGAAGTTATCAAACTGAGAAACGAAGCTTTGGAAAAAGATAAAATTCTGCTTACACTGGTAGATAAAGTGAAAAAAGACGAAGCTGATTCAAAGGCCCAAGCCGAAGCTCAAAAACGCGAGATAAAAGATCTTCAGAAGCAGCTGGCTAGAGCTAAAGAGGAGCGCGCGCTTGAGGAAACGAAACGAGAACTTAGTGATTTTATGGTCAGCAAATTGGAATCAAGAATTAAGGAGCTTCGCACATCTCAGGGGAAATGCTATGTTAAATCTATAGAATGCGTGAATAAAATTAAAACCAGCTTTGCTAGCGTCGGCGCCTTTTCCAGCGAAGAGAATTTTTCTCGAGGCAATCCCGAAGATCCGCTGGAATGGATTAGCCACGAAGCAGAGGCCTTCGAAGAGATTCTGAACAGCCGCGGCGACATATGCGCTTTTTCGGGCGCCAGAGGAATTGCTTCTGTCTTGGAGAAGAAAGGTTGCGGGCATGTTAAATTCTTAGCTCAGTCTGAAGCTACCTTATCTTCCGAAGATATTAAGGACCCCTCGGCCGAAGCAAGCGTGGTTGGTGGCAAATTTTTTACTGATATTTGGAACAACGGCGGCCGAGAAATGGCGCAAGAGATCATCCAAAGAAGCGAAAAAGGCATTCATGATGCTAGAAAAGTAGCAGAAGCCACCGAAAGGAGTACGGAGCCCGAAAGACAATCAGGTACCAATTAGTCATTCTTGTTGCATTGTAATTTTCATTTCACACTCTGCACATAGTTTTTAATAGTGATGAAGAAATGTTCTCTTCCCTCAGAAGCTGCTGGGTCAACTGCCGACCCCCATACAAAAGGAGATGAAGAAATCAAACAAATGGCCGAAGCTATCATAAACAAAGTTGTTGATCAACTTCTAAATGAAGTCGCCGAAGCAGTGCTAAGAGAGGACTAGATGCTATTAGAAGAAACATTTAAATTGTGATCTATGTAATATTTTGTACATTTGGATGTAACATATAAGTTTCTTTCCATTGTTCAATTCTTTACGATGCATGAAACTGTACGTACATACCATTTTTGAGCCTTCGGCGAAAAAACACCTTCCCTTCTTTTCATGCTTCGTGAAGAAAACATTCTTCGTTAAAATTATTCTGATAAGACACATCCATGCTTCGTAAAAGCACTCTCCGAAGCTAAACAATTTTGATATTGCTCTGATGAAGCTCATCCATGCTTCGTAAAAACATCCTCCGAAGCTATTTTCCGAAGATCATCATCATATTCCCTCGTGACTTTACACGATTTGCACTTTCTCAAATCATTCTTTCGAAGGTTAATACTGTGTGCCCTTCTTTTGCCGTATGCAACATGATGTATGATGCTTATGCTATGCGAAATGATGTGATGATGCTATGTTATGCAAATGACGTCTGTTCCGAAGATACACACAAAACACATTCGTAAGCTCTGCATTCCCTTAGGAACGTCTTTGGAGCTTCTTCGTCTTTTACTTAGACGACCTCAGCGTTGACTTTTCGCTGTAAGCCTCCCTTAGGAGCTTCTTCGCCCTTTACTTAGGCGGTATCAGCGTTGACTTTTCGCTGTAAGCCTCCCTTAGGAGCTTCTTCGCCCTTTACTTAGGCGGAATCAGCGTTGACTTTTCGCTGTAGGCTCTGCATTCCTTTAGGAACGACTTCTGAGCAGAAAACTTACACTGCGCTCCCTTTGGAACGGCTTTTTGTGACTTCACAAACTTACTCTGCGTTCCTTAGAACGACTTTCTGTTATTCCGAAGGATTTTTAATTCGAAGGTCCTCCTTGATAACGGAAAAAATTTTAAGCTTCAGCAACTTAGGCTTGTGGAGCAAATAGATCTTCCTCGTGGAAAACAACGAAATTATTACATGGAAACTATCAATGTTTTTTGCTTCACAGAAAATAAAACTGAATAGGAAAGACTGCTATCAAAGGTAGGATATGTGTCAATAAATGTGCTTCGACTCTGGCACAGTGCTATTGACTGTGCGAGCTTCGGACTGCTCTCTGAAATCCCTCTGATGTGGAGCATATTGACTCCCTTCTGGCTGTTGACCTTGCTGCAATGGAGGTGGGGGCGGAAGCTGTTGCCAGGAAGCTTGAGGTTGACTTGCCGAAGCTACAGAAGCTGCAGGGTGGTTGTCTATGTATTGTGGGACATAAGGCGGATGATACGAAGCAGTATGCATGACCTGCTTCGGCTGAGCTTGCTGAGATGCAGCTTCGGCAATTTCCTTTTGCTTCTGGATTGTAATATGGCACGACCTAGTGGTATGGCCCTTGCCTTCTCCACAGAACAAGCAAAACAGTCTCCTTGGCTGATCTCCGAATCTTCCACCGAAGCCCCTGGCGCCTCTGCCTCTTGGAGCTGGTGGCCGGAAGGAAGTTTGTTGTTGCCCCGAAGCCTGTGATGAGCATTGCGGTCTGTTCTGACTCCCCTTATCATCATTCTGAGTGTTGTGGATAGAACGGACATGTCTCGGGTAGTATCTTCCTCCGAAGCCCCTGGTCATCTCAGAAAATCTGAAGGCCTCCTCCCTTCTTTGCCGAAAGTCATTGTCTGCACGAATGTACTCATCCATCTTTTGGAGCAATTTCTCCAAGGTCTGAGGAGGCTTTCTAGCAAAGTATTGAGCTGCAGGCCCAGGACGAAGCCCCTTGATCATGGCTTCGATAACAATTTCATTGGGCACCGTTGGTGCCTGCGCCCTCAATCGTAAAAACCTTCGGACATACGCCTGAAGGTACTCTTCGTGATCCTGAATACACTGGAACAGGGCTTGAGCTGTGACCGGCTTCGTCTGAAATCCTTGAAAGCTGGTCAGTAACATATCCTTCAGCTTCTGCCATGAAGTTATTGTTCCTGGCCGAAGGGAGGAATACCAGGTCTGAGCAACATTCCTGACGGCCATGACGAAAGACTTCGCCATGACTGCAGCATTGCCCCCGTACGAAGACACCGTTGCTTCGTAGCTCATCAAGAATTGCTTCGGGTCGGAGTGACCATCAAACATGGGGAGCTGGGGTGGCTTATAGGATGGAGGCCAAGGTGTAGCCTGCAGCTCAGCAGACAGAGGAGAAGCATCATCAAAAACAAAATTTCCCTGATGGAAATTATCATACCAGTCATCTTCGTTGACGAAGCCCTCCTGATGAAGGTCTTTCTGATGAGGCCTTCTGTTCTGCTCATCGTGAGTAAGATGGCGGACTTCCTCAGAGGCTTCGTCTATCTGCCTTTGCAACTCAGCTAGGCGGGCCATCTTCTCCTTCTTCCTTTGTACTTGTTGGTGTAGCATCTCCATATCCCTGATTTCTTGGTCTAGCTCTTCTTCCTGAAGTGTCGGGCTGACAGCCTTTCTCTTCTGGCTTCGGGCCTCCCGAAGAGAGACGGTCTCCTGGTTGTGGTCCAGCGGTTGCAGTGCTGAAGCCCCAGTCGCTGAAGCTTTCTTCGGCGCCATAGCTTCCGAAGGTGTTCAAAAAAGCTCGAAGTGGAAGTGAGTTCACCGGAGGTGGGCGCCAATGTTGGGGACTTGTTCTCAAATGCTTCGTATTAAGAACAAGGCAACATAAGAAGTGTTAGACGTTAAGGCCCTTCGTCCTATGGAACATTATGCCCCTTCGGGAATAATGAGTTCCGGACGAAGGTCACAAGAGACATACCTTCGTGAATTCAACAAGTAATAACGAAGGATTCATATAAAATATGAGATGTAAATCATAGAATCATTTCTATTTTATTAACACAAAGAAATAGAAATGATTTCGAATTACAAATGTACCTTCGGTCCTGAGAGAAGGTAAAAAGTACAAACGTGACGCAAATGCCAATGCTTAGTCCGCGTGAACAGTACGGGAGTACTGTTCATCTATTTATAGACACGGGACGCAGCCCACGTAAAATTACATCCATGTCCATTACATTTGTTAATGGTTTATGAAAATCTGTCGAGGCCCCCGAAGTCTTTTCATCTTTAAGTCGGTTCCCCATTATGTCATCGCGCCGAAGCTTCCCTGCGCATAACTTCGGCTTCCCTCGACCTTCGTCTGGTTCAGGCTTCGTCCTGGTCGTGCTTTATATCCATGATTCTGAATCCGAAAATATCTGTTCACATAATCCACTTGGAAAACATTGTCAAATCATGTTTTTGAGGACCTTCGGAGGACGAAGGCCCCCAACAGATATTTTGTCAGTAAATGTGCTTCGACTCTGGCACAGTGCTATTGACTGTGCGAGCTTCGGATTCTTCTCTGAAGTCCCTCTGAGGGTGAGAGTGCTGGCTCCCTTCTGGCTGCGGAGCTCGTTGAATTGGTGGTGGCAGTGGAAGCTGTTGCCAGGAAGCTAGAGGTTGGCTTGTCGAAGCAACAGAGGCTGCAGGGTGATTGCCTACATATTTTGGAATGTAAGGCGAATGATACGAAGCAGTATGCATAACCTGCTTCGGCTGGCTCTGTTGTGCTGCAGCCTCTGCTAGCTCCTTTTGCTTTTGAATGGTAACATGACACATTCTGGTGGTATGACCCTTGCCTTCACCGCAGAATAAGCAGTAAATTTTTCTTGGTTGATCTCCAAATCTTCCCCCGAAGCCCCTGGCGCCTCTGCCTCTTGGCGCTGGCGGCCGAAAAGAGCTTTGCTGTTGCCCCGAAGGTTGTTGTTGCCCCGAAGCTTGCAAGGAATACTGTGACCTTTGCTGCTGACTCCCTTTGTCATCATTTTGAGTAGAATTGTGAATTGACCTGACATGCCTTGGATAAAACCTTCCTCCGAAGCCCTTGGTCATTTCAGAAAACCTGAGAGCTTCCTCCCTTCTTTGGCGAAAATCATTGTCAGCTCGAATATACTCGTCCATCTTCTAGAGCAGCTTCTCCAAAGTTTGAGGAGGTTTCCTGGCAAAGTACTGAGCTGAAGGTCCTGGCCGAAGCCCCTTAATCATGGCCTCAATGACAATTTCATTGGGCACTGTTGGTGCCTGTGCCCTCAGACGTAGAAACCTTCGGACATATGCCTGAAGGTACTCTTCATGATCCTGGGTGCACTGGAATAAAGCTTGAGCAGTGACTGGCTTCGTCTGGAAACCTTGGAAGCTGGTTATCAACATATCCTTCAGCTTTTGCCATGAAGTGATTGTTCCTGGCCTAAGGGAGGAGTACCAGGTTTGTGCAACGCTCCTGACAGCCATGACGAAGGACTTTGCCATGACCGCTGTGTTGCCACCATACGAAGATATAGTTGCCTCACAGCTCATCAAGAATTGCTTCGGGTCTGAATGACCGTCATACATAGGGAGCTGAGGTGGCTTATAAGACTGTGGCCAAGGTGTAGCCTGCAGTTCTGTTGACAGGGGAGAAGTGTCATCAAAAGCAAAATTTCCATGATGTAAATCTTCATACCAGTCGTCCTCGTTGTAGAAACCCTCTTGATGAAGCTCTCTACGCGGGGGCCTTTGATTCTGGTCATCTTGAGCGAGGTGTCGAAGCTCTTCAGAGGCTTCATCTATCTGCTTTTGAAGATCAGCTAGACGAGCCATCTTCTCCTTCTTCCGTTGAACCTGTTGATGGAGCATCTCCATTTTTTGTATTTCTTGGTCCAAGTCGTCTTCCGGAGGCGTTGGACTGATGGCCTTCCTCTTCTGGCTTTAGGCCTCCCTAAGAGAGACGACATCCTGATTGGGGTCCAGCGGCTGTAGAGTGGCAGCCCCTGTCGTTGAAGCTTTTTTCGGCGGCATGACGAAGGTGACGCTTGCCGAAGATTTTCAAAACCCAAAAAGTGGAAGTGAGTTCACCGGAGGTGGGCGCCAATGTTGGAGGCTTGTTCTCAAATGCTATGAATTAAGAACAAGACAACATAAAAGTGTTAAATGTCGAACTCCTTCGTCCTTAGAAACGTTATATCCCTTCGGGTATAATGAATCTCGGACGAAGGTTATGAAAGAAAAGACTTTCGTTAGGTTGACAAACGATTAAACAGAGCAACTATATAAATAATGTGCAAGTAATAATACCAGCATTATCATCGATATATTTCCATTATTGAAGTCATAAAAACGAATTACAAATGTACCTTCAGATTGATATAAAGTAACGGTACAAACGTGATGTGAAAAAGCGTATGACAAGTCAGCGTGAACAGTACGGGAGTACTGTTCACCTATTTATAGGCACGGGACGCAGCCCGTGTAAAATTACATTAATGCCCTTTACATTTATCAATAACTACAGTAATTCTTCGAGGTCCAATTTGGCTTTTCATCTTTAAGTCGGTTCCTCTTTTCTGTTATTGTGCCGAAGCCTTTCTGCACATAGCTTCGTGATCGTCTTATCCTTCGTCATGATCGTTTTTCATTCCAGTCACGCTTCGTCTTAACCATGCTCTTGTATATTCGCGACCTGACTCCGAAGATGCCTGTTCCGAAGGTGCCTGTTCACATATTACACTTGGAAAATATTATCAAACTATGCTTTTGTGGACCTTCGGGAGCCGAAGGCCCCCAACACCAGGTGGGGTTGGCCGAGGCCCAACAAATTAGGGTTGCCTAGAGCCCAACAGTTCGTTAAGCACACCCAACTCAGGAAAAGGCCCAATCGCCCCAAAAGACTAGTCCAATGGGGAAGGGTGGCTCTCCCTTTTAAAGTGGCTTCCTCCTCCCAAGTTAAGCGAGGTGGGATAATTCTGAGGCTCACACGGTCACCGTCCGACTACAATTGGGCCAACTAGGCCAATTGCATCTTTGCCAACGGGTAATAGTGGAGGATGTCCTCATCATGTGTGATGATGTCCAATTATGTAATCGTGTGTACGTGAGTTTCTGATCCTGGCACGTACATGGTTCGCATTTGGTTTGCCTTCCAAAACTGGGTGTGACAAGGAGGCACGCGGAGAGGGGAACTGGGTAGTGGGCCCGCTAGTCTGTGAAACGGGGGTGTATAGTGGCTGTGTCATCCAAGTCCACCCATCGGCGCTAGGGGTCCACTGATGGGCCACGCAGAGAAGGGAAGATGGGCCGAGAGCAACGAAATTCGGCCCAGATAAGGGTTTTTCTCTTTTTTATTTCTGATTTTCATTTCCTCTTCTCTATTTAAATTCAAATTCAGATTTCATTTGGATTCAACTTCTCATCAAAGTTTGAGTTTAACTTTATATGCATAGACAAAACTCCAAGCATGAGTGCAAAGTTTTATATTTTACTTATTTATTTTATCGCTTTAAGCATAAAGGCATAAAAATATATAATTCATTGGGAATGATTGTATTCCAAACAAAAATAATCTATGTACAAATATATATAGATATATTCATTTTATTTTATTGTTTTTAACTAGAATTCCAGTCTCAGTATTCAAACATATGTATCTATATGACCCATTTAATATTATCATTTATGTGTTTCCAAAAAAAGTATTTTCATGGATATGAAGAACTTTATCAAAGACATTTTAATTCACATATTTTGGAGAACCTCTTTCAAATTCCAAAATAGGTATTTTAGGTGTTACAAATTCTACTTTTCAACTTAACTTGTACTAAATTTTTTTAGTACGAATGCAAACATACAAGGATTCTAGCATGATATGCATTTTTCTATATTTATTTATTTGTTGTTTAACTAATATAATACCATTAATTGAATATGCACAAATAAAAGAAAATCAAGTAATATCCAACGGTTCCATAATCCTAAAACCCTACACAATAATATTTATTCATTTATATCATCATCATCATCATCATCATTATTATTATTATTATTATTATTATTATTATTTTCCATGATACAAATGTTGGGCTTTACACTTACAATCTTGAGTCGGGTCACCAACAAATCCTCCAAGGTGATCACCGTGCTCCAAACGCCACCAAGCCGTCTAGGTGATGTTGATCACTAAGAGTAACAAGCCATAGACTTTCACTTGACCAAGAGAAGCCTAATGCATGTGGTGTGTGCTCTAGGTGGTTCTCACTTGCACTAATAAGGTCTTGATGCGAGAATAAGATTTTCTAATCACCTCACTATGCTTTGTGGTGCTTGCAATGCTCTAGCAATGTATGGTCATCAATGTGGGCAGCAAGACACTCAATATGGTAGGTGGAGGGGGTATAAATAGCCCCACACACCAAACTAGCTATTACTAGGCTGTTCTGCGCATGGGCGCACCAGACAGTCCGATGCGCCACCCGTGCGCCAACGGTCGATTTCAACGGCTAGTTCTGACAGCTAGCCGTTGGGCTGATGGCACACTGGACAGTGAACAGTTCCTGTCCGGTGCACACCGGACAGTCCAGTGTGGTGGCTAAAATTCATTATCCCAACTCGTTGCTCTTGGGTTTTCTCGGGGGTAGAGGCGCTGCCCCCAGGGCTGGCTGGCCCCACTGTTAGAGGGCGCACCGGACAGTCCGGTGCACACCGGACAATTCGGTGCCCCTAAGACAGAAACCCTAACTTCTTTTTTCCTTCTGTTTTTCGAATCCGTTTTCGTTCTAACTCGTGAGTGTGTTATAGAGTGACACCTAGCACTAGATGTGAGTGTGAATATGCACCAACACTACACTAGAATTCTCTTGGTCAAACTACTTGTTGGGGACTTGTTCTCAAATGCTACGAGTCAAGAACAAGGCAACACAAAAACGTTAAATGTTAAAGCCCTTCGTCCTTCGAGGCATTATTTCCCTTAGGATATAATGATCTTCGGACGAAGGTTATGAAAGACATACCTTCATTGATGCAACATATAATAATGAAGAAAGAATCATATGAAATGTAAAAGATAACATAAACAATTATATATCAACTCATTTCTATTTTATTACTATGGAAAAATAGAGATGATATCAGATTACAAATGTACCTTCTGCTCGAAAGAAGGTAAAAGTACAAGCGTGACGCAAAAGCAGGATAACAAGTCAGCGTGAACAGTATGGGGCACTGTTCATCTATTTATAGGCACAGGACGCAGCCTATGTAAAATTACATTCATGCCCTTTACATTTGCTAATGACTCTATAGTAATCCATCGAGGTCTGAATAGCCTTTTCCCTTTCAGGTCGGTTCCCCTTTTCTGCCATCACACCGAAGGTCCCCTGCGCATAGCTTCGGCTCTGCGCCAGCCTTCGCATTCTTTGTACTTCATATTGTGGTTCTTATCCAAATCCGAAGGTACCTGTTTGTAATACCCAATTTGTAATTTGTTAGACATAGTATAAATAGAGAAACAATTTCTCCTTATGTGAGTTTTTGACCTTTAGGCATCATCACATGTGAGCACCATATTCAAAAACAAATAATTAATAAAAAGTTATACCACTAAAATATGCATCATGCTGGGTTTTTATTTTGTGTGCATTTTGTGATAATATAAAACTAAGGTAAAAATAAATATGATAATACCCAAATTAGAATTTAAACCCTAAAGGAAATTCTAGAATTGAAACAAAAAGAGAAAAGATATAAAAATAATATATATAAATATATCTTCAAAAAAAATTGTACTTTTAAATTGTGCAATATAAATTAGTGAACATTCCACAAATCAAGTTTGAAATTCGAATATTAGAATTTGAATTAAGAAGGATCTGAAATAGAAAAAAAGAGAGAAAGATTTTCCTGTTCTCTAGGCTCATCTTTCTGGGCCCAGCTCAGCCCCGCGCCTTCACCTCGCCTCTTGGGCTGAAAGGCACCACGCCAGCCCACTTGCACCTCTCGACTTTTTCTTTTTGCCTGGAGACACTGACGCGCAGGTCCCACAACCAGTCTGCCCACCCACGTGCCAGGCAACAACTCGGTCACACCTTCTGTCACTGCTTTGTGGGCCATGCCTGTAAGTCACGTGCGCGCCATGTATGCCTTGTCACTGCCACGTGGGGCCACGCTGTTATCTCCTAGCTCCTTCGCTCAACAGAAGCACAGCGAGATCCGCCGCAATGGTCGGAGTCGTGCGGCTGGGAGTTGACTCCGCGGCCACCTAAACCCCCTTCCGCGCCCACCGGCCGGAATTACCGGATCTGCGCGTCGAGCACCCTGGAGACCCTGAGTATATGAGGGGATGGCCGCCACCAACCTGCTCCTGCGTTTCTTCCTTGACCTCGGTAGGCAGGGCAGGGGGATGACCGGAGTCCGGCGACCGGTCACTCCCTTCAAATAGCTGAAGCCGAACCCCTCGCCCCACCTCACGTCAACAAAAGCCGCCGCAGTACTCCCTTCCCTCGTTTTCAACGCAGCCCTCCATTGAATTAGGGCATCGCCGCGTAAGCGCGCCGGGCATGTTGAAGGTTCTGCCGCCGGAGATTTCACCCTTGCCGTGACTTGATGCTCAAACTAGTAGGCTTGGGTGTGGCACCAGGCCGCGGGGAATACGTTTGTGACTTCTTCGTGTGGGATTGACGACCGTTCCGCCATGGATTTGTCGTCGTGGATCAGACGCCGCCGTAAATCCGTGCTTCACCGAGGCCAGGAAGTTCTACGCCACCAAGTGCGGTAATAACTATGCTTTTGAGTGTGCCATGTTCTCTACACCGTTCTGCGCATAGTCACGTATGCCGTAACACTCTTGGACCGCGGGGCACCGATGAATCGCTCGCCGGCTGCTTGGTCCGCTGTGGATTTCTGCTCGTGGCAGCCTGGCTTCTCTGCGCCATCATTGCCGGTAAGGTGCCCAAGGCCGTGTTCGCTGTCATTACTTCTTTGCATTCGTCGAATCTGGGTTTGGGCTACTAGGCGCGCAGGGGAGAAGGAGTCCGATGTGCGGCGCCTGTGCGTGCAGGGGCACTACCGCATCCTGCTACTCTGGAGGTAGGGGATGAGTCGAAAACCGTAGATCTCTTGTGAGTGGCTTAGATTAAAACACCACTTGCCAACTCGACCAGATGATAGGGACCGTGGATCTTGGGATCGACGGTCAACAGCGCGCACCGTTTCATTAAATAACGTGTGTTGATCTGGGTCGTCGGATTCCGATCCTGTGGCTCCCCCTGCGTACCGGTTCGCAGGACAGCCGATCTAATCTGATCCACGGATGTCTGATCCAACGGCCCGGGTTCACCTGTACCCCTTCGCCGTGGCAATTTTTCTAAAGAGACCCCGGGTTCTTGCGGAATCAACCCGCAGTCCACCTAGTGGGTCAACTGTGTCTTAGGATTAATTTAATCAGGACCCCTGCGCTTCTCAGATTTTAGGGTGCAGTCCAGTAAATAGAAAATACAGGAAAAAGAAATAGAAATCTATTTTTAATATAAGAATAATGACTAGAGTTTGCGTAATTCATATAAAATTCATATTGAGTCCAAATTAGTCCATTCCAGTTTCGGGAATTTTGTAATAATGTTGTTTATTACATAGTGTCTCTGTTTTAACATAAAAATGGTATTAAAATTTATTTCTTAATTAATCTTGTATCAAATACATAAAACCTTAGGAAATTTGTATCTTCTTCGTTTTAACTCCGATTTGATCCGTTCAAGTTGCGTTAGTCTCGTAGCAACGCATAGATCATTGTTATGCAGTATATTCTTATGTTTGGTGTGATGTTAATTTTGTCTATACATTGTTTGTTTGTATTGCTATAACTAGCGCGAGGACACGTGTCATCTGAAAAGCAAGCTGGTAACTGGAATCTCAAGTGCCAGGCAAGTTGTGCCCTTGATTCACTTTTGTTACCCAATAATGTTCTTTATAATCATTTACCATGCATAGGCTTAATTTTGATGGGACCCAATAGGTCACCCTAGATTGTTTATCTCATTACCTTGATTACCCCTGAATCACTTGGGTAGTTTATGATATTGCTTTACGTGGTTTTTGGGTTAATATTTCATTATATCCATGTTCCAGTTATTTTGTTATTCTATTTATGTTCATGTCAAGATCATTATGTTATTGTTAATTGGAACATGGAGCTTAACTTGAGAACCACGTGCCACCACAAGGGAGGAATGGGACCCCTTGGCTGACTAATTAGGAAAGCTAGTGGAAGACTACCTTACCCGAAAGGGGCAAGGGCAGTAGGGGAGTGGTCAGTGTAGGGAGGTCCTTGTTTGATTTTGCTGCGATGGCGGTCAGACGAGAACCCTGCATTGGAACTTCCTATAAACTGTAGTGGGTTTTCGGAAGCTAGTGGAACTTTGTAAAGGCCTCGTAGTGGATCCCTAGCCATTCACCTTGGTAGTGTCTAAGGGCCTAGCTAACCCTGGCGACATGGGAAACACGACTTGTGGGTAAAGGGTACAACCTCTGCAGAGTGTAAAACTGGTATACTAGCCGAGCTCACGGTCATGAGCGGCTCAGGACTCTCCGATGATTAAATTATGGAACCTAAACTCAATTTGTCATTTGCATTTGCATGGGTTTATTATTAATTTTGTTCTGTTATTATTATTATGGTTTGGTATTTACTTACATCTAGTAATAGCTAATAAAATTTTGACCAACTTATAAAAGCAATGCTCAGCTTCAACCCCTGTCATTGATTAGCCTTACACTTCATGAACTCCCACCTTTGGTGAGTTCATGTCACATTATTCCCCACAACTTGTTGAGCGATGAACATGTGTGAGCTCACCCTTTGCTGTCTCACACCCCCCCCCACAGGAGAAGAACAGGTGGTTTCAAGTGGAGTCAAGTACCGAGGCATCCGACTTGATCTAGGTGGCGTTTCTCAGTTGACATTGGCGCCGACGATCCTTAGTTCGTGTTATAATAATCTTTTATTTTGTAAGACTTCCGCTATGTATTAATTACTCTGATTATTGTGACATTTATCTCTATACACTCTGGTATTATATATGTTGTCTTCTTGGCGCATGTATGAGATGCACCTGGCTTTGTTCGCTAAAGCCGGGTGTGACAGAAGTGGTATCAGAGGAATGTTGACTGTAGGACGAAACCTAGATAGAAATGGACAAAACCCTTATCTACTTATCTTACTCTGATTCATTCCATACTTACCTTATCTTGAACCTGTCTCACCTTGTGCTACTCTACTCTGATTATTCTTACCTTTACTACTCTAAGACAAGATGGATTTCACACCCTAGAATTCTACCACTATGATCTTCTTAAGAGATAGGGAACCTAAGACAAAAATTTAAAACTATTTTCTCTATTTAAAAATATTGATTGATTGTTCTGATGATAAATGCTTGATTTGCCTCTTTGATTGATTGAAACATTATAGTCGGGCATCTTAGCATGTACCACTATAAGGTAATGTATTAGCTTTAGTGGGTGTCACACTAATCTACTTAGCTAATAAATCACCCAAAGTAACATGCTTCGTAATTACTTGCCTTGTCTACAATTCTTCCTTTCTTACCCTGTATTTCTAACCTAGATGGACGACCCCTATAGTGTTAGAAGAGAGCACTATAGATATGATCCTTGGTATGTCATGGTTAAGAAAGACAAAGGCAGTATATACACCGTGTTAAGGGAACCGTATAACTCACCAGTTCTAAAGGACAAAGATTTGAAGTTGGAATTACAGTAACTACCACCACCAGATTAGCGACATTCTTAGTAGATGGGAAGTTTGTTGGTGACAACATCCGTGTGGTTAAGGATTTTCTGGATGTCTTTACAAAGGAGTTATTAGGGATGCCACCTGATAGAGAAGTTGAGTTTGTCATTGATCTCTTACCTGAGACTGCTCCTATTTCTAAACGGCCATATAGGATGTCCTTAGATGAACTAAAGGAACTTAAGAAGCAGTTAACAGAGTTACAGGAGGCTGGGTACATTCATTCGGATTCTTCACCTTGTGGAGCGCCGGTTCTATTTGTACAGAAGAAAGATGGATCACAAGGGATGTGCATGGATTATAGGTCCCTTAATGATGTCACTGTGAAGAAAAAGTACCCGTTACCCCGCATTGAGGAACTATTTGATAAGATGAGAGGTTCTAGAGTATTCTCGAAGATTGATCTCCGATCGGGTTACCATCAAATGAAGATTAGGCCATCGGATATTTCCAAGATGGATTTCTCAACCCGATATGGATTATATGAGTTCACTGTTATGTCGTTTGGACTAACTAATGCACCAACTACTTTATGGATCTGAAGAATAAGGTGTTCATGATCTGGATAGATTCGTCGTGGTTTTAATCGAAGATATTATTATTTATTCCAAGAGTGATAGTGATCATGAGGAACAGCTGGGATTGGTACTACAAGAAGCTACAAGATAATCAACTCTAAGCCAAGTTTAGCAAATGCGAGTTTTGGATTGACTAGGTGCCATTTCTTGGACATATCATTTCTAATGGAGGAATATTAGTGGTTCCTGCTAAAGTCAAGGAGATAGTGGCGTGGAGCATACTCACTACAGTTACGGATATTAGGAGTTTCTTGGGACTTGCAGGATATTATTGGAGATTTATTGAAGGATTTTCTAAGATTGCTAAGCCTATGACCTCACTTCTGGAGAAGGGAAGAGAGTTCAAGTGGGATGAGAAGTGCCAAGATAGCTTTGATCAATTAAAGAAGAGATTTATGTCGCCACCAATGTTGGTTATGCCAGATCTATAGAAGGGATTTGACATCTATTGCGATGCATGTGGCCAAGGCTTGGGATGTGTGCTCATGCAAGAAGGACATGTGATTGCCTACGCGTCTCGTCAGTTGCAGAAACAAGAGTTGAACTACCCCACTCATGACTTAGAACTTACAGTCGTAGTGCATGCGTTAAAAATATGGAGACATTATATTATGGGAACCAAGTGTCAAGTATGCATGGATCATAAGAGTTTGAAGTATATATTCACTCAGAAGGATCTCAACCTTAGGCAACGCCATTGGTTGGAGCTTATTAAGGATTATGATTTGGAGATTCACTATCACCCGGGCAAGGCAAATTTGGTTACAGATGCCTTGAGTCGAAAGGAACGTGTTCATTCAGCTGTTGTTGCCCAACTACCCGATGAGATTGTTGAGGATTTCAAGAGACTTAACCTGGGGATAGTTGCTCACATGGAAGGGGTTATTATCGATGTGGAACCTACCTTGGAACAAGAAATTTGCAAAGGTCAGGTTAGTGATGCTAGGATACAAGAGATTAAGGATCTGATTACTGAAGGATGAGGTCTAGAGTTCATGGAAGAT
This sequence comes from Zea luxurians, assembly GCA_029449295.1. Classification (NCBI taxonomy): domain Eukaryota; kingdom Viridiplantae; phylum Streptophyta; class Magnoliopsida; order Poales; family Poaceae; genus Zea; species Zea luxurians. The sequence continues at coordinate 39,915,240 of JAOPSE010000027.1, read as the reverse complement.
GAGCAAGGCACCATATGGTTCACGGATCGGATATGTGTTCCAGAGATTGAAAGCCTTCGTGAGACTATTTTAAAGGAAGCCCATGACTTGGATTATTCAATTCATACTGGGAGTACGAAGATGTATCAGGATTTGAAGTAGAAGTTTTGGTGGTATGGGTTGAAGAGAGATGTGGTTGCACATGTGGCCATGTGCGATGTGTGTCAAAGAGTTAAGGCCGAACACCAAAGACTAGCTGAACTACTACACCCATTAAAGCTACCCGAGTGGAAGTAAGAAGAGATTGATATGGATTTCATTACTGGATTGCCTCGCACCCAGAAAGGATATGAGTATATATGGGTTATGGTGGATAGTCTGAATAAAGTGGCTCACTTCATTCCGGTCAAGACTACCTATAAGGGATCTTAATTGGCAGAGTTATATATGGCTCAGATTGTGTCTCTACACGGTGTACTGAAGAAGATCATTTTGGATAGAGGATCACAGTTTACCTCCAGATTTTGGAAAAGTTTTCATGAGAATATGGATGCAGAGTTGAATTTTTGGTTTGGCCTATCATCCTCAGACTGATGGACAGACTGAAAAGAGCTAATCAAGTATTGGAGGACATGTTGAGAGCTTGTGCCCTTCAGCATGGTAGTAGTTGGGACAAGAGTCTACCTTATGCTGAGTTCTCATATAATAATAGTTACCAGGCCAGTCTGAAGATGACACTGTTCGAGACTCTATATGGCAGGAAATGCAGGACTCCTCTATTTTGGACCAGATTAGAGGAAGACAGATCTTTGGACCTGAACTTATTCAAGAGGCAGAAGAACAAGTCCATATAATTAGGGAGAATTTGATAATTCGGGAGAATTTGAGGGTAGCTCAAACCAGGCAAAAGGGCTACGCAGATAATAGAAGAAGACCATTAGAATTTGAGGAAGGTGATCATGTGTACCTCAAGATGTCACCACTTCGTGGAATGAGGAGATTAAAGTCAAGGGCAAATTATCCCCTCACTTTATTGGACCCTTTTGAGTTTGTAGGCGAGTTGGAGAGATAGCCTATCAACTCGAGCTACCTGATAATCTATCTGATGTGTATAATGTATTCCATGTATCTCAACTTAAGAAGTGTCTCTGTGTCCCTGAGGAACAATTACCAATGGAAGAGCTTAGTGTTCAGGGTGATTTGACTTACACGGAGTACCCGATCAAGATTTTGGATACTTTGACTCGAGTTACAAGAAATAAGGTTATAAAGATGTACAAAGTACAATGGAGCCATCATGGAGAAGATGATGTTACTTGGGAAAGAGAAGAAGAGCTTCGCATAGATTTTTCCCATCGTTTCCCTAGTCCTTCCTAAATCTCGAGGACGAGATTATCTTTAAGGGGGGTAGGATTTGTAATACCCAATTTGTAATTTGTTAGACATAGTATAAATAGAGAAACAATTTCTCCTTATGTGAGTTTTTGACCTTTAGGCATCATCACATGTGAGCACCATATTCAAAAACAAATAATTAATAAAAAGTTATACCACTAAAATATGCATCATGCTGGGTTTTTATTTTGTGTGCATTTTGTGATAATATAAAACTAAGGTAAAAATAAATATGATAATACCCAAATTAGAATTTAAACCCTAAAGGAAATTCTAGAATTGAAACAAAAAGAGAAAAGATATAAAAATAATATATATAAATATATCTTCAAAAAAATTGTACTTTTAAATTGTGCAATATAAATTAGTGAACATTCCACAAATCAAGTTTGAAATTCGAATATTAGAATTTGAATTAAGAAGGATCTGAAATAGAAAAAAAAGAGAAAGATTTTCCTGTTCTCTAGGCTCATCTTTCTGGGCCCAGCTCAGCCCCGCGCCTTCACCTCGCCTCTTGGGCTGAAAGGCACCACGCCAGCCCACTTGCACCTCTCGACTTTTTCTTTTTGCCTGGAGACACTGACGCGCAGGTCCCACAACCAGTCTGCCCACCCACGTGCCAGGCAACAACTCGGTCACACCTTCTGTCACTGCTTTGTGGGCCATGCCTGTAATTCACGTGCGCGCCATGTATGCCTTGTCACTGCCATGTGGGGCCACGCTGTTATCTCCTAGCTCCTTCGCTCAACAGAAGCACAGCGAGATCCGCCGCAATGGTCGGAGTCGTGCGGCTGGGAGTTGACTCCGCGGCCACCTAAACCCCCTTCCGCGCCCACCGGCCGGAATTACCGGATCTGCGCGTCGAGCACCCTGGAGACCCTGAGTATATGAGGGGATGGCCGCCACCAACCTGCTCCTGCGTTTCTTCCTTGACCTCGGTAGGCAGGGCAGGGGGATGACCGGAGTCCGGTGACCGGTCACTCCCTTCAAATAGCTGAAGCCGAACCCCTCGCCCCACCTCACGTCAACAAAAGCCGCCGCAGTACTCCCTTCCCTCGTTTTCAACGCAGCCCTCCATTGAATTAGGGCATCGCCGCGTAAGCGCGCCGGGCATGTTGAAGGTTCTGCCGCCGGAGATTTCACCCTTGCCGTGACTTGATGCTCAAACTAGTAGGCTTGGGTGTGGCACCAGGCCGCGGGGAATACGTTTGTGACTTCTTCGTGTGGGATTGACGACCGTTCCGCCATGGATTTGTCGTCGTGGATCAGACGCCGCCGTAAATCCGTGCTTCACCGAGGCCAGGAAGTTCTACGCCACCAAGTGCGGTAATAACTATGCTTTTGAGTGTGCCATGTTCTCTACACCGTTCTGCGCATAGTCACGTATGCCGTAACACTCTTGGACCGCGGGGCACCGATGAATCGCTCGTCGGCTGCTTGGTCCGCTGTGGATTTCTGCTCGTGGCAGCCTGGCTTCTCTGCGCCATCATTGCCGGTAAGGTGCCCAAGGTCGTGTTCCCTGTCATTACTTCTTTGCATTCGTCGAATCTGGGTTTGGGCTACTAGGCGCGCAGGGGAGAAGGAGTCCGATGTGCGGCGCCTGTGCGTGCAGGGGCACTACCGCATCCTGCTACTCTGGAGGTAGGGGATGAGTCGAAAACCGTAGATCTCTTGTGAGTGGCTTAGATTAAAACACCACTTGCCAACTCGACCAGATGATAGGGACCGTGGATCTTGGGATCGACGGTCAACAGCGCGCACCGTTTCATTAAATAACGTGTGTTGATCTGGGTCATCGGATTCCGATCCTGTGGCTCCCCCTGCGTACTGGTTCGTAGGACAGCCGATCTAATCTGATCCACGGATGTCTGATCCAACGGCCCGGGTTCACCTGTACCCCTTCGCCGTGGCAATTTTTCTAAAGAGACCCCGGGTTCTTGCGGAATCAACCCGCAGTCCACCTAGTGGGTCAACTGTGTCTTAGGATTAATTTCATCAGGACCCCTGCGCTTCTCAGATTTTAGGGTGCAGTCCAGTAAATAGAAAATACAGGAAAAAGAAATAGAAATCTATTTTTAATATAAGAATAATGACTAGAGTTTGCGTAATTCATATAAAATTCATATTGAGTCCAAATTAATCCATTCCAGTTCCGGGAATTTTGTAATAATGTTGTTTATTACATAGTGTCTCTGTTTTAACATAAAAATGGTATTAAAATTTATTTCTTAATTAATCTTGTATCAAATACATAAAACCTTAGGAAATTTGTATCTTCTTCGTTTTAACTCTGATTTGATCCGTTCAAGTTGCGTTAGTCTCGTAGCAACGCATAGATCATTGTTATGCAGTATATTCTTATGTTTGGTGTGATGTTAATTTTGTCTATACACTGTTTGTTTGTATTGCTACAACTAGCGCGAGGACACGTGTCATCTGAAAAGCAAGCTGGTAACTGGAATCTCAAGTGCCAGGCAAGTTGTGCCCTTGATTCACTTTTGTTACCCAATAATGTTCTTTATAATCATTTACCATGCATAGGCTTAATTTTGATGGGACCCAATAGGTCACCCTAGATTGTTTATCTCATTACCTTGATTACCCCTGAATCACTTGGGTAGTTTATGCTATTGCTTTACGTGGTTTTTGGGTTAATATTTCATTATATCCATGTTCCAGTTATTTTGTTATTCTATTTATGTTCATGTCAAGATCATTATGTTATTGTTAATTGGAACATGGAGCTTAACTTGAGAACCACGTGCCACCACAAGGGAGGAATGGGACCCCTTGGCTGACTAATTAGGAAAGCTAGTGGAAGACTACCTTACCCGAAAGGGGCAAGGGCAGTAGGGGAGTGGTCAGTGTAGGGAGGTCCTTGTTTGATTTTGCTGCGATGGCGGTCAGACGAGAACCCTGCATTGGAACTTCCTATAAACTGTAGCGGGTTTTCGGAAGCTAGTGGAACTTTGTAAAGGCCTCGTAGTGGATTCCTAGCCATTCACCTTGGTAGTGTCTAAGGGCCTAGCTAACCCTGGCGACATGGGAAACACGACTTGTGGGTAAAGGGTACAACCTCTGCAGAGTGTAAAACTGGTATACTAGCCGAGCTCACGGTCATGAGCGGCTCAGGACTCTCCGATGATTAAATTATGGAACCTAAACTCAATTTGTCATTTGCATTTGCATGGGTTTATTATTAATTTTGTTCTGTTATTATTATTATGGTTTGGTATTTACTTACATCTAGTAATAGCTAATAAAATTTTGACCAACTTATAAAAGCAATGCTCAGCTTCAACCCCTGTCATTGATTAGCCTTACACTTCATGAACTCCCACCTTTGGTGAGTTCATGTCACATTATTCCCCACAACTTGTTGAGCGATGAACATGTGTGAGCTCACCCTTGCTGTCTCACACCCCCCCCACAGGAGAAGAACAGGTGGTTTCAAGTGGAGTCAAGTACCGAGGCATCCGACTTGATCTAGGTGGCGTTTCTCAGTTGACATTGGCGCCGACGATCCTTAGTTCGTGTTATAATAATCTTTTATTTTGCAAGACTTCCGCTATGTATTAATTACTCTGATTATTGTGACATTTATCTCTATACACTCTGGTATTATATATGTTGTCTTCTTGGCGCATGTATGAGATGCACCTGGCTTTGTTCGCTAAAGCCGGGTGTGACACTGTTCATGTATTATACTCCAGAAACGTTGTTAAATCATGTTTTTGAGGACCTTCGAAAGACGAAGGCCCTCAACAGTAGCCCCTCGCAGTATTAATTTGTTAAGGATAATGAATTCAGACTGTGACATGGACGAAGGCCTTAAGCCGAAGGTCCGAAAAAACACCTTCCCTTTGCTAGAATAGCAACAGTCAATGACAGACGGGGCCCTCCGATTTGGAGCGCACCGGGCGTATAAATAGGGACTCACAGCGACCGCACTTGATACACTTCTTGTGGCATTTGCCTTATTTTCTCAATTTTTTAACTTTTGCTCACTAGCTCTTGATAGTTCTCAAGCTTTTGAGCTTCGGTTAAAATGACACGTTTTCGTCATTTCCGAAGAGAAGATGTCTCAAGACAAGAAGACTGTTGCTGGAGCGAAGCTAACCGAAGAGGAGAAGCTTCTTGAGGAAAAGACTGTTGGATTCATTGAGTCAATTGCAAAGACAAATACAGAAAAGACTACAAAGGAAATTCTAGAAGGCTTATCTGAAGATACCGATGACAGCCATAGTTATGATGCGGAAAGTGGGGGCGAAGACTCCGAAGATCGGCCCTGGCGACCAAGTCACATAGTCTTCGGGAAATCGACTATCAGACAGAGTCATCTTGATAACATGAGAGGAAGGTATTTTCGAGACATATCTATTGTGAGGGCTGACAACGGAGACAGGGCTGTTCCCGCTCCTGAAGAGAATGAAGTCGTAATCTTCCAAAGCTTCTTTAAGGCTGGGCTTCGGTTCCCCTTAAGCAGATTTGTTGTTGAAGTTTTAAAGATATATGAGATTTTCCTTCACCAGATTACTCCCGAAGTAATTATCAGGATGGGGATCTTCGTCTGGGCCGTGAGGAGTCAAGGTTTGGAGCCAAGTGCAAAATGTTTCTGCAGCATGCATGAACTTTTGTATGAGACGAAGGCCTGGGGTAAGGAATAGTATCATAACAATTTTGGTTGCTATAGCTTCGTTGCTCGCTTAGGCTCAAGTTTCCCAGTGCCAACATTTCGGAAAAAATGGCCCGGAGACTGGATGAAAGAATGGTTTTATGTGAAGAATGATTTAAAAGCAAGAGAGGATATTACAAAGATCATTATGCGCCCCATTTGGTCCCGCTTCGGCCTCCAGAAACCGAAGGTAGAGATTGATGAGGAAGCCGAAGCGTGCCAAAGGGCCTTCAGCATAGTCTACGCATTTATTGGGACAAGGGACTTAGTCCAAGAGCACGTGGCCTTCAGAATATGGCCACTGATAGACAACTAGGAGATGCCAAAAGAGACCATTAGCAACACTAACGAAGGTGGTTTGGTTCGATTAAAATATTCCTTCAGGTTTAGAGACCAATTTATCGAACCAGACGACGACTGGCTGAAGTGCGTTGAAAACACCAGCGATGAACTACTTGGAGCCTATTCCAAGTCTGAAGATAACGCACTATCTGCGGCCTTCGGGAGCCAAAAAAATAAGAGGCTAAATAGAGTTTTTGATGCTATCGGATTTATGTATCCTGACTACCGCTACCCGCCAAGGGGGCAGAAGAGAAAGAGTGCAACTTCTGGGAAGGATGTTACTTTAGCTGCTCCGAGTGAGCCTGCGCCAAAGAGGAAAAAAGTGAAGGTTCTTACTCACCGACCGCGCTACATCGAACCGGCCATAGTGCCCGAATTTGGCGGTGAGACCTCTTCGGCTACTGATGCCAAAGAACCTGTGCTTACACAGGATGTTGAAGAGCCGGCTGCAATGCCGAAGGCATCTTCAGCCAAATTAGCTGAGCCGAAGGCCAATAATATTAAAGAGATAGGGGTTGAAGGAACAAAGATATTAGAAGTTATAAGCCCTTCGGCAGAAGTGACAGTGCCAAAGGCACAAAAAGGTCTTACAGTGACCCCCAAGAGGAAAAGGATGGTCAACGTACTAGATGCGCTGGAGACGATAAAGACTTCAAGCTCTACTCCAGGAAAAATTGCCAAAGCTTCAAAAACGCAAACTGAGACAAAACTAACCGATGCCAAAGCTGCAAAGAGCCAGGCCGAGATCGAAGCTGGGCCTTCAGAGCCTGCCAAGGAGAAATTCTTGGAAACTGAAGAAGAAACGGAAAAAGAAGCTGCAGAACAAATTCTGCCTGAAAAAACTGCCACTCCTACTCCCGAAGCATCTTCCGAAGTTCTTGATTATATTGTACAACACGCTTCGAGAAAAAGGATGTCTGAGGAAGAAAAACGAGAAGCTCAATACTATGCCCAGAAACTGAAATATCCAAAGGGGGCATTGGTATTCAACGGCAGCGGAGAAGAAGATTTCTTATATTGTCTCCCAGACAGCAAGGAGATTTATGCCTGCTGGGAGATGAGCAGAAGCTTCGGATTCCCGACACTGGAAGTCGGGCTTTCGGCGCTATCGAAAGATGAATTGGCAGATAGCTTAGCATATAATAGTTTAAAGGTGTGAGAATAAAAAAAATTTGTACTTAAAAACGAAAATTTTTGTTTATTTGCTTATGCTTAATACCGCACCTCTTTTGCAGGGCATGGTTCTTAGCAATGCCCTCAGGGCGCAGAAAAATGTCGAAGACGAAGGATGCACTATAGCTCTGAACAACCTTCGTTCCGAAGTAATTGAACTAAGGAACGAAGGTCTTGAAAAAGATAAAATATTAAATTCATTAGTGAGCAAAATAAAAAAAGAGGAAGCTACTTCCAGAGCCCAAGCTGAAGCCCAGAAATGTAAAATTGAAGACCTTCGGAAACAGCTGGCTGAAGCAAAATTAAAATGCGCTGTTGCCGAAGCTGAACGAGATGCCAGTGATTACTGGAAAAATTACTGGGAAAAAATAGTTGTAGAACTCCACTCTTCAAAATAAAGATGTTATGAAAAATCTGTAGAATGTGTGGAAAAGATAAAAACTAGCTTCGCCAATGTTGGCGCATATTCAAGTGAAGACAACTTCGTACGGGGCGATCCCGAGGGGCCAATTGAGTGGATCAGCAGCGAGGCCGAAGCCTTTGAGGAGATCTTAAATGACTGTGGGGACGTCTGCGCCTTCTCTGGTGCAAGAGGAGTTGCAGCTATTCTGGAAAGAGCAGGGTGCGAACATGTGAAAATTTTGGCCCAAGCCGAAGCTGCTCTATCGGTTGATGATACAAAGGACCCCTCGGCCGAAGCAAGCTTGGTGGGCGGAAAATTCTCCACTGACATCTGGGAAAATGGCAGCCGAGAGATGGCCCATGAAATAATAAAGAAGAGCGAGAAAGATACTCATGATGCTAGGGAAGCAATGAAGGCAGCTGATAAAGCTGCGGAACTCGAAAGACAGATAGGTATTGCTTAATGGATTTTAACTTTATTGTTTATTTTTGTGACTTCAAATTGATTTATGTATTCTACCACAACTGAACTATCTCCTCCCCCTGAACCCTCCGAGTCGTTGGCCGACCCAGAGGTAAAGGCATCAGTAGAAATTGTTAGGATGGGTGAAGCTATTGTAGACGAAGTCGTTACCCAATTGCTGACCGAAGCTGCAGATGAAGTTTTGAAAGAAGAATAGCTGCTGTAAAAACATTGCTGGAATGTTAATGCAACATTTGCTGAACTATGTTTGTAATATTCGGTGCTCATGTGTTTTGAATGTAATATATGAATGGTTTTGTAATTTATTTCTTTACGATGCATAAAACTTTTATGTACATACCGTTTTTGAGCCTTTGGCGAAAAAAACACCTTCCCTTCTTTTCATGCTTCGTAAAGAAGATCTTTTATACTTCGTGAGAAATCCTCCAATCGTCGCAGAAACATTAATGCTTCATCAATAATGGATTTTTGCCTCCATATCAAGGCTGATGAAGCTGTATTTCTTCAAGACTTCTTTTGTGCCTTAGCACAATCTCATTTTTTGGAAGTATTTTCCAAAGGTCAATATTGCATCCCCTTCTTGTGCCATTAATGCAACATGATGTATGATGTTATGTTATGCGAATGATGTGATGATGTTATGTTATGCAAAATGATATTTGTGCCGAAGACACACACACACCCCCACAGTGGAATACACAATCTCTTTGTCGTTTATTTTTCGGCTTCATCGCTTATTTTTCGGTGTATCAGCGCTGACTTTTCGTTGTAAGTTCTGCATTCCCTTAGGAACGTCTTTTGAACTTCTTCGCCTTCTATTTCGGCAGTATTCGCGTTGACTTTTCGCGCTTCGCCTTATATTTCAGCGGTATTTGGCTCTGCATTCCCTTCGGAACGACTTTTGAGCAGAAAACGTACACTACACTCCCTTAGGAACAACTTTTTGTAGCTTCAGCAAACTTACGCTGCGTTCTGTAGAACGACTTTTTGTAACTTCGGAGATACTTGTGATTTAGGAATGACTTTTTGTGCCTTGGCGACTTTTTTGGACTCCGTAAGTCTGTGGAGAAGATATATTTTCACTATGGCAAAAACGAAGCTATTACAAGGAATTGAAAACAACAAGAAAACTAAGTTTTCCACAATTGTTCTTTGGTAAGAAAAAGAATGACAATGAATGTAAAAACTGATTCAGGGATAGGATATCTCTTAGTAGATATGCTTCGACTCTGGCACAGTACTGTTGACTGTGCGAGCTTCGGACTCCTCCCTGAAGTCTCTCTGCTGATGGTTCTGTTCACTCCCTTCTGGCTGTTGGCCGCGTGAATATGTAGGTTGTAGTGGTGGCGGAGGTGGAAGTTGTGGCCAAGATGCCTGTGGCTGACTAGCCGAAGAAACAGACGCTGCAGGATGGTTACCCACATACTCTGGTATATAGGGTGAGTGATATGAAGCAGTATGCATGACCTGCTTTGGCTGGTTCTGCTGAGCTGCAGCTTTTGCTATTTCCTTCTATTTCTGAATGGTGACATGGCACATCCTTGTAGTATGGCCCTTGTCCTCACCACAGAATAAGCAATAATTTTTTCTGGGCTGATCCCCAAACCTTCCTCCGAAGCCCCTGGCGCCTCTGCCCTTTGAGCTGGCGGCCGAAGATAGCCTCGAAGCTTGCGAGGAATATTGTGGCCTCTGTTGCTGACTTCCTCTGTCGTCATTCTGGGTGGAGTGGATTGATCTGACGTGCCTTGGATGGATTCTCCCTCTGAAGCCCCTGGTCATCTCAGAGAACCTGTAGGCCTCTTCCCTTCTTTGACGAAAGTCATTATCAGCGCGGATGTATTCATCCATCTTTTGAAGCAGCTTCTCCAAAGTCTGTGGAGGCTTTCTAGCAAAATACTGGGCAGTAGGTCCTGGACGAAACCCCTTGATCATGGCCTCAATGACAATTTCATTGGGCACTATAGGCGCTTGTGCTCTCAGACGTAAGAACCTTCGGGCATATGCCTGGAGATACTCCTCGTGATCTTGCGTGCATTGAAACAGAGCCTGAGCTATGACTGGCTTCGTCTGGAAGCCCTGGAAGCTTGTCACCAGCATGTCTTTAAGCTTCTGCCATGAAGTGATAGTTCCTGGCCGAAGGGAAGAATACCATGTCTGGGCCACATTCTTAACTGCCATGACGAAGGATTTGGCCATGATAGCTGCATTGCCTCCATATGAAGATATGGTTGCTTCATAGCTCATCAAAAATTACTTCGGGTCTGAATGCCCATCATACATCGGAAGCTGAGGTGGCTTATACGATGGGGGCCATGGGATAGCCTGCAATTCTGCTGGCAAGGGAGAAGCATCGTCAAAAGTGAAGGTACCATGATTGGAATCATCATACCATCCATCATCATCGAACAAGCCTTCTTGATGAAGCTCCCTGTATTGGGGCCTTCGTTCTTGCTCATCTTGAGCAAGATGGCGTACTTCTTCAGTGGCTTCGTCAATCTTCCTCTGAAGGTCGGCTAGTCGGGCCATCTTCTCCTTCTTCCTTTGTACTTGTTGATGAAGCATCTCCATATTTCCGATTTCTTGGTCCAACTCGTCCTCCTGGGGTGTTGGACTAGTGGCCTTCCTCTTCTGGCTTCGGGCCTCTCGAAGAGAAAGGGTCTCCTGGTTCGGGTCCAGCGGCTGCAGAGCGGCAGTCCCTATCGCTGAAGCTTTCTTCGGTGGCATGACGAAGGTCAGTGCTTGCCGAAGGTGGTCGAAAAGAGTTCACCGGAGGTGGGCGCCAATGTTGGGGACTTGTTCTCAAATGCTACGAGTCAAGAACAAGGCAACATAAAAACATTAAATGTTAAAGCCCTTCATCCGTCGAGGCATTATTTCCCTTAGGATATAATGATCTTCGGACGAAGGTTATGAAAGACATACCTTCATCGATGCAACATACAATAATGAAGAAAGAATCATATGAAATGTAAAAGATAACATAAACAATTATATATCAACTCATTTCTATTTTATTACTATGGAAAAATAGAAATGATATCAGATTACAAATGTACCTTCTGCTCGAAAGAAGGTAAAAGTACAAGCGTGACGCAAAAGCAGGATAACAAGTCAGCGTGAATAGTACGGGGGCATTGTTCATCTATTTATAGGCACAGGACGTAGCCCATGTAAAATTACATTCATGCCCTTTACATTTGCTAATGACTCTATAGTAATCCATCGAGGTCTAAATAGTCTTTTCCCTTTCAGGTCGGTTCCCCTTTTCTGCCATCACACCGAAGGTCCCCTGCGCATAGCTTCGGCTCTGCGCCAGCCTTCGCATTCTTTGTACTTCATATTGTGGTTCTGATCCGAATCCGAAGGTACCTGTTCATGTATTATACTCCAGAAACGTTGTTAAATCATGTTTTTGAGGACCTTCAGAAGACGAAGGCCCCCAACACTACTCATCCACAACCCCTCTTTATAGTACAGCTAAAACAAAATAGAAGACCTAATTCTATACCGAGTGTCCGCAACTCCTTCGACACTTGGAATACGAAGACCTTCATCTTTTGATTCGTCGTTTCAACCATCGCTTCAAGTTCTTATCTCAGGGATTGTTTTCACCATTGTAGTACAACTTCCTGTAATGCGACCTAACTTACCATTTGCTCTGCAAAACACACGTTAGTCACATATAATTTACGTTGTTATTAATCACTAAAACCAATTAGGGGCCTAGATGCTTTCAGGCCCTCTGCGAGAGGAAATCAAGCCAAGAAGAACCTCGATCGTGAGTTGTTGGCCGGTTAGGTTAGTGAGGAAAGCTCCCACCAATTATTGTAAATCAATTGCCATTCGTAGTGGCAGCTACGGGAGAAGCCGATGCAACCTTATCTAGGCAGGCACCCTCCTCCTTACAGGTGGAGTACTGGCGGCATAAGAAGCGGGTGGGAGTCTGTTGTGGAGTGGGTGGGTAGGACGCGACAATTGACATGGCATGGAGGTTGCGGATGGCGTGAAGACTGGCGCGGAGGTCATGGTTTGCTAGCGGACGATGAAGAGGAAGAAAAGGACGCGGGTGTTGGCGAGAGCCAATCCGCGTGAACGCGAGAAGCGGGAGGCTGGCTGGGGCGTGTCGTGTGGAGGGTGCGGGAGGCGACGCGGGTGTTGGCGAGCGTGCGCGGGCCTGGGGAGGGTGGAGTCATGGTCTGCTTGTGTACAGTAGGGGTGAGTTGATGTGAGTTTTGGTGTGAGTGTGTGCGTACATGAATAGATACTACAACTGTACTTGTAAGTGAGAGGCAATTAAAAGCCATTGCGCTGCATGGGAGACTTACCGCCAACTACACACTGCCGGGGCTGGGGTTGTTTCTGCGCTTAAACTCAATTGCCGCTTTTACATGCATGCCGCTGTTGCTAATTGTTGTCGAGCTATAGTGCTACCAGGTGTACCGAACTGAAGCTAGTTGTGTTGGGCTTGGGCCTCTGATGCAAGGCCGCCATGCTTGGGCCTCGAGGCTGGAATGACCAATAGAGGCCACGACGGGCTACATATATGCCGGTGGGGTCTGAGGAGGGTGAAGTCATGGTAATGCTCTACACTATTGGCTTAATAGATAGTAGTAGAGACTAGTAGTGAAGGTAGAGGGGTTCATAGGCTGCCTGCATCTAAAGGTACCCTCGGTAAAGTGTGACACAGATCTCTTCCTCTGAATTCTGAAAGGCATGAAGCATGATGAACAACGACTGCCTAAATTCATGGATGGACATGCCAAGCTCATTTTGTTTAGGTCCGTGGGCCCTGCTGTCCATCTGCTTTTCTTCAGCAAGCATCAAGAGATTTGGGACAACTAAGATGCCTAATTGGTCGGTCACTAGCTAGAAAATGAAAACAGTCTCATGCACCAACTCTGGCTTGCGAGATCTTCAATAGTCTCAGACTCTCAGCTTTGTCTAATCCAATATTTCTCGGCGTGTAAATAAAAAACTGATTATTATGCTCTCATACCTATCCTTCTCTCTTTTTTATCCTTGTAGATAGAATAGTCTCATCGTCCCAGATTATATTATCCTAAAAAAAATATTTAGTGCTTTATAACCGAAAGGGAAAAAGGTATAAAAAATTAGGGCTTCAAAAGCTAAATTGGACCTGATTCAAGTTAACTTGGATCAACAATTTTTTTATGAACTCCAACAACAACTCCTAAACCCACTCCTAAACCCACGTGGTAGTTAACTCCGTGAGATTAGACGCACATGAATAGGTCCCCTGACTGGGGTGCTATATTTAGCAACTATGACTTTGGATGCTATATTCATTTGATAGAAATTTATAAAATAACAACTTTGTTGGAAGCTATTTTAAGATCTTAACTCCTATATTTGAATATAGGACCCGACTTAAGTCCTCTCTTGGAGTTCTCTGACATAGTCATGCCAAATTAGATCTGGTTTTCGATTTGTTTTTTTTTTGTAAAAGGGTAAAAATATAAATAGTGTTTATGATTCTAGTTTTTGGTTTTTTTCGTAAACGTTTTGATGGTTTTTCTTTACTCACAACGCACGTACATGTTTGCCAGTACAGTTCTCTCGTTTATTGGGCTCATTTTTCTCATTCAGTATGAAAAGGCCCAACAAAAACCAGCATACGCGCAAGAACACCACAAAGGTCCACATATCCACGCTTTAGCCTAGGCCCACAGATCCCGAGCCCGACCCGCCGCTTCTCGGGCAGGGCAGCGAGTCGAGCACACAAACTCAAATGACAAAAGTGCCCCCTACACAAACGCTAGGCCTCAAACTGGCTGAACCCCTTTCCGTCATTTGGCAAATGGAAATGATAAACTAATGAACCCGTCCTCTGAAAAGCGGAAGGCGACGCAGTGGCCGTACAGTAGTGTCACCTGCACATTGCAGACCGCCTCAGCGCCTCACCAAGCGAAACTCGTTGGCGGCTAGGGTTTTGCTGCCTCCCGAGCCCAAACCCTAGAGCACCCGCGCCCATCCCATGGCGTGCTAGGCTTCGATTGAGACTGGGGGGATTAGTACCGCAGGCTGGGATTAGAGCAAGCGCCGAGCGGAAATGGCATCGAGTAACCAATTCGATCTACTTGGAGACGTCGAGAACGACGACCCTGCCCACCTCCTCGCAGCTGCCGAGAAGAAGGCGGCCGCGGTGCCTAAGCCCGCGCCGGCCAAGTTGCCCACCAAGCCTCCGCCGCCCGCGCAACCTGGTGAGCCTATAGCGATACGCTTCCGATGTCGAGGTTGGAATTATCCGATTTTGAGATCCTGTGGTGCCGTCTCGACCTCGGAGTTTTAGAGTATTATTTTGAAATTTCACTCTTCTGTTGCCCCGTATTATTAGTATTCGTATTCGCCGGTGGTGATATCACGCCCTTTTGTGATTATAGTGAGGGAGGAAAGGAACTATGGTGCTCCACCGCGCGATGGTCCAGGACGTGGAAGAGGCGGCCGCGGTGGCAGGACTGGCCCGAGGCGAGATTTTGGCGATGCTGATGCCCACGGCTTTGAGGGGGGGTATGGTGGCGGCGGCGGCGGCGGTTTTGGGGACGGTGGAGTTGCTCGCGGTGAAAATGGTGAGGGTAGGCAGGCAGAGAGGGGCCGTGGGCCCCGCCAGCCTTACCGTGGAGGTGGGCGACGTGGTGGGTACAGCGATGGGCAGGCTGGGAATGAGTTCGGACGTCCTCGCCGGGCATACGAGCGCCACAGCGGCACAGGCCGTGGCTACGGGATGAAGCGTGAAGGGGCTGGGCGTGGAAATTGGGGAACTGCAACTGATGAAGGCCTTGAACAGTTAAGATTTTCGCTATTCAGTCTTCAATATGTGGTTTGATGAACCACTCAAGTTACTACGATGGAGATGTAGAGTTTTGACCTTTTGGTGTGTGTGGCATATAGGGACACTGTGGATGCTGTTAATCCTGAGGAAACTACTGCCGTGGTGGAGGATGAGAAGAAACCTGAAGATGCACCACAGTCTGAGGTTGAGAAGGACAAGGAGGGCGCGGAGAATGAAGAAGAAGAAAAGGAACCTGAGGATAAGGTATATTTCTAGTTTGTACTAAGATGCTCTTGCTACCATATTCCGCGTTGCAATGTGTATGGTTGTAGTATGCCTAGCACATTCTGTAAGGGTGATGGTAGCACCCTTTAACATGCTTAGCACCTCTTGTGGTTTTGGGTACTGTGACACTTACAATGTTCTTAACATTTGTTTATATATATGGAAAAATGTGTAGTAGACTGGTGGAAATATTTTATGATTCTTTTTTAGTTTCATTCATGTCAATCCTTGCTCGGTAGTATAGTTATTTATTCTAGAACCTTTTGCTTTAAAATCAGTGCTGCTGTGCCACAGTGCCAACATGGGGCGCTTCTTGGTGATTGCATTATTTTTGTATTTAGAGTCTCTTCTGCTTTTCGATCCATTACTTTTTGCTCTTCTCTGCCAAATGCAATGGCCATATATTAGAGTGTATGCTTTCACGTCAGTTTTCCAGTTATGCGAGATTCATGTTGTATCTCGGATATTGTACTAGCACCTAACTTTGACTATGGTGAGCCATTGATTCGCTGTTTTCAATGTTTCTGGATATGACCAACTGTAGCACACACAAAAGAAATGGATTGTTGATATTCATTTTCACTCATACCAGTTCATGATTTGATGCATCAGATGTGATGTGATGCCACTTAATATTGAATGAACTGTTTTTGTTGCACAGTTGATATATCTAGAGAAAAAATGATGCTTTGATCAATCCAGAACCTGCATACTTGCTGGAATTAAGTTGGGATGTTTTTTTTTGGGCATCAAAATAAAGTAGTCTGTGGAATGATGTTTGCTCCGACCATGACGCAGGAGATGACTCTGGAGGAATATGAAAAGGTACTGGAGGAAAAACGAAAAGCTTTACTCTCCCTTAAGGCTGAGGAGAGAAAAGTTGAAATTGACAAGGAGCTACAGGCCATGCAACAACTGTCAGTTAAAAAGGATGGCGATGAAGTGTTTATCAAGCTGGTACGCTACATGTGTGCATACTGCTCTTTCCTCTCTTTTTTACCCCTGTTGGTCACAGCCGGTTTTGAACGATTGTAGGGCTCTGACAAGGACTTGAAAAAGAAAGAAAGTGCTGAAAGAGAAGAACGGGGCAAGAAGGTATATATCTGATATTTTTCACCTGCTTCAGTCTGATATAATCAGAGTCACTGTTGTTTCCCTGACCGTCATGTCTGTTTTATGTTTTCCTTCCTCTCTCAAGTCCCTGAGCATCAACGAGTTCTTGAAGCCAGCTGAAGGCGAGAGGTACTATAACCCTAGTGGCCGTGGCCGTGGTAGGGGCCGTGGGGGGTTCCGTGGTGGTTACAACGGCGGTTATCGGGGACCAGCTTCTGCTCCAGCGATCGAAGACCAGGCTCAGTTCCCTGCCCTGGCCTAAGCACAGCTCGTGTTCTCGCTCAAGATTGTGTCACTTTTGCGGAGTGCGTCAGTCAGTCCTAGTGTTGTTGCTCCCAAGCTTGCTTTCCGGATTATGTGTATCCAACATTTTCTGATGTTATGTACTGGTGTGCTCGTGATTGCATGGTTTTGCTAAGCTCAGCTGAGGGGTGTCGTGTTCTGTTTGCCTGGCTGATAGCTGTTGACAGATTTGTCACACATCCTTCGAGCCTGACCGGTATCCAGATTTATTTACTTTTTCCCTCGGATCAGCCATGGGAGGAAATAGTACACCATTCTTTGCATTAGCCATTGAGTTTGATTACATCGTTAATTTGTCAGCCATGTGCATATCTAGAGGCTAACATGTTCTTTGATATGTCGTCGAGACGGCGGTCCATGATCTCCGAGACAGCCTGCAAGAAGACAGTCTCGCATCCTCCTCCCCGTTCCGCCGCCTCACGGACGATCTCTTCGATGGCGGACTCCTTGGTCAGGGTCTCTCTGCACATGATGCTCCCGATGTGGAAGGCGGTGAGGCCCCTCTCCACACCCTTCTTCAGCAGCATGGTGGCGACGCGCAGCGTGCGCGCGCACTCGCGCGACACCTCCCACCCGTGGAGCCTCAGCATGGCCACGTCCTCCTCCGCGTCCAGGGACCGCACGTACTCCACCGTCTCGTCGCCGAAGGGCTCCCGGCACTGAGGCCAGTAGAGCCACTCGAAAGTGCAGTCCTCGAACTGCATGCCAGGTCACTCCAAGATGAAGAGAAGAAGTGGGAACCAAAAATGAAAAACCAGACAGGAAAACATCTCACGCTCTCCGGCAGACAGTATCCATGGTCGATGGGAACCAGCGACATGCCTCCGCCGCCGTCGTGCTTGCAGACGAGTATGTTTCCGGCGTGGCGATCGGCGTTGGCGAGCCGTATGTCCAGCACGCAGATCTTGTGGACCTCCTGCACCGGGAACGCGCTGGGTCCCATGTCCTCGCAGCTGCCGCAGTTACTAACGAAGGCCTGCATGGACCCCAGCTTGGGCACCGGCGCCCTCGCTCCAGCTCCGGCTCCGCCCTGCCTGAAGGCTCCGTGCGTGCACCGGACGAGCGCGGTCGGCGGCACACCGGCGAACCCATCATCCGCGGTCCCGCTCCTGGGTGGGTGGTCGAGGATGTAGGCCGCGACCTCCCTCAGCGCCCCCTCCCCGACGCGCGTCCCTTTCTTCAGCCCTTCGCCTGTGGACGACACGGGGAGGCCGCGCGGGTTGTTGGCGGCCATGGGCTCCTCGTCCGCCGGCTTGAACACGGCCACGTGCCGCTGCCCCGTCGCGTCCCGCATGAAGTAGGCTCCCCCCGTGCCCTCCGACGACATGATGGGCGCGTTCCCGCTCTCCATCCCGGCGAGCGCCGCGTCGACCATGCCACGCACCGCCGCCTTATGGTCGCCGCCTACGGGCTCGATCCTGACGTCGTCACGCCGTGGCGGTGGCGACGGCCGCCCGGATCCGGCGTCGCGCGCGACGACGGAGCGCCGCACCAGCAGGTGGATCACGGCGCCGTCGGCCCTGCACACGTCGTGGATGAGGTGGCGGTCGTCGAGGTCCTCGCCCTCGAGCACGAGCCGCTGCTCGCCGGGGCGCGCCGCCGCGGGGAGGTCCTTGGCGATCTGCTGCTTCACGTACCCGACGGTGCGCCCGGGCTCCACGCGGAACCTGAACTTGCCGCCCTGCACGGTCTCCACGGTGATGAGGCGCACGTCCGGTACGCGGATGACCAGGTGCACCACGTTGCCGTCCGCCACGCCGTAGTCCCGGATGCGCCCGTCGTCGCGCGCCAGCTCGCGCCCGCCGAAGACGAGCTTCTGCTTGCGCGCCCTCACGCCCCGGGACGTCTGCACGCGGAGCTTCACCGAGGCGATGGAGTCGGACGCCATCACCCGCATCGGCAACACGGCCAGGCCCGGCGCCGTCAGGTAGATCACGATGGCGGCGGCGGCGGCGGCGAAGGAGGAGGACGACCTCGCGCAGTGCGGACGCAGCGGGAGGAGGCCGCCGTCCCTCGTGCAGACGGCGGTGGCGCCGGCCGCCGACATCGTGGCTGGCTGAATCCTGTCGCCTCGATCTTGTAGCACAACAAGGACGGCTGAGGAGGCCGGCCGGTCAGTCGCGACGATCCGCGTGATCGACGACCTTGTGGCGATGGGATGGAATTGGTGGAACGCCAACAGGCGCCTTCTCCTTTGGTGGTGAATTCAAATGCAACGAACAAAGCTTCTAGCCGGCCGCCACCGCGCGCTCTGAAGAAGTAACTACTTGGAATGACGTGGAGCTTCTTCCATGGCTACGTTAGTTTGATTTCTTTCGATCTGATCTGCCCCTAGAATGAATTAAGGGAACAACCTAGCTCCGACCGACGATCCCCTTGCTTGTCTCGGCAGGCACAGAGACGTGGCAGTAGCAGAGGAGGCTGCGATCGATGCTAGAGGGGACGGGAAGGGACGATCGACGACGGTACGTACAGAGCTGGTCCAAGACGACGATGGGGTGGGGGAAGGGAAGGGACAACCTCACCACACTCGATGTCCCTGGCTCGTGTCCAGCGACGGAGTTCGCGAGCGCAAAGGACACGCGAGCGGGCGATGGGTCCTTACCACCAAGGGGAAGAACCGAGGAAGAGAGGGAGGCGCCGGAGCCTCTTATATGGATGGATCAGCGCGGCCAGCCGGCCACGCACGGCAGCGCGAAGCTTAGCACACACCACCAACAGCCTGTCCCTGACCCCCTTGTCGATCGCTAGCTAGTAACGGCCGGTCTGGGGGGCAGCCAAAATTAGGGCCAGCTGTCTCTCCTGTCCTGGTTTGGTCTGGACGCATGGCATGGCACCCACGCCGCGCCATGGCTGTACCTCTCCCTTCTAATTAACAACCAGCGAGCTGAGCTACACAGCCGCGGGCGCAGCAGTGTCCAGAGAGCCATTCATGCATTCTGTTCTCTCATTCCACTGGTACGCCGCGAATCGAGGGGAGGAAGAGAAGAGGCGCTGCCGTGGAAGAAGAGAACGGTTGCAATGGCTGGCTCTGGTCGGCCCAGGTCACTGTGGTTTGCTGGAGTTGGGCTGAACCTGGGCCAGATGCACGGATGCCGTGACGTATGTTTACTTGGTCTGTGGCCGAGGACTAGCTCCACTGAAAGGAACGAAAGATGATCTCTCGTTTGATGACATGTACCACACACTCATTACTCATCATCTATTGCACAATAACGCCTACTTGTTCTAGAGCAAGGGAATTGAGAGTGCTAGATCCTTTAAAGCATCTCCAATAATATCTTAAATTGGTGCTCAATTTATAAAAAAACTACTCTAAGAGTGCCCTATTCTATAGATTTTTATAAAAAAACACAACATAATGGCTGATTTGGTGACCATAGATCACGGGGTATTGAAGGGATTGAGGGAGTTTATTTCCTCCTCAATCCCTTCCAATCCCCCGTGATCCCCTTGTCATCAAATCAACCCTAAGTGTCCAAGATATACAACACCTGAGACTAATGTCATATTCTTGTTACTACATCATTCTCAACATTTTTTTCCTAGTAATGTAATTTACTTTCTAAAATACATGATTTAGGGCTTAACTGTTGGGACACAATTTGTTTTTAGTGCCCTAAATAAGTATTTTAATTTTTGTGGATCTATTTTGAGTCGTCTTATTGGGACTATTTTGAGTCGTCTTATTGGAGATGCTCTTACTATTTAAAATTGACTAGTAAGTGAATTTAGCCCTCTCACCCCTTAAATTTCTTGTCCCCAAACAAGCCCTTAAGCTTTCTACATGCTAATATAAATCATGATTTTTCTCATTTTTCCGTCACTCTTTCACCTCTGTCCACCTCTCCTTGCTCCCCACCTTTAAATAGTTAAAAATGATAAAAAAATATATACATAAATGTGAATATAAACCATGGTTGTTTGCTCTAAACCCATATTTACACTCTCTTAACCAACAAAACATGCATGTCTCTGTGTTTTATACTTTATACTTAAACATAGTATAGATAATTTAACCAGGGTTGTTGATTCCAAATATATTTACATCCATTCAGCAAACAGAATGCATATATTTTATGTTTTATATATTCAAACATACTATATATTTTTTATAAAATAGTAGGGAGAAAATAAATCAGATTGTGTCGAGTCTAGTCCACTATGCCGCACTTAAAACCCAGGCTCGACACGGTGGTTGGGTTGAGCCTAACTCGTCATGCTGCACCTAAGGTCCAAGAACGATATGGTGATCGAGTTGGGTCAGCATGGGACGGTGGACAATGGGCGGGTGCCATGCTTGGGCCATGCTAAACCGTGGCGAGATTCACAAGAGGATCCCGTGGTCACCATCCCCGTTGGTCGCTTGGGACCTTCGGTGATTACTCTAGTGGCGACAAGGTGAAAAGGGGAGGAGGAAGGGGCGACAACAACTAGGGTTTGATGTCGCTTGAGCCGTCTCACACAGGAGACAACGTCGGATTGGAATTGTGGTTTGGTTTCACACTCGACATATGAAATGCATTTATACCGGTTACATGGTAAACACGTTGAGTTTGGCACAACGACTAGTTCAAATAGAACATAAATCATCATAACAATTTGGAATATGTTTGAACAATTGCACTATTTAATCAAGGTCTACCTATATAGCAATTCCGGTGCAAATCTCAACTAAACTCCAAATGAATCTAGCAAACCAACATTTGAAGAAAAGATGATCAATGCTCTCATTGCAGTTACAATAACAATATTTTAAACTACCCTTCCACTTTTTTCTAGCTAGATTATCTTTAGTGAGTGTAACTCCTTGATGAATAAACCAAAGAAACACCTTGAATTTCAGGGGTACCTTTGTTTTCCAAACTGGTACCTTTTTAGGTACAACATCAAGGTTGCACAACCTATAAGTTGTATAGGCTGTAATATAGCACAAATATGTTGCCATTCAGCCTTAATTCTTTCTATTATTGCCCTCCTGAAAATTAAATTGTTGGATCATACCTCACTACTTCAGCCACAGATGTATGTTTTCTAAAGGCTATATTATATAGGCTTGGATACTGAATTTTTAAAGCTCTTGCACCAAGCCAGAGTTCATCCCAAAACCTAATTTGCTCCCCATCTTGGAGATCAAAATGACCAAACTATAGAAATTGGTCTCTAACCCCCAAAAGTCTAGATCAAATCTGGGAATTATCCTTTTTACATTGTACTTGTGAAATTGCCTTCCTAGCTAGTGATATGCTTTTTCCTAATCATATTTTGCCGTAGACTGTCCTCGTTGAAAAGCCTAAACAACCATTTACTGAGGAGACAAGTATTATGTAGTTGTAAGTCCTTTATCCCTAGACCACCCTGCTCAACTGGTCTGCACATAATATTCCATCTTGCTAGCCTATATTTGTTCTTCTATTGTTCTCCTTGCTAGAAGAATCTTGATCTAAAGAAATCAATTCCCTTCAAGACCACTTTAGGAATTTTAAAGAAGAAACCATATAAACTTATCTATTTGTAGAAGTAGATGTGCTCTCACCTGTTTTGGGGAGGACAGGTATAAACATCGGCTTAGTTTTAGCGAGAGGATAAGGAAAGACAAAGTTCAAATACATACAATACCTATTTTTTAGCTTTCATGGTTGCTTTATAATTTTATAGTTTATCCTCTAGAGCTATAATCTGGAACATGTTTATTTATTCATAACTTTATAGTGCTGCTATAGTTAAACCAGAAAATTGTCTACAATAAGGTATTTGATTGTTGAATAAATAGAAATATTCCAGATTAAATTTCGAATAAATCATGAACAACAATAAATAAACTAGCATGTTGTTTCCTAAGAGGCTAGCAAGAAGTACGCAGAACACATTATAACAACACATAAACCGAAGTACGAGATTAGATCTAAAGATGCATACTGATTAGACATACTATTTGATGACATGAAAGCGGCAGGGTCGACGACGTTAGCAGTAGTCATGTAGATGAGCGTGAGTAGTCACGTGCAGACACTTCCTAAAAAGCTTAGTCGGTTTCTCCTGGTGCAGGATCTCAAAGGCGACGGATTCCGAAGACCTACTCTCCCGATCACATATGCATGTCGGCGCTCGAGATGAAGAGCGACGGCGTAGTAGTAAGTATAGGTAAAACCTAACTCGTGTTAGGATAGATCTTTGGCGATGGTTGTCAGGTGAATTATATAGGGTTGCATCCACGAACCGATAAGGACCCACGTTCTGATCTGATCGTGATCCGATAAAGACTTAAATCCTTATCTCATCGCGATCGAAGTCGTGCCCCTACAAGGCGATGAGCCGGCTCTTTTCCCCGCCCCCACCCCCGGCAAGGCGAGCGCACACACGTGTGGCACTTTATCCTATATCTCCTCAACCATAACTTGATAGGAGAGGGAAGCCTCCACATATAAAACTAGTCTCACTCTACTTCTACACTCTACTTCTACTTATGAGAGAAATAGGGCACTAGAAGGTAATTGAATTTCTTAATTATGTTTGGCCCATAAATCCAATAACAAGTAGAGTTATGGGAACATGATGCCTCGTAGCCCTTACGGCAACAGTACTTTTGAATTTATGCTCGGAGCTGTGCCAGGTCTTTACGGGCGTGTTTGTGACTCTGTACCGAGCCGGCCCGTCCAACATGATCAGGCCAGGCCTGGGTTGGCCTGCTTCTCCAGCTGCAACTAACCGTGTTTGCGTTCATATACAAAATGAGCCCGGTTTGGTCCAGATGCTGTTTGCCACCCCCTCGGTTACCTGCCATCACCGGCCATCACGTGAAATTTTCATGCCTTGCACCACGAGCATGCCACGAGCAGCCGAGCCCAGAAAAAACGAACTCCAGCGCCGTTTCCAGGGAGCCAGGCGGAGCCGTCGCTTTTGCACACAGACGACCGTGCTCGTAAGCAGGCCAGTCACACAAACACACCCAGTTGCAGCCCGGGAGCGCAGCCGGGCTGCTGGGCCAGCATCGCAAACACGCCCTACAAGCCCTAGAACATGGCGTGGCTGTGCCTGTGCCTGTGCAGGTTCATCTGGTGGAGTGTCTGAAGATGATGGTTGGCACTAGAAGGTAGTGAGTGGATCTTGACATGGCCAGCCAACGAATCCAAGGCAAGCTCAAGCGATCCCTATGAGAGAAAGAGGGGCACAACAGATCACCATCATGTCCAAGTTCAGTTCAGTTCAGTGCATTTCGTCTCGTCTCGTCTCGTCCTGCGTTTCCCGTGGGCCTCATTATTTTATTGGTGGGCCGGCCACTTGGGTTGGGGATCCACTCGGCCACTCCGATCCCGGAAATATCTTCCACCGTCTCCTCTCGCCTCCTCTCGCCTCGCCTCGTCATGTCACGTCTCCCAAAGTCCCATCTCGCCTTCGCTTAAACCACACCCATCGCACCCAGCCAGCCCTCGCCAATCGCCACCCATGGCCGCCACCGCCGCCATCCACCTGCGCCCGCTCCGTTCCGTCGCCGTCTCCTCCGCGAGGTCACGCTCGCTCCTCCACCTCCTCGCCCGGCCCCTCTCCTCTTCCCAATCGTCCTACGCCTACCGCCCTTCCCCTACAGCGCCCGCCGCCGCCGCCCCCAACCATGTCCACCACCCTCCCCATCACCACCAGTCGGTGCCTCCCCCAGGACCCCTTCCACAGTGGTCCGCGCAGGGACATCCGCCTCCGCCGCCCCGTGGCTATGGGCCTCCACCGCCGCAGCACCAGCATGTGCCGCCTCCGCCACCACGCGGCTACGGACCTCCACCACCGCCTCCGCCTCCACACGGCCACGTACCTCCGCCGCCTCCGCCGCGACACGGCCACGGGCCTCCACCACCGGGCCAGCACGTACCGCCGCCCCTGCCACCACACGGCCACGGACCTCCGCCACCGGGCCAGCACATGCCACCGCCACACGGCCACGGACCTCCACCACCGGGCCAGCGCGTACCGCCGCCACACGGCCACGGACCTCCGCCACCGGGCCAGCACATGCCACCGCCACACGGCCACGGGCCTCCACCACCGGGCCAGCGCGTACCGCCGCCTCCGCCGCCACACGGCCACGGACCTCCGCCACCGGGCCAGCACATGCCACCGCCACACGGCCACGGGCCTCCACCACCGGGCCAGCGCGTACCGCCGCCTCCGCCGCCACACGGCCACGGTCCTCCACCACCGGGCCAGCACCTACCGCCGCCTCCACCGCCACACGGCCACGGTCCTCCACCCCCGCACCAGCAGGCACCGCCGCCGCCTGAACCTGTGGCGGGGCCTGGGGAGCTGATGGGACTGTGCCGGGAGGGGCGGGTAAAGGATGCCGTGGAGCTTCTCTCCAAGGGTGCGCGCACCGACCTTGCCACCTTCTACGAGCTCGCGGCCACCTGCTCCAACCCTAAGCTGCTGGAGGAGCTCAGGAAGGTGCACGACTTCTTCCTTCGTTCTCCCTTCCGCGGCGACCTCCGGGTCAACAACATGCTGCTCGCGATGTATGCCAAGTGCGCAGCCATGCCCCATGCCCGCAGGACGTTTGACAATATGCCTGACCGCGACATGGACTCGTGGCACATCATGATCGACGGCTACTCTGTCAATGGACTTGGGGACGAGGCGCTGCGTCTGTTCGAGCTGATGAAGGAGTGTATGGCACCCACAAGTCAGACCTACCTGCTTGTGCTCAATGCCTGTGCCAACTCAGAGGCCATCGAGGAGGCGCTCCTTTACTTTGATGCCATGTCCAGGGACCATGGCATTGAGCCTGGTGTGGAGCACTATGTTGGGATCATTGAGGTCTTGGGGAAGTCAGGGCATCTCAACGAGGCTCTGGAGTTCATTGAGAAGCTGCCTTTCGAGCCCAATGCCATGGTGTGGGAGTCACTCTTGAACCTGGCCCGGATGAATGGAGACATTGATCTTGAGGACCGGGCAGAGGAGTTGTTGGTGTCGCTTGATCCGTCCAAGGCAAATCCTAAGAAGCTCCCAACCCCACCTCCCAAGAGGCGCCTGGGAATTAACATGCTTGATGGGAGGAACAAGCTAGTAGAGTACAGGCTGCCACCAAAGATTGAAAAGAAGGTGGTCAATGAGCAGAGGTATGTCCCAGACACAAGATATGTGCTCCATGACATTGACCAGGAGGCCAAGGAACAGGCATTGCTGTACCACAGTGAGAGGCTGGCAATTGCTTATGGTCTGATTAGCACTCCAGCAAGGACTCCACTTCGTATCATTAAGAACCTGAGGATATGTGGTGACTGCCACAACGCCATCAAGATCATGTCAAGGATCGTTGGGAGAGAGCTTATTGTGAGGGACAACAAGAGGTTCCATCACTTCAAAGATGGAAAGTGCTCCTGTGGAGATTATTGGTGATAATGGATTAAAGCCGCTCTTCTATCCTTTATATGGAGCTGCTGGCAGCCATGGTTTCAGTTGATAATAAGCAATATGAAGGTATCCAATGGGTGTTGCTAGTATTTTGTCATCCTTAAATATGCTTAAGATACTTAGCTGCAAGCACTTGTATCATGCAAGGCTATCACTTGTTGATGCGCTAATCGATCCTACTCTCCTCTGTATCAACATCTTGTTTCCCATGGGAAAACATGTGCTGGTCTGGAGTATATAACAACTATACGGTTGTAAGAGCTGGGTCTTCCTTGCATTACTTTGACTAAAACGAATCTTATATATCTGTGCGCATGTATTTTTATTTTCTTGTTTTATTATGTGCAGTCTATGTTGGGATATACTACCGGTCAATTTTTAATTAGCATTGAACAATTTATTGGGATAGTGGGCAGAACCGAGGGCATTAGTTTTCAGGGTTTCACCTTTAGCCCTTTCTTTTCCTTCCCTATCCCGCGGCCTACTGATTGAGATTGCCTGGTGCTGGAGCTGGCGTCGGGCCGGGGAGCAACCCAATGCCGATTGCATTCGTTTCACCCAAGTGGAAGCAACTTTTCCAAAGTCTGTGCTGGTTGGTTCCATGAGGCGGCAAGGCGCATCATCATCCCAAGGAGATTGCCAGGTACTCCTACTGTACAGTAGTAACCATTAACAATTAATGGTGTGTACAATTATAAAAAAAATCAGCAATCGCACCAGCACCAGTTTCAGATGCAACAAGCTCATTATTTCCGTCTCCCTCTCCCCGAATCTAGCTGATGGATAACTCACTCAATGTAAACCGTTGTCGATAAAATTAAAGAGAGGAATGTATAGTGGTTGTTAAGAACGGAAATGTAAAGTGAAATTAGAGAATGGTGTAGTGAATGGTTGCCTAATCCTAGGAGACAACTGTTCACTGCATCCATGTCAAAGGACATGTCCTTTGGTTACATGATTAATTAACTAATCCATGTCTAATCCTATTGCTTCAAGAGATATCTTGTGGTAGATGAGATCACTTGAAGAGGCGTCTATTTGGGGAGACATCTTTTCACAACACTCCCCCTTGATCGAATCTTCCTTGAGATCAATGTGTTGTTAATTTCTCGAAAAAAGCCCTATGAGAAAAACTTGAGGAATATATTGATATGCCATAAAAACTCCTTTGAACCTTGTTGGGGGCCTTCGGCTCCCGAAGGTCCTCAAAAACATAGTTTGACAATATTTTCCAAGTGTAATATGTGAACATGCACATTCGGAACAGGCACCTTCGGAGTCAGGTCGCGAATATACAAAAGCATGGTTAAGACGAAGCTTGACTGGAATGAAAAACGATTATGACGAAGGATAAGACGATCACGAAGCTATGTGCAGAAAGGCTTCGGCACAATAACAGAAAAGAGGAACCGACTTAAAGATGAAAAGCCAAATTAGACCTCGAAGAATTATTATAGTTATTGATAAATGTAAAGGGCATCAATGTAATTTTACACGGGCTGCGTCCCGTGCCTATAAATAGGTGAACAGTACTCCCGTACTGTTCACGCTGACTTGGCATACGCTTTTTCACATCACGTTTGTACCTTTACTTTACATCAATCTGAAGGTACATTTGTAATTCGTTTTTATGAATTTAATAATGGAAATATATCGATGATAATGCTGGTATTATTACTCGCACATTATATATAGTTGCTCTGTTTAACCATTTATCAACCTAACGAAGGTCTTTTCTTTCGTAACCTTCGTCCTAGATTCATTATACCCGAAGGGATATACTGTTTCTAAGGACGAAGGAGTTCGACATTTAACACTTTTATGTTGTCTTGTTCTTAATTCATAGCATTTGAGAACAAGCCCCCAACAAACCTAGTGGGAAAATAAGGAGAGATAATATGGCGTATATAGTTGTGATTAATAAATCACTATGTATTCGGTAGCTCCTTGAAAAACCCTATGGGGAAAATGGGAGATACGACATAATATATTGAACTTCTCCAAAAACCATATAGGAAAAATATGAGAAGTTAATGAGTTGATATATTGTTGAAAACTCCTATAAAAACCTAGTGGGAAAATTAGGAGAAAACTGATACAGTATATTTAAGTGATTATATCTAATGAGCTCATATCAGAGCTAGTGAGGACAATGCATGTCTTTGATGTTCTCCTTAAAAACCTCGATGGGGAAAACAGGATAATATGACATATGTTATGATCTATGGATCATAACTGTAATAACCTCCCCAAAACCTCATGGGAAAAATATGAGGAAGAATACTATGTCTTTGATATCTTCTCAAAAACCTCTTTGGGGAAATACAAGATATGACATATATCATGTCCTGTATATCTCCCTCAAAAACCCTGATGGGGAAAATAGGAGATATGACATGTTATTTTATTGATATTGCCTCGTTGAAAACTTTTTATGAGAAATCTTTGTGGGGAAAAACTCATACAAGGAAGAGTACAATATGATGTTTGAACAAGTTATTGTTCACGAGGAGCACTCCCCCTGAACCTTGCAACTCTCACAATCATTGTATACCAATTCCATAGGTGTGGTGTAGGTATAGACTTATTGAGTAGATCTGCGAAGTTATCGCAAGATGTTTATATCCTTGTTATAGGCACAAAACATTTATTGGGGCAATATATTTGATATTGCTCATATGAGACCTATTTGCATCTTGATAATATAAGCAACATTATCTTTGTAGATAATGGATGGTGATCCGATGGAATCACTATTGATCATTCAATGAAGTCATACATGTTTGAGCTTCAGAATGATAGGTGGAAGTAACCATTGGAGTCTAGTTAGTGACTCTTGTGAGGAAACTTTACCACTATAGAATCAGTATGTGATCTGGCAATATGGAGAATAAAAATGGTTAGTAATTTTGATATCCCATCATGGTCGCATCTTGATAACAAAATCAAGTTCTTTCGTTGCTATATAGATATCGATAGACATTCGTTTCATTACAACCAATTGACATTATTGGGGTTGTGCTATTTTTGAGCTAGCTTGGTATTTGCAAATGCAATATCAGGCCTATTGTGTCCCTAATATCTAATTACAATCATAGTACAAATTATCAGGGACTATGTTGTCTTTCCCTCTCTAAGTCGGTGCCATCCTTCGTCTTATGCATGCCACCATGTCGAAGCTCCTTCGATTGTAGCTTCGGCATATATCTTCATGTCGTGCCTGCTTGCATATCGTCCTGCCAAATGTGTCTTTGTTTAGAGGACCTTCAGCGGAGAAGAAGGCCCCCAACAGTAGCCCCTTCGTGGTGCTAGATCATTTTTTGTAACGAGCTCGATCTGCAAAAAACTCGAAGACCTCGGAATGTCGAAGGTCCGAAAAACACCTTCCCTGAGCTCGTTGCCGAGAAACGATTATAATATTCTAGGCATCGGACGGTCCACCGTTCAGCGAGTGCAAGCGGCCTGGCGGTTCACATTCCCCCTGCAACACTATATAAACAGACGGGTTGGTGAGGAATTACCACATCATTCATTGCCATTTCACTGTTGTGCTGTCAAAAAATTTGACCATAGCCGAAGCTTTCAGCCGAGTGCACGAGCTTCATTACCAGACGAAGGCCAGGGCAGATGGCCTTCATAAAAATTTTGGCTGTTATAATTTTGCGTATCGGAAGGATATGAAGGCACCAGTCCTTAGCTATCGCACCAAATGGCCAACTGGTTGGAAGAGTGAGTGGTTCTATATGAAGGCTGACGAGAAAAAGAGGGAAAAGTTGATGACCATGGTCATGAGTCCACTGTCCTTGAGCTTCAGAATGACCAGACCCTTATGCAATATGCAACTGGGGTCACCATGTCAATTGGCTGAAGTAGAATTTAGGGTGGTAGCTGGCAAATCAGTACTAGGGACTTGGTACAAGAATACTTAGCAAACAAAACATATCTGACATCAAGTGACTGGGGAATGCCGAAGAGAAAAGAAGTGGGGAAGAAGCATGAACTTGTTCGACTTGCTTACCGCTTTAAGTTTGAAAAACAATTCAAGAAGCCTTGCAAAGAATGGCTAGATATGATTGATACCATGTGCAATGAGATACTTGGAAATTTTACCAAGAAGGAAGATCAGCTGATGACCGCAGCCTTCGGTACCCAGCTGAAACAAAGATTGAACCCCCCCCCCCCCCCCGATTATGAAAAACTTGACAAAGGGGTCGAAGGAGTGAAAAGGAAAAAGAATTGTTAGTATTCTAAACATACAGGCTGCCAGAATGGTGAAGGAAGATGAGAAAGTTTTTAAGAAGACAAAATCTACTCCTGAGCCGAAGGCGACAGTTTCAAAAAAGAGGAAACTTGAAGCTTCGGAGCCGAAGGTAACTGAGGCAACAAAAGAGACTGCTTCAACACCTCCTGCTACTGAAATAGCAGAAATTTTAAAGGTAATGACTGAATATTTACCCATCAAGCTGCTAAGTCCTCTGGGACCAGAACTAACAAAACTTTTACAGAAGAAGGATCAACCCTCGGCCATAAAGAAGAAGACTGAGGGTCAGAAAAAACGAAGAATTGTTAATGTCATGCAAGCTATTAAGCGGACACCACCTCTGAACTCGGCGTCCAGAATAATGTCTGTTGCAAGTGCCGAGGGTATTGCCGAAGTTGAAACCTCTGTCGAAGCGACTGTTGCCGAAGCTGCCGATCTTGAAACTACAGTGTCTGAAATTGACAAACTTCTTTCGGATATGGCTGCAGAAGAAGCGGCTGCAGCTGCAGAGAAGGTCATGGCCGCAGTGCCTGGCAAAGGAAAAAAGATTGTTGATGCTGCTTCAGAAGAAGAAGATTTTGAGCTTTAGAACCTGGTGGGTCAAGAATTATCCGAGGCTAAGAAAAAGAAGTTAAAGGAATATGGTATATCCTGTGGCTACCAGCCAGGAGCTATGTTTTTTGGTGGAATTAACGAAGAAGCCATGGGATGTATTCGCGATCGTGCCGGGGCGAAAATAATCGGCACTCTATCAAAGAGTGTTGGTTTTCCGAAGCTTGAGTCTGATATAAGTGGCTACCGGCGACAACATATCGTCGGCAGTCTCTTTTACTCCAACTTCAAGGTAAAATTCTTTTGTCTAAATTTTTGTTATCTTTGTGATGAATTAAAATTTTCTGACGTCGGCTTATTTTCACAGAGTATGCTGCTAAGCAAAGCACTAAGAATGCAGCAAGACCTTGAAGACAAGAAGAATGAGATCATAATTGAAGGCTTGGAAAGCAAAATCACTGATTGCGAAGCTTCTCTTGAGAAAAAGGACTTCTTGCTTCAGGCAACAGAGGGTTCCCTCGTGGAGCTTCAAGCTAAGAATGCTAGATTAAACGAGGAGCTTCTCCAAGTTCAAGCAGCCTTAAAGAGAAATTCAGAATGCTTTGAACAAGAGAGGCAAGAAATGCAAGCAAAGTGCAAAGCCGAAGCTGATAATAATACGAAGCTGTAGGAATCTTTGAAAGAGCTTCATAACAAATGTCTGGAATTTGGCAGCCGCTGCGTGCAACGATTAAAAGGGATCTTCAGCTCGGTTGGGGCCAGTTCTGATGAAATTGCCCCTTCAGCTGAAGAAACATTAGATACCTTCAAGCATATTGAAAATGAAGTTGATGCGCTTGATGAAGTAATAACAGGGCACTATGACTTCTGTGCTCTATTAGCTTCTCGCGGCACAGCTGCTGCATTCTTGAAGGCCGGCTGCACGCATGGAAAAACAGTAAATAGACCAACCTTCAGCCTGTCACCATCAGATTTGATTAATATTCCTGGTGAAGCCCGAAGTATCGAGAAGATTCATTACGCAAATTTGGGCTAAAGGCGGACGAGAGTTGGCTAGAGACGAAGCTCGAAATCTACTTAAATCAGTAAGAAACTTTTACCTGTTGTCTGCCTTTATTTTTATCGTCACTTTTACCTTATGCCATCGTTTGTCTGTAGGATGGTGGTGCCGAAGGTCAATAGTCCACAACACATTCGAAAGGTTGCTGGCCCGAAGCTCCTTTTTGTGCCTTCCTGTATAGGGCTTAGGGAATATTTGCATTATTTTTTCAAAGAATTGTAATCGAGAGTTGAACTCAGTACTGTGTATATCTGTCCATACCTTGTAATATAATTTTACCTTTTCCATCCATGTACGTATTGCTTTGATGTGGACGAAATTCATATGTCTTTTGAGCCGAAGGTGAAAAACACCTTCTCTTCTATCGGAGAGGAAATCTCCGACCGAGTGGCGGAATGCATCCGCCCTAAATCCTAAGATGAGGAGGGGCCTAAGCGTTTTGCTTGTTAGAGATTGGGGGGATGAATACACAAGGACACGCAAGGGTTTAGAGTGGTTCGGGCCGCCGGAGCGTAATACCCTACTCCACTGTGTGTTGTATTGCTCGTGAGCTTGAGTTGTGTCTTGGAAGACTTGGGTGAGCCCTTTTTTGGAACTGTGTTGTAACATTGCATGCCTCCCCTTTTATAGCTCAAGGGAGGCACGTACAAGGATACTGAGCCCCGACATGTGGGCCCAGGGACATAATGGATGTAATACTTGGAGCGACTAATGTTCATCCCCAGTGCAATCTTCCTTGCGCCCTAATATCCGCGATCTACGTAGCATTGGCGTGCAGGGGAAGCTTCCCTGGCAACGTACGTGTGATGATGGATGAGCACAGTGCACCTCGTAGCACGGACGTACTGTTTGGCAATGGACAGGCCCGCCGCCTGCAGGATGGCCTGGACGCCGCCTGCCAGCTGAGTGGACAGGACACATTAAATGCTGAAGGGGCACATCACCTGTCAGCGAGATAGTCAGGTGGCACGTCTTCTCTGCAATAAATGCAGAGACAGCACGGCCCAGAGGTCTTACGTCAGGCTCCGCCCGCTGGCTTACGTCACGCGTGGTAGGCCACGCGGCAGCATCGTGTCTCCGCCTGGGCGGGGAGCAGTAGCGCTATGCGGACAGGTCCACACCAAGCTAGGCCTGGACACATGTCGGCACCGGACCCCAACCTGAGCAAGGCCTATGTATTCCCTGCCCCTGAGTCCTGGAACCCGGCTGTGGGTAGTCTGGATCCCACGCAGAGGGGTCCGGGACCCGACCCGGAGGTCCAGGCTGCACTCGCGGGGTCCTGGATCTTGCTCCGGAGGTTCGACCTACATGTACAGGGGTCCGACACTTTTCCATGGGGGTCCGGACCCACTGTTGGCATCTTGGAGTGTATCGCTTTTCCTGGCCACATGGTGACCCTGGAGCCATCCATGTGGTGGAGTCAGGTGTTGTTCCCCATGCGACTATAGATAGTCGCGTGGGCACCGCATCCTCATGCTGTAGCAAGGGGTACCCCTGATCCAGGGTACCGACAGTGGCCCCCGGGCCCGCCTTAGGGGAGGATACGAGCCTGCAGGTGGGGCCAAAGCTTATATCTTGCGTCAAGTTGGCATGACCGGCGATTGGGGCGCCTCCTCTGCGTGCGCTGCATTAACTCAGCGCGCTCGCGCTATTAGCCTACCATCGGTCGCATCAACTGCCACGCATGTTCCCGCGGTTGACTGACCCGTGGTCTTCGCACTCGATGGCTTTACTGGGCCATGAGCGGGGTACCTTGATACCACTGCATTTGGTTTCGAAAATTCACCTTCTCTGTCTTCTGTGGCGGCCCCGAGGAGGCACGGTACTGGTGCGAGCGGCAGTTCGACTTCTCTGCACCCAGGAACCGGTGCCCAAAGAGGATGACTCGTGGGGCTAGGCCCCCGTGACAGAGCCTGGGCTGTTGCTCTCGACGGAGATGAAGAGGCGCGGCGATTCGCTCCCCGCATGACGGTTCGTCTTCTGCGCACTAGGAGACCATCGCGGTAACCGTATGACTTGTGGGGGCGGGCCCCCCGCGTCATAGGCTGGGTGCTACGGTGTGCTTCGGGGGAGACTTGCCCGTGACGCTTCGGGGCGCGAGTGGGGGAATCTGCCTTTAAAAAGGGGTTCATCCCTCGGGTAGCAGCCATGCCTTGTTTCTCTTCCTCTCGCTGTGCCCCTTTGCCTTCAAGGTCTTGCTTTGCGCCACCGCAGTTGCCATGGCCTTGTTGGTTCACCCGAGCGCTTTTAGACTGAGTGGACGCTTGACCTGGTGCGCCGCTTGCCTGGATGGAGCGCGCCGATGTTCGGTGGAAGGATCCACGCCAGCGCCTTCCCCCTCGGTGATTTCGCCGCCGGGGAGCTCGCGCTCTTCGTTTCCTGCGCGATGGCGCTGCCGATCTCGCCTTCTTCTTGCTGTTGCTGGAGGAGCACGACCTTGTGGGGGTTGGCGCCCTTCCGCCATCGCTCAGCTTCAAGGATTTTCATCATGCAACCGGGCTATGGTCTCCCACTAGTGGTCATCTACAAGGATGACCACCAGCCTTGTGGTGGAGAGAAGCGAGCCGGGCTCCGGCCTCCCCCCTGCCCTCAGCTTCAAGGATGTTCATCAGCCTTGCAGGGGTGGAGAGCAAGCCGAGTTGGGGTTCTGCCTTCCGCATGAGCTGGTGGCCCGCTTCTTCCTCCAGCATTTGGAGGAAAAGGATGTTCACCAGCCTTGCGAAGGAGGCGAACTTCGACTATGCGGTGCTGGCCGGACCGCAAGCGCCATCAGCCGCCGAGCTTCCAACTTCTTGGCTTGGATGGTCTTGTCGTCACCCCCGTAGGAGGGCAGGGGCGAGGGCCTCATTGCCATGGCACTCGTGCTGAGGTGGTCGCCGCCGCTGGCGTAGAGGTGGTCGCCGCCGCTGGCCAGACCACCAGCGCCGCCTGCCGCCATGCACCCAACTCTTTGGCTTTAATGGCCTCGTCGTCACCCCCCATAGGAAGACGGGGGCAAGGGCCTCTTCGCTATGGCGCACGTGCTGAGGTGGCCACTACCACTGGCAAGTTGCTCGGGAGGATTCCGCGAGGACAGTGCCCGCGAGCTTCTAGCGCGACCCTGCTGGCGTCGAGTAGTTTACACCTGTAGAGATGGAGCTAGGACTCCGCTTGAAGGCAAATGTAATAACTTTTGCTTTTGTAAGGTACTTTTTGAGTACTATTTATCAAGCAATATTAGCACTTATCTGTGTACCACCTGTCCCTGTTGTGTGTGAAGTTGTCAACTCCTCCCTGGTACTTGCCCCCCTGGGATGTAGGCTCGATGTGTCGAGGTTGGATACCAGTGTACCTGAAAGAGTTGGCAACAATCCCCAGGAGGCAGCCTCGACCGGGACCTGGGCCTGTACACAGCTTCGGCTAGGGAGCGTTAGTAGCACACCCATAGGATCCCCCGTCTGACATTAGCCATCCTTTGATACATGCTTGGGACTTGCAGTATTTAGTCCGGGAGGCCAAGTTGTGTGTCCGGATCCCCTGGACCGCGGCTCTAGATACTAGGTGTCGGCGTTTCGAGACCGGGGGGTCCCTAGGCCGACGAGTGAGTGTGCCGCGTGCCCCAGCCCAGATGGGTCGAGCGCGTGGGCGAGCGCGAAGGGGGGAAGAGCGAGGTGGCCGGAGCCGGGTCGTGAGAGGGAGGCGGAGATCCCGCAGCCTTCGTGTTCGTCCCGCGCCCAGGTCGGGTGCGCTTGCAGTAGGGGGTTACAAGCGTCCGCGCGGGTGAGGGGAGCGAGCGGCCCCAAGAGAGCGCCTGCCCCTGCCCTCATTCCCGCGAGGCCAACCTTCTCTAAGAAGGCCCTGGTCCTTCCTTTTATAAGCGTAAGGAGAGGATCCAGGTGTACAAATGGGGGTGTAGCAAGGTGCTACGTGTCTAGCGGGGGAGAGCTAGTGCCCTAAGTACATGCCAAGGTGGCAGCCGGAGAGATCTTGGCACCCAGCTGGTGTGGCGTCGTGGCTGTCGGAGGAGTAACGGAGCCTGGTGGAGGGACAGCTGTTGGAACAGCTGTGCTCTTGCTGACGTCTCCCTGCTTCCGTAAGGGAGCCGAGAGCCGCCGTCGTCATGGGTCTAGCGGGGCGCCATCATTGCCTATCTGGCGGAGCTGGCCAGATGGGACGCCGGTCTTGTTCTCTGCGACCCAAGTCGGCTCGGGGCAGGGTGATGATGACGCTTCCTGTTGACGTGGCGGACTTGTGTCCTAGGTCGGGCGACGTGGAGGCTCCTCCGAAGCCGGGGTCGAGTCTATCCTGCATGGCCGAGGCCGAGCCCGAGCTCCTGGGTCGGGCGAGGCGGAGGTCGTGCGGCAGAGGCCAGGGCGGAGTCCGAGCCCTGGGTCGGGCGAAGCGGAGTTCGTCGTCTTCCGGGGCCTTAGCCCGAGTCCGAGCCCTGGGTCGGGCGGAGCGGAGTTCGCCGTCTTCCGGGGCCTTAGCCCGAGTCCGAGCCCTGGGTCGGGCGGAGCGGAGTTCGCCGTCTTCCGGGGCCTTAGCCCAAGTCCGAGCCCTGGGTCGGGCGGAGCGGAGTTCGCCGTCTTCCGGGGCCTTAGCCCGAGTCCGAGCCCTGGGTCGGGCGGAGCGGAGTTCGCCGTCTTCCGAGGCCTTAGCCCGAGTCCGAGCCCTGGGTCGGGCGGAGCGGAGTTCACCGTCTTCCGGGGCCTTAGCCCGAGTCCGAGCCCTGGGTCGGGCTGAGCCTCCTATGGCGCCTCTGGCAAAGCCTGGTCGCCCGTCGGTCTCACTCTTTGCGTTAAATGCCCTAGTGACTTGGTCGGTTGGCGCGGTGATTTAGTCAGGGTTGCTTCTTAACGAAGGCAAGGCCTCGGGCGAGCCGGAGATGCGTCTGTCGTAAAAAAGGGGGCTCGGGCGAGACGGAAACACCTCAGGGTCGGCTGCCCTTGCCCGAGGCTAGGCTCGGGCGAGGCGTGATCGAGTCGCTCGTATGGACTGATCCCTGACTTAATCAAACCCATCAAGCCTCTGCAGCTTTATGCTGATGGGGGTTACCAGCTGAGAATTAGGCGTCTTGAGGGTACCCCTAATTATGGTCCCCGACAGTAGCCCCCGAGCCTCGAAGGGAGTGTTAGCACTCGCTTGGAGGCTTTCGTCGCACTTTTTTGCAAGGGGACCAGCCTTTCTCGGTTGCACTTTGTTCCGGTGGGTGCGCGCGAGCGCACCCGCCGGGTGTAGCCCCCGAGGCCTCGGAGGAGTGGTTTCACTCCTTCGAGGTCTTAATGCCTTGCGTAACGCTTCGGCTGGTCTGGCGGTTCCCTCATGCGAACAGGCCGTAGCCCGGGTGCACTGTCGGGGCCCAAGTTCTCGGGCTGGTATGTTGACGCTGTCAACGGTTCGGCCGGAGCCGGGTTTGCGAGAGCAGCCCCCGAGCCTCCGCACAGGGCAAGAGGACGATCAGGGACAGACTCGGCTTTTTTACATACGCCCCTACGTCGCCTTTCCGCAAGGAGGAGGGGGGAGAGCGCCATGTTACCCTCGATGGGCACCGAACATGGTGTCTCCGGTGAGCTGCAATCGGGTAATCCGAGTGGACGTCCGTGCCCCGTTCGTTGGGGGTCGGCTAGGGGCCCGGAGGCACGCCCAAAAGTACCTGCGGGTGATCTGCCGGACTCGGTCCCCTGGCGACGGGGTCCGAAGGCTCGTTGCCTCCCTCCGATGGGATTCCGTTACAGGATCGTTCCCGCTGGTCTCGGAAATGTCCTAGGGTACCTCGGGAGCGCAGCCCGAGCCTTGGTTATGTATCGAACGTACCCCTGGTCATCCCTCGCTCGGTGTCTGAGGCGACTGTGAACCCTTCGGAGGGCCAGCCTTCGAACCCCTGATCAGTAATGGGCGCGGAGCCCGAGTAGCCTGAGGCGGTCGTGGAACCTTTCGGGAGGCCGACCTTCGAACCCCTGACCAGTAGTGGGTGTCGGGCCCACACGATCTGGGGCGGCTGTTGAACCCTTCGGGGGGCCAGCCTTCGAACCCCTGATCAGTAAGGAGGCTCGGAGCCTAGTTCCTTCACGGGGAAGGATCCCTTTGGGGGTATCCCCCTTCCCGGTCCCTGTTGCAAGAGATAGAGAAAGAGGAAAAAGGGAAAAAAGATACGAAATTGAGCGACGTGGCGTACCTTTTTTGGTGTGGTCGTTTTGGCGAAGGCGAAGCGTCGCCAGCTGCTCCTGCCAGAAACGTCGCCTGTCCAGCCGCGGAGTTAATGCGCCGGGGCGAGTAGTTGGCGAGGCTGCCGTTGCGCGTGCGCGAGCCGTTCGAGGAACGGGTCACGGGCGCGTCGTCTTCACACCATGAGAGGGGGTTCTCTCGCTGCCTCCGGATGGGACGTGAGCTTGGCTGATGGCATGACCGCTGCTTCTTGCGCGCCTGCCACCGTCATTATTGCCGGCCCACTTTTGACCGCGTTTGACCGCTGCGTCAGGCTGGCGCTGCTGGGTCGCGCGCTGGGTCGCCTCGGGTCACGGTATTGGTTCCGCAACCGAGGAGGTGCGGTGGTGGCACAAGTGGTACAGTTGCTTGCATGCAGCATCCGGCGCGCCGGTCGCGCGACGCGTGGGCTTGGGCCTCCGTGCTAGCAGGTCAGGAGTCGGAGAAGTGCGTCCACTTGGCGCGGTTGCATGCCGCCTGCATGGCTGCTCGCCGCTTTCGCCCGTTGGTCTGGGCAAAAGTGGAGGGTTACTCGTAACCGCTGGGTGGTTGCGTGCGCCGTGCGCGGCGGTTCGGCTTCTTCTGCTCGGAGCCGGTCAGCATGACATGTGGGTCCCAGCCCCCGCGCCGCAGGGGAGGGCTTCGGAGGCGTGTTGGAGAAGACTCGGCCCGTGACGGTTGGGGGTGCAAGCAGGGAGAGCCGCCTTTAAAAGGAGGGCGACCCCTTTCGTAAGGCGACCATGTCTTCTTTCTCCCTTATGCATCGCGTCTTTCCACCTTTCAAGCCCCCGGATGGGGGAAACCGCCGTCTTCGCGCCTCATCGTCGGAGAACACAACTCCGTGGGAGTGGGTACCTTTCAGCCATCGTTCGGCTTCAAGGATTTTCATCAGGCAGCCCGGTGGCTCCCCTCCGCTGAGGGTCACCCGAGACGGTGACCACCAGCTCCTGGGTGGGGAGGAGCAAACCGGGCTGCGTTCTTGGTCCCACCCTCAGCCTCAAGGATGTTCATCATCCTCGCTGGGGTGGGTGCCGGACTGAGCCGGCGCTCTACCTCCCGCACGGGTTCGTGGGTCGTCCTCTCCCGCAACATTCGAGGGAGAGGGCGCTCACTGGCCCTGCGGGCGGCACGGACTTCGACAACGCGGGGTGGATCGACGGCGGACGTCGTCAACTCCAGCGTGTCGGGTCGGCTGGCTTGGCTCCCGGCGGCCCCTTCTGTTGGGGGGCGGCTGCCGCGCCGTGTACATGGGAGGACCACCCTAGACGCCGCGCGCTGTTAGGGCGGCGTTCGTGTTCTGGGGTGGTCCTGCCTTTGCACCGGGGCAGCGCCTTTACGCGGAGGCCGGTACCCCACTCATCTGGGAGGACTTGAGTGGGGATCTGCCGGTAGGCTGATGGCTCCCACTGTCGGTGCCGAGGCGGAGGCGGCTCGAGAAGTCCCCGTCACCGACGGGATTACCGCCACCATCCGCGCGTCGGGCCTCCGGCTCTTTGTACTTGTCCTCGCCCCTCGAGCGTCGGCGTGGGCGAGGGCAAGGCTGCAGCGGCGCCTACCCTGAGGCCTGCGCTGCTGTAGCTCGGCCGTCCAGAGTGGGGGCCGTCGTCGTCGTGGCCAGAGCGGGCGGCGGCGAGCCGCCCGTCAGTCTTCTGCAGCCCCGCAGGCCCGCCCCCATCGAGTGGGGTTGTTCGTACCTGCAGAGGGGGAACCGGAGTTCCGTTTGTAATGGCACCTTCAGTGCCAGCGTTTTTTTGTCCATTGTGGCTGTCGAGGCCTGAACATGTACGTAACTTCGGCACGGAGCCGTGTTTTTTCCTCATTTTCGAGCACTAGGACTCGTCTGCTGATTATCTGAACCGCTTCACCAAGCATGAGTCGCCCCGTGTCAAGGTGACGAGTGAGGTATCCGTATCCCGGAGGCGTAGGAGTCCCTCGGCTCGGTCGGCCCTGTTGTCCGAGGCTCCTCTAGCTTAGTTAAAGAGACCCCTCGGCCGCTCTTCGACGAGCCAAGGCCAGGGGTAGCTATATCAGCATGAGCAGAGGCGGAGTTGGCTCGAAAATAAAACCTGTTTGGCCGGAGCCTAGCCGAGTAGTCCGTTGGCAGGATCGACGTCGGAGTTGGTAAGCCGAGGCTTCGGACCGGGCTGGTGCCCTCGGAAGGTGGTTGGCCGAGGCCCCGGAGGTGGCCGGCCGAGCCGCCCGCTCGGGCCGGATCCCGGAGAAGTCCCTGACAGCGATCGCTCGGGCGTGGTGATGACGTCGTCCTTCAGAGCGGAGGCCCTCGGACCGCGTCGCCGTCCGAGGCTAGGTCGGGCCTTGCCGAAGGTGCTGTCGATGCCGAGGGTGTCGCCGCCCTCTTCCAGCGTCAAGACCCGAGCCTACAGGATCAAATTGTCTTGTAGCGTGGGCCTTGTGCGGCCGTCGAGGCCAGAACACACACCCTTGCTGCGTTGTAAAGCTGCGTCTCTTTTCCTCTTGTTTCGAGTATCTGGACTTTTTGTCGGTAACAGGGATGTTAGTGCGAGCGAGAGTTGCTTCTCGCGGAAGGTGATGAGTGAGGTATCCGTATCCCGGAGGCGTGGGAGTCCCTCGGCTCGGTCGGCCTCGCCGCTTACGCGTACTTTCACCCGTCCATGAGGCCCTGTCACCGACTCGGTCGAGAAGGCTCGAAGGATCGCTTCGACAGAAGGGCTTCCGAACGTAGAGACTTGTTCGATCCACGGAGTCACCTTATCCGAACGCGAGTTACTTATCGCAGAAGGTGATGAGTGAGGTATCCGTATCCCGGAGGCGTAGGAGTCCCTCGGCTCGGTCAGCCTTGACTGCTTACGTGTACCCCGTCGTTTCCAGGACCCACTTTTCGAAGTAGTCAAAAAGCACGAAAGATGTTCTGGTAAAAGAGATTTTTTCTTTTCGAGGAAAATTTTGACGCAGAGGGGCTTTCCCCCCTTTTAGCCCCCGAGGGAGGGTCGGGCCTTGCCGAGGCGAGGCCGACCCTTCCTTGTTGACTAAACTTTGCGTGGGTGCGAGGTATATGAACAACTTGGAAACATCTTAAGGGTAGAAGCGACGTAGCTGTTGGATGTTCCAAGCGTTGCCGTAGACCTCGCCTTGACTGTTGGCCAGCTTGTACGTTCCAGGCTTCAGAACTTTGGCGATGACGAATGGCCCCTCCCAGGGGGGCGTGAGCTTGTGCCTCCCTCGGGCGTCTTGCCGCAGTCGAAGCACCAGGTCACCCACCTGGAGGTCTCGGGGTCGGACCCCTCGGGCGTGGTAGCGTCGCAGGGACTGCTGATACCGCGCCGAGTGTAGTAAGGCCTTGTCCCGAGCCTCTTCCAGCTGGTCCAGCGAGTCTTCTCGGCTAGCTTGGTTGCTTTGATCGTCGTAGGCTCTCGTCCTCGGGGAGCCGTATTCCAGGTCCGTGGGCAAGACGGCCTCGGCCCCGTAGACCAGGAAGAACGGCGTAAAACCCGTGGCTCGGCTCGGCGTCGTCCTCAGGCTCCAGACCACCGAGGGGAGTTCCTTCATCCACCGCTTGCCGAACTTGTTGAGGTCATTGTAAATCCGAGGCTTGAGCCCTTGTAGAATCATGCCATTGGCGCGCTCTACTTGCCCATTCGACATGGGATGAGCTACGGCGGCCCAGTCTACCCGGATGTTGTGATCCTCGCAAAAATCCAAGAATTTTTTGCTGGTGAACTGGGTGCCATTGTCGGTGATGATGGAGTTCGGGACCCCGAAGCGATGGATGATGTTGGTGAAGAACGCCACCGCCTGCTCGGACCTGATGCTGTTCAGGGGTCGGACCTCGATCCACTTGGAGAATTTGTCGACGGCGACCAGCAGGTGCGTGTAGCCCCCGGGCGCCTTCTGCAGAGGGCCAACGAGGTCCAGACCCCACACAGCGAAGGGCCAGGTGATGGGTATCGTCTGCAGAGCCTGAGCGGGCAGGTGGGTCTGCTTCGCATAGAATTGGCACCCTTCGCAGGCGCGGACAATTCTAGTGGCGTCAGCCACCGCCGTCGGCCAGTAGAAGCCTTGGCGGAAAGCGTTCCCGACGAGGGTTCGAGGTGCTGCATGATGGCCGCAAGCCCCCGAGTGTATTTCCTGCAGGAGTTCCTGGCCTTCGGCGATGGAGATGCATCGCTGGAGG
Organism: Zea luxurians; assembly: GCA_029449295.1. Taxonomy (NCBI): domain Eukaryota; kingdom Viridiplantae; phylum Streptophyta; class Magnoliopsida; order Poales; family Poaceae; genus Zea; species Zea luxurians. The sequence continues at coordinate 39,872,691 of JAOPSE010000027.1, read as the reverse complement.
ATGCCCGAGGGGCTCAGGTGGTAGAGCTCCTTCTCATCGCCCATCAAGACGAACGACTTGGCGCGTCGCGCTACCCGCCGAGCCTCGACTCGGTCGAGGGGCAGTTCTCCTTGGCGGAGATATTGCAGGTACGGGGTCTGCCAATCTTGATCTGGCGTGACCCCGCTCCGCTCCTCCTCGATGCGTAGTGCTTCGCCCTCGGGGACCGAGGGCTCCTCGGGCTGAACCGAGGATGGCTCGGGCTGGTCCGAGGTCACCTCGGACGGGGCCGAAGGCGTCTCGGGCTCGGGCGTGTCGCCGATCTTGACGGAGGGTTGGTGCAGATCCCGGGAGAAGACGTCCGGGGGAACCGTCGTTCGCCCCGAGGCTATCTTTGCCAGCTCGTTCGCAGTCTCGTTGTAGCGCCGGGCGATGTGGTTAAGCTCGAGCCCGTAGAACTTGTCTTCTAGGCGTCGAACCTCATCACAATAGGCCTCCATCTTCGGGTCGCGGCAGTGGGAGTTCTTCATGACTTGGTCGATGACGAGCTGCGAGTCACCGCGAGCATCGAGGCGTCGGACCCCTAGCTCGATGGCGATTCGCAATCCGTTGATCAGAGCCTCGTACTCAGCCACATTGTTGGACGCCGGGAAATGGAGGCGGAGCACGTAGCGCAGGTGTTTCCCGAGGGGCGAGACGAAGAGCAGGCCCACGCCGGCTCCCGTCTTCATCAGCGACCCGTCGAAAAACATGGTCCAGAGCTCCGATTGGATCGGAGCCGTCGGCAACTGGGTGTCGACCCATTCGGCTACGAAGTCCGCCAGTACCTGGGACTTGATGGCCTTCCGAGGGGCGAACGAGATTGTCTCGCCCATGATTTCCACTTCCCACTTCGCGATTCGCCCCGAGGCCTCTCGGCACTGGATGATCTCCCCCAGGGGGAAGGATGACACCACAGTTACCGGGTGAGACTCGAAGTAATGCCGCAACTTTCGCCTCGTCAGGATCACTGCATACAGCAGCTTCTGAACTTGTGGGTAGCGGATCTTGGTTTCGGACAGCACCTCACTGATGAAGTAAACTGGCCTCTGAATGGGCAAAGCATGCCCCTCTTCCTGCCTTTCGACCACGATCGCGGCGCTGACCACCTGAGTGGTAGCGGCGACGTAGACCAAGAGGGCTTCTCCATCAGCTGGGGGTACCAAGACGGGCGCCTGGGTGAGGAGCGCCTTCAGGTTCCCGAGGGCTTCCTCGGCCTCGGGAGTCCAAGTGAAGCACTCGGCCTTCCTTAAGAGACGGTACAGGGGCAGGCCTCTTTCGCCGAGGCGCGAGATGAAACGGCTCAAGGCCGCGAGACATCCCATGACCCTCTGTACGCCTTTTAAGTCCTTGATGGGCCCCATGCTGGTGATGGCTGCGATCTTCTCCGGGTTGGCTTCGATGCCCCGCTCGGAGACGATGAATCCCAAGAGCATGCCTCGAGGCACCCCGAAGACGCACTTCTCGGGATTGAGCTTGACGCCCTTTGCCTTGAGACACCGGAATGTCACTTCAAGGTCGGAGAGAAGGTCGGAGGCTTTCTTTGTCTTGACCACGATGTCATCGACGTAGGCCTCGACCGTGCGACCGCTGTGTTCGCCGAACACATGGTTCATGCACCACTGGTACGTTGCGCCCGCGTTCCTCAAACCGAACGGCATGGTGACATAACAGTACATGCCGAAGGGCGTGATGAAAGAAGTCGCGAGCTGGTCGGATTCTTTCATCTTGATTTGATGATACCCTGAGTAGGCATCGAGGAAAGACAGGGTTTCACACCCTGCAGTGGAGTCCACGATTTGATCGATGTGAGGTAGAGGGTAGGGGACCTTCGGACATGCTTTGTTGAGACCAGTGTAGTCTACACACATCCGCCATTCCCCCCCTTTCTTCCTTACAAGTACAGGGTTGGCAAGCCATTCGGGATGGAATACCTCTTTGATGAACCCTGCTGCCATCAGCTTGTGGATCTCCTCGCCTATTACCCTGCGCCTTTCTTCGTCGAATCGGCGCAGAGGCTGTCTGACCGGTCGGACCCCGGCCCGAATATCCAGCGAGTGCTCGGCGACATCCCTCGGTATGCCGGGCATGTCCGAGGGACTCCACGCAAAGACGTCGGCGTTTGCGCGGAGGAAGTCGACGAGCACTGCTTCCTATTTGGGGTCGAGCCCGAAACCGATCCGGATCTGCTTGGAGGTGTCGCCACTAGGGTCGAGAGGGACGGCCTTAACCGTCTCCGCTGGCTCGAAGTTGCCGGCATGTCGCTTCACGTCCAGCACCTCTCGGGAGAGGCTTTCCAGGTCGGCGATGAGGGCCTCGGACTCGGCGAGGGCCTCGGCGTACTCCACGCACTCCACATCGCATTCGAATGCGTGTTTGTACGTGGGGCCGACGGTGATGACCCCATTGGGGCCCGGCATCTTGAGCTTCAGGTAGGTGTAGTTGGGGATGGCCATGAACTTCGCGTAGCATGGCCTTCCCAACACTACGTGGTAGGTTCCTCGGAACCCGACCACCTCGAACGTCAAAGTCTCCCTTCGGAAGTTGGAGGGTGTTCCGAAGCAGACAGGAAGGTCGAGCTGTCCGAGGGGCTGGACGCGCTTCCCAGGAATGATCCCGTGGAAGGGCGCAGCGCCTGCTCGGACGGATGACAGATCGACGCGCAGGAGCCTGAGGGTCTCAGCGTAGATGATATTGAGGCAGCTGCCCCCATCCATCAGGACCTTGGTGAGCCTGACGTCGCCGATGACGGGGTCGACGACGAGCGGGTACTTCCCCGGGCTCGGCACGTGGTCGGGGTGGTCATCTTGGTCGAAGGTGATGGGCTTGTCGGACCAGTCTAGGTAGACTGGCGCCGCCACCTTCACCGAGCAGACCTCCCTACGCTCTTGCTTACGATGCCGAGCCGAGGCATTCGCCACATGCCCTCCGTAGATCATGAAGCAGTCGTGGACCTCGGGGAACTCTCCTGCTTGGTGATCTTCCTTTTTGTCGTCGTCGCGGGCCCTGCCACCCTCTGCGGGTGGCCCGGCCCGGTGGAAGTGGCGCCGAAGCATGACGCACTCCTCGAGGGTGTGCTTGACGGGCCCCTGATGGTAAGGGCACGTCTCCTTGAGTGCCTTGTCGAAGAGGTTGGCGCCTCCGGGGGGCTTCCGAGGGTTCTTGTATTCGGCGGCGGCGACAAGGTCCCTTTCGTCGAGGCGAGCCCTTTCGTCGAGGCGGGCCCGACGGTCACGATGAGGGTGCTCGTCGCCGAGGTGGCCCGGGGCCGCAGGCGCGGTGTTGCGCGTGCGCCCGGTGTAGACCGAGGCTTCCCGCATGAGTCGGGAAGTCGCGGCACGAGGTTCCGAGGGGTACCCCTGCCTTCGGGAGGCAGAGCTCTCGGCCCGCCGGGCCGCAGCGCCTTCCAGGAGATGCTTGAGCTCTCCCTGGATTCGCCGACCCTCGGTGGTTGATGACTCCGGCATCGCGCGGAGGAGCATCGCTGCGGCTGCCAGGTTCCTGACCGGTTCCGCCGGATGCGGGTGGCGGTCTGCCCCTGGCATCATTGGCGATGCGGTGCTGGAGACCCTGGGGCAGGTGACGTATTTCTCCGGCCGGGGGCTGGCCCACCCATACCTGCCCGACGTCCCGGCGGATTGCCTTGAGCGCTCCTGCTCCCTCATCGAGCCCGGCCTGCGCCCCGCGGACTTGCTCAAGCTGTGGGTCGTGACCCCCCGCCGGAACGGGGACCACAGCTAGCTCCCGCGGGATGTCGGCGCGAGGCGCTGGCCTAGGGGGATCACCATCCTCCGGCATGCCGAGACAGCTGCCTCCGGAGGGATCCCCTAGCTCGACGTGGAAACATTCGCGGCTCGGGCCGCAGTCCTTGTCGTCAAGGCTGCGGCTGCCGTCGGAACAGTCGGAGAGGCAGTAGTTGCATGCGGTCATGAAGTCCCGCATGGCACTGGGGTTGCCAGATCCAGAGAAATCCCAGCAGGTGCTGGGGCCAGTCATCTTCCTCGGACCCAGAGGGTCCGTAGGTCGAGACGCCCGTCAATCGGTCCCAGGGCGACCGCACACGAAACCCGAAAGGGGTTGCATTCACCTCAACGCGAGCGCCCGCCAAAGCGAGGTCGCTAGGCGGGTTGAGGTCGAGTCGAAATGACGAAGGATGGGAAGCAGTCGGTACCTTTTGGTCGACGAAGAGCGACGAAGTCACATCGGGGGCTGATCGCGCCGTCGTCTTGGGTACGAGGGCGACGTCCTGCAGGCCCTCCGTGAGCGTGCTGGCGTCGTCCACTTGCTCGGAGTCGGCGTGTCGCGGGGGGACGGCGCTCGCCTTTGCCTCAAACGCGAGGGTGACGCCCGACGCGTCCTCCGTTGGGGCGCTGGGGATGTCGACTTGCTCGACAGCCGACTGAGCGCAGCCTCCCGCTCGGCCCTGGTTGCCCCGCCTTCTCCTCCGATGGCGAGGGAGAGGATGGGGCGAGCTCGAAAGTTGTCCTTCCCCCACGTGGGAAAGACGTCGTCGATTCCGCCGCCGGCGGGCGGACTGTCCGCCACCATTGTCGCCGTCGCGTGGCGGTGGAAGGAGTATCATGTCGTAGCTGCCGTCGAAAGACATGAACTCGAGGCTCCCGAAATGGAGCACCGTCTCGGGTTGAAGAGGTCGTCGGAGACTGCCCATCTGGAGCTTGACGGGAAACTGCTCGTCAACACGCAGCAGGCCCCTACCTGGCGCGCCAACTGTCGGCGTTTCGAGACCGGGGGGTCCCTAGGCCGACGAGTGAGTGTGCCGCGTGCCCATTGCCCAGATGGGTCGAGCGCGTGGGTGAGCGCGAAGGGGGGAAGAGCGAGGTGGCCGGAGCCGGGTCGTGAGAGGGAGGCGGAGATCCCGCGGCCTTCGTGTTCGTCCCGTGCCCAGGTCGGGTGCGCTTGCAGTAGGGGGTTACAAGCGTCCGCGCGGGTGAGGGGAGCGAGCGGCCCCAAGAGAGCGCCTGCCCCTGCCCTCGTTCCCGCGAGGCCAACCTTCTCTAAGAAGGCCCTGGTCCTTCCTTTTATAAGCGTAAGGAGAGGATCCAGGTGTACAAATGGGGGTGTAGCAAGGTGCTACGTGTCTAGCGGGGGAGAGCTAGTGCCCTAAGTACATGCCAAGGTGGCAGCCGGAGAGATCTTGGCACCCAGCTGGTGTGGCGTCGTGGCTGTCGGAGGAGTAACGGAGCCTGGTGGAGGGACAGCTGTTGGAACAGCTGTGCTCTTGCTGACGTCTCCCTGCTTCCGTAAGGGAGCCGAGAGCCGCCGTCGTCATGGGTCTAGCGGGGCGCCATCATTGCCTATCTGGCGGAGCTGGCCAGATGGGACGTCGGTCTTGTTCTCTGCGACCCAAGTCGGCTCGGGGCAGGGTGATGATGACGCTTCCTGTTGACGTGGCGGACTTGTGTCCTAGGTCGGGCGACGTGGAGGCTCCTCCGAAGCCGGGGTCGAGTCTGTCCTGCATGGCCGAGGCCGAGCCCGAGCTCCTGGGTCGGGCGAGGCGGAGGTCGTGCGGCAGAGGCCAGGGCGGAGTCCTGAGCCCTGGGTCGGGCGAAGCAGGAGTTCGTCGTCTTCCGGGGCCTTAGCCCGAATCTGAGCCCTGGGTCGGGCGGAGCGGAGTTCGCCGTCTTCCGGGGCCTTAGCCCGAGTCCGAGCCCTGGGTCGGGCGGAGCGGAGTTCGCCGTCTTCCGGGGCCTTAGCCCGAGTCCGAGCCCTGGGTCGGGCGGAGCGGAGTTCGCCGTCTTCCGGGGCCTTAGCCCGAGTCCGAGCCCTGGGTCGGGCGGAGCCTCCTATGGCGCCTCTGGCAAAGCCTGGTCGCCCGTCGGTCTCACTCTTTGCGTTAAATGCCCCAGTGACTTGGTCGGTTGGCGCGGTGATTTAGTCAGGGTTGCTTCTTAACGAAGGCAAGGCCTCGGGCGAGCCGGAGATGCGTCTACCGTAAAAAAGGGGGCCTCGGGCGAGACGGAAACACCTCAGGGTCGGCTGCCCTTGCCCGAGGCTAGGCTCGGGCGAGGCAGTGATCGAGTCGCTCGTATGGACTGATCCCTGACTTAATCAAACCCATCAGGCCTCTGCAGCTTTATGCTGATGGGGGTTACCAGCTGAGAATTAGGCGTCTTGAGGGTACCCCTAATTATGGTCCCCGACACTAGGATACCCATCGCAGAGTGGTGGAGCGTGCAGGCTTACGGTACGGGACCAGGCTAAGCAGCTACACTGGCTCCGGACCACCCCAGGAGACAAGTGCCCATTCTTTGGAGCCGGACCCCAGGTTGTCGGACCCACAGGACTACTAGTTCCAAATACTAAGGTACTCGTCACAGAGTGGTGGACTATGCAGGCTTACGGTACGAGGCCAGGCTAAGCGGCTACACTGACCCGGACCACCCCATGGAACGAGCTCCCGTTCTTTAGAACCGGCCCCCAGGGCTGCCGGACCTCCTTGCTTTCGCAGAGGGGTCCTAAACTGCAGGCCTAGCTTATTCAATTCAGATGTCATCGTGTCCGACAGTCTGGACCGTACGGGTGGGTTAGATAAATAGTATTATCTGGAAACTACATGATAAATTCGTGGAGCAGGAGGATAAAGTTATCATAGAAGCACATTTGAGGGGGTAAATCTCCTTTTTTATAGCTTGACATGCATGTGTGTAAACCAACATGGCAGGTTTATGAGGGCGGACCTCACCTGCTGATGTACACATATGCAAAACCTAATTACAAAAGAAGAAAAACTTAACCGCTCAGACTTGCTCCTATGGATTGAACTTACAGAGATGCTCCAGGGATTGTGAAGAGATACTCCTTTAGTTATAGCAAGGCGGGCACCCCCAGGCTGGCATATTTCCGTCACCTTGAAGGGTTCCTCCCAGCTGGGGGAGAGATTGTGGACCCCTTCTTGGTTCGGTACTTGCCGTAGGACTAGGTCCTGACTCTGGGCTCCCTACTATGCACGAACCGTTGGCCGCAGTGCATGGGCGCCTGGTTACAAAGTGCATTTCGGGTTGCCGCTTAACATCTGAGTTCGCCGATGGAGTCCTCGTCCTTGCGCTGTAATCGCCCCTGCATAGGCTCATCAAAAGACTGGACCCGTGGGGAGTCCAAAAGGGTTTTCGCGGGGGAGGCAGGCTTCGGCCCCATGGACCAGGGAATACGGGGTCCCCTGGTGGCCCGTCTAGTTGTTGTCACCAGAGTCGGAGTCTCTAGTGAAAACATCCTTCAGGGCTCCTTCGGGTGACTGAGACCCGAGGTCCGGTTCCGCCGCGGCCACCTCGTCGTCGTGGACCTTTTCCTTGCTAGGCCGACGACGAGGTGGGGAGCCATCGCCGGAAGACTGCTCGCACCGCGCACTGATGCGCTTCGCGAGGTCAATGATCTCGCGACACTCTGTGGCACTATAGCGACCGTTGGGGTGCACAGGGCATGAGCCGCGGTTACCCCTCTGCGGCCATGGGCGTTTATTGCGGTCGCCCCGGCCCTCAGTCGCAGCTGCTACGACCAGAGCGATAGAATGCGGTTTTTTGTGACCGCGATTCTTCTTTTTCTTCTTCTTACCGTCCTAGGCGATGGTCTCGGAGCTACCCGTCTGGGCTTCCCTGGTCTGTGGCACCGAGTGCCACGCACGGCCCTCGGCCGCTCTAGCGCACTTGTTGGCCAGAGCGAAGAGAGTGGAGACAGTTTCCACGTCATGTGTGGCCAACTTCTCCAACATCTTTTCGTCATGTACCCCCTGGCAGAAGGCCGTGATGATAGAAGCATCAGAGATGCGAGGTATAGTACCTCGCACCTTGGTGAAGCGGGAGATAAACGTCCGGAGAGTTTCCCCGGGCTCCTGCCTCACTGCGTGGAGGTGGGCCTCCACGCCGTGTTGTTGGTAAGCACTGGTGAAGTTCGCTGTAAACCACGTGCAGAGCTCTTCCCAGGAGTAGATTGAATCTGGAGCAAGATTCATGAGCTAAGTCCAGGCGGGCCCAGACAAGGCGACATGAAAATATGTTGCCATCACAGCAGTGTTTCCACTTGCTGCTGTGATAGCGGTGACGTAAACCTGCAGAAATTCCAACGGATTTGATGTATCCGTCGTACTTCTCCGGCAGGTGCGGCCGGAACTTGGATGGCCAGGATGCCGCGCGGAGATGATCCGCGAGCACGGCACAGCCCACGTCGGCCAACGGGACACCCGTCAGGATCCGGGCGCCCGTCGAGATCTACGGTGCTACCGCAGCGAAGTCATAATCAAGGTTGCGACCCTCGATGTTTTGTTGGCGCTCACGCGCCCTCTTCAGAGAGACATGGGCATCCTCGCCCGCACGCCTGCGGTTCAGTTCTGCCCGTAGATCGTCTGGCACCTCCAGAGAGGTTGTGGCATCTTCTCCTGCCCGCTGGCGGTTGAGCTCCGCCCGCAAGTCCTCGGTCGGCGTAGCCCTTACAGAGGGCGAGCGCACTGACGCGGATGCCTTGTGCTGTCGTCGGGATGAGTGGGGCCTAGGCCTGGCTGAGCCAGAGTGCGCCATGCCGAGTAGCCGGTCGACATCGTCATGCCATTGTTTCCTGGCCTCCGGCGAGGCCGTGGAGCTAGGAGGGTGGCGCAACAACTCCCTGGCTGAGGACAGCGCATCAGGGGCAGCTCTTGACGCCCTGGTCGACTACGCAGGAGTATGCTGCCGCACAGAGCGCTCAGCAGCAGCTGCACCGGGCACAGGTCGGCTAGAGGCCTGTGGTATGGAAGAGGCAGCCTCCTCCATGGGGAAATCCTCAGGGATGAAGTCGTGGTGCTCGACGATGTGAACCATGGCGTCGAGCAGGAAAACAAGCAAAAACCTAAAGCCAAGGCCCCCTACCTGGCGCGCCAAATGTCGGAGAGGAAATCTCCGACCAGGTGGCAGAATGCACCCGCCCTAAATCCTAAGATGAGGAGGGGCCTAAGCGTTTTGCTTGTTAAAGATTGGGAGGATGAACACACAAGAACACACAAGGGTTTAGAGTGGTTCGGGCCGCCGGAGCGTAATTCCCTACTCCACTGTGTTTTGTATTGCTCGTGAGCTTGAGTTGTGTCTTGGAAGACTTGGGTGAGGCCTTTTTCCGAACTGTGTTGTAACGTTGTATGCCTCCCCTTTTATAGCTCAAGGGGGGCACGTACAAGGGTACTGAGCCCCGACATGTGGGCCTAGGGACATAACAGATGTAATACTTGGAGCGACTAATGTTCGTCCCCAGTGCAATCTTCCTTGCGCCCTTATATCCGCGATCTGCGTAGCATTGGCGTGCAGGGGAAGCTTCCCTGGCAACGTACGTGTGATGATGGATGAGCACAGTGCACCTCGTAGCACGGGCGTACTGTTTGGCAATGGACAGGCCCGTCGCCTGCAGGATGGCCTGGACGCCGCCTGCAGGATGGCCTAGACGCCGCCTGCCAGCTGAGTGGACATGACACATTAAATGCTAAAGGGGCACATCACCTGTCAGCGGGATAGTCAGGCGACACATCTTCTCTGCAATAAATACAAAGACAGCACGGCCCAGAGGTCTTACGTCAGGCTTCACCCGCTGGCTTACATCACGCGTGGTAGGCCACACGGCAGCACCGGGTCTCCGCCTGGGCGGGGAGTAGTAGCGCTATGCGGACAGGTCCACACCAAGCTGGGCCTGGACACATGTCAACACCGGACCCCAGCCTGAGCAAGGCCGGGGTATTCCCTGCCCCTGAGTCCTGGGACTCGGCTGTGGGTAGTCTAGATCCCACGTAGAGGGGTCTGGGACCCGATCCGGAGGTCCGGGCTGCACTCGCGGGGGTCCTGGATCTTGCTCCGGAGGTTCGACCTACATGTACAGGGGTCCGGCACTTTCCCATGGGGGTCCGGACCCACTGTTGGCATCTTGGAGTGTATCGCTTTTCCTGGCCACATGGTGACCCTGGAGCCATCCATGTGGTGGAGTCGGGTGTTGTTCCCCACGCGACTAGAGATAGTCGCGTGGGCACCGCGTCCTCATGTTGTAGCAAGGGGTACCCCCGATCCAGGGTACCGACATCTTCTTTTCGTACACATCGAAGCATTTCCTTGCATAGAATGCCTGTATTTATGTTTGAAACGAGGCTTCTTCGTGTTCAACGAAGCACTTTGTCGCCGAAGCCGGACTGTTTCTGTTCGTGCTTTATGTCATGATGATGATGATCCTATGAATGTCTAATGAATGTCTGTATGAATGCAATGAATGATGTAATGTGACATGCAAATGTATGACCCAAATACGCACGAAGCCACACCCAGACTCTGCATCCCCTTAGGAACGACTTTGGAGTCTTTAAGCTCTGCATTCCCTTAGGAACGACTTTGGAGCTTCTTCACCTTCTATTTCGGTGGCATTTAAGCTCTGCATCCCCTTAGGATCGACTTTGGAGCTTCTTCACCTTTTATTTCGGTGGCATTTAGGCTCTGCATCCCCCTAGGAACGACTTTGGAGCTTCTTCACCTTCTATTTCGGTGGTATTTTGCTCTGCATTCCCTTAGGAACGACTTTTGAGCTTCAGAACTTACTCTGCGCTCCCTTAGGAATAATTTTTTGTAGCTTTGGAACTTACTCTATGCTCTCTTAGGAACGATTTTTTGTAGCTTCGTCATTCTTGGAGTGATTTCAGCTCTGCATCCCCTTGGGGACGACTTTTGAGCTTTTCCCTGTTCTCTTTTGCACTCGATGGTGCAGGTTCTGATATTACATGTTACATTTTTTGGGGAATTTTGGCCCTTGTATTGCATAGGGCTACATAAGAATGAAAATTACAAACTATGGCCCCGTTAAAAACCTTTCTCCCCTCTTAAAAGGCAAAGGGTGCCTTAGAAAAAAAAAATAAAAAAAGGATTACATCAATTACACGTAATACCGCCGAAGCTTATCCGCATTCCAAGATCTGGGTACGTCGTTGTCATCCATATCCTTCAATCTGTAAGAACCGGGTCTTGACGAAGATACTACCAGAAAAGGACCTTCCCATTTCAGCTGTAGCTTGCCCACTGTATCTGGGTTGGCTACCCTGTGAAGCACCAAATGACCTGGCTTGATATTTTTCAATCGAACTTTCCTATCACGCCATTTTATTGTTTCGGTCTGATACTTATTGATGTGCTCTATGGCTTGAAGTCTGGTCCCTTCTATAGTGTCTTTTGTTATTTGAGAATCAACTTTGTCATCCACAGAAGTTGTGGTTCTTATTGATCCTAGTTATTGCTTTGTCACCGAATAGGAACTTGAAAGGTGTAAAACCTGTTGACCTTGAGACAGTTGTGTTATGGCTCCACACCACTTTGATCAGCTCATCTGGCCACTTTCCTCTAGGCTGATTGAAGATTAACTTCATTATTCCTGTCATGATAATTCTATTTGCTCTCTCTACTAAGACATTTGATTCTGGATGCCTTACTGATGCAAAATGAATTTTTGTACCAATTCTGTCACAAAAATCTTTGAATGTTTCAACATCGAATTGAGTTCCATTATCAACGGTTATTGCCTTCGGCACGCCGAAGCAACAAACAATATTTTGCCAAAAGAATTTTTGTACTGTGGCCGAAGTTATTGTGGCTAAGGGCTTTCCTTGATCCACTTAGAGAAATAGTCCACTGCTACGACGACATATTTCAAATTTCCTTATGCTAGTGGAAGTGGACCTAACAAATCCAGACCCCACCTTTACAGTGGCCAAGTTGGCTGTATTAGCTGGGTTAGAGACGAAGGTTGTTTCTGGTCTCTTGCACATTTTTGGCAATTTTCACATTTTTGAACCAAGTCTGCTGCATCCGAAGCTACCTTCGGCCAGTAAAATCCTTGTCTGAAAACCTTCCCGAGCAAAGGTCTAGACCCAATATGAGACCCACATAAACCTGCATGTATTTCCTTCATCAATTCTTGACCTTCGGCTCTGGACAAGCACTTGAGTAATGGAGAGCAAACTCCATATTTATATAACTCCCCTTCTATGATTGCATATGGTCTTATTCTTGCTTCCATTCTTTTATTGTAAACTTCGTCATCCGAAAGGCAGTTACCTTGGAGGAAAGATATAATCTCAGTCCTCCAATCTTCACTATGTACAAGTGATATTGTAAGCACTGCTCTCTCCATAAGTTCGACTGAAGGTGCTTTTATTGTTTCCAAGAATACTTCCAAAGGCAAAGGGAGCCCTTGTGCCGCTGACTTAGCTAGCAAATCTGTATGCTCATTTTCCCCCTTGGGATATTTTTTACAGAAAATCCCTCAAAAGAAGCTTCCAATCTTCGGACTGCATCCAAATATTTTTCAAGCTTCGGATCCCTTGCCTTGCTACTTTTGTCCATGTGGCCAAAAATAACTTGGGAATCAGTTTTGAGGATTGCCCTTCTTATTCCCATTGTCTTTAGCTTCCGAAGCCCTAAAAGAAGAGCTTCATACTCGGCAATGTTATTTGTGCAACTAAAGTCCAACTTTACTGCATAACATGTCCTGACTTTAGAGGGCGCTACTAGAACGGCAGCTGCTCCTGCGCCGAAGGTTCCCCAAGAGCCATCACAGAATACCGTCCAAGCTTCGGCATCTTTTATTGCATCTTCTCCCTGAGCCCCTGGCGTCCAATCAGCAATGAAATCTGCTAACGCCTAAGATTGAATTGAGGATCTGTGTACGTAATCAATGGTGAATTCATTAAGCTCCGCAGCCCATTTTCCAATCCTTCATGTAGCTTCTCTGTTCCTCATTATGTCCTTCAGAGGTTGTGATGAAGGTACTATTATATGATATGCTTGAAAGTAATGACGAAGCTTCCTGGAGGCCATCAACACAGCATACAATACCTTCTCAATTTTGTGTAATTTTTCTTTGATAAACTGAGTACTTCGGAGACGAAGTATACCGGTGCTTGTCTTTTTACTTGGCCATCTTGCTTCTCCTGTACAAGTGCTGCACTGACTGCAGAATGGGAGGCAGCCACATATAGGAGTAGCAGAGTTCCTGATGAAGGTGGAGTTAGAGTTGTCAAATCTATCAAATATTGTTTTAACTCTTCGAAGGCTTTCTGTTGAGCCGGACCCCACTGAAAGACTTCGGCTGACTTCAGTATTTCAAAGAATGGTACGTTTCTTTCTGCTGATCTTGATATGAATCTATTCAATGATGCCAGCCTTCCTGCCAACCATTGAGCCTCCTTCTTTGAATTTGATGGTTCCATCCGAAGTATAGCTTCGATCTTGCTTGGATTAGCTTCGATACCCTTTGTTGATACCAGACAACCAAGAAACTTGCCCTTCTTCACTCCGAAAACACATTTTTCTGGATTCAACTTGAGACCAGCTTGCATGAAATTAGCAAACGTCTCTTGCAAATCGGCAATATAATTTTCTTGTTTTATGCTTTTTACTATAATGTCGTCAACATAAGTTAGCACATTTCTGCCTATTTGAGAGTGAAGAACCTTGGTAGTCATTCTGCTGAAGCTTCCTCCAGCATTTTTGAGCCCCTCGGGCATCCGAAGGTAGCAATAAGTACCACTAGGAGTTATGAAGCTTGTCTTTGGCTCATCCTCTTTCTTCATCCAAATTTGGTGATAGCCCGAGTAGTAGTCCAATAAGCTCATGAGTTCCGAAGAAGCAGCTACATCTACAAGGGAGTCTATTCTTGGTAGAGGGAACTCATCCTTTGGACATGCTTTGTTGAGGTCTGTGAAATCAATACACATTCTCCATTTCCTATTAGCCTTTTTCACCATAATAGTGTTAGCTAGCCAATCTGGATATGTTACTTCTCTGATAACACCGGCACTAAGAAGTCTCTTTACTTCATTTCGTGCACCTTAGGCTTTATCCTCGGACATTTTCCGAAGTCTCTGCTTTCTTTGTCTGAAAGATGGATCCACATTGAGTGAATGCTCAATGACATCTCTTTTAACACCATAGAGATCGTTAGCTGTCCAAGCGAAGACATCTTTGTTGTTGAACAAAAACCTTAGCAGAGTCTTTTCTTGTTCACCAGATAACTGAGATCCCAGCAATACCTTTTGGTCTGCTATGTCTTTGCACAGGAGCATAGACTTTGGCTGATCCGCTAAAGCAGCCTTCTCTCTTTTGTGCTTATACTGCTGATAAGCTTCAGCTTCATCTATGTTGTGGATAGCCTTTGAATCCGTCTAGTTCCCTTCGGCCTTCCTGGCAGCTTCTTGACTCTCGTGAACAACGATGGGCCCTTGTTTTGAAGGTATCTTCATACATAAATATGCTGGATGGAGAATGGCTTCGAAGGCATTGAGCGTCCCTCGACCAATGATTGCATTGTATGGATACTCCATATCAACAATGTCAAAGACAACCTATTCAGTTCTTGTGTTGTGGACGTAACCGAAGGTAACTGACATTGTTATTTTGCCAAGTGCCACAATCTGTCTTCCTCCAAAGCCGCAAAGAGGGTGTGTTGCATCATGTATCTTGTCTTCTGACTCTTGCATCTGTCTAAAAGCCTTTGCAAAGATGATGTCCGCTGCGCTGCCTGTGTCAACCAGAACATTGTGGACTAGAAATCCCTTGATGACACAAGATATAACCATGGCATCATTGTGAGGATAATCTTTGAGCTGAAGATCTTCCTAGGAGAAGGTAATTGGGATATGAGACCACTTGGATCTGACGATGGGTCCTTGCACCCCAACATGCTACACTCTTCTTTGTGCTTCCTTCTTCTGCTTCTTGTTGGCTGGCTCTGAGCTTGAACCACCTGTGATTGGGAGAACCAGCTTCATGACCGAAGGTGCTACAACTTGGTTGTTGTACGAAGCCATCGTCACAACAGTGGAAGTGAGTTCACCGGAGGTGGGCGCCAATGTTGGTCTTTGCTCTCGAATGCTATACATCAAGAACAAAGCAACACAATTGTTAATGATAGGGAACTTCGTCCTTAGAAGCATTATTTCCCTTAGGATATAATGATCTCTAGACGAAGGTCCTGAAGGGCATACCTTCATCATTTCAGTAAGCAAAGATGTAAATAGAGACATGAAAATACAAAAAGAATATAAACAATCATTCAAATCATTAGATTATTTATATTCTATTTGTTAACATGAATAAACATCAATGATATTTAAATTACATTTGTACCTTTGGCTTGACAGAAAATAAGAAAGTAGGAATGGCGCTAGAACGATTACAATTCAGCGTGAACAGTGCGGGGGTACTGTTCATCTATTTATAGGCACGGGACGCAGCCCGGACATAATTACATTTGTGTCCCTAATATCTAATTACAATCATAGTACAAATTATCAGGGACTATGTTGTCTTTCCCTCTCTAAGTCGGTGCCATCCTTTGTCTTATGCATGCCACCATGCCGAAACTCCTTCGATTGTGGCTTCGGCATATATCTTCATGTCGTGCCTGCTTGCATATCGTCCTATCGAAGGTGTCTTTGTTTAGAGGACCTTCGGTGGAGAAGAAGGCCCCAACAATGACCATAAGTATTGATGGATATATTTATCCAATATTATTAGGATATTGGTAGACAATATCAATTGAATATTGGTATACTGATATATTGTCGGGGACCATAATTAGGGGTACCCTCAAGACGCCTAATTCTCAGCTGGTAACCCCCATCAGCGGAAAGCTGCAGAGGCCTGATGGGTACGATTAAGTCAGGGATCGGTCCATACGAGCGACTCGATCACGCCTCGCCCGAGCCTAGCCTCGGGCAAGGGCAGCCGACCCTGAGGTGTTTCCGTCTCGCCCGAGGCCCCCTTTTTACGGCAGACGCACCTCCGGCTCGCCCGAGGCCTTGCCTTCGTTAAGAAGCAACCCTGACTAAATCGCCGCACCGACAGACCAGGTCACAGGGGCATTTAACGCAAAGGTAGCCTGGCACCTTTATCCTGACGCGCGCCCCCTGGCAGAGCCGAAGTGACCGCCGTCACTTCGCCGCTCCACTGACCGGTCTGACAAAAGGACAGCGCCGCCTGCGCCTTCCCGGCTGCAGTGCCACTTGACAGAGTGAGACTGACAGGCAGCCAGGCCTTGCCAAAGGCGCCATAGGAAGCTTCGCCCGACCCAGGGCTCGTACTCGGGCTAAGGCCCCGGAAGACGGCGAACTCCGCTCCGCCCGACCCAGGGCTCGGACTCGGGCTAAGGCCCTGGAAGACGGCGAACTCCGCTCCGCCCGACCCAGGGCTCGGACTCGGGCTAAGGCCCCGGAAGACGGCGAACTCCGCTCCGCCCGACCCAGGGCTCGGACTCGGGCTAAGGCCCCGGAAGACGGCGAACTGCGCTCCGCCCGACCTAGGGCTCGGACTCGGGCTAAGGCCCCGGAAGACGGCGAACTCCGCTCCGCCCAACCTAGGGCTCGGACTCGGGCTAAGGCCCCGGAAGACGACGAACTCCGCCTCGCCCGACCCCAGGGGTCGGACTCCGCCCTGGCCCCTGTCGAACGACCTCCGCCTCGCCCGACCCAGGAGCTCGGCCTCGGCCATGTAGGACAGACTCGACCTCGGCTTCGGAGGAGCCTCCACGTCGCCCGACCTAGGGCACAAGTCCGCCACGTCAACAGGAAGCGCCATCATCACCCTACCCCGAGCCGACTCGGGCCGCAGAAAACAGGACCGACGTCCCATCTGGCTAGCTCCGCCAGATAGGCAATGATGGCGCCCCGCTAGACCCATGACGACGGCGGCTCTCAGCTCCCTTACGGAAGCAGGGGGACGTCAGCAAGGGCCCAACCACTCCGACAGCTGTCCCTCCGCCAGGCTCCATTGCTTCTCCGACAGCCACGACGCCACACCAGCTGCATGCCAAGATCTCTCCGGCTGCCACCTTGGCATGTACTTAGGGCACTAGCTCTCCCCCGCTAGACACAGTAGCACCTTGCTACACCCCCATTTGTACACCTGGATCCTCTCCTTACGCCTATAAAAGGAAGGACCAGGGCCTTCTTAAAAAAGGTTGGCCCCGCGGGAACGAGGGCAGGGGCAGGCGCTCTCTTGGGGCCGCTCGCTCCCCTCACCCGTGTGGACGCTTGTAACCCCCTACTGCAAGCGCACCCGACCTGGGCGCGGGACGAAACACGAAGGCTGCGGGATCTCCACCTCCCTCTCGACTCGGCTCCGGCCACCTCGCTCTTCCCCCCTTCGCGCTCGCCCACGCGCTCGACCCATCTGGGCTGGGGCACGCGGCACACTCACTCGTCGGCTTAGGGACCCCCCGGTCTCGAAACGCTGACAGTTGGCGCGCCAGGTAGGGGCCTGCTGCGTGTTGGCGAGCAGTTTCCCGTCAAGCTCCAGATGGGCAGTCTCCAACGACCTCTCCAACCCGGGACGGTGCTCCGTTTCGGGAGTCTCGAGTTCATGTCTTTCGACGGTAGCTACGACATGATACTCCTTCCACCGCCGCGCGACGACGACAATGGTGGCCGACAGCCCGCCCGCCGGCGGCGGAATCGACGACGTCTTCCCCGCGTGGGGGAAGAACAACCTTCGAGCTCGCCCCATCCTCTCCCTCGCCATCGGAGGAGGAGGCGGGGCAACTAGGGCCGAGCGGGAGGCTGCGCTTCGTCGGCTGTCGAGCGAATCGACATCACCAGCGCCCAACGGAGGACGCGTCGGGCGTCACCATCGCGTTTGAGGCGAAGGCAAGCGCCGTCCCCCCGCAACACGCCGACCCCGAGCAAGTGGACGACGCCAGCACGCTCGCGGAGGGCCTGCAGGACGTCGCCCTCGTACCCAAGACGACGGCGCGATCAGCCCCCGATGTGACTTCGTCGCTCCTCGTCGACCAAAAGGTACCGACCGATTCCCATCCTTCGTCATTTCGACTCGACCTCAACCCGCCTAGCGACCTCGCTCTCGCGGGCGCTCACGTTGAGGCGAGTACAACCTCTCTTGGGTTTCGTGTGCGGTCGCCTTGGGACCGATTGATGGGCGTCTCGACCTACGGGCCCTCTGGGTCCGAGGAAGACGACTGACCCCAGCATCTGCTGGGATTTCTCTGGACCTGGCAACCCCAGTGCCATGCGGGACTTCATGACCGCATGCAACTACTGCCTCTCCGACTGTTCCGACGGCAGCCGCAGCCTTGACGACAAGGACTGCGGCCCGAGCCGCGAATGTTTCCACGTCGAGCTAGGGGATCCCTCCGGAGGCAACCGTCTCGGCATGCCGGAGGATGGTGATCTCCCTAGGCCAGTGCCTCGCGCCGACATCCAGCGGGAGCTAGCTGTGGTCCCCGTTCCGGCGGGGGGTCATGACCCACAGCTCGAGCAAGTCCGCGGGGCGCAGGCCGGGCTCGACGAGGGAGCTGGAGCGCTCGAGTCGATCCGCCGGGACGTCGTGCAGGTATGGGCGGGCCAGCCCCCGGCCGGAGAAATACGTCACCTGCCCCAAGGCCTCCAGCACCGCATCGCCAACGATGCTAGGGACAGGCCGCCGCCCGCATCCAGCAGGACCGGTCAGGACCTGGCAGCCGCAGCGATGCTCCTCCGCGCGATGCCGGAGTCATCAACCACCGAGGGCCGGCGAATCCAGGGAGAGCTCAAGCACCTCCTGGAAGGCGCTGCGGCCCGTCGGGCCGAGAGCTCCGCCTCCCGCAGGCAGGGGCACCCCTCGGAACCTCGTGCCGTGACTTCCCGACTCATGCGGGAAGCCTCGGTCTACACCGGGCGCACGCGCAACACCGCGCCTGCGGCCCCGGGCCACCTCGGCGACGAGCACCCTCATCGCGACCGTCGGGCCCGCCTCGACGAAAGGGTGCGCCGAGGCTATCACCCCAGGCGTGGGGGACGCTACGACAGCGGGGAGGATCGGAGTCCCTCGCCCGAACCACCCGGTCCGCAGGTCTTCAGCCGGGCCATTCGGCGGGCGCCGTTTCCGGCCCGATTCCGACCCCCGACTACTATCACAAAGTACTCGGGGGAAACAAGACCGGAGTTGTGGCTCGCGGACTACCACCTGGCCTGTCAACTGGGCGGAACGGACGATGACAACCTCATCATCCGCAACCTCCCCGTGTTCCTCTCCGACACTGCTCGCGCTTGGTTGGAGCACCTGCCTCCGGGGCAGATTTCCAACTGGGAGGATTTGGTCCAAGCTTTCGCCGGCAACTTCCAGGGCACGTACGTGCGCCCCGGGAATTCCTGGGACCTCCGAAGCTGCCGGCAACAGCCGGGAGAGTCTCTTCGGGACTACATCCGGCGGTTCTCGAAGCAGCGCACCGAGCTGCCCAACATCACCGACTCCGATGTCATCGGCGCGTTCCTTGCCGGCACCACTTGCCGTGACCTGGTGAGCAAGTTGGGTCGCAAGACCCCCACCAGGGCGAGCGAGCTGATGGACATCACCACCAAGTTCGCCTCTGGCCAGGAGGCGGTCGAGGCCATCTTCCAAAAGGACAAGCAGCCCCAGGGCCGCCCTTCGGAAGATGCTCCCGAGGCGTCTACTCCGCGCGGCGCCAAGAAGAAAGGCAGGAAGAAGTCGCAAGCGAAACGCGACGCAGCCGACGCAGACCTTGTCGCCGCCACCGAGTACAAGAACCCTCGGAAGCCCCCCGGAGGTGCCAACCTCTTCGACAAGATGCTCAAGGAGACGTGCCCTTACCATCAGGGGCCCGTCAAACACACCCTCGAGGAGTGCGTCATGCTTCGGCGCCACTTCCACAAGGCCGGGCCACCCGCTGAGGGTGGCAGGGCCCGCGACGACGACAAAAAGGAAGATCACCAAGCAGGAGAGTTCCCCGAGGTCCGCGACTGCTTCATGATCTACGGAGGGCATGCGGCGAATGCCTCGGCTCGCCATCGCAAGCGAGAGCGTCGGGAGGTCGGCTCGGTGAAGGTGGCGGCGCCAGTCTACCTAGACTGGTCCAACAAGCCCATCACCTTCGACCAAGATGACCACCCCGACCACGTGCCGAGCCCGGAGAAGTACCCGCTCGTCGTCGACCCCATCATCGGCGACGTTAGGCTCACCAAGGTCCTGATGGATGGGGGCAGCTGCCTCAATATCATCTACGCCGAGACCCTCAGGCTCCTGCGCGTCGATCTGTCCTCCGTCCGAGCAGGCGCTGCGCCCTTCCACGGGATCATTCCCAGCAAGCGCGTCCAGCCCCTTGGACGGCTCGACCTTCCTGTCTGCTTCGGAACACCCTCCAACTTCCGAAGGGAGATTTTGACGTTCGAGGTGGTCGGGTTCCAAGGAACCTACCACGCAGTATTGGGGAGGCCATGCTACGCGAAGTTCATGGCCATCCCCAACTACACCTACCTGAAGCTCAAGATGCCGGGTCCCAACGGGATCATCACCGTCGGCCCCACGTACAAAGACGCGTTCGAATGCGATGTGGAGTGCGTGGAGTACGCCGAGGCCCTCGCCGAGTCCGAGGCCCTCATCGCCGACCTGGAAAACCTCTCTCGAGAGGTGCCGGACGTGAAGCGACACGCCGGCAACTTCGAGCCAGCGGAGACGGTTAAGGCCGTCCCTCTCGACCCCAGTGGCGACACCTCCAAGCAGATCCGGATCAGTTCCGGGCTCGGCCCCAAATAGGAAGCAGTGCTCGTCGACTTTCTCCGCGCAAACGCCGACATGTTTGCGTGGGGTCCCTCGGACATGCCCGGCATACCGAGGGATGTCACCGAGCACTTGCCGGATATTCGGGCAGGAGCCCGACTCGTCAAATGGCCTCTGCACGGATGACGCCCGGGGGCTGCGCCTTTCCCCCGCTCACACACGAGTATCAGTCATCAAGGAAGGGTCGGCCTCGCCTTGGCTGAGCCCGACCCTCCCTCGGGGGCTAAAAAGGGGGAACCCCTCGGCGTCGAGATTGGATGCACTTTTTCGCGTCAAAAAATTTTCGATCAAGGAGGGGTTTTTGCGTTCCCCCGGATGTGTCAGAAGCAGGGTCCCGAGGAGCGAACGTGGGTACGAATAAGTGGCGAGACCGACTGAGCCGAGGAGCACCTATGCCTCCGGGCTAGGGACACCTCACTCATCGCCTGCCACGAAAAAAGACCCAACTCGGGTAATCACCCTATTGTTGACAAGTCAGGCCAGGTGCGCAAATTGAAAGAGAAGAGAGTACGACTTCACGCAAGAAAAGTAAAGTGTCCAGGCCTCGGCGGCCGCGGTAAAGCACACATCCAACAGAAACTGCCCCAACAAAAATCAGGCGCCGCCTTGGGAAGGCGCCGCGCCCTCAGTTCCGCCCCCGCCGTCGGTAAGGTCCACCTCCGCTTCCAGCGGCGACGCAGGAGGGAGGATCTCCGCCTCAAAGGTGGTCGCCAGTGCCGCGCTCGGACCCGCGGCGACCGCGTCGAGCCGCTGAACTTCTGCCAGGGCGGCTTCGTCTTCGTCAGGAAGACAATACCCCTCACTGACCCGCTCCAGGTCCACAACATAGTGGGAAGCGAGCACGGCGAAGGCCCACCTGACGCCGTGGTGTAGCGCCCCGCGGACCTTACCGCGCGCGTAATCACCTAAGGCTTGAAGACGGCTTTGAGGGGAGCTTCCTAAAGGGACGTCACCGGGGCCAAGGCTCCGATAGACATCCGAGACGGCCTCGGACATGGTGGCGAGGTCGGCCTCCCTCTGCTCGGCAGCTCCAGCAAGCGCCTCGGCGAGCGCTTTAGCAGACTCGTCAAGGGCAGACTCGAGCTCTGCGAACAACCAGAAGAAAGACCTCAAGCACAAGCAGAAGAAACGGACAAGAACAAGAACCGAGGACGGTCGAGGCATACCTCCGGCTCGGACGCGCTGCTCCGAGGCCGCGACTTGGGCTGCGGCTAAATCGGCCGCGAGGGTCTTAGCCCGGCTTTCGGCCTCGGCAGCCTGGCCCCGAGATTGGTCCCGCTCCTCGGCAACCTGGACGAACTCTGACCACTGTCGTAGCGCTTCCGCGCGCGCCGCCGCCGCCTCGGCCCTCAGGTCAGCACAGAGCAACTGGAGGTCCACTATCTTAGCGTCATGCTGAGAAAGGCGCGCGGTAGCCCCGGCGAGCGAGGTCCTCAGGGATCGCAGCGAGCCCCAGACGTCGGCCTCGCGGCGGATGAACGACGATTTGGCAGCGCTCCGATCCGTCAGATCCTGGGAAAGGAAAACAAGGCGTCACGACGAACGCCTCACTCACAGAAAGGAAAAGGTATGCCTGAAACCGTTACCTGGAGGATTTTGGGGACATCCCTGCAGAGAACCTCCAGCGACGATCGAAGCGACCCCACCGTTGCTTCCGCACGCTTGCGGAGCTCGTCCTAGGACTGGTCCTCCTGTTCATCGTCAAGAACAAAGATAGGGTCCGAGGCCTCGCGGGTCCGGAATCGGAGCAACTGGCGCCGGGCCTCGGGGCTCCGCCGCACAGCAACAAGGCTGCTGCCTGCCTGGATGAACTGCGCGTCCACGCCCACCTCTTCCGAGGCCCTGGGCACCGACGCTGCAGCCATCTCGACGCTGGCAGCAACCGACTGCCCTCTGACTAGGACGGCGGCGACTGCGGTGGCGGTAGGCGCCGGCATTGCCGGCACGGCAGGCGGGCTCGGGACCGCGTCGGCGTCGGCCGCCTCCCCGATCACGATGGCCGCCTCGGCGGAAGAGCCCGCCTCGGGAACCTGCTCCCCCGAGACATGCGACGCCCGAGCCCCCTGCGGCAAAACGCCCTGCGAAAGGGTCGGCTGAGCGGCAGGGCCCGGGGTGGCGCCAGCCGCCCGGACCGACGCCGTCTTAAGGGCTTTCCGGGGCGCCAGGTCGGTATGACCATGGCTTCGCTTGCTGGAAGAAAGAAGAAAGGGAAAATCACGGCCGGGACGTATGAATGAAGCGCCGGGACGAAGACATTCCAAGATACTTACCTGCTCCGGGCCATGATCAACCGTGCCTGGGGGGAGGTCTCTTGGCTCCCGCTCCCCGGAACCGCCGCTGAGGCCCGCTTCGCCGACAGCCTCGGCACCACCCTCGCTTTGGGCGCCCCTGACGCCTGGGAGGCGGACTGCCCAGGTGCCGCCATGGCGACCTGAGGACCGCTCCCCCGCGCTGCCGGCGCGGGTGGCGGCTCTCGAGGGACGGACACCTCGGCCCGGCTCCCTGGAGTCGCGTCAGCTCCTCCAGCCGAGGGGTCAAGTACCCTCTCAGGTTGCCCCCGCCCCTCGGGTCGGGGATCCGGCATCCCGGCTCCAGGAACCGACGGCATCGGCCCGCTCGGGGGCTGACTCGACGGCTCCTGGCTACACCCCACGCTGGGGCTGAGGCCGAGACGGGCGGCCATGTCGTCCTCCTCCTCCTCGCCATCGTCATCATCGTCATCGGATGTCTCCGGCGACGGCTCCCTTGGGAGTCCTTCCCTCTCCTGCTGGCGACGGCGTTTCTCCAAGGCGTCCCGAGCCCGCCTCCGCTTGCGGGCTCGGGCCTTCTCCGCATCCTTCTTCTTCTTCTCCTCCTCCGCGGTGACCCGCCGCGCTGCCCGATCCGCCGCGTCCTCCGGGACCCGCGGCAGGGAGGGTTTGTGCCACCCCACCTCCTAAAGAAGGGGGGAAAGAAATACAGTCGTGAGAACCAGGAGCAACCCGGTGTATGAAGGAGGAAGGAGCGAATACTCACCAGAGTCACGCACCCCTGGTCGGGGCGCATCCGAGGCTGGGAGAAGGCGTGGGGGTCCGGCTTCCCCATCGCGGCCGACACCCGCCATTGGGGGGCGTCGAGGGGAAGAGAATCAGGGGACATTCGCGACCCCTCCCAGTCGACCTCCAGGGTCATCTCCCAAAGCGGCAGCCGCCGCTCCGCCAAGGGGAGCACTCTCCGACGGTGGATGGCGGCAACCACTCCCGCGGCGGTGAGTCCTCCCTCCCGCAACGCCTTCAGGGCCTGCAGAAGAGGTTCGAGGTTCTTCTGCCTCTCGTGTGGAGTCCCGTGGCGCCAGGCGTCGGTGGCAGCGGTGACGACCCGCTGAGAGAACGGTGGGAGCAACTCTTCGTCATTCCGGAGGTAGAACCACCGGCGCTGCCACCCCTTGTTCGAGGATGCAAGGACGGCAGGGATGTACTGCGACGACCGCGACTGCCTCAACAAAAGGGTGCAGCCGCCGGCCCGCACCGCTGCGCGGACCTTCCTCTCCCCCGTCGGCAAGGCAAAAGGCTCGGCGAAGAAGAGGTGGGTCCACAAATCCCAATGGGGGGCGATCCCCAAATACCCTTCGCACACCGCTACGAAGATAGCGGCCTGCGAGATGGAGTTGGGGGTGAGGTTATGCAACTCCACCCCATAGTGGAACAGGATAGCCCGCATAAAGCGGCTCGCCGGCACACCAAATCCCCGCTCATGGAAGGAGACAAAGCTCACGACGTACCCCGGCGGTGGGGATGGAGCGACTCCGCCCGTGGGAGGAATCCATTCCAGCCGCTGCTCATCGGTGAGAGGGCGGAGCAAACCCTCACCGACGAGATCCTCCAGATCACTCGCCGTCACCGTGGAGAAGGGCCATGGGTCGCGCGGCGAGACGATGGTCACCCGGTCAGCCATCGCCAAACGGGAAGGGTGGCGGTGCGAAGGACAGGGAGGGCGGTTTTCTTTTCCCTGGCTAGATCTCTCAGGCTGCAAAAAACCTAAGAGGAAGACAAGAAGCGGAGTCAGGAACCGTCACCGGACCCTCTCCGGGGTATATAAAGGCCAAGGCGAAGACGATTCCAACGTTCCGCCCGGACCGGACGCGGGGTTCAAAAAAACGCGAAGCGAAACAGCCGTTCCTCGAACGGCTCGCGCATGAAACGGTGGCCCCGCCAACTACTCGCCCCGTCGCATTAACTCCGCGGCTGGACAGGCGGCGCTTCTGGCAGGAGCAGCTGGCGACGCCTCGCCTTCGCCAAAACGACCCCCCCAAAAAAAGGTACGCCACGTCGTTCAATTTCGTATCCTTTTCCCTTTTTTCTCTTTCTCTATCTCTTGCAACAGGGACCGGGAAAGGGGATACCCCTAAAGGGATCCTTCCCCGTGAAGGAACTAGGCTCCGAGCCTCCTTACTGATCAGGGGTTCGAAGGCTGGCCCCCCGAAGGGTTCAACAGCCGCCTCAGATCGCGTGGGCCCGACACCCACTACTGGTCAGAGGTTCGAAGGTCGGCCTCCCGAAAGGTTCCACGGCCGCCTCAGGCTACTCGGGCTCCGCGCCCATTACTGATCAGGGGTTCGAAGGCTGGCCCCCGAAGGGTTCACAGTCGCCTCAGACACCGAGCGAGGGATGACCAGGGGTACGTTCGATACATAACCGAGGCTCGGGCTGCGCTCCCGAGGTACCCTAGGACATTTCCGAGACCAGCGGGAACGATCCTGTAACGGAATCCCATCGGAGGGAGGCATCGAGCCCTCGGACCCCGTCGCCAGGGGACCGGGTCCGGCAGATCACCCGCAGGTACTTTTGGGCGTGCCTGCAGGCCCCTAGCCGACCCCCAACGAACGGGGCACGGACGTCCACTCGGATTACCCGCTTGCAGCTCACCGGAGACACCATGTTCGGTGCCCATCGAGGGTAACATGGCGCTCTCCCCCCTCCTCCTTGCGGAAAGGCGACGTAGGGGCGTATGTAAAAAAGCCGAGTCTGTCCCTGATCGCCCTCTCGCCCTGTGCGGAGGCTCGGGGGCTGCTCTCGCAAACCCGGCTCCGGCCAAACCGTTGACAGCGTCAACATACCAGCCCGAGAACTTGGGCCCCGACAGTGCACCCGGGCTACGGCCAGTTCGCATGGGGGAACCACCAGACCAGCCGAAGTGTTATGCAAGGCATTAAGACCTCGAAGGAGTGAAACCACTCCTCCGAGGCCTCGGGGGCTACACCCGGCGGGTGCGCTCGCGCGCACCCACCGGAACAAAATGCAACCGAGAAAGGCTGGTCCCCTTGCAAAAAAGTGCGACGAAAGCCTCCAAGCGAGTGCTGACACTCCCTTCGAGGCTCGGGGGCTACTGTCGGGGACCATAATTAGGGGTACCCTCAAGACGCCTAATTCTCAGCTGGTAACCCCCATCAGCGTAAAGCTGCAGAGGCCTGATGGGTACGATTAAGTCAGAGATCGGTCCATACGAGCGACTCGATCACGCCTCGCCCGAGCCTAGCCTCGGGCAAGGGCAGCCGACCCTGAGGTGTTTCCGTCTCGCCCGAGGCCCCCTTTTTAAGGCAGACGCACCTCCGGCTCGCCCGAGTGTCACACCCGGTTTTTAGAAGGCAAACCGAATGCGAACCATGTACGTGCCAGGATCAGTTATTCACGTACACAGCAGTTACATAACATGGACATCATCACACAGTGCTCAAAATAGTATTAAAAGGGGAAATAATAGTCGATTACATCATACGTCTGAGACGTCCATATAGTTCTTACAATAAATCAAAGTGCGGAAAAGAAACGTAGATAACGCGGCCTTCACAGGCAGCCGACTGGGGGTTGCCGCTAACCCACACCTAGAACTCGTCGTAGTCTTGGAACTCCTGGAAGTCTCCTTCCACAGCTTCATCTTCTCCTGAGCAGTGGTTGCAATGCTGACAACCTGGAGGGGGGGGGTTTGGTGTGTAGAGCAAGGGTGAGTACACATCAACATACTCAGCAAGTATCCTGTTTGGCTGTAGTGGACTAGCTTTATGTGGGGATAAGTCAAGCAGTTGCTTTTAGTTGGTCAGGTTATTACTTACTAGTAGAAAGCCAGGTTTTAACATTAACCCATGTTATTAGCCCAATGTATCCTTTCCAAACGGAAAGAATACCACTTACCAGCACCATAATCATAACCAGAACCATCAATCTCATTGCCACCTGTACCAAAATGTCTCTGATCAAGTATCACTAATCTCTGGAGCTCCCTTGGCCGCTCATAACCGCGAGCACGGCTGATATATCAGTTTCATAACACTCTGCAGAGGTTGCGCACTTTACCCATAAGCCGTGATTCCCTCTCTAGCCCGGGCTTGCAAGACCCTTATTCACTCCCAAGGTGAATGGCTAGGGATTCACTACGAAGCCTTTACAAAGATTCCCCGGGGCTGTAGCCACCCGTTAGGTTTCCTAAATGTACCGCACTCCTCCCCAAGGGACAAATCAACCTTGGCAGAGCGAGCCGCATACACCGAGCCCCATTGACGGCACAACGGCTAAGTGATCTACACCCCGGTTCCTCTAATTATTCAGCTAAGGGCGTCCCATTCCACCCTCATGGTTGCACTGTTTTCCCGGGCGGTCATCCATTGAACAGGTCCTTACGGAGAGGCACTCGAGAAACCGCTCGAGTCCCCTTAAATGCCACAAGTATGATCATAAATAAGAAGGGAAAACAACGTATCATAGATAATCACATCATGTTCATTGATTAGAGTTGAGCAATAGCATCAGACTAAGCAGTAATAATCCGACCCAAATAGGTAAACAAGGACATGAATAACAAAAGCTAGTCAATCCTTAGGTATAAATGTGTAATGCGGGAGGTGAATTAAAGAATGAATAGGACAAAGATAGGTCAAAGGACACTTGCCTCCACCAACCGACTGCTGCTCAGGGGCTTCTCCTGCGAATTCCTCGGGCTCTTCGACCGGATCGTTCTCTATGCGAGCGCAAACATACATACATCCACATATTTAATTCAAAAGAACAGTACACCATACAAGGGAACAGGTAAAGCGGATATGCATCAAGTATGACATTTGACATCGCATTTGTTATGGTTAGAAAGAAACGGGGAAAGGTCTCGCAGGGGGGGGGGTTAAATCTTATGCACTAATGATTAATTACAATTGGTTCTTAACAAAAGAATTCTGTTATATGCACTAATGGAAACCTAGTCATTTTAGTTGATCAACATTGAATGAGATAAACAATTAACTACGTGAATCAACTAGCATAACGGAATTTTAAATTGAACTTCCTATTACAATAACATGAACAATGATTAGCCTACCTAAAATAAAGTAACCATGATCACAGAAAGTAAATAAAATAAAAATAAAAAAAATAAAAAAAAAACAGGGGGGGGCGGTTGAACCGGCCCTAGGGGCGGTTGAACCGGTTTTGCGCAGGGCGGCCGAGCTGGGGCGGGCGCGCGGGGGAGGGCGGCCGAGCTGGGGCCGGGGCGGCTGAGCCGGTCGGCCAGGGCGGCTGAACCGGCCCTGCGCAGGGGGCGGCTGGGCTGGGGCGCGGGCGCGGCCGGGGCTGGCCGGGCGGCCAGGCGGGCGCAGCTGGGGGGCGGCCGGGGCTGGCCAGCGGCCAGGCGGGCGCGGCTGGGGGCGGCCGTGGCCGGCTAGGGGCTAGGGCGGCGCGGCCAGGGCGGCCAGGGGCGCTGGGGCGCGGCCAGGGGTGGCCGGGCGGGCTGGGGGAAAGGGGAGGGGAGAGGGGAGGGAGGGAGGAGGGAGGAGGGAGGGGGGGGGCCTCACCGGCGATGGGCGGCCGATCCGGCAGAGGGCGGCGGCCGGCGCTAGGGCAGGGGTAGGGGCGGCGGCTTAGGGAGAGAGAGAGGGAAAATGAGAGGGAGAGGGAGAGGGTTAGGGGAAAAGGGGAGGGAGGGGGGGCGGCTGGGCCTTGCCAAGGCCCAAGAGGGGGGCGCGCGCAGGGGCTTGGGCCGGCCGGGGTCGGCCCACGGTGCGGGAGAGAGAGAAAAAGAGGAGAGAGAGAAAGAAAAAGAAAGAAAGAAAAGGTTTTCCGCTTATTCTCGAAATCCGATCTTTTAGATGAATGCGTTTGCACTTTCAAACAATCAAAAAATGCAAGGTTCGGCATGGTGCATCAAACAACACAAAGTATCTTTAGAGTTTTTCTTACACGGGAATTCCAAACCGAATCCCGCTAACTTTGGAAAAGGTCAAGGTTTAGCGAGGGAAAAAGAAAAAGAAAAGGTAACGCCCGAATTTTGGCGAGTAAAGAAAAGAAAAAATTCAACTGCAAAATTCGGGGCGTTACAAACCTATCCCCCTTAAAAGAATCTCGCCCTCGAGATTCAGGGCTGGCTAGCAAAGAGCTCTGGGTACTTGGCCATCAAATCATCTTCACGCTCCCAGGTTGCTTCTTCCTCAGAGTGGTGACTCCATCTGACTTTGCACATTCTGATGGTCTTCCTTCGGGTGACTCTATCTGCAACCTCAAGGATCTGAGCTGGCTTCTCAACATAGGTCAAGTCCTCCTGGACTTCCAGACCTTCCACTGGCAACTGCTCTTCTGGCACACGCAAGCACTTCTTCAACTGAGACACATGAAAGACATCATGCACAGCTGACAAATTCTCTGGCAGACTGAGCTGATAGGCCACTTCTCCACGCTTTGAGAGGATCTGGTACGGACCAATGTAGCGGGGTGCTAGCTTGCCTTTGATTCCGAACCTTCTGACTCCTCTGATCGGTGACACCTTCAGATAGACAAAGTCTCCGACTTCAAAACTCAGCTCTCTTCTTCTTGTGTCTGCATAGCTTCGCTGCCTCGATTGCGCTATCTTCAGATTCTCTCGGACCATCTTGATGTTCTCTTCGGCTTCAAGCAAAATGTCTGGCCCAAACACTTGCTTCTCTCCAGGCTGATCCCATTGCAACGGAGTTCTACAACTCCTTCCATAGAGCGCTTGAAATGGTGACATCTTCAAACTGGCCTGATAACTGTTGTTATAAGAAAATTCTGCATAAGGCAATCGCTTGTCCCATCCGGACTGATCTTGCAACGCACAGGCTCTCAACATATCTTCAAGGATTTGGTTGGTTCTTTCGGTCTGACCATCTGTCTGCGGATGATAAGCTGAACTGAAATTCAAATGTGTGCCCAAGGCTTCATGCAACTGCTGCCAGAAATGAGAGGTGAACTGCTGTTCCTCTGTCTGACACTATCTTCTTTGGCACACCATGAAGACAAACGATCCGAGACATGTACAACTCTGCCAATACTGCACTGTTGTAGCTGGTCTTGACAGGTATGAAGTGGGCTGACTTGGTCAAACGGTCCACTACTACCCAAATAGAATCGTAGCCGGCTCGAGTGCGAGGCAATCCGACTATGAAATCCATACCGATTTCATCCCATTTCCACTGAGGGATCTGCAACGGTTGCAACAATCCAGCAGGTCTCTGGTGCTCTGCCTTAATTCTTCGACAACTATCGCACATAGCCACGTGCTCTGCGATTTCCCTCTTCATTCCATACCACCAGAATTTCTTCTTCAGATCCTGATACATCTTCTCACTGCCAGGGTGAATCGAATAAGCTGTCTCATGAGCTTCCTTGAGAATCAACTCCCGAATGGACTGGACATTGGGAACACACAAGCGGTCTTTGAACCATATCACGCCTTCTGCGTCTTCTCGAAAATCTTTGCCTCTGCCATCTAGAATCAGTCGCCGAATCTCACTAATCTTTTCATCATTCTTCTGCGCTTCTTTGATTTCTCGCTCCAAGGTAGGTTCCAATTCAACTGTGACTCCTCGCGAATTGTTCAGAAATCCGAGACTCAACCTGTCAAACTCTTTGGCCAACTCATAAGGCATCGGACGAGCGACCATCAGATTGACTTGACTCTTCCTGCTCAAAGCATCTGCCACTACGTTTGCTTTGCCCGGATGGTAATGAATCTCCAACTCATAGTCTTTGATCAACTCTAACCATCTTCGCTGCCTCATATTCAATTCTGACTGAGTGAATATGTACTTCAGACTCTTGTGGTCTGTGTAAACATCGCATTTCTGTCCATACAGATAGTGCCTCCATGTCTTCAGTGCGTGAACCACTGCTGCCAACTCTAGATCATGGATTGGGTAATTCTTCTCATGAACCTTCAGCTGTCGGGACGAGTAAGCCACAACTCTTCCCTCTTGCATCAACACGCATCCCAAACCTGTGTAACAAGCATCACAATACACAGAGAAGGGCTTGTGCACATCAGGCAAGACTAGGACAGGCGCTGTTGTCAACTTCTCTTTCAGCGCTTCGAAGGCCTCTTGACATTTCTGGGTCCACTTGAACTCAACCTTGTTGCCTAGCAACGCTGTCATTGGTTTCGCAATCTTCGAAAACCCTTCAATGAATCGCCGATAATATCCGGCCATTCCAATGAAGCTCTTGATTCCTCGAGCATCCGTTGGCGCTTTCCAGTTCAGAATGTCTGCCACTTTCTTCGGATCCACAGCCAATCCTTCTTTGTTGATTATGTGACCCAAGAACAGGACTTCACTGATCCAGAACTCACACTTGCTCAACTTTGCATACAACTGGTGCTCTCGCAATCTCTGCAATACCATCCTCAAATGATCTGCATGCTCTTCTTCACTTTGAGAATAAACTAGAATGTCATCAATGAATACCACCACAAACTTATCGAGATAATCCATGAACACACTGTTCATCAAGTTCATGAAAAACGCTGGTGCATTGGTCAAACCAAAAGACATCACTGTGAACTCATATAACCCATACTTGGTAATGAATGCCGTCTTCGGAATGTCCGAAGGCCGGATCCTGAGCTGATGATAACCTGACCTCAGATCAATCTTGGAGAACACACTGGCTCCTCTCAACTGGTCAAACAGATCTTCTATTCTGGGCAAGGGATACTTGTTCTTGATCGTGACTTCATTCAAAGCTCGATAATCGATACACATCCTCTTTGTGCCATCTTTCTTCTCCACAAACAAGACAGGGGCGGCCCAAGGCGAGGTGCTTGGCCGGATGTAACCTTTCTCTGACAGCTCATCAATCTGCTTCTTAAGCTCAACCAACTCTGGTCCAGATATTCTGTAAGCTCTCTTAAAGATGGGGGCGGTTCCAGGAAGAAGCTCTATGGCAAACTCAACTTTCCGCTCTGGTGGCATACCCGGTAAATCCTTTGGAAACACATCTGGGAATTCAGACACAACCTTGATACTCTCAATTGGGTCTGCTTCACTGCTATCGACAGCCATCTGATAACAACTTCCTTTCTTTGGCTCAGGCGGGACTAACTCGGTCACCACTTCCTCTCCTAGTGGGGACACCAACTTGATTGTCCTTTTATCACAACTGATAACTGCCTGATACTTATCTAGCCAATTCATCCCTAGGATGACATCTATTCCCTGAGTACCCATTACTATAAGGTTAGCGGGAAACGCTATCCCCCTTATTTCCACACTTACATTAAAACGTATGCTATCAGCTCGAATTCTACCACCAGCTGAGTCAATTTGAATGGGGGTTGACATGGTAGTAATTGGAAGATTATGTGCTTCTACCCATGATGCAGTAATAAAAGAATGCGTTGCTCCAGTATCAAATAACACTTCTGCAATATGGGAGTCGACTGGGAACATACCTACTGTCATGCAGGGGGTCTCCTGAACTGCTTCAGCCTCCAAGTGATTCAATCTCCCATGATTATAGCGCTGCTGAGGGCGGTTGCCTGATCCAGGCTGAGACGCATTCTGCTTTGTTGGGGCATTGGGGCCTGACTGCTGCTGGGCTGCTTTCTTCGGACATTGCATCACCCAGTGGCCTTGCTCTCCACAGTGGAAACATGCTCTGTTTCCAACCTGAGCTGGTGCTGCCTGATTGTTCTGCTGAGTTGCGGGGGCAGGAAGACGAGGTGTCTGCTGATTCTGCCTCTGAAACTGGCCTCCTCCTGACTGATTGCTCTGACGGTTCTGGTACTGATGCTGAGGATACTGCCTTTGGAACTGCTGATACTGCTGACGCTGCTGATGCTGCTGAGGTGGATGCTGGTTCTGCCTGAACTGCTGAGGTTGATTGCCTGAAAAACGGGGACGGCTGCTGCTTCCAGGCTGGGGTCCACTGATCTTGCGCTTACGATCTTCCATCTCCTTACGCTTCCTTTCTATCATGATTGCTCTGTCAATCAGGTGCTGGAATGTCGGGAAGGTGTGATTCATCAGCTGATACTGCAGAGGGTCAACCAAGCCTCTCAAGAAAAGGTACTGTCGCTTGGCGTCGGTGTTGACATCCTCAGGAGCATAGCGAGACAACTGCAGAAACCTGTCTCGATACTCGCTGACAGACGATGACCCTTGCTTAAGGGCCAGGAACTCCTCCTTCTTCACTGTCATCAGACCTGCAGGCACATGGTACTGACGAAAGCTACCTCTGAACTCTTCCCAAGTGATGGCATCGGGGTCGGCATGGGTGGCGAGGTAAGACTCCCACCATGATTGGGCTGCTCCTCTCAACAGACGGGGACCATACAAGACTTTCTCCCTGTCGTCACACTGAGCGGTATGCAACTCCCGCTCCACAGTGCGCAGCCAATCTTCAGCATCCATGGGGTCAGAAGAGTGAGCAAACGTTGGGGGATGACCTCTCATGAATTCAGCACGCTTGTCTCTAGGCATCTGAGGCATCTGAGGCTGGGGTGGTGCTTGCTGCTGTTGCTGCTGCTGCTGCTGCTGAATGGCGGCCAGAGTCTGACCGATGGCCTGAACTGCCTGAGTCTGCATCAGAAACATCTGCTCGATCGACATCGGGGGCGGGGGCGGCAGGTGCTGCTGCTGGGGCGCCTCATCTTGCTGACCGGCTTGCTCCTGCTGAGCACGCCTTCCTCCTCTGCGCCTGTTCTCTGACATCTGCAGAACGCAACCACACATCAGAACTGATCTGGCAAATCTTGCAGCATAAGAAAAGAGTATAGAATTGTCCAACAGCACTGAACAGATGAGCATCTTCACTGATCTCCAACACAGACCACACAGCTTCTCAGATAAAGAGGAAAGTAGAATAAAGGTTTTCCCAACTATATAACTAACTCCATTAACATAATAGGTAAGCCAAAATGCAGGGGATACCCACACTCTGGTGACAATCATTACAAAGATCCAAACCAAACATAGTTCATCATGACAAACATAAATGCACAGGATATCGCAAACTACCCTGTCTAACTAAGACTAACTAAGACCGAGACTAACGCTAAGACTGAAGCTTCTATGTATATATATTTCGTATTAATTACAAGATCCAACTCTAACGAGCTATGGTTCTAGATTTATCTTGGTCTTGCAGTCGGGATTGCCATAAGACTGGAGTCCACGCCGAGGTGAGCGATACGGGTGCTGAGTCCCGACGGGAGCGGGGGAACCATCATCCAAGTGACGACGCTCCGCGCGCTCAGCCCGCAGCAGGGCGATCTCAGCACGAGCCCTACTCAGCTCATCTAATGCATGGTCCAGCTCCGTGTTTAGCACGGCAGCTAGGTTGACTGTGCTGCTCAACCTAGGATTGTCCTCACCAGCAGGTGAAACAATCACGCCTCCTGTGCTGCCAGATGGACGGTGAGGGTAATACTTCAGGTCGAGGCCGTCAGCTACCCCACCGAGAACCGAGCAGTAGTGCGAAAGCGCACGCCGTGCAGCATCCTGCATGGCTGCCTCAGCTGAGTCCCGCTCAGAGATAGAATAGTGCTCTGAGCAAGCCTCCGCGCCCTGGAGACTGTTCTCCGGACGGCGCACCAAACAGGTCGCCTCCCAGCGGTCCGGGTAGACCCCGCGACTATGCTGGTAGACCACACAGCGATACTCGATGGACCAAGTACGCCGGTCAAGTGCCCGACGTAGCAGGGTGTCGAGCGCATCGTGGAAGTGACACCCGCGAGCAGCGTCGCGAGTGATGGGTCGAGCAACCCATCCTTCCGGCTCATGGTTAGAGAGGTCGAGGTCGTGGCTCGAGCTGTCGTCGCCACCTCCGTCGTCTGGATCTCCTCCAGCAGCTACTCCAGAAGCTGGGACGCCCAGTGGTGGTGCAGGGGGCGCCTCCAGGGGAAGCACAGGGGAGCAGCTCCTCACAGACTCTATCTCCTGTTGGAGCGAGAAAGAAGAGCCCTGCTGCTCCTGTCGTCGACGTTCCTGCTCCTCATGCAGGCGGTGGTGCAGTCTCTCCAAGTGGCTGGACTGTCCGGCCACGGGACGGCGAAGCGGACGCTCAGCAAGGCGGGAGGGTAAGAAGGGGATGACAGACTTTCGTGCAGTGTGTCTAAGTCGAGCCATCTACAAAGACATCGCAAGCAAAAGGGTGAGAACAGAATTAATATGACCAGCAAGTAATGAACCATAAATAAATGAAGGATCAGAATAATAATAAATCATAAATAAATGAAGGATCAGAATAAAACAAAATTTTCAGCAAGGTATAATATATAGTAGAACATAGGTTTGGTCAGTAGGACCAACTTTTGAAGGGGTACCAAAGTCAAGGCAGGGACAGAGGTCTATAGTCCTTAAAACGACCATTCTACTCTAGGTTAGCGGTCCTACAGTCAGCACGGCTTTGATACCACTTATGTCACACCCGGTTTTTAGAAGGCAAACCGAATGCGAACCATGTACGTGCCAGGATCAGTTATTCACGTACACAGCAGTTACATAACATGGACATCATCACACAGTGCTCAAAATAGTATTAAAAGGGGAAATAATAGTCGATTACATCATACGTCTGAGACGTCCATATAGTTCTTACAATAAATCAAAGTGCGGAAAAGAAACGTAGATAACGCGGCCTTCACAGGCAGCCGACTGGGGGTTGCCGCTAACCCACACCTAGAACTCGTCGTAGTCTTGGAACTCCTGGAAGTCTCCTTCCACAGCTTCATCTTCTCCTGAGCAGTGGTTGCAATGCTGACAACCTGGAGGGGGGGGTTTGGTGTGTAGAGCAAGGGTGAGTACACATCAACATACTCAGCAAGTATCCTGTTTGGCTGTAGTGGACTAGCTTTATGTGGGGATAAGTCAAGCAGTTGCTTTTAGTTGGTCAGGTTATTACTTACTAGTAGAAAGCCAGGTTTTAACATTAACCCAAGTTATTAGCCCAATGTATCCTTTCCAAACGGAAAGAATACCACTTACCAGCACCATAATCATAACCAGAACCATCAATCTCATTGCCACCTGTACCAAAATGTCTCTGATCAAGTATCACTAATCTCTGGAGCTCCCTTGGCCGCTCATAACCGCGAGCACGGCTGATATATCAGTTTCATAACACTCTGCAGAGGTTGCACACTTTACCCATAAGCCGTGATTCCCTCTCTAGCCCGGGCTTGCAAGACCCTTATTCACTCCCAAGGTGAATGGCTAGGGATTCACTACGAAGCCTTTACAAAGATTCCCCGGGGCTGTAGCCACCCGTTAGGTTTCCTAAATGTACCGCACTCCTCCCCAAGGGACAAATCAACCTTGGCAGAGCGAGCCGCATACACCGAGCCCCATTGACGGCACAACGGCTAAGTGATCTACACCCCGGTTCCTCTAATTATTCAGCTAAGGGCGTCCCATTCCACCCTCATGGTTGCACTGTTTTCCCGGGCGGTCATCCATTGAACAGGTCCTTACGGAGAGGCACTCGAGAAACCGCTCGAGTCCCCTTAAATGCCACAAGTATGATCATAAATAAGAAGGGAAAACAGCGTATCATAGATAATCACATCATGTTCATTGATTAGAGTTGAGCAATAGCATCAGACTAAGCAGTAATAATCCGACCCAAATAGGTAAACAAGGACATGAATAACAAAAGCTAGTCAATCCTTAGGTATAAATGTGTAATGCGGGAGGTGAATTAAAGAATGAATAGGACAAAGATAGGTCAAAGGACACTTGCCTCCACCAACCGACTGCTGCTCAGGGGCTTCTCCTGCGAATTCCTCGGGCTCTTCGACCGGATCGTTCTCTATGCGAGCGCAAACATACATACATCCACATATTTAATTCAAAAGAACAGTACACCATACAAGGGAACAGGTAAAGCGGATATGCATCAAGTATGACATTTGACATCGCATTTGTTATGGTTAGAAAGAAACGGGGAAAGGTCTCGCAGGGGGGGGGGTTAAATCTTATGCACTAATGATTAATTACAATTGGTTCTTAACAAAAGAATTCTGTTATATGCACTAATGGAAACCTAGTCATTTTAGTTGATCAACATTGAATGAGATAAACAATTAACTACGTGAATCAACTAGCATAACGGAATTTTAAATTGAACTTCCTATTACAATAACATGAACAATGATTAGCCTACCTAAAATAAAGTAACCATGATCACAGAAAGTAAATAAAATAAAAATAAAAAAATAAAAAAAAAACAGGGGGGGCGGTTGAACCGGCCCTAGGGGCGGTTGAACCGGTTTTGCGCAGGGCGGCCGAGCTGGGGCGGGCGCGCGGGGGAGGGCGGCCGAGCTGGGGCCGGGGCGGCTGAGCCGGTCGGCCAGGGCGGCTGAACCGGCCCTGCGCAGGGGGCGGCTGGGCTGGGGCGCGGGCGCGGCCGGGGCTGGCCGGGCGGCCAGGCGGGCGCAGCTGGGGGGCGGCCGGGGCTGGCCAGCGGCCAGGCGGGCGCGGCTGGGGGCGGCCGTGGCCGGCCAGGGGCTAGGGCGGCGCGGCCAGGGCGGCCAGGGGCGCTGGGGCGCGGCCAGGGGTGGCCGGGCGGGCTGGGGGAAAGGGGAGGGGAGAGGGGAGGGAGGGAGGAGGGAGGAGGGAGGGGGGGGGGCTCACCGGCGATGGGCGGCCGATCCGGCAGAGGGCGGCGGCCGGCGCTAGGGTAGGGGTAGGGGCGGCGGCTTAGGGAGAGAGAGAGGGAAAATGAGAGGGAGAGGGAGAGGGTTAGGGGAAAAGGGGAGGGAGGGGGGGGGGCGGCTGGGCCTTGCCAAGGCCCAAGAGGGGGGCGCGCGCAGGGGCTTGGGCCGGCCGGGGTCGGCCCACGGCGCGGGAGAGAGAGAAAAAGAGGAGAGAGAGAAAGAAAAAGAAAGAAAGAAAAGGTTTTCCGCTTATTCTCGAAATCCGATCTTTTAGATGAATGCGTTTGCACTTTCAAACAATCAAAAAATGCAAGGTTCGGCATGGTGCATCAAACAACACAAAGTATCTTTAGAGTTTTTCTTACACGGGAATTCCAAACCGAATCCCGCTAACTTTGGAAAAGGTCAAGGTTTAGCGAGGGAAAAAGAAAAAGAAAAGGTAACGCCCGAATTTTGGCGAGTAAAGAAAAGAAAAAATTCAACTGCAAAATTCGGGGCGTTACACCGAGGCCTTGCCTTCGTTAAGAAGCAACCCTGACTAAATCGCCACACCGATAGACCAGGTCACAGGGGCATTTAACGCAAAGGTAGCCTTGGCACCTTTATCCTGACGCGCGCCCCCTGACAGAGCCGAAGTGACCGCCGTCACTTCGCCGCTCCACTGACCGGTCTGACAAAAGGACAGCGCCGCCTGCGCCTTCCCGGCTGCAGTGCCACTTGACAGAGTGAGACTGACAGGCAGCCAGGCCTTGCCAAAGGCGCCATAGGAAGCTCCGCCCGACCCAGGGCTCGTACTCGGGCTAAGGCCCCGGAAGACGGCGAACTCCGCTCCGCCCGACCCAGGGCTCGGACTCGGGCTAAGGCCCCGGAAGACGGCGAACTCCGCTCCGCCCGACCCAGGGCTCGGACTCGGGCTAAGGCCCCGGAAGACGGCGAACTCCGCTCCGCCCGACCTAGGGCTCGGACTCGGGCTAAGGCCCCGGAAGACGGCGAACTCCGCTCCGCCCGACCCAGGGCTCGGACTCGGGCTAAGGCCCCGGAAGACGACGAACTCCACCTCGCCCGACCCCAGGGGTCGGACTCCGCCCTGGCCCCTGCCGAACGACCTCCGCCTCGCCCGACCCAGGAGCTCGGCCTCGGCCATGCAGGACAGACTCGACCTCGGCTTCGGAGGAGCCTCCACGTCGCCCGACCTAGGGCACAAGTCCGCCACGTCAACAGGAAGCGCCATCATCACCCTACCCTGAGCCGACTCGGGCCGCAGAAAACAGGACCGACGTCCCATCTGGCTAGCTCCGCCATATAGGCAATGATGGCGCCCCGCTAGACCCATGACGACGACGGCTCTCAGCTCCCTTACGGAAGCAGGGGGACGTCAGCAAGGGCCCAACCACTCCGACAGCTGTCCCTCCGCCAGGCTCCATTGCTTCTCCGACAGCCACGACGCCACACCAGCTGCATGCCAAGATCTCTCCGGCTGCCACCTTGGCATGTACTTAGGGCACTAGCTCTCCCCCGCTAGACACGTAGCACCTTGCTACACCCCCATTTGTACACCTGGATCCTCTCCTTACGCCTATAAAAGGAAGGACCAGGGCCTTCTTAAAAAAGGTTGGCCCCGCAGGAACGAGGGCAGGGGCAGGCGCTCTCTTGGGGCCGCTCGCTCCCCTCACCCGTGTGGACGCTTGTAACCCCCTACTACAAGCGCACCCGACCTGGGCGCGGGACGAACACGAAGGCCGCGGGACCTCCACCTCCCTCTCGACTCGGCTCCGGCCACCTCGCTCTTCCCCCCTTCGCGCTCGCCCACACGCTCGACCCATCTGGGCTAGGGCACGCGGCACACTCACTCGTCGGCTTAGGGACCCCCCGGTCTCGAAACGCCGACATATATGCACTTGAGTATAGACTTAAGCATAATTTGGTCATAACAAAATCATTCATCTCAAATTTCGTCTTGGATGATTTCATATTTTATCGGGTGATAGGAGATGATAAAACCCAATTTTGGAATTTTATTGTGAACACACATATGTGATCATCATGATTGGAGAAATCCTTCTGAGGAAGGGATTTACTCTGTCAGTTGTACCACCATCAACTTGACTATCCTAAGTCATTGTGTGACTTGTGGTTTGCACAATATATGTTGTGATTTTGTTTTGAATTCAGAATGTCAAGTCCATATGAGTCTAATATATCTGAATCTATCAAATTGAAAGTGCATTCATCCCTTTTGTGAGTTTTGGTGATTTCGATAACAACATATTTAAAGGTCTAACAAGTTTGCTAAGTGTTGAACAGGAAATGCAGTATGATGAACATACTTGAATAGTGTATAATGATCAGTGAACAAATAATCAACACAAGGTTAAATAACCAATGAGACAATGCAAATGGATATAATATGGTCTCTGTATTGGTTTGAATATATATATATATATATATATATATATATATATATATATATATATATATATATATATATATATATATATATATATATATATATATATATATATATATATATATATATATATATATATATATATATATGGACAAGACCTGAGAAATCACTAGATACATATGATCAGAATAGAGGTTGAAATGATTAAGAGGATTGGTCAAGCCAAAGTGAATAAGATACGAGGAATCGTGAATTGACTTGACCGTATTACTGTTAGTCCATATATGCGTCTATGAGAATCATACTAGAGCTTGATTGATCTTAGCATTTATATCTACATGACATTCAAGCAAGGTTCACAATATTGAAGAAATGATTCTCTTAATGGATGTTCAATATGATGTGACTCAAGAATGGATTGATAGGGTGAAGATAGCAAGGAAAGGGCTTCTATGGACCAAGCGAAGGTGAAGACCAAGCTGAAATGGAAATAGGCTTACACCTTTTCTAATTGATTTTAGTGGTTGAATTGCCCAACACAAATAATTGGACTAACTAGTTTGCTCTAGATTATAAGTTTTACAGGTGCCAAAGGTTCACAATAGACCAATAAAATGACCAAGAAAGGGTTCAAACAAAGAGAGCAAAAGACAACCGAAGTGTGCCCTGGTCTGGCGCACCTGGACTGTCCGGTGTGCCACCGGACAGTGTCCGGTGCACCATCAAATAGTGTCTGGTGTACCAGGGAACTCAGCTCCAAACTCGTCACCTTCAGGAAAATCAGAGGGCGCTCCACTATAATTCACCGGACTGTCCGGTGAGACACCGGACAGTGTCCGGTGGCGCACTGGACTGTCCGGTGTGCCAGCGGAGCAACGGCTACTTCAGCGCCAACGGTCGACTGCAACCACATTCAATGCGCTACAATGCGCGCCAGAGTCAGAGCAGCGTCAGAAGGCGCACCGGACAGTCCACAGTACTTGTCCGGTACACCACCGGACAGCCAGAAGACCCCACCTGTCAGAGCTCCAACGGTCGAACCCTAACGGCCGGGTGACGTGGCTGGCGCACTGGACAGTGTCCGGTGGCGCACCGGACTGTCCGGTGCGCCCGTCGACAGCAGCCTCCACCAAATAGCTAGTTTGGTGGTTGGGGCTATAAATACCCCAACCACCCCACCATTCATTGCATCCAAGTTTTCCACTCTCCAACACCTTACAAGAGCTATAACATTCAATTCTAGACACAACCAAAGAGATCAAATCCTCTCCCAAGTCCGGAATCATTCCAAATCAAATAGTGACTAGAGAGAGTGACATTTGTGTTCATTTGAGCTCTTGCGCTTGGATTGCTTCTTTTCTTTCTCATTCTTTCTTGTGATTCACTCAATTGTAACCAAGGCAAGAGACACCAATTGTGTGGTGGTCCTTGCGGGGACTTAGTGTCCCGTGTGATTGAGAAGAGAAGCTCACTCGGTCTAAGTGATCGTTTGAGAGAGGGAAAGGGTTGAAAGAGACCCGGTCTTTGTGACCACCTCAACGGGGAGTAGGTTTGCAAGAACCGAACCTCGGTAAAACAAATCCTTGTGTCTCACTTCTCATTTGTTTGCGATTTGTTTTTCACCCTCTCCCTCGGACTCGCTTATATTTCTA
This sequence comes from Zea luxurians, assembly GCA_029449295.1. Classification (NCBI taxonomy): domain Eukaryota; kingdom Viridiplantae; phylum Streptophyta; class Magnoliopsida; order Poales; family Poaceae; genus Zea; species Zea luxurians. The sequence goes on along the minus strand of JAOPSE010000027.1, from coordinate 39,831,136 downwards.
ACGCTAACCCGGCTTGTAGTTGTGCTTAAGTTTATAAATTTCAGATTCGCCCTATTCACCCCCCCTCTAGGCGACTTTCAATTGGTATCAAAGCCCGGTACTTCATTAGAGCTTAACCGCTCGAAGTGATGTCGAGAGATCACGCCAAGAAGGAAATGGTGACCGGCGACAAGCCCGCTACAAGTCATGGGAAGGCTCCATCGGGAGAGTCCCGCAACAAGGGGAAGGATAAGGCTTCCTCCTCACAAAAGTCGCATCAGAGTGGCGACAAAAAGAAGAAGATGAGGAAAGTGGTCTACTATGAGACCGATTCTTCATCGCCATCCACCTCCGGCTCCGACGCGCCGTCCATAACTTCTAAGCGCCATGAGCGCAAGAAGTATAGTAAGATTCCCCTACGCTACCCTCATATTTCAAAGCGTACCCCTTTACTTTCCGTTCCACTAGGCAAACCATCGGTTTTTGACGGTGAAGATTATAATATGTGGAGTGACAAAATGAGGCATCATCTAACCTCACTCCACACAAGCATTTGGAACGTTGTTGAGTTTGGTGTACAGGTACCATCCGTAGGGGATGAAGACTATGATTCGGATGAAGTGGCCCAAATTCATCACTTCAACTCCTAAGCCACTACTATACTCCTCGCCTCTCTAAGTCGAGAGGAGTATAATAAGGTGCAAGGGTTGAAGAGTGCAAAGGAAATTTGGGACGTGCTTAAGACCGCGCACGAAGGAGACGAGGTGACCAAGATCACCAAGCGGGAGACGATCGAGGGGGAGCTCGGTCGCTTCATGCTTCACCAAGGAGAGGATCCACAAGCCATGTACAACCGCTTGAAGACCTTGGTGAACCAAGTGCACAACCTCGGGAGCACCAAATGGGATGACCATGAGATAGTCAAGGTTATTCTAAGATCCCTCGTTTTTCTTAACCCTACGCAAGTTCAATTAATTCGAGGTGATCCTAGATACACGCTAATGTCTCCCGAGGAGGTTATAGGGAAGTTTGTGAGCTTTGAGCTAATGATCAAAGGCTCAAAGAAAATCATCGAGCAAGGCACCTCCTCCACGCCCGAGGCACAACCCGTCGCATTCAAGGTAACGGAGGAGAAGAAGGAAGAGTCTACATCAAGTAGGCTCCCCATCGACGCCTCAAAGCTCGACAATGAGGAGATGGCTTTAATCATTAAAAGCTTTCGACAAATCCTCAAGCAAAGGAGGGGGAAGGACTACAAGCCCCGCTCCAAGAAGGTTTGCTACAAGTGTGGTAAGCCCGGTCACTTTATAGCAAAGTGTCCTATTTCTAGTGACAGTGACAGGGGCGACGACAAGAAGGGGAGAAGAAAGGAGAAGAAGAGATACCACAAGAAGAAGGGCGGCGATGCCCATGTTTGCCGGGAGTGGGACTCCGACGAGAGCTCCACCGATTCCTCCTCCGATGAGGACACCGCCAACATCGCCGTCAACAAGGGACTTCTCTTCCCCAACGTCGGCCACAAGTGCCTCATGGCAAAGGACGGCAAAAAGAAGAAGGTTAAATCTAAATCCTCCACTAAATATGCCACCTCTAGTGATGAGGCTAATTCTAGTGATGATGAGGATGATTTGTTTACTCTTTTTGCAAATCTTAACATGCAACAAAAAGAGAAGTTAAATGAATTGATTAACACCATTCATGATACGGATGAACTCTTGGATAGCCAAGAGGACTTCCTAATTAAGGAAAACAAGAAGCATGTTAAGGTTAAAAATGCTTATGCTCTAGAAGTAGAAAAATGTGAAAAACTATCTAGTGAGCTAAGCACTTGCCATGATTTGATTACCAACCTTAGGAATGAGAATGCTAGATTAATTGCTAAGGTTGATTCAAATGTATGTGATGATTCATATGCCAATCTTAGAAATGATCATGCTAATTCTATTGCTAAGATTGAAAAATTAAATGTCTCTCTTGCTAGCCTTAGAAATAAAAATGAAAAATTAATTGCTAAGGCTAATGAATTAAATGTTTGCAATGCTTCCATTTCCAGTCTTAGAGATGAAAATGCCATATTACATGCTAAGATTGTTGAATTAAATTCTTGCAAACCATCTACATCTACCATTGAACATGTTTCTATTTGCACTAGATGTAGAGATGTTGACATTGATGCTATTCATGATCACATGATTTTAATTAAACAACAAAATGATCATATAGCAAAATTAGATGCTAAAATTGCCAAGCATGAGCTAGACAATGAAAAATTTAAATTTGCTCGTAGTATGCTTTATAGTGGGAGACGTCCTGGCATAAAGGATGGCATTGGCTTCCAAAAGGGAGACAATGTCAAACTTAATGCCCCTCCTAAAAAATTATCTAACTTTGTTAAGGGCAAGGCTCCCATGCCTCAGGTTAACGAGGGTTACATTTTGTACCCTGCCAGTTATCCCGAGCATAAGATTAGGAGAATTCACTCTAGGAAGTCTCACTCTGGCCCTAATCATGCTTTTATGTATAAGGATGAGACATCTAGTTCTAGGCAATCAACTCGTGCTAAATTGTCTAAGAAGAAAACTCCTAGTGCATCAAATGAACCTAGCATTTCATTTAAAACTTTTGATGCATCTTATGTTTTGACTAACAAATCCGGCAAAGTAGTTGCCAAGTATGTTGGGGACAAACACAAGGGATCAAAGACTTGTGTTTGGGTATCCAAAGTTCTTGTATCTAATATCAAAGGACCCAAAACTGTTTGGGTACCTAAAATCAAGAACTAAATTTGTTTTGTAGGTTTATGCATCCGGGGGCTCAAGTTGGATCATCGATAGCGGGTGCACAAACCATATGACTGGGGAGAAAAGAATGTTCTCCTCCTATGAGAAAAACCAAGATCCCCAACGAGCTATCACATTCGGGGATGGAAATCAAGGTTTGGTCAAAGGATTGGGTAAAATTGCTATATCACCTGACCATTCTATTTCCAATGTTTTTCTTGTAGATTCTTTAGATTACAACTTGCTTTCTGTTTCCCAATTATGTAAAATGGGTTACAACTGTCTTTTCACGGATACAGGTGTTACTGTCTTTAGAAGAAGTGATGATTCAGTAGCTTTTAAGGGAGTATTAGAGGGTCAGCTATACTTAGTTGATTTCAATAGAGCTGAACTCGATACTTGCTTAATTGCTAAGACTAACATGGGTTGGCTCTGGCATCGCCGACTAGCCCATGTTGGGATGAAGAATCTTCATAAGCTTCTAAAGGGGGAGCACATTTTGGGACTAACAAATGTGCATTTTGAGAAAGACAGGATCTGTAGCGCATGCCAAGTAGGGAAGCAAGTTGGCGCTCATCATCCACATAAGAACATCTTAACGACTGACAGGCCACTCGAGCTCCTCCACATGGATCTATTCGGCCCGATCGCTTACATAAGCATCGGCGGGAGTAAGTACTGTCTAGTTATTGTGGATGACTATTCTCGCTTCATCTGGGTATTCTTTTTACAGGAAAAATCTCAAACCCAAGAGACCTTAAAGGGATTCTTGAGACGGGCTCAAAATGAGTTGTAACACCCTAAATCTCATTTTGAGAATATAGCACAATTTCTCAAAGATCTTGCATTAGAATTTTTCTTTTTCTCTCTCTTTAGAACTCTCATAACATTTGAAGACTCATCTCCCTATTTAAAAGCATTTGCTTAAGTGAATAAAATAATAAATAGAATCATATTTGGCACTCATGTTGGAGTTTTAATTGTATGTGCATTTAGAATAATAATAAAATATAATAATGGAATTGAGAATTTGAAGTTAACCCAAAGTTGCACTTTGGGGTTTCGGAAATATTATGTAGAAGAGAAAAAAGAGAAGATATATATATAATATAAAGGAAATTTATATATTTCCAAAATTTATACTTTTAAAGTCACATTATAAATTAAGAATAAGCTTGCCACAAGTTTGAATTCAAGTTAGAAACTCAAATTAAACTTGAAAATAAGAAAGAAAGGGGAAATCAGAAAAAGAAAAGGAATAAAAAAAGCTTACTGGGCCGGACTGCACCATTTCGGCCCAACTGGGAATGCCAGCCCAGAACCCCACGCGCGGCACTCCCTGGATGTCGCTGGCTCGCGGGTCCACTCGTCAGCGCTCCCTCTACCGCGCCTGCTCTCCACTGCGCGTGGGGCCCGGACGTCAGGAATCCATCTTCTTCCCCCTCTGGCTTCTTTCAACCGAACGCGAGTTCGTCGCCGCGCGCGGATTCCTGGCTCGAACTCCGTCCACCGTGCCCCTAATCCTAACGGGTTTTCCGTATCTCCCACGCAGTACTCGGGTTGTTGGGGGGGCAGACTGCAGGACCTCTTTCAACCCCGAATTGCAGCTAACAACGGCCGCTACAAACCACTCCCTGGATCTCCGCCGTGAGCTGGGGATGATTGGTTTGTGTGGCTTGACGTCTTGAGTTTCGGGGGCATAAATAACGATCGACCTAGCTTCTTCTTAACCCCATCTCCCTCCAACCGACGTCGCACCCTTTCTTCATCCACTAAACCAAAGCCATGGAAGCCGCTGCCGTCGACCCGAGGTTGCAACACCGACGCGGCCTCGAATCTGGGCCAGGGCGCTTCGGGGTGACACACTGATGGTGCACGGGGACATTCCGGGCGCGATTGGGGGCCAGCAGTGCCGCAATTTCTCGCCGTATGTCCTACTCCGCCGCTCGGCCGCCATTCACCGTGGCCCGGCTTCACTGCAACACCATGCGCGGTAAGAAGACCTTCATCGAGTTCGCCATCACCCCCTCTAGGTTTAGCGCCGGTCAATTTTGGGTTTGGGGCGTTCGGGCGTCGGATTGCGTATCTGCCGGTGATGCTCCGCCGTGGCGCGAAGGGCGCCGCCGTGACCCGGTGCGATGTTGGGAGAAGACCTCCTGGCCGTTGGATTGGGATCGTCGGATCGGTACGATGATGGGTGATGGCGTGATCATCCACCGTCCGATGCGGATCTGGCGCTCGGGACTCAATCCGTTCGTTTTAAATCTGATACGTCCATCGCGGATCGGGTGGTCAGGATTTGATACCGGTTCGGGTTGATCGGATTTAATCTGGGACGTCCGTTTCTAATCTGACGGCCCATATCAACAGATACCCCTTCGCGGTGTAACATTTTCTAAAGAGCCCCCGTATTCTTTAATAATCAACCCGCCATCCATGCGGGGTAAATCTGAGTCTTGGGGATACTTGCGCGCGGGTCCCTGGACTTTCCAGATATTGGCGCCCAGTCCTGTGAGCAGAGAAATTAGATAATAAATTTTGGAAAATGATTTTTAATATAAAAACAATACTAGAAACTTGTATAATCCATAGAAAATTCATATGAAGTCCAAATTAGCCCATTCCAGTTCCTATAATTTTGTAATAATGTTGTTTATCACCTAATGCCTCTGTTTTGACATGAAAACAATAATAAAATTGATCTCCTAATTAATCTCATATCAAATACATAAAATCTTAGGAAATTCATAACTCTTTCGTTTTAACTCCGATTTGATCCGTTCAAGTTGCGTTAGTCTCGTAGCTTCGCGTAGATTATTATTATTCAGTTTGTACTTATGTTTGGTGTAATGTTAATTTTGCCTATACAATGTTTGTTTGTATTGCTACGACTAGAGCGAGGTCACGTGTCATCTGAAGAGCAAGTTGGTACCTGGATTCTCAAGGCCCAGGCAAGTTGTGCCCTTGATCACTTCTTTTACCCACTCATGTTCTAATTAATCATAATGATCTGCATAGGTTAATTTTGATGGGACCCAATAGGTTACCCTAATTTGACTATCTTTATACCTTGTTCACCACTGAATCTTTGGGTAGTACTTGCTATCGCTTTATGTGGTTTTGGGTATAGAGATACACATTACTATTCATGATTATACTTTTATTGTCAGTTGTTATTTACTGTTCATGTTAAGATTATTATGTTAATTGGAACATGGAGAACCACCCGGGAAAACAGTGCTACCACAAGGGAGGAATGGGACCCCTTGGCTGATTAATTAGGAAAGCTAGTGGAAGACTACCTTACCCGAAAGGGGCAAGGGCAGTAGGGGAGTGGTCAGTGTAGGGAGGCCCTCGGGAGGATTTTGCTGCGATGGCGGTCCTGCAAGGGATTCCTGCATTGGAACTTCCTATAAACTGTAGCGGGTTTTCTGAAGCTAGTGGAACTTTGTAAAGGCCTCGTAGTGTTACCCTGCCTCGCCTCCTTGGTAGAGGTGTATGGGATTGGCCGTCTCTTGGCAGATGGGTAACACGACTTGTGGGTAAAGATGCGCAACCTCTGCAGAGTGTAAAACTGGTATACTAGCCGTGCTCACGGTCATGAGCAGCTCGGACACTCACATGATTAAATTATGGAACTAAATTCAATTTGTCATAAGCATTGCATTGCAGGTGAGGTTGTTACTTTTGTTCTACTACTTAATTGGGTTGGTATTCACTTATACTTAGTAATTGCTAATAAAATTTTGACCAACTTTAAAAGCAATGCTCAGCTCTAACCATCTTCTTTGGTAAGCCTTACACTTCACGTGAGCTCCCACCTTTGGCGAGTTCATGCACATTATTCCCCACAACTTGTTGAGCGATGAACGTATGTGAGCTCACTCTTGCTGTCTCACACACCCCACAGGTCAAGAACAGGTACCGCAGGATGAGGCGCAAGGAGGATGCTGTGGCGAGTTCGTGAGAGGTCTAGGCCGTCGTCTCCCAGTCAACTTTGGGTTGCTGGACTGTTGTCTCCTTATTATGTAATTATTTATTTTGTATAGAACTCCTGTTATTTATAAATATGTGACATTCGATCCTGTGCCACTATACATCATATGTGTGAGACTTGGTCCCAGCACACCTGGTGTTTATGTTCGCGCCCGGGTCTTGGTGCCCCGAAATCCGGGTGTGACAGAAGTGGTATCAGAGGAATGTTGACTGTAGGACGAAACCTAGATAGAACTGGACAACCATTATCTACTTACCTTTGCTACTCTGATCATTTCTAAACTTATCTTAATCTTTTCTCATCTAATTCCGCTTTACTCTGATTATTCTTACCTTTTTCTTTCTAAAAGACAAATGTGGATTTTACACTTTGAAATCCTGTGACTGAAGTGACCTTTAGGAATAGGAGACCTAATCCTAGGAACAAAAACAAAACTATTTTTATAAGTGTCTATGTATTTGAATGTTTGTTCTTATGATACTTGTTTGATTTGGATCTTTGATTGAGTGTGATTAGTTGTGGAGTAATATCCACAATTACATCTGCATATACATATAAAAAAAATGCTCATCAAAATAACTAGACAAACTAGATTATCCCCATTGAAATATATCTAGCTTAAGAGATTTATCTTATCCTAAAAGATCTCATTCTAGCCAATTCATCTTATCTTAAAAGATTCTCCCTTATCTTAATAGATCCATCTCATCTTAAAAGATACTCATCTTATCTTGAAAAGATTTTGTCTCATCCTAATAGATCTAACTGATCTCAAAAGATTCTATCTTGTCTTTATGGATCCATCTTATCCTAATAAGCATACTTATCCACCCTAGTTTAAACGACCATGATCTAATGCAAACTAATTAGATCTTATCTAGTCAAACTAGTCACACCGATCTAATCTAGATCCCATTAAATATAGTGTGATCTAATCTAATGTGACCTAACAGATCAATCTAATCTAACCTAGTTCAATTAGATCTAGTCTAAATATACCTAATCCCATCTAATCTAATGTGATCTAATCTAATGTTAGTTAAAGTTGGTGAAACGGGTTAGACTCTACTCCTATAAAACATGTTTTAACCTAGTTAACTCTGCACTAATTTAGTACCATACACCAACTCAGCCATATACCACTATTTGACCTACATGCATAATTCGTGTAGATCAACATAAATTAAAAACTTAACACCCAAGATTTTGAAGTATCTCATAAAACCTATCCTACCCACATCTATCTACTTGTCCATAAACTCAGATGATAACTCCAAGAATAAAGGCCAAAGAAGACCAACCACGTCAAAGGAGGATAAGCATCAACTCAAGCCTTCAAAGATCAAGCTAAATCATCAGATGAATCAAGATCCACAAATCTTGGATGGAGTCTTTCCTTACTCCTACTCATTCTTACCCAAACCTACCCATACTTTGGAGAGATCTTTTATCCTACGTGATAAAGTAGCTACATATATACCCATGCTTTCCTAATCACCTGATAATTTGTGATATAGACAAAAAAAAAGTTTTGGTATTAAAATCAATTAGAAACTAACCCATAGACTGCAAACAATTACTTCTGCATCCCTTTTCTTCCAAATCTCGAGGACGAGATTTCTGTTAAGGGAGGTAGGATTTGTAACACCCTAAATCTCATTTTGAGAATATAGCACAATTTCTCAATGTTGGGGACTTGTTCTCAAATGCTAAGAGTTAAGAACAAGGCAACATAAAAAATGTTAAATATTAAAGTCCTTCGTTCTTCGAGACACTATGCCCCTTCGGGGATAATGAGTTCCGGACGAAGGTCATGAGAAACATACCTTCGTAAATATAACAAGTAATGACGAAGGGTTCATATAAAGCACGAAATATAATTTAGACATTACCATAGAATCATTTCTATTTTATTAACATGAGAAAATAGAAATGATTTCAAATTACAAATGTACCTTCGGTCCTGAGAAAAGGTAGAAAGTACAAGCGTGACGCAAAAGTGAATGCACAGTCAGCCTGAACAGTACGGGAGTACTGTTCATCTATTTATAGACGCGGGACGCAGCCCACATAAAATTACATCCATGTCCATTACATTTGTTAATGGTTTATGAAAATCTGTCGAGGCCCCCGAAGTCTTTTCATCTTTAAGTCGGTTCCCCCTTATGCTATCGCGCCGAAGCTTCCATGCGCACAACTTCGGCTGCCCTCGACCTTCGTCTAGTTCAGGCTTCGTCCTAGTCGTGCTCCATATCCATAATTCTGAATCCGAAAATACCTGTTCATATAATCCACTTGGAAAACATTGTCAAATCATGTTTTTGAGGACCTTCGGAGGACGAAGGCCCCCAACACTCAAAGATCTTGCATTAGAATTTTTCTTTTTCTCTCTCTTTAGAACTCTCATAACATTTGAAGACTCATCTCCCTATTTAAAAGCATTTGCTTAAGTGAATAAAATAATAAATAGAATCATATTTGGCACTCATGTTGGAGTTTTAATTGTATGTGCATTTAAAATAATAATAAAATATAATAATGGAATTGAGAATTTGAAGTTAACCCAAAGTTGCACTTTGGGGTTTCGGAAATATTATGTAGAAGAGAAAAAAGAGAAGATATATATATAATATAAAGGAAATTTATATATTTCCAAAATTTATACTTTTAAAGTCACATTATAAATTAAGAATAAGCTTGACACAAGTTTGAATTCAAGTTAGAAACTCAAATTAAACTTGAAAATAAGAAAGAAAGGGGAAATCAGAAAAAGAAAAGGAATAAAAAAAGCTTACTGGGCCGGACTGCACCATTTCGGCCCAACTGGGAATGCCAGCCCAGAACCCCACGCGCGGCACTCCCTGGATGTCGCTGGCTCGCGGGTCCACTCGTCAGCGCTCCCTCTACCGCGCCTGCTCTCCACTGCGCGTGGGGCCTGGACGTCAGGAATCCATCTTCTTCCCCCTCTGGCTTCTTTCAACCGAACGCGAGTTCGTCGCCGCGCGCGGATTCCTGGCTCGAACCCCGTCCACCGTGCCCCTAATCCTAACGGGTTTTCCGTATCTCCCACGCAGTACTCGGGTTGTTGGGGGGGCGGACTGCAGGACCTCTTTCAACCCCGAATTGCAGCTAACAACGGCCGCTACAAACCACTCCCTGGATCTCCGCCGTGAGCTGGGGATGATTGGTTTGTGTGGCTTGACGTCTTGAGTTTCGGGGGCATAAATAACGATCGACCTAGCTTCTTCTTAACCCCATCTCCCTCCAACCGACGTCGCACCCTTTCTTCATCCACTAAACCAAAGCCATGGAAGCCGCTGCCGTCGACCCGAGGTTGCAACACCGACGCGGCCTCGAATCTGGGCCAGGGCGCTTCGGGGTGACACACTGATGGTGCACGGGGACATTCCAGGCGCGATTGGGGGCCAGCAGTGCCGCAATTTCTCGCCGTATGTCCTACTCCGCCGCTCGGCCGCCATTCACCGTGGCCCGGCTTCACTGCAACACCATGCGCGGTAAGAAGACCTTCATCGAGTTCGCCATCACCCCCTCTAGGTTTAGCGCCGGTCAATTTTGGGTTTGGGGCGTTCGGGCGTCGGATTGCGTATCCGCCGGTGATGCTCCGCCGTGGCGCGAAGGGCGCCGCCGTGACCCGGTGCGATGTTGGGAGAAGACCTCCTGGCCGTTGGATTGGGATCGTCGGATCGGTACGATGATGGGTGATGGCGTGATCATCCACCGTCCGATGCGGATCTGGCGCTCGGGACTCAATCCGTTCGTTTTAAATCTGATACGTCCATCGCGGATCGGGTGGTCAGGATTTGATACCGGTTCGGGTTGATCGGATTTAATCTGGGACGTCCGTTTCTAATCTGACGACCCATATCAACAGATACCCCTTCGCGGTGTAACATTTTCTAAAGAGCCCCCGTATTCTTTAATAATCAACCCGCCATCCATGCGGGGTAAATCTGAGTCTTGGGGATACTTGCGCGCGGGTCCCTGGACTTTCCAGATATTGGCGCCCAGTCCTGTGAGCAGAGAAATTAGATAATAAATTTTGGAAAATGATTTTTAATATAAAAACAATACTAGAAACTTGTATAATCCATAGAAAATTCATATGAAGTCCAAATTAGCCCATTCCAGTTCCTATAATTTTGTAATAATGTTGTTTATCACCTAATGCCTCTGTTTTGACATGAAAACAATAATAAAATTGATCTCCTAATTAATCTCATATCAAATACATAAAATCTTAGGAAATTCATAACTCTTTCGTTTTAACTCCGATTTGATCCGTTCAAGTTGCGTTAGTCTCGTAGCTTCGCGTAGATTATTATTATTCAGTTTGTACTTATGTTTGGTGTAATGTTAATTTTGCCTATACAATGTTTGTTTGTATTGCTACGACTAGAGCGAGGTCACGTGTCATCTGAAGAGCAAGTTGGTACCTGGATTCTCAAGGCCCAGGCAAGTTGTGCCCTTGATCACTTCTTTTACCCACTCATGTTCTAATTAATCATAATGATCTGCATAGGTTAATTTTGATGGGACCCAATAGGTTACCCTAATTTGACTATCTTTATACCTTGTTCACCACTGAATCTTTGGGTAGTACTTGCTATCGCTTTATGTGGTTTTGGGTATAGAGATACACATTACTATTCATGATTATACTTTTATTGTCAGTTGTTATTTACTGTTCATGTTAAGATCATTATGTTAATTGGAACATGGAGAACCACCCGGGAAAACAGTGCTACCACAAGGGAGGAATGGGACCCCTTGGCTGATTAATTAGGAAAGCTAGTGGAAGACTACCTTACCCGAAAGGGGCAAGGGCAGTAGGGGAGTGGTCAGTGTAGGGAGGCCCTCGGGAGGATTTTGCTGCGATGGCGGTCCTGCAAGGGATTCCTGCATTGGAACTTCCTATAAACTGTAGCGGGTTTTCTGAAGCTAGTGGAACTTTGTAAAGGCCTCGTAGTGTTACCCTGCCTCGCCTCCTTGGTAGAGGTGTATGGGATTGGCCGTCTCTTGGCAGATGGGTAACACGACTTGTGGGTAAAGATGCGCAACCTCTGCAGAGTGTAAAACTGGTATACTAGCCGTGCTCACGGTCATGAGCAGCTCGGACACTCACATGATTAAATTATGGAACTAAATTCAATTTGTCATAAGCATTGCATTGCAGGTGAGGTTGTTACTTTTGTTCTACTACTTAATTGGGTTGGTATTCACTTATACTTAGTAATTGCTAATAAAATTTTGACCAACTTTAAAAGCAATGCTCAGCTCTAACCATCTTCTTTGGTAAGCCTTACACTTCACGTGAGCTCCCACCTTTGGCGAGTTCATGCACATTATTCCCCACAACTTGTTGAGCGATGAACGTATGTGAGCTCACTCTTGCTGTCTCACACACCCCACAGGTCAAGAACAGGTACCGCAGGATGAGGCGCAAGGAGGATGCTGTGGCGAGTTCGTGAGAGGTCTAGGCCGTCGTCTCCCAGTCAACTTTGGGTTGCTGGACCGTTGTCTCCTTATTATGTAATTATTTATTTTGTATAGAACTCCTGTTATTTATAAATATGTGACATTCGATCCTGTGCCACTATACATCATATGTGTGAGACTTGGTCCCAGCACACCTGGTGTTTATGTTCGCGCCCGGGTCTTGGTGCCCCGAAATCCGGGTGTGACATGAGTTCAGCTTGAGGATCAAGAAAATTAGAAGCGATAATGGGATGGAGTTCAAGAATTCACAAATTGAAGGCTTCCTTGAGGAGGAGGGCATCAAGCATGAGTTCTCTTCTCCCTACACGCCACAACAAAATGGTGTAGTGGAGAGGAAGAATAGAACTCTATTGGACATGGCGAGGACTATGCTTGATGAGTACAAGACTTCGGATTGGTTTTAGGCCGAGGCGGTCAACACCGCCTGCTACGCTATCAACCGGTTGTATCTACACCGAATCCTCAAGAAGACATCATATGAACTCCTAACCGGTAAAAAGCCAAATGTTTCATATTTTAGAGTCTTTGGTAGCAAATGTTTTATTCTTGTTAAAAGAGGTAGAAAGTCCAAATTTGCTCCTAAGGCCGTAGAAGGCTTTTTACTAGGATATGATTCAAACACAAGGGCATATAGAGTCTTTAACAAGTCCACTAGACTAGTTGAAGTTTCTTGTGACATTGTGTTTGATGAGACTAATGGCTCTCAAGTAGAGCAAGTTGATCTTGATGAATTAGATGATGAAGAGGCTCCGTACGTCGCGCCAAGGAACATGTCCATTGGGGATGTGTGTCCTAAGGAATCCGAAGAGCCCATTCAAGCACAAGATCAACCATCCTCCTCCATGCAAGCATCTCCACCAACTCAAGATGAGGATGAGGCTCAAGATGATGAAGAAGAAGATCAAGAAGATGAGCCGCCTCAAGAGGAGGGCAATGATCAAGGGGGAGATGCAAAAGATCAAGACAAGGAGGATGAGCAAGCTACAAGACTGCCACACCCAAGAGTCCACCAAGCAATCCAACGAGATCACCCCGTGAACACCATCCTCGGCGACATTCATAAGGGGGTAACCACTAGATCTCGTGTTGCACATTTTTGTGAGCATTACTCTTTTGTTTCCTCTATTGAGCCACATAGGGTAGAGGAAGCACTTCAAGATTCGGATTAGGTGATGGCAATGCAAGAGGAGCTCAACAACTTCACGAGGAATGAGGTATGGCATTTAGTTCCACGTCCTAACCAAAATGTTGTAGGAACCAAGTGGGTCTTTCGCAACAAACAAGATGAGCATGGTGTGGTGACAAGGAACAAAGCCCGACTTGTGTCCAAGGGATACTCACAAGTCGAAGGTTTGGATTTCGGTGAAACCTGTGCACCCGTAGCTAGGCTTGAGTCAATTCTCATTTTACTTGCCTATGCTACTTACCATAGCTTTAAGCTTTATCAAATGGACGTGAAAAGTGCCTTCCTCAACAGACGTATCAAGGAAGAGGTCTATGTTGAGCAACCTCCCGGCTTTGAAGACAGTGAGTATCCTAATCATGTTTATAGACTCTCTAAGGCGCTTTATGGGCTCAAGCAAGCCCCAAGAGCATGGTATAAATGCCTAAGAGATTTTCTTATTGCTAATGGCTTCAAAGTCGGAAAAGCCGATCCTACGCTCTTTACCAAAACACTTGCAAATGATTTGTTTGTATGCCAAATTTATGTTGATGATATCATATTTGAGTCTACTAACAAATCTACATGTGAAGAGTTTAGTAGGATCATGACACAAAAATTCGAGATGTCGATGATGGGGGAGTTGAAGTATTTTCTAGAATTCCAAGTCAAGCAACTCCAAGAGGGCACCTTCATTAGCCAAACAAAGTACATTCAAGACATTCTAACCAAGTTTGGGATGAAGGACGCCAAGCCCATCAAGACACCCATGGGAACTAATGGGCATCTCGACCTCGACACAGGAGGTAAATCCATAGATCAAAAGGTATACCGGTCGATGATAGGTTCTTTACTCTATTTATGTGCTTCACGATCGGATATTATGCTTTCCGTATGCATGTGTGCAAGATTCCAAGCTGATCCTAAGGAAGCTCACCTTAGGGCCGTAAAATGAATCATGAGATATTTAGTTTATACTCCTAAGTTTGGCCTTTGGTACCCCAGGGGATCCACATTTGACTTAATTGGTTATTCCGATGCCGATTGGGCAGGGTGCAAAATTAATAGAAAGAGCACATCAGGGACTTGCCAGTTATTGGGAAGATCTCTGGTGTCTTGGGCTTCAAAGAAGCAAAATTCTGTCGCTCTTTCAACCGCCGAAGCCGAGTATATTGCCGCAGGCCATTTGTCGGCGTTCCGAGACCGGGGGGTCCCCGAGCCGACGAGTGAGTGTGCCGCGTGCCCCAGCCCAGATGGGTCGAGCGCGTGGGCGAGCGCGAAGGGGGGAGAGAGAGCGAGAGCGAGGCGGCCGGAGCCGGGTCGTGAGGGAGTCGGAGAGTTCCCGCGGCCTTCGTGTTCGTCCCGCGCCCAGGTCGGGTGCGCTTGCAGTAGGGGGTTACAAGCGTCCGCGCGAGGTGAGGGGAGCGGGCGGCCCCGAGAGAGCGCCTGCCCCTGCCCTTCATCCCCGCGAGGCCAACCTTCTCTAAGAAGGCCCTGGTCCTTCCTTTTATAGTCGTAAGGAGAGGATCCAGGTGTACAAAATGGGGGTGTAGCAAGGTGCTACATGTCTAGCGAGGGAGAGCTAGCGCCCTAAGTACATGCCAAGGTGGCAGCCGGAGAGATCTTGGCACCCTGTTGGTGTGGCGTCATGGCTGTTGGAGGAGTAACGGAGCCGGACGGAGGGACAGCTGTCGGAGTGGCTGGGCCCTTGCTGACGTCCTCCTGCCTTCGTAAGGGAGCTGTGAGCCGCCGTCGTCATGGTCTAGCGGGGCGCCATCATTGCCTATCTGGCGTAGCTGGCCAGATGGGACGCCGGTCTTGTTCTCTGCGACCCAAGTCGGCTCAGGGCAGGGTGATGATGACGCTTCCTGTTGACGTGGCGGTCTTGTGTCCTAGGTCGGGCGTCGTGGAGGCTCCTCCAAAGTCGAGGTCGAGTCCGTCCTGCATGACAGAGGCCGAGCCCGAACCCCTGGGTCGGGCGAGGCGGAGGTCGTTCGGCAGAGGCCGAGGCGGAGTCCGAGCCCTGGGTCGGGCGAGGCGGAGTTCGTCGTCTCCTTGGGCCTTAGCCCGAGTCCGAGCCCTGGGTCGGGCGGAGCGGAGTTCGCCGTCTTCCGGGGCCTTAGCCCGAGTCCGAGCCCTGGGTCGGGCGGAGCGGAGTTCGCCGTCTTCCGGGGCCTTAGCCCGAGTCCGAGCCCTGGGTCGGGCGGAGCGGAGTTCGCCGTCTTCTGGGGCCTTAGCCCGAGTCCGAGCCCTGGGTCGGGCGGAGCGGAGTTCGCCGTCTTCCGGGGCCTTAGCCCGAGTCCGAGCCCTGGGTCGGGCGGAGCGGAGTTCGCCGTCTTCCGGGGCCTTAGCCCGAGTCCGAGCCCTGGGTCGGGCGGAACCTCCTATGGCACCTCTGGCGAAGTCTGGTCGCCCGTCGGTCTTACCTTTTGCGTTAAACGCCCCGGTGACTTGGTCGGTTGGCGCGGTGATTTAGTCAGGGTTACTTCTTATCGAAAGGCGGGGCCTCGGGCGAGCCGGTGATGCGTCTGCCAGTGAAAGAGGAGGCCTCAGGCGAGACGGAGTCATCTTAGGGTCGGCTGCCCTCGCCCGAGGCTAGGCTCGGGCGTGGCGTGATCGAGTCACTCGTATGGACTGATCCCTGACTTAATCAAACCCATCAGGCCTCTGCAGCTTTATGCTGATGGGGGTTACCAGCTGAGAATTAGGCGTCTTGAGGGTACCCCTAATTATGGTCCCCGACAGTAGCCCCCGAGCCTCGAAGAGAGTGTTAACACTCGCTTGGAGGCTTGCGTCGCACTTTTTTGCAAGGGGACCAGCCTTTCTCGGTGGTACTTTGTTCCGGTGGGTGCGCGCGAGCGCACCCGCCGGGTGTAGCCCCCGAGGCCTCGGAGGAGTGGTTTCACTCCTTCGAGGTCTTAATGCCTTGCGTAATGCCTCGGCTGGTCTGGCGGTTCCCTCATGCGAGCAGGGCGTAGCCCAGGTGCACTGTCGGGGCCCAAGTTCTCGGGCTGGTATGTTGACGCTGTCAACGGTTTGGCCGGAGCCGGGTTTGCGAGAGCAGCCCCCGAGCCTCCGCACGGAGCGAGAGGACGATCAGGGACAGACTCGGCTTTTTTATATACGCCCCTACGTCGCCTTTCCGCAAGGAGGAGGGGGGGAGTGCGCCATGTTACCCTCGATGGGCACCGAACATGGTGTCTCCGGTGAGCTGCAATCGGGTAATCCGAGTGGACGTCCGTGCCCCGTTCGTTGGGGGTCGGCTAGGGGCCCGGAGGCACGCCCAAAAGTACCTGCGGGTGATCTGCCGGACCCGGTCCCCTAGCGACGGGGTCCGAGGGCTCGTTGCCTCCCTCCGATGGGATTCCGTTACAGAGTCGTTCCCGCTGGTCTCGGAAATGTCCTAGGGTACCTCGGGAGCGTAGCCCGAGCCTTGGTTATGTATCGAACGTACCCCTGGTCATCCCTCGCTCGGCGTCTGAGGCGACTGTGAACCCTTCGACAGGCCAGCCTTCGAACCCCTGATCAGTAATGGGCGCGGAGCCCTAGTAGCCTGAGGCGGTCGTGGAACCTTTCGGGAGGCCGACCTTCGAACCCCTGACCAGTAGTGGGTGTCGGGCCCACGCGATCTGAGGCGGCTGTTGAACCCCTCGGGGGGCCAGCCTTCGAACCCCTGATCAGTAGGGAGGCTCGGAGCCTAGTTCCTCCACGGGGAAGGATCCCTTTGGGGGTATCCCCTTTCCCGGTCCCTGTTGTAAGAGATAGAGAAAGAAGGAAAGGGGAAAAAAGGATACGAAATTGAACGACGCTGGCGTACCTTTTTTGGTGTGGTCGTTTTGGCGGAGGCGAAGCGTCGCCAGCTGCCCCTGCCAGAAACGTCACATGTCCAGCCGCGGAGTTAATGCGCCGGGGTAAGCGGTCGGCGAGGCTGCCATTGCGTGCGCGAGCCGTTCGAGGAACGGCTGTTTCGCTTCGCGTTTTTTGAACCCCGCGTCCGGTTCGGGCGGTACGTTGGAACCGTCTTGACCTTGGTCTTTATGTACCCCGGAGAGGGTCCGGTGACGGTTCTCGACTCCGCTTCTCGCCTCCTTCTCAGGTTTTTTGCAGCCTGAGAGATCTAGCCAGGAAAAGGAAACCGCCCTCCCCTGTCCTTCACGCCGCCACCCCTTCTGCCTTGGCGATGGCTGACCGGGTGACCATCCTCCCGCCGCGCGACCCGTGGCCCTTCTCCACGGTGACGGCGGGTGATCTGGAGGACCTCGTCGGCGAGGGTTTGCTCCGCCCCCTCACCGATAAGCAGCGGCCGGAATGGATTCCTCCTGCGGGCGGAGTCGCTCCATCCCCTCCGCCGGGGTATGTCGTGAGCTTCATCTCCTTCCATGAGCGGGGATTTGGTGTGCCGTCGAGCCGCTTCATGCGGGCCATCCTGTTCCACTACGGGGTGGAACTGCACAACCTCACTCCCAACTCCATCGCGCAGGCCGCTATCTTTGTAGCGGTGTGCGAGGGGTATCTGGGGATCGCCCCCCATTGGGATTTATGGACTCATCTCTTCTTTGCCGAGCTTTTTGCTTCGTCGACGGGGGAGAGGAAGGTCCGTGCGGCGGTACGGGCCGGCGGCTGCACCCTCTTGTTGAGGCAGTTGCGGTCGTCGCAGTATATCCCTGTCGTCCTTGCATCCTCAAACAAGGGTTGGCAGCGCCGGTGGTTCTACCTCCGGAATGACGGGGATTCGCTCCCGCCGTTCTCTCAGCGGGTTATCACCGCCGCTCCCGACGCCTGGCGCCACGGGACTCCACACGAGAGGCAGAAGAACCTCGAACCTCTTCTCCAGGCCCTGAAGGCTTTGCGGGAGGAAGGGCTCACCGCCGCGGGAGTGGTTGCCGCCATCCACCGCCGGAGGGTGCTCCCTCTGGCGGAGCGGCGGCTGTCGCTTTGGGAGATGACCCAGGAGGCCGACTGGGAGGGGTCACGGATGTCCCTTGATCCTCTTCCCCACGACGCCCTCCACTGGCGGGTGTCGGCCGCGATGGGGAAGCCGGACCCCCGCGCCTTTTCCCAGCCTCGAATGCGCCCCGACCAGGGGTGCGTCGCTCTGGTGAGTGTTCGTTCCTTCTTTCTTCACATACCAGGTTGCTTCTGATTCTTACGTTTGGGTTTCTTTCTCCCCCCCTTTTAGGAGGTGGGGCGGCACAAACCCTCCCTGCCGCGGGTCCCGGAGGACGCGGTGGGTCGGGCGGCGCGGCGGGTCGCCGCGGAGGAGGAGAAGAAGAGAAAGGATGCGGAGAAGGCCCGGGCCCGCAGGCGGAGGCGGGCTCGGGATGCCCTGGAGAAACGCCGTCGCCAGCAGGAGAGGGAAGGACTTCCCAGGGAGCTGTCGCCGGAGACGTCCGACGATGACGACGACGACGACGAAGAGGAGGAGGACGACATGGCCGCCCGTCTCGGTCTCAGCCTCGGCTTGGGGTGTGGCCGGGAGCCGTCGAGTCAGCCCCCGAGCGGGCCTACGTCGTCGGTCCCTGGAGCCGAGGCGCCGGATCCCCGACCTGAGGGGCGGGGGCAACCCGAGAGGGTTCTTGACCCCTCGGCTGGAGGAGCTGACGCTGACTCCAGGGAGCCGGGCCGAGGGGTCCGTTCCTCGGGAACCGTCGCCCGCACCGGCAGCATGGGGGAGCGGTCCTCAGGTTGCCATGGCGGCGCCTGGGCAGTCCGCCTCCCTGGGCCTCAGGGGCGTCCGAGGCGAGGGCGGCGCCGGGGCTGTTGGCGAGGCGGACCTCGGCGGTGGTTCCAGGAAGCGGGAGCCAAGAGACCTCCCCCCAGGCACCGTGGATCATGGTCCGGAGCGGGTAGGTACCTTGGAATGTCTCCGCCCCGGCGCTTCATTCATACGTCTGGGCCGTGATTTTCCCTTTCTTGTTTTTTCCAGCAAACGGAGCCATGGCCCTACTGACCTGGCGCCTCGGAAGGCCCTCAAGACGGCGTTGGTCCAGGCAGCTGGCGCCACCTCGGGCCCTGCCGCTCAGCCGACCCTTTCGCAGGGTGCTCCGCCGCACGGGGCTCAGGCGTCGCATGTTCCGGGGGATCAGGTCCCCGAGGCGGCTCCTCTGCCGAGGTGGCCATCGTGATCGGGGAGGCGGCCGGCGCCGACGTGGTCCCGAGCTCGCCTGCCATGTCGGCCATGCCGGCGTCTGCCGCTACCGTCGTTGGCACCGTCCCAGTCGGAGAGCGTACGGTTGCCGCCGGCGTTGAGACGGCCGCAGCGTCGGCGCCCGGAGCCTCGGAAGAGGTGGGCGCGGACGCGCAGTGCTTCCGGGCGGGTGGCAGCCTTGTCGCTGTGCGGCGGAGCCCTGAGGCCCGGGGCCAGTTGCTCCGATTCCGGACCCGCGAGGCTTCGGGCCCTATCTTCGTTCTTGACGACGAAGAGGAGGACCAGTCCTGGGACGAGCTCCGCAAGCGTGCGGAGGCGACAGTGGGGTTGCTCCGATCGTCGCTGGAGGTTCTCTGCGGGGATGTCCCCAAAATCCTTCAGGTAATGGTTTCGGGCATACCTTCTCGCTTCTGCGAGTGAGGCATTCGTCGTGATGTCTTGCTTTCCCTTCCAGGATCTGACGGACCGGAGCGCTGCCAAGTCGTCGTTCATCCGCCGCGAGGCCGACGTCTGGGGCTCGCTGCGGTCCCTGAGGACTTCGCTCGCCGGGGCTACCGCGCGCCTCTCTCAGCAGGACGCTAAGATAGCGGACCTCCAGTTGCTCTGCGCTGACCTGAGGGCCGAGGCGGCGGCAGCGCGCACGGAGGTGCTACAACAGCGGTCGGAGCTCGCCCAGGTTGCCGAGGAGCGGAACCAAACTCGGGGCCGGGCCGCCGAGGCTGAAAACCGGGCCAAGACCCTCGTGGCCGATCTGGCCGCGGCCCAGGTCGCGGCCTCGGAGCAATGCGTCCAAGCCGGAGGTGCGCCCCGTCCGTCCTCGGTTCTTGTTCTTGCCCGTTTCTTTCGCTTGAGTTTGAGGTCTTTCTTTCGGTTGTTCGCAGAGCTCGAGTCTGCTCTTGACGAGTCTGCCAAAGCGCTCGCCGAGGCGCTCGCTGGAGCTGCTGAGCAGAGGGAGGTCGATCTCGCGGCCATGTCCGAGGCCGTCTCGGAGGTCTATCGGAAACTCGGTCCCGGCGACGTCCCTTCAGGAAGCTCTCCCCAAAGCCGCCTTCAAGCCCTAGGTGATTACGCGCGCGGTAAAGTCCGCGGGGCGCTACACCACGGCGTCAGGCGGGCCTTCGCCGTGCTCGCTTCCCACTACGTCGTGGACTTGGAGCGGGTCAGTGAGGGGTACTGCCTTCCTGACGAAGACGAGGCGGCCTTGGCGGAAGTTCAGCGGCTCGACGCGGTCGCTGCGGGTCCGAGCGCGGCGCTGGCGACCGTCTTCGAAGCGGAGATTCTTCCTCCTGCGCCGCCGCCGGAAGCGGAGGCGGACCTTACCGACGGCGGGGGTGGAGTTGAGGGCGCGGCGCCTGCCCGAGGCGACGCCTGATTTTTGTTGGGACAATTTCCGTTGGATGTGCGATTTGCCGCGGCCACCGAGGCCTGGACATTTTACTTCTCTTCCGTGAAGTGATGCTCCTTTTCGTTTCGATTTTCGCGCCTGGCCCGTAGTGTCGACAACAGGGTGATTCCCGAGCTGGGTCCTTTTTCGTGGCAGGCGACGAGTGAGGTGTCCCTAGCCCGGAGGCATGGGTGTTCCCCAGCTCAGTCGGTCTCGCCATTTACTCGTACCCAAGTTCTCTCCTCGGGACCCTGCTTCTGACGCATCCGGGAGAACGCAAAAAACCCTTCTTGACTGAAAAAAGAGCTTCTTTGACGCGGAACGGTACGTCCAAACTTGACGAGAGGGGTTCCCCCTTTTTAGCCCCCGAGGGAGGGTCGGGCTCTGCCGGGGCGAGGCCGACCCTTCCTTGATGACTGATTCTTATGTGTGAGTGGGGAAAGGGCGCAGCCCCCGGGCGTCGTTCGCGCAGAGGCCGTTTGGCGAGTCAGGCTCCTGCCCAGATATCCGACGAGTGCTCGGTGACATCCCTCGGTATGCCGGGCATGCCCGAGGGACCCCACGCAAAAATGTCGACGTTTGCGCGAGGAAAGTCGACGAGTACTGCTTCTTATTTGGGACCGAGCCTAGAACTGATCCGGACGTGCTTGGAGGCGTCGCCACTAGGGTCGAGAGGGACGGCCTTGACCGTCTCCGGTGGCTCGAAGTTGCCGGCATGTCGCTTCACGTCCGGCACCTCTCGGGAGAGGCTTTCCAGGTCGGCAATGAGGGCCTCGGACTCGGCGAGGGCCTCGGCGTACTCCACGCACTCCATATCGCATTCGAATGCGTGTTTGTACGTGGGGCCGACGGTGATGACCCCGTTGGGGCCCGGCATCTTGAGCTTCAGGTAGGTGTAGTTGGGGATGGCCATGAACTTCGCGTAGCATGGCCTTCCCAACACTGCGTGGTAGGTTCCTCGGAACCCGACCACCTCGAACGTCAAAGTCTCCCTTCGGAAGTTGGAGGGTGTTCCGAAGCAGACAGGGAGGTCGAGCTGTCCGAGGGGCTGGACGCGCTTCCCGGGGATGATCCCGTGGAAGGGCGCAGCGCCTGCTCGGACGGATGACAGATCGACGCGCAGGAGCCTGAGGGTCTCAGCGTAGATGATGTTGAGGCAGCTGCCCCCATCCATCAAGACCTTGGTGAGCCTGACGTCGCCGATGACGGGGTCGACGACGAGCGGGTACTTCCCCGGGCTCGGCACGTGGTCGGGGTGGCCATCCCGGTCGAAGGTGATGGGCTTGTCGGACCAGTCTAGGTAGACTGGCGCCGCCACCTTCACCGAGCAGACCTCCCGACGCTCTTGCTTACGATGCCGAGCCGAGGCATTCGCCGCACGCCCTCCGTAGATCATGAAGCAGTCGCGGACCTCTGGGAACTCTCCTGCTTGGCGATCCTCCCTTTTGTCGTCGTCGCGGGCCTTGCCACCCTCTGCGGGTGGCCCGGCCCTGTGGAAGTGGCGCCGAAGCATGACGCACTCCTCGAGGGTGTGCTTGACGGGCCCCTGATGGTAGGGGCACGTCTCCTTGAGTGCCTTGTCGAAGAGGTTGGCTGCCTCCGGGGGGCTTCCGAGGGTTCTTGTGCTCGGCGGCGGCGACAAGGTCTGCATCGGGAACGTCGCGTTTCGCTTGCGACTTCCTCCTGCCTTTCTTCTTGGCGCCGCGCGGAGTGGATGCCTCGGGAGCATCTTCCGACGGGCGGCCCTGGGGCTGCTTGTCCTTTCGGAAGATGGCCTCTACCGCCTCCTGGCCGGAGGCGAACTTGGTGGCGATGTCCATCAGCTCGCTCGCCCTGGTGGGGGTCTTGCGACCCAACTTGCTCACCAGGTCACGGCAGGTGGTGCCGGCGAGGAACGCGCCGATGACATCGGAGTCGGTGACGTTGGGCAGCTCGGTGCGCTGCTTCGAGAACCGCCGGATGTAGTCCCGGAGAGACTCTCCCGGCAGTTGCCGACAGCTTCGGAGGTCCCAGGAATTCCCGGGGCGCACGTACGTGCCCTGGAAGTTGCCGGCGAAAGCCTGGACCAGATCTTCCCAGTTGGAAATCTGCCCCGGAGGCAGGTGCTCCAACCAGGCACGAGCGGTGTCGGAGAGGAACAAGGGGAGGTTGCGGATGATGAGGTTGTCATCGTCCGTCCCACCCAGTTGACAGGCCAGGCAGTAGTCCGCAAGCCACAATTCCGGTCTCGTTTCCCCCGAGTACTTTGTGATAGTAGTCGGGGGTCGGAATCGGGGCGGAAACGGCGCCCGCCGAATGGCTCGGCTAAAGACCTGCGGACCGGGTGGTTCGGGCGAGGGACTCCGATCCTCCCCGCTGTCGTAGCGTCCCCCACGCCTGGGGTGATAGCCTCGGCGCACCCTTTCGTCGACGCGTGCCCGACGGTCGCGATGAGGGTGCTCGTCGCCGAGGCGGCCCGGGGCCGCAGGCGCGGTGTTGCGCGTGCGCCCGGTGTAGACCGAGGCTTCCCGCGTGAGTCGGGAAGTCGTAGCACGAGGTTCCGAGGGGTACCCCTGCCTTCGGGAGGCAGAGCTTTCGGCCCGCCGGGCCGCAGCGCCTTCCAGGAGATGCTTGAGTTCTCCCTGGATTCGCCGACCCTCGGTGGTTGATGACTCCGGCATCGCGCGGAGGAGCATCGCTGCGGCGGCCAGGTCCTGACCGGTTCCGCCGGATGCGGGTGGCGGTCTGTCCCTGGCATCGTTGGCGATGCGGTGCTGGAGACCTTGGGGCAGGTGACGTATTCCTCCGGCCGGGGGCTGGCTCGCCCATACCTGCCCGATGTTCTGGCGGATTGCCTCGAGCGCTCCCGCTCCCTCATCGAGCCCGGCCTGCGCCCCGCGGACTTGCTCGAGCTGTGGGTCGTGACCCCCCGCCGGAACGGGGACCACAGCTAGCTCCCGCGGGATGTTGGCGCGAGGCGCTGGCCTAGGGGGATCACCATCCTCCGGCATGCCGAGACAGCCGCCTCCGGAGGGATCCCCTAGCTCGATGTGGAAACATTCGCGGCTCGGGCCACGGTCCTCGTCGTCAAGGCTGCGGCTGCCGTCGGAACAGTCGGAGAGGCAGTAGTCACATGCGGTCATGAAGTCCCGCATGGCACTGGGGTTGCCAGATCCGGAGAAATCCCAGCAGATGCTGGGGTCATCATCTTCCTCGGACCCAGAGGGTCCGTAGGTCGAGACACCCGTCAATCGGTCCCAAGGCGACCGCACACGAAACCCCAGAGAGGTTGCACTCGCCTCAACGTGAGCGCCCGCCAAAGCGAGGTCGCCAGGCGGGCTGAGGTCGAGTCGAAATGACGAAAGATGGGTAGCAGTCGGTACCTTTTTGTCGACGAGGAGCGATGAAGTCACGTCGGGGGCTGATCGCGCCGTTGTCCTGGGTGCGAGGGCGACGTCCTGCAGGCCCTCCGTGAGCGTGCTGGCGTCGTCCACCTACTCGGGGTCGACGTGTTGCGGGGGGATGCTGCTCGCCTTTGCCTCGAACGCGAGGGCGACGCTTGGCGTGTCCTCCGTTGGGGCGCCGGGGATGTCGATTTGCTCGACAGCCGTCGGAGCGCGGCCTCCCGCTCGGCCCTGGTTGCCCCGCTTCCTCCTCCTCCGATGGCGAGGGAGAGGATGGGGCGAGCTCGAAAGTTGTCCTTCCCCCACGCGGGAAAGGCGTCGTCGATTCCGCCGCCGGCGGGCGGGCTGTCCGCCACCATTGTCGCTGTCGCGCGGCGGTGGAAGGAGTATCATGTCGTAGCTGCCGTCGAAAGACATGAACTCAAGACTCCCGAAACGGAGCACCGTCCCGGGTTGAAGAGGTCGTTGGAGACTGCCCATCTGGAGCTTGACGGGAAACTGCTCGTCAACACGCAGCAGGCCCCTACCTGGCGCGCCAACTGTCGGCGTTCCGAGACCGGGGGGTCCCCGAGCCGACGAGTGAGTGTGCCGCGTGCCCCAGCCCAGATGGGTCGAGCGCGTGGGCGAGCGCGAAGGGGGGAGAGAGAGCGAGAGCGAGGCGGCCGGAGCCGGGTCGTGAGGGAGTCGGAGAGTTCCCGCGGCCTTCGTGTTCGTCCCGCGCCCAGGTCGGGTGCGCTTGCAGTAGGGGGTTACAAGCGTCCGCGCGAGGTGAGGGGAGCGGGCGGCCCCGAGAGAGCGCCTGCCCCTGCCCTTCGTCCCCGCGAGGCCAACCTTCTCTAAGAAGGCCCTGGTCCTTCCTTTTATAGTCGTAAGGAGAGGATCCAGGTGTACAAAATGGGGGTGTAGCAAGGTGCTACGTGTCTAGCGAGGGAGAGCTAGCGCCCTAAGTACATGCCAAGGTGGCAGCCGGAGAGATCTTGGCACCCTGTTGGTGTGGCGTCGTGGCTGTTGGAGGAGTAACGGAGCCGGACGGAGGGACAGCTGTCGGAGTGGCTGGGCCCTTGCTGACGTCCTCCTGCCTTCGTAAGGGAGCTGTGAGCCGCCGTCGTCATGGTCTAGCGGGGCGCCATCATTGCCTATCTGGCGTAGCTGGCCAGATGGGACGCCGGTCTTGTTCTCTGTGACCCAAGTCGGCTCAGGGCAGGGTGATGATGACGCTTCCTGTTGACGTGGCGGTCTTGTGTCCTAGGTCGGGCGTCGTGGAGGCTCCTCCGAAGTCGAGGTCGAGTCCGTCCTGCATGACAGAGGCCGAGCCCGAACCCCTAGGTCGGGCGAGGCGGAGGTCGTTCGGCAGAGGCCGATGCGGAGTCCGAGCCCTGGGTCGGGCGAGGCGGAGTTCGTCGTCTTCCTGGGCCTTAGCCCGAGTCCGAGCCCTGGGTCGGGCGGAGCGGAGTTCGCCGTCTTCCGGGGCCTTAGCCCGAGTCCGAGCCCTGGGTCGGGCGGAGCGGAGTTCGCCGTCTTCCGGGGCCTTAGCCCGAGTCCGAGCCCTGGGTCGGTCGGAGCGGAGTTCGCCGTCTTCCGGGGCCTTAGCCCGAGTCCGAGCCCTGGGTCGGGCGGAGCGGAGTTCGCCGTCTTCCGGGGCCTTAGCCCGAGTCCGAGCCCTGGGTCGGGCGGAGCGGAGTTCGCCGTCTTCCGGGGCCTTAGCCCGAGTCCGAGCCCTGGGTCGGGCGGAACCTCCTATGGCACCTCTGGCGAAGTCTGGTCGCCCGTCGGTCTTACCTTTTGCGTTAAACGCCCCGGTGACTTGGTCGGTTGGCGCGGTGATTTAGTCAGGGTTACTTCTTATCGAAGGCGGGGCCTCGGGCGAGCCGGTGATGCGTCTGCCGTGAAAGAGGAGGCCTCAGGCGAGACGGAGTCATCTTAGGGTCGGCTGCCCTCGCCCTGAGGCTAGGCTCGGGCGTGGCGTGATCGAGTCACTCGTATGGACTGATCCCTGACTTAATCAAACCCATCAGGCCTCTGCAGCTTTATGCTGATGGGGGTTACCAGCTGAGAATTAGGCGTCTTGAGGGTACCCCTAATTATGGTCCCCGACACCATTGTTGCGCGTAATTGCTTTGGATGAAGCAAACCCTTAGGGACTATGGTTACAAATTAACCAAAGTTCCTCTTCTATGTGATAATGAGAGTGCAATCCGCATGGCGGATAATCCCGTTGAGCATAGCCGCACTAAACACATAGACATTCAGTATCATTTTCTAAGGGATCACCAACAAAAGGGGGATATCGAAATTTCATATGTTAGCACCAAAGAACAATTAGCCGATATCTTTACCAAGCCATTGGATGAACAAACCTTTACCAAACTTAGTCATGAGCTAAATATTCTTGATTCTAGAAATTTTGAATGATATTTTGCATACATAGCTCATATATATATCTTTGATCATCTCTTTCATGTGCTATGACTAATGTGTTCTTTCAAGTCCATTTCAAGTCCTAGATTGAAAGGGAAAAGGAGTCTTCGGCGAAGACAAGGCTTCCACTCCGCTCCATCGAATCATTCATCCTTCGCCGTCGCTCCGCACTAACTCTCCAACTTTGGTATAATCTTCACTCCTTTACTTCCGTCCAAAGGGGGAGAGAGTAGTTTAAAAAGGCTTATATTTCACTCAAGCATCCGTTTTTGGCGATTCATGCCAAAGGGGGAGAGAGTATTAGCCCAAAGCAAAAGGACCGCACCACCACCAATTTAACAAAAAAATATAGTCTTTTAATTGATGTTAAAAGAAGTTTTTCAATTAGTATCTTATTTTGATATAATTTCAAATTGGTATACCTTCTTCAAAATTAATATCTAAAACCCTCTTGAACACTAAGAGTAGGATTTCATTAAGGGGGAGTTTTGTTTAGTCAAAGGAAAAGCATTTGAACCAGGGGGAGAAAAATTCAAAACTTGAAAATGCTTCTCAAAATCTTATTCATCTACCTTTGACTATTTGCAAAAGAACTTTGAAAAGAATTTCCAAAACATTTTGCAAAACAAAACATGTGGTGCAAGCGTGGTCCAAAATGTTAATAAGAAGAAAAGCCATCCATGTGCATCTAGTAAGTAATATTTATTGGTTTCATTCCAAGCAACCTTTGCACTTACATTATGCAAACTAGTTCAATTCTGCACTTCCATATTTGCTTTGGTTTGTGTTGGCATCAATCACCAAAAAGGGGGAGATTGAAAGGGAAATAGGCTTACACCTTTTCCTAATTGATTTTGGTGGTTGAATTGCCCAACATAAATAATTGGACTAACTAGTTTGCTCTAGATTATAAGTTTTACAGGTGCCAAAGGTTCACAATAGACCAATAAAATGACCAAGAAAGGGTTCAAACAAAGAGAGCAAAAGACAACCGAAGCGTGCCCTGGTCTGGCCGGTGTGCCACCGGACAATGTCCGGTGTTCCAGGGAACTCAACTCCAAACTCGTCACCTTCGGGAAAATCAGAGGGCGCTCCGCTATAATTCACCGAACTGTCCGGTGAGACACCGGACAGTGTCCGGTGGCGCACCGGACTGTCCGGTGTGCCAGCGGAGCAACAGCTACTTCAGCGCCAACGGTCGACTGCAACCGCATTCAATGCGCTACAGTGCACGCCAGAGTCAGAGCAGCGTCAGAAGGCGCACCGGACAGTCCACAGTACTTGTCCGGTGCACCACCGGACAGCCAGAAGACCCCACCTGTCAGAGCTCCAACGGTCGAACCCTAACGGCCGGGTGACGTGGCTGGCGCACCGGACAGTGTCCGGTGGTGCACCGGACTGTCCGGTGCGCCCGTCGACAGCAGCCTCCACCAAACGACTAGTTTGGTGGTTGGGGCTATAAATACCCCCAACCACCCCACCATTCATTGCATCCAAGTTTTCCACTCTCCAACACCTTACAAGAGCTATACCATTCAATTCTAGACACAACCAAAGAGATAAAATCCTCTCCCAAGTCCGGAATCATTCCAAATCAAATAGTGACTAGAGAGAGTGACATTTGTGTTCATTTGAGCTCTTGCGCTTGGATTGCTTCTTTTCTTTCTCATTCTTTCTTGTGATTCACTCAATTGTAACCGAGGCAAGAGACACCAATTGTGTGGTGGTCCTTGCGGGGACTTAGTGTCCCATGTGATTGAGAAGAGAAGCTTACTCGGTCTAAGTGATCATTTGAGAGAGGGAAAGGGTTGAAAGAGACCCGGTCTTTGTGACCACCTCAACAGGGAGTAGGTTTGCAAGAACCGAACCTCGGTAAAATAAATCCTTGTGTCTCACTTCTCATTTGTTTGCGATTTGTTTTTCACCCTCTCCCTCGGACTCGCTTATATTTCTAATGCTAACCCAGCTTGTAGTTGTGCTTAAGTTTATAAATTTCAGATTCGCCCTATTCACCCCCCCTCTAGGCGACTTTCACAAGCGACGGCTTATGGACCGAGGTACCATGGCTAAGGTGAAGAAGAGAGTACTTGCACTAAGTCGATGAACTAATCAGCTATGAAGAGTTATAATATGGTGATGCATCAGTAAGGTGACTTGAAGTCATGATTTGAACTCATATATGGTGAAATGGTACAAGTCACAGGGTTTGATTTGTGTTTGCTTCAAAAGGTGAGACAAAAATGTTTGTGATCCTTATGAAGCAACGCCATGCAAAAATCACACATGAGACACCAATTACTCAAGAAGTTTACTTAATTATATTTTATTTAACTTGAGCATAGAAATCATCGTACTATCAAGGGGATCCAAAAAGAAGGTGTTTGCCAAAGCTCAAGCCTCTATATTCAAAAGCTATTTCGAAAAACCAAAATCTCTTGGACACTCTGTGTCTGACTGTTGTTAGGATTGAGAAACTGAGAGTGTTCCTATTGAAAAGCAGTTGAGCTTCTTCGACTACAGTTGAGCTTTTTCAGCTGAGTTAAACTTCAGCTGAGTTGAGCTTCTTCAGCTGCAGTTGAGCATTTTCAATTGAGTTGAACTTCACCTAAGTTGAACTTCTTCAACTGCAGTTGAGCTTTTTCAGCTGCAGTTGAGCTTTTTTAGCTGCTGTTGAACTTCAACTTCAACTGTGAACCTCTCTGACCACACACCAGTTGAACTTGCCTCCGGGCCAGTTGAACTGGGGTTTTCTCTCCTAAACTTTCTAGTCAAGACCAGTTGAACTGGTCTGCAGGGTCAGTTCAACTGGTCTCTGACTCCTCTGCTCAGACTGTGCAGTAGTCTGTCATTCAGACAGGCTGACAGGTCTGATCAGGGGCGGTTCAACCGGTCTCTGACAGTCTGACCAGACTGTGCAGCAGTCTGCCAGTTAGACTGGTAGATAGGTTGACAGGTCTACCAGGGGCGGTTGAACCGCCCCCCCCCCCCCCTAGGGAGGTTGAACCGGTCTTGGTCAGTCTGACCATACTGTGCAGCAGTCTGCCAGTCAGACTGGCAAACATGCTAACAGTCAGACCAGGGGCAGTTCAACTGGTCTTCCCCGGAAAAATCAGCCCAACGGCTAGTTTTGGAGCCCCACCTATATATACTCACTCCTACCTCTCTCCCTACAGAAGAGCACAACCCAAACTCCATTTCTAACTTGAGAAACACCTCCCACTCTCTCACACACATCTCTTGCCTTTCCCATTTCAAATCTTTGGAGAGAAATCTTTGAGTGAGTTTGAGAGCTGTGGTTTTTATGCTTCATCTCTAAATCCATCTTGCTCTTCTTGATTCGAGCTTTGGTATTACATCGAGTTCTTTGTGGATTCATTACTCTTGGAGATTCTAGCTCCTAGACGATTAGGTGTCGCTTGTGAGTCTCCAAATCTTATGGAAGACCATAAGAAAGTTTGTATTGCCTGCTCGTTTGAGCAAAGATTAGTGTGTGGGCTTGACCTTTGTGGTCGACAAAGGGAGGATTAGGGTTGAAAGAGACTCGACTCTTTGTGGGCGTCCTCAACGAGGAAGTAGGGCACCTTGGTGGTGTGACCGAACCTCGGGATAAATCTTGTGTCTCTTGTGTTCTTATTCATTGTGTTTTTTCTGTGTTCTTCGTTCTCTCACCATTCCGTGGAAGAATTGTTCATATCTTTTTGGTGTGTGGATTTTGAGAAGTGCCCTTCTCAGATCTACTACTTTGAACCCTGTGGATCATCTAGGACATCTCATTTACAAAGTTAATTGGGTGAATTTCGAGATCAATTCAGCTTTATATCTCTTTCTCTAGTTGAGCTCATGCAAACCAGTCGAACCGGTTTTACCCAGTTCGTTTATAGTTTTTGTTGAAAAAGTTTTTGCTTGCCTATTCACCCCCTCTAGGCAACTTTCAATTGGTATCAAAGCCTAATCTTCGTTCTAACGCTTAACCACGTGACTGTGTGAGGAAAAGGTCATGTCGGGGGGTCTAAGAAACAAAAGTGCTTCTAAGCTTGAAAAAGTTGAGGTTGCCTCGACTTCATCTTTTGCTGCAGATGTTGATCCTAGGGCAATAGACCTTGCCATGAGAATCGCCGAAAGGATGTTTCTCAAAATGAAGGAAGATGAGGCGAAGGACAGGATTGAAGAAGAAAATGATCGATGGAAACCAAACGACGAATCCACCTCTTCACAAGGTTCATCTTTCAAATCCACTTGTCATATGTGCTTTGTCGCTAATGGGAGTGACAATGAAAGCAAAAGTGAGGATGAGGAGGAGCATGAAAGTGATAGTAAAGATGAGGATGATCTTCAACAATTCTTTGCTCAACTAAGCAAGAAAAATCGGATGAGCTTGTTCAAACTCATGAAAAGAGCGGAAGAACAAAAAGAAATGCTTCATAAGAAAGAAGATTTCCTCATCAGAAAAATTGAAGACTTAGAGAAGTTGACCAAAGAGCATGAGAAGCTAAAGTGCTCTCATGACAATTTGATCTAAAGTTATGAAGACATTTCAATTGATCAAATTAAAGTTGTTAATCATTCATCATATATTGTTCAATTAGAAAATAAAAATGCTATGCTCAAGAACACGATAAAAAAGCTAAATATTGAAAATCTAGCTTTGCAAGAAAAACATGATATGCTTGTGTGCTCTCATAATAAATTTATGGATACACATATCATGTTAGAAATGGCTCATGAGGTTAATTTAACTAATTTGAAATCATACCAACCTCACATGTGCACATGTGTTGAAATTGAAACTATGTTACCATGTGCTAACAATTGTTGTTATCAAGCAAGCCAATCTTCCATTGAGCTAGAAATTTAATGAATTAGTGATATTTCTATCACACAAGAAAATAAAGAGCTCAAGGAAGAAGTTGGAAGGCTAAGAAGGAGCTTAACTCTTTTGAAGGGAAAGTGTCATGCTCAACTTTCTCACGATAACCGTGATAACATGGTGAAGAAGCTTGAGAAGGGGACAACCGTAGCATGCACAAACCCCCTTCAAAAGAATGCTAAGTTCCCCAAGAAAGGCATGAGCAAACATCAAGAGAAGAAAGCCAAAGCTCATGACAAGTGCCTCAACCACGCCTTCACATGCTCCACACAAGGTAACAAACGATCCACTCTTCCAAATAAGAGAAGATGCACTAGAAAGTGTTATCAATGTCATGTGAAGGGACATGAGATTAAGTCATGTCCCTACATAAAAGATAGTGGCTTAGCTTTAGAAAGAAAGAGGCTCACTAACCATGTAGCAAACAAGAAGCAAGGCAAGAAGGAGTCTTGCAAAATTAAAAAAACAGATTTTCTACACTTGTCGAAGAAAGGGACACCTATTCAAGGATTGTCCCATGAGTAAGTATCCTAAGCCTACCATGTCAATTCATTCATATTCTATTAGGAGACCCAAAAATGACACTTGTGGTAGAAAGGTAATTAGTTCACCAAAACTAGCACAAAGGCCATTTGGGTGCCTAAGTCCTTATTAGCTAACCTTGATGGACCCATCCAAAAATGGGTACCAAAATATGTTTGAAAGAATTTGTAGGTACCCAAAGATGATATGAAGCTTTGGGGTGCTTGAGCGGTTTAACTCAATTCTTATCTCAAGCTATCAATCTTACATTGACTATTCTTTTAAGATTGGCCTAAAGATGAATTGAGTTGTTATATCACTAACTTCATATTCATCTCTAGCAAGAACTTGTGTTGTAGGGAACAAGGATTAACCTTTATGGGAATTAAGCAAAAGGCCTACAACTAAGGGATATCCAAAGGACGGTAATAATTAATTCTTATGTGCACATTGCTTTTAATTAGTATATTCCTTTGCATCTTTTGTAGCCACATAGGAAAAATGAAGCACTTCAGAATGAACTTAAAAGATTTTATCTTGCCTTGGAAAAGATCCAATTATATGACATAAAGAGGATTATCCCGTGTTCTTAAATGAATAGAGTGCTAAGTAAGAAATTCAAATTCTTAAAGCACTTACCAAAAGGAGAATTCTCTATATGACTAGAGTTGTGAGACTAACATTTCTATCTATGTGTTTATGTAGTCTCACAACATGAGAATGTGTTTCTCAAATGGAATGTGTCATTCAACTTTCAAAGAAGATCAATCCAATACTATGTGATGTATTCCTTCTTGATTTAATTGGTTTTGAATCTTCTAAATTAATCACTCAGCTTGCTATGAATTAAACTTGTCATGTAAACTTAATTAAATAATCATGTTATTTTCACCATGTTTAAATCAGTGTTATGCATGATGCTTGTAAGGGTAATTTAGTTCATATCATGAGGCTTCCTTATTTTAGTAACCTTTTATCATTTA
Organism: Zea luxurians; assembly: GCA_029449295.1. Lineage (NCBI taxonomy): Eukaryota > Viridiplantae > Streptophyta > Magnoliopsida > Poales > Poaceae > Zea > Zea luxurians. The sequence goes on along the minus strand of JAOPSE010000027.1, from coordinate 39,797,996 downwards.
TATACTAGAGGTTGCTAAATAGGAAGCTATTGCTTGTGTTTCAAATGCAATCTCTTTTAAGATATTTCATGGAAATTCATAAGTAGAGATTGTGCTCTTTAAATTGATAAAATCACAAGCATTAAAGGTTAATCTTCACCTAAAAGAAAGATTAGGAATGCTCAAGGCAAAGGTATGTAACTAATTGCTTCAATTGGTTGTTGATCAATAATAGTTCCTTTCAAGTGGCATTCTTTCAATTGGTAATAATATATTCTAGGTAAAGAAATGTCAATATGAAGGTTAAATTCCTTTTGGCTTAAATCTGTAAATTGGTGCATATTGTTAATTCACTCCTCCATGTGCATCAACTTAAAATGAATTTAATTTATGCCTTTATGCCTCATAAATGATGATTTGTTTGCCATTAATATATAAATGTCATCATTCATTAAATACTTCCTTGTACTACTAATGCCTCTTTTCGAAGTACTTTTTCTACTAGTTTTAAAAAGGAAAAGAGATAACAAAGAAGGAAGTCTACACAAATGATGAAAAGAAGAATACTAAAGTGACACCACCACAGATAGTAAGATCTTTCAAATTGGTATAACAAATAGTACGTTATATCTGGTGGTAAGTATTCTTAGGCATAAGTTAATTCATTGCAAATTTATCATGCCTTGATCAATATATGTAATGTACTCCTCATAAGACTCTTAACTGAATTGAAAGTGATGTGACAAGTCATTCAAATACTTGATGCACATATCTAGTGAGAGAACATTATATATATTGTGTCGTAGAGAATAAGTTTCTCTTGAGTATGCTTTACTAACTCAACCCATGATGATAGAATTGTATCTCATTTTTATGGATTGCAATCCTTGTTTTCTAAATAGCTACTCTTGATGTAGTTTAAAAATTTCCTTTATCTTATATCAAGTGCATAAGAATCCTTTTTATTGATAATCATCACATGCATATGCACTAACATGGATATGATTTTTAAACTGTAAAAGGTGCAATTAGTGATCCATACTCTCTAAATTTTGGAAACCTATAAATTGATATCTTAGAAATCGACTTCAATTAGTATCCATATGCTTCACACTGGATTGGATCACTAAGTTGTAAATTCCATGCATAACTTGTCTTTATGATATGAATGCTTGTGCGACTAACCTTGATAAACTAGGTGCACCTAGGTCAAGCTAGGTTCATCATCAAGAAGGCAATACAATGATGTATCAACAAAAGGAGAAAAGGCTCATATTATTAACTCTAGCTCTTATCTGTGTGGTTAAATATTGACTTGAAACTATGTAAGATGGTTATCAAGTATATGTGGGTGCCTACACAAAGAGAAAGGCCACAATAAGGATTCTGTGGGTACCCAAGGCTCTTACTACTAATCTCAAAGGACCTAATTCAAATTGGGTACCAAAATATGAAGCTTAAACTTGTTTTGCAGGATCATTCCTTCAATGGATCAAGTTGGGTGCTCGATAATAAATGTATAAATCATATTTGGAGATAGTAGCATGGGTGGTAACAATTGAATCTCAAGTGCATATTATTTTCAAATCTTATCTCTTTTGTGACTTATGTAGCCACTAAGGAAAAAGAAGCACTTGAGGATATACATCAGTTGTTAATTATGAATAAAGGTCCAATTGGAAGATCAATGAATATTATCATATGGTCAGCAATCCAAAATTATGTGATGTTTCTCTCTCTAGTTAATTTGGATTTGATTCTTCTATATTAGACACTCACCATAATATGGATCAAGTCAGCCCTTTGGACTTCATTGAATAACCATGCATATTATCCATGTCATTCAAAATATATTGTGCATGAGAGCTCAAGGGAAATTTAGTCCATATTATGAGGTTTCTCTATTTTAGCAATTCGCTTGTCTTCCACATATAAATGGTTGCTAAATAAGAAACTAGTGCTTGTGCTACTAATACCGTCTCTTGTGTTGAGTTTATCCATAGAAAATCTATGTTAAGAGGTGGTGCTTATTATTAAATTAGATAAATCACAAGCTTAAAGGATACTATTCAACTAAAGTAAGATGAAGTTGATAAGAGGCCAAGGTATGAAAACTTCCTCTCCTTCAGTTGTTTTAGTATTCTATCCTTAGTGGGATATACCATAGTATAGGTTAAATTCCTTGCAATATAAAGTGTTCAATAGTGCATATAACTTTGACATCAACTATATATGTGCACTAATTTAAAAGAATTTAGACTATCCTTTTGGGTTTCAAGAATGATGATTCATTTGCCATCCGCATATAAGGATCATCATTTGTGAAGCCCTCCCTTGTGTTTTTAATGCTTTCTTTTCTAAGTGTTTCAACAAGGTCCTTCCAAGTGATTTCAAGATGGATTCAAAATCTACAAAAGGTAAAAAAGCAATGATGAATGAGTTCAAGATCACTTGGTTGGATGAAATCACAAAGAGAAAAGATATCACAGTGAATCAAGAAGGGAGTTGAACTATCCTGTAAACCAAATAATGAAGATGTAGTGACATAATCATATGATATCCTTCATTATGAAGTTCATATTACCATGCTTTACCTTTTAGTACTTCAATTGATATACTTTTAGTTCTTAAACCTTCAATTAGTATAATTTTCATCATCTATTTAAAGCATGTTATGTTAAACCAAGATATAGTGCAAACATCTTCTTTAACCTCATATTGTTGATGTGCATGAGTGTACCTTGTGTACTCTTGCATGTACAAATTGAGGGAGAGTTTAGCCCATATCTTGTGAGACTAATGATTTCCTTCAAGCTCATGTTGTGTAGTCTCACACCTTGGAGAAAAGAGAACGTCAAATGAGGATGAGTGGTTCCAAGGAAATGATCAAATATTTACCACATATCACCCCATGGATTAGTTCTATCGGAGAACGATATGTGTTCTCTAGCATAAGTTCAATTGTTCAAATATGTTATGCCTTGACCAAGATATATGATGAACTCCTCTAAGAATCTTAATTGAATCAAGTGCATGTTACAAGTAATTTGAGTACTTGATGCATACGTTAAGGGGGGGCTCATTCTATATCATGTGTCCTTAAGACTAACATTTTATTTTAGTGAATTTGTGTAGTTCTTTGAAGAGAATGAGTTTCTGTTGATTTTTGAAGAGGATAAGTTTCTCTTTGGCATGCTAAATTGACTCAATCCAAGTTATGATGAAGAGTGATGAGCATCAATGAAAATTATCTTGCTTTGTGTAAAGAAGTGCCAAGCCTATCAAAGAACTAAGTTAAAAAACAATCATCTTGGTGGAGACCATGTGGTGTAGAACAAAGTTTCAAATTAAAAAGGAATTTATGGGCAAAGACAATCGCTTCCACTACAAATTTGATGGGTATCAAACATTCTTTGCTCCAATAAATGTTTCTTTTACACATTTCATAAGAGAATGAGTTTCTCTTGTATATGCTACTCCAACATCATCTAAAATTGGTGAACATGTATCACATCCTTTTGGTTGCAAATGTCTAAAGTATCATAGCTTATAAATTCTCCCGTCTAAAACTTAATTGATTAAATAGTGCACATGTTCCTTATGTTGCATGATTATGTTCAATTGATACTCCTTTTATGCCAATAGTACTTTAAATTGCAAATAAGTACTCTCCATAGATATCAATTGAAATCATATATATGTGTGCACTAAAACTTGAGGAGAACTTAGTGTAATATGCAATTAGTAATATGCTTATCTATCAAATTATATCAATTGGTGATTTTCAATTGGTATTTTTCGTATATGATCACTAGTTGTACAATTCCATATTTGTGCAATTTTCATGTTGCCTCTTGTTGTGATAAGAAAATGCTAGGTGACATCTAGACTCCAGGTATTAAGACTCACCTTCGATTTAGTATGACAATCTTCATTTGATATCTTGGACCTATGTCACAACTATACCAACAAGAGCTTGCAAATGAATTCTAAATCCAACACAAGTTTGGAACATCCCCTTGAAAGGGTAAAATGCAAAGGTACATCACTTATGACACTTCTCCATTACCTTTGTGTCATCTAAGGACCCTTTTCATGATAGTGTGTTCACATCTTACTTAATCATAATTTCTACCATTTATATTCTTTGTATCCTTTTTGGAGATTTATGACAAAGGGGGAGAAATTTTGTATTAAAGCTTACCTTTAGTCTTATGTAACTAAGTGTTAGAAGATTTTTGAAAAGGGGAGAAAGAAATAACAAAAAGGGGGAACCATAAGAAAAACATAAGATATGGAAAGTTGATGAGTGCATAGTATGTCATGAGCATCACATTTATTTTATGACACATTGCACCCCATGAATAGTATGATATAAGTTGTCTCCATACTTTGACCCGAATATGTGCTTTTGGCATCTGAGGCCAAAAATGGTGTTTTCTGAAGTGCACAAATTTTGGGGGAGGAAACTATATCATAGGATTCAAAATCGTATTTATCAAATCATATGTAAGCTTTGAATGTGTTGTCATCAATCACCAAAAAGGGGGAGATTGAAAGTGCATTCATCCCTTTTGTGAGTTTTGGTGATTTCGATAACAACACATTTAAAGATCTAACAAGTTTGCTAAGTGTTGAACAGGAAATTCAGTATGATGAACATACTTGAATAGTGTATAATGATCAGTGAACAAAGGTTCAACACGAGGTTAAATAACAAATGAGACAATGCAAATGGATATAATATGGTCTCTATATTGGTTTGATTATATATATGGATAAGACCTGAGAAATCACTAGATACATATGATCAGAATAGAGGTTGAAGTGATTAAGAGGATTGGTCCAGCCAAAGTGAATAAGATACGAGGAATCGTGAATTTACTTGATCGTATTACTATTAGTCCATATATGCGTCTATGAGAATCATACTAGAGCTTGATTGATCTTAGCATTTATATCTACATGACATTCAAGCAAGGTTCATAATATTAAAGAAATGATTCTCTTAATGGATGCTCAATATGATGTGACTCAAGAATGGCTTGATAGAGTGAAGATAGCAAGGAAAGTGCTTCAAGGGACCAGGCGAAGGTGAAGGCCAAGCGACGGCTTATGGACCGAGGTACCATGGCTAAGGTGAAGAAGGGAGTACTTGCACTAAGTCGATGAACTAATTAGCTATGAAGAGTTATAATATGTTGATGCATTAGTAAGGTGACTTGAAGCCATGATTTAAACTCATATATGGTGAAATGGTACAAGTCACAGGGTTTGATTTGTGTTTGCTTCAAAAGGTGAGACAAAGATGTTTGTGATCCTTATGAAGCAACGCCACGGAGAAATCACACATGAGACACCAATTACTCAAGAAGTTTACTTAATTATATTTTATTTAACTTGAGTATAGGAATCGCCATACTATCAAGGGGGTCCAAAAAGAAGGTTGGTGTTTGCCAAAGCTCAAGCCTTTATATTCAAAAGCTATTTTGAAAAACCAAAATCGCTTGGACACTCTGTGTCTGACTGTTGTTAGGATTGAGAAACTAGGAGTGTTCCTATTGAAAAGCAGTTGAGCTTCTTCAATTGCAGTTGAACTTTTTCAGCTGAGTTGAGCTTCTTCAACTGCAGTTGAGCATTTTCAGCTGAGTTGAACTTTAGGTGAGTTGAACTTCTTCAACTGCAGTTGAGCTTTTTCAGCTGAGTTGAGCTTTTTCAACTGTAGTTGAGCTTTCTCAACTGCAGTTGAACTTCAACTTCAACTGTGAACCTCTCTAACCATACACCAGTTGAACTTGCCTTTGAGCCAGTTGAACTAGCGGTTTCTCTCCTAAACTTTTTGGTCAAGACCAGTTGAACTGGTCCCTAGGGGCAGTTCAACCGGTCTTTGACTCCTCTGCTCAGACTATGCAGCAGTCTACCAGTCAGATTGACAGACAGGCTGACAGGTCTGACTAGCGACACCTTTAAGACAAGTAAATGCATTTGATAGATTATTTGCATTATGATGCAAACTTAAGATGTTCTATATGATTTGGTTCAGATTCTTAGGTACGTGGATATGAGGAGTGAACGTCAACATATGTGATATTCTATTTGAATTCCTAGCATTCTTTATGTGGTATGAATCTCCCCCTAATGCTTGGAATCATCCTCAAAGTATAATCAACATACGGGCTATTTATGAATCCCTTAAGGAGGACCTGAGCTATTATATGAATTACGGATAATGATACCTCATTGGGGTCCCCAATACCCATTGGTATGTTGATGTGGTGATATGGATATGTAAGAAACATACACAATTTGCAGATGGGAAATGTTTAGTTGAGACCAAATTCGCTACTTACTACACTGGAGGGAGCCATATACTTGCAGTTTGATGAATTTGAATTAATGATGCGGTGTGTAAGGCCGCATATCCCCTATAAGGTGTTAGTAATTTGCAATTCTTTTGATTGGTCAATAATATGATTCTCTTGATAAGAGAATCAATCATACAACTATGAATATAGATATAAGATACTTAGTGTTCTAGTCAAATAGAGCCAAATAATTCCATGTGGATGAATTCTATCCTGTGTCCAGGATAATTTTGCTCAAATTTGATAAATTTGAACAATGAATTTGGCAAATTTGGTGATCCTTATGATTAGTAAGGACACACATAGGACTATGTTGTAAATGCATATGGGCAAAATATAACACCAAGGTAAGAGGGCCTTAAAATTATTTCCCTTATGGCACAAGGAGTGCACAACAAATCTATGGATGTGGGGAAATGTTATTGTGACCAATAGAATTGATAATAATTTTCTCATCATCCCTAAGGTAGAATGACCAAAAGCAATTTTTCCATATCTTGATTGAATCAAGAGAGAAAATTATATGTATGCAACATGTAATATGGGATTAATGTATATATAATACATTCTAGAATGGAAGGAAATTGCACATATATTTGGTTTTCATATCTGTTGGACTAAGTTGAGTGTAGATTTTATCTACTCTTAGTATTGGGTTTTAATATGGAAACCATACAACCCGATATCATGAAAACTAAGTTGAGTATTTATTGAATCAGGATACATGTGTGTGTTTGATTAATTTGAATACCCTAGAGAGAGTACAATCTCTCTTATTTTAGTGGTTCAGTGGCGCACTAAATAAATTTCCTTTCCATATAGTTGAATCCCAAATAATTCTATACAGAGTAAACCAAAACTAAGTATAAATTTTGAATCATATAGAATTTGAATTTCATGCCATAGGACATGATAATGTCTAGTGATACACAATGTACTACTTGTGGTAGTAGAAAACTAGGCTAGTTATATTTCCAAGGATAATTTGGAGATTTTGGAAATCGTATTTGTTGAACTAAACCTTAAATTTGGTCCAGTAACTCGCTTGCCTCTAATGAGTTAGAGGTACAGGTGATCCAAATATGTGAATTTGGAATATATGAGTATGATAAGCATACAACCACATGTGTGAACAAATGTGAGATTTGCCACTATTGTCATATTTGTTTTTCAAAAATGACATCATGCATTTGTAGGATCCATTACGTAATGAATTGTCATGGACATTAAAGTCCTAATAAACAAGTTGACTAAACAATCGTTTATGATTTTAGCAATGTTATGCTCTTTGTTGTCTACTTTAATAGAGAGGACGCAAAGAGTGGATGGACCATACTCCTCGACATATTAAATTTTCTTTTAGAAAACTGATTGGAGGAGATGTATAAAAATGCATATGCACATGTGTAGTGGGTTTAGTGGGTGGACACACTTGTGGAGAATGAGCCATTATGACAATGAGGCTATAGTACACCAATGATATCTTTTGATATATAGTGTACATGTTGTAGATTTAATCCCATCCAATGCGAGTTATAACAATTTTCCTACTAGAAATATTAGCCGTATCCTACAGATGTAATCATGTGAGTAATAAATTTACTATATTAGTAAATTATATAGCAATAAAGCATTGTGGTGTAGATTTTTGGTCTCAAGGTGGTACTTGAGTTTGGACTAACCATTTGAACAAACAGTAAAGTTGTTACTAATGTTTTGGACTCAATTCCTATGGGAATGAGTGATGTAAGAATCATTACCAAAACATAAATAGGGGTTGTCACCAAAATAATGCTAAGCTTTCTTGCTACTTATTTAAGCAAAAGTGTTGCTCAAATAATCCTAAATTCAAGATGAGTCTTGAATTGGTGTATGGATAGTATTTATGAAGTCAAGATGAGTCTTGAATCACAAATAGTATTGACCTTATATTGGTCAAAATTGAGGCCATATACAAAGGTGCTACTTGGAGGATATTTTGTGAACAACAATTCTCTCATGGATTAAAAGTCCTAGAGATTAACTTGTGGCCAATAAAAATTGGCATTAGACAAATGTCTGTCATTTGTTGTTTATATCACTCTTTGAGAGCAAACCATAAAGTGTATGGGTTTTTATCCATGATATACATAGTTTTATGACCTTCGTATGTACTTATTGAGATAAACTCTATATTTTACTTGATCTATAACTAGTGGTGCTCCATTATAGGGGCATTAATACCACTATGAATCTATAGATCAATAGGATGAAATTTACATCAATTGACCATGTGGGATATTTGGGGCCATCAAGAGTGAGTAAATCGAACTCTTCCTTGACCACTCTCCTTGTTTGGGTCAAACCATATATTTATTTAATTTACATTGTGGGTAAATTAAAATGACTATGGTATAGTCGTATAATAAACAAAAGTGATGGTATAAGGAAATCTGTCACATCATGAGTGTAAATCTCAATATGTGCAAATACCTTGGAGGTAATCACTAAAAATAGTGTAGATCTCATTATGGGGCATAGTAAGTGCCACTTGTGATTTGAAACTTCGTATTAACACATTAGGTAATCACTCATCAAAGTGTATACCTTATTAATTAATTCATTTTTCGTATTGGGTACGCACGTTGAGGATCAATATCCCGCAGTAGTAACTATGATATTACCTTGTGTGTGGCCAATAGGAATTATGAATTATGGTAGTCACCTTTAATAAAAGTGTAGACCGTTGTTCCAAATTTAGGTATTGGGTATGCACGTTGAGGATAGGTATCCCGCAACAACAACTAAATGCTACCTTGTGTATTGCCAACATTCAAAAATTGTGAACATTGTGTTATACAAAGTGAGATAAACATATAAATGGTTTTGCATTTAAATGTATTAAGCGCTTTTGGCTTTTAATGATAAAAGCATATGGCATAAACAAAAATTGCATGAAGTGCAATAAATGGATCATTGGATAAAATAAGTGTATGTTTATTGGGTTTGTTGCTGAAAGGGAAATGTGCCCTTTGGTCATTTCTATAAATATTTTGGTGATTAGATGCCCAACACATATTGTATTAAGGTGATATGTGCCAAGTGTTAAAGAGATGCAAATAAAGAATAAAGGTAAGCTCTAGACGCTTGGCCAATTATTTTATATGCTAAACACTCTCGTCTAAGTGTCAGGGACTTAGCTAAGTGAAGTCCAAAAGAATCAAAAGAAGACAAATAAAGAAACAAAGAAAAGGTGCTGGCCTGCGCAGCACCGAACGGTCTGGAGCCACTCACCGGACAGTCCGGTGTGCACCAGACAGTCCGGAGCCACTCACCGGATAGTCCGGTGTGTGCACCAGACAGTCCGATGCATGGTCTGCGAACTCGTCGCTCTCGGGTTTTCCTGGCTATGTCGGCTATAAATCATCGGACAGTCCGCGCGAGACGCCGGACAGTCCGGTGCTCCAGCCGTGCAACGGCTATCTACCACGTCGACGAGCGCCAATGGTCACATGGCGCACCGGACGGTCCGGTGCCCCACAGAAAAGGAAATCAACCAATCAGGGGATTCTGTGTCGCATCCTGTGTGCATACTGTTCACTGTCCGGTGCACTGTAGATCAAAAGGAATATCGGTTGATGATATGATCTCTACTCTATTTATGTGCTTCACGACAGGATATTATGCTTTCAATATGCATGTGTGCAAGGTTTCAGGCTAATCCTAAGGAAATCCACCTTACGACCGTGAGATATTTAGTTTACACTCATAAGTTTGGGCTATGGTACCCTAAGGGATTTACCTTTGATCTAATCGGGTACTCTGATGCTGACTATGCCGGATATAAAATTGATAGAAAGAGTACATCAAGGACTTGTCAGTTTCTAGGGAGATCCCTAGTGTCTTGGGCTTCAAAGAAACAAAAGTCAGTAGCTCTATCAACCCGAAGCCGAGTATATTGCTGCAGGACATTGTTGTGCACACTGCACAATGATTCTGGATGAGGCAAACCCTTAGGGACTATGGCTACAAGTTGAGCAAAGTCCCTCTCCTATGTGACAATGAGAGTGCAATCTGCATGGTGGATAATCCCGTTGAACACAGCCGCACTTAGCACATAGACATCCGGTATCACAGTATCACTTTTTGAGAGATCACCAGCAAAAGGGGATATCAAAATTGCCTATGTTAGCACCCACAACCAATTAGCCAATATCTTCACCAAGCTCCTGGATAAAAAGACTTTTAGCAAGCTTAGGAATAAACTAAACATCTTAGATTCTCAAAACTTTGATTGAAATCTTGCACACACTGCACATCTTATACCTTTGATCATGTCATGTTTCTTTCATTTGGTACAAATGCATATTTCTTATTCTTCTTGTGTCAAAGCTAAGACTAATGTGTTTCCAAGAATATTTCTATGATTAGTCTTAAATTGAAAGGGAAATGGAGTTTTAGGCCAAGGCAAGGCATCCACTACGATTATGTCAGTATTATATATCCTTTGCCCTAGTCATGTATTTACATTCATATATTTCTTCCAAAATACCTCTCACTTTCTCTGTTTTTAGCGCTTAATGCCAAAGGGGGAGAAATTAATAGGCCAAAGCAAAAGGACCGCGCCACCACCTGTTTTAAAAACTTTTTCCAAATTTGAATCACTTGCAAAAACCCTCTTGACAGCTAAGGGGAGAACTTTTTCAGGGGGGAGCTTTTATTTAGCCAAAGGAAAAGCATTTGAAAAGGAGGGAATCTTTCAAAACTTGAAAATGCTTTTATAAATCATATTCTTATACCATTGCCTAATTGCAAAAGAATTTGAAAAGACTTTTCCAATTTTTTTGCAAAAACAAGATAAGTTGTGCAAATGTGGTCCGAAATGTTAAATATATCAAAACAAACATATATTCTTAGAACTGCTTTCATGTCAAAGTAACTTATGCACATCTGTCAAAATATAAACTAGTTACATTTCTACACTTTGTATTTGCTTTGGTTTGTGTTGTGTTGGCATCAATCACCAAAAAAGGGGAGATTGAAAGGGAAATGGCCTCAACATTTCCTATAATCGATTTTGGTGTTTGAGGACCAACACAAACCATATGGACTAACTAGTTTGCATAGTTCATCTTTACTCAGGTGCATAAAGTTCATACACACATACAATGAAAATGACCTTAGGGCAATTCTACAAGTTTGGAGCAAAATAGATTTGCACCAACCTGTGGCGCATCGAACTGTCTGATGTGCACCGAACAGTGTCCGGTGCCCAGGCTAGCTCGCCTAGTGAACTGGCCACTCTCGGGAATTCTCAGCACTCCTCGGCTAAAAATCACCGGACTGTCCGATGTGTCACCAGACTGTCCGGTGAGCCCATGAAGCAACGATCGACTTCGCCAACGGTCGACTGCGGTTGACTGCACCGTAGTCTGAAGCGTCAGAAAGTCAGAGACAGTCTGTGATGTCAGGTCGCACCACAAGGACGGACGACTTCAATGGTCAACAGCTCCAAACCCCAACGGTCGGCTGACATGGCTGAAAGTTGCCTAGAGGGGGGTGAATAGGCAAGCGAATACTTTTACAACAAAAACTAGAAACAAACTGGGTAAAACCGGTTCAACCGGTTTGCACGAGCTCAACTAGAGAATGCGATATAAAACTGAATTGATCTCGAAATTCACCCAATTAACTTTGTAAATGAGATGTCCTAGATGATCTACAGGGTTCAAAGTAGTAGATCTGAGAAGGGCACTTCTCAAAATCCACACACCAAAAAGATATGAACAATTCTTCCATGGAATGGTGATAGAACGAAGAACACGAACAAACACAATGAACAAGAACACAGGAGACACAAGTTTTATCCCGAGGTTCGGTCACACCACAAAAGGTGTCCTACTTACTCGTTGAGGCGCCCACAAAGAGCCGGGTCTCTTTCAACTCTAATCCTCTCTTCGCCGACCACAAAGGTCAAGCCCACACACTAATCTTTGCTCAAACGAGTGGGTAATACAAACTTTCTTGTGGTCTTCCACAAGATTTGGAGACTCACAAGAGATACCTAGTCGTCTAGGAGCTAGAAGCTCCAAGAGTAATGAATCCACAAATAATTCGATGTAGTACCAAAGCTCGAATGAAGAATAGCAAGAGGGATTTAGAGATGAAGCACAAAAGCCGCAGCTCTCAAACTCACTCAAAGATTTCTCTCCACAAAGATTTGAAATGGGAGAGACAAGAGATGTGTGAGAGAGGAGGTGTTTCTCAGGTTAGAAGTGGAGTTCAAATCATGCTCTCTTGTGGGGAGAGAGGTAGGAGTGAATATATATAGGTGGAGCTTCAAAACTAGTCGTTGGGTTGATTTTCCGAGGAAAACCGGTTGAACTGCCTTAGGGGCGGTTGAACCGCCCCTGGTCTAACTGTCAGCCTGTCTGCCAGTCTGACTGGCAGACTACTGCACAGTCTATTCAAGTTGACCAAAACTAGTTGAATCTCTCTGGGGGGCGATTGAACCTCTCTTGGGGGCGGTTGAACCACCCCTGGCAGACCTATTAGCCTGTCTGCTAGTCTGACTGGCAGACTACTGCGCAGTCTGGTCAAGTTGACCAAAACCGGTTGAACCTAATTGGGGGGGTTGAACCTCTCTAGGGGGCGGTTGAACCGCCCCTGGTAGACATGTCAGCATGTCTATCAGTCTGACTGGCAGACTGTTGCGCAGTCTGGCCAGAGGGGTCAGAGATCGGTTGAACCGCCCCTGGGGACCAGTTCAACTAGTCTTGACCAGAAAGTTTAGAAGAGAAAACCTCAATTCAACTGGCCCAGAGGCAGGTTCAACTGGTGTATGGTTAAAGAGGTTCATAGTTGAAGTTGAAATTCAACTGCAGTTGAGAAAGCTCAACTGTAGCTAAAAAAGCTCAACTACAGTTGAAGAAGTTTAACTCAGCTAAAGTTCAACTCAACTGAAAAAACTCAACTCAGCTGAAAAGACTCAACTATAGCTGAAGAAGCTCAACTCAGTTGAAGTTCAACTCAGCTGAAAAATCTCAACTGCTTTTCAACAGGAACACCCTCAGTTTCTCAATCCTAACAACAGTCAGACACAGAGTGTCCAAGGGATTTTGGTTTTTCGAAATAGCTTTTGAATATAGAGGCTTGAGCTTTGGCAAACACCAACCTTCTTTTTGGACCCCCCCTTGATAGTACGATGATTTCTATACTAAAGTTAAATAAAATATAATTAAGTAAACTCTTTGAGTAATTGGTGTCTCGTGTGTGATTTCTCCATGGTGTTGCTTCATAAGGATCACAAACATCTTTGTCTCACCTTTTGAATCAAACACAAATCAAACCCTATGACTTTTATCATTTCACCATATATGAGTTCAAATCATGGCTTCAAGTCACCTTACTGATGCATCAACATATTATAACTCTTCAAGATTAGTTCATTGACTTAGTGCAAGTACTCTATTCTTCACCTTAGCCATGGTACCTCGGTCCACAAGCCATCGCTTGGCCTTCACCTTCGCTTAGTTTCTCGAAACCCTTTCCTTGCTATCTTCACCCTATCAAGCCATCCTTGAGTCACATCATATTGAGCATCCATTGAGAGAATTATTTCTTCAATATTGTGAACCTTGCTTGAATGTCTTCTAGATATAACTGTTAAGATCAATCAAGCTCTAGTTTGATTCTCATAGAAGCATATATGGACTGATAGTAATATGGTCAAGCCAATTCACAATTCATCATATCTTATTCACTTTGGCTTGACCAATCCTCTTAATCACTTCATCCTCTATTATGATCATATGTATGTAGTGATTTCTCAGGTCTTATCCATATATTCAAACTAATATAGAGATCATATTATATCCATCTGCATTGTCTCACAATCTTGTGTTGAACCTTTGTTCACTGATCATTATACACTATTCAAGTATGTTCATCATACTGAATTTCCTGTTCAACACTTAGCAAACTTGTTAGACCTTTAAATGTGTTGTTATCCAAATCACCAAAACTCACAAAAGGGATGAATGCACTTTCAGTGGAATCACCGGACAGTGAACAGAGCAGTGTCCGGTGTGCCCGTCGACAGACAGAACAACCAACGACTAGAATAGTGGTTAGGGCTATAAATACCCCACAACCATCACATTTCAAGCCATCCAAGATTTCCACTATCTACACTCAATACAAGAGCAAAGAATACACTCCAGAGACATATTCAAAACCCTCAATCCTCTCCAAGTGCCATAATAAAGTCAAGTGATCAAACGTGTTTATTGACATGAGAGATGGTGATTTGTGTTTCATTTGTTGCTCTTGTTGCTTGGTTGCTTTCTTCATCTCCTTCTAAACTTACCAAATATTTTGTAAAGCAAGCAAGAGACACCTAATTGTGTGGTGATCCTTGTGGGGTCTTAGTGACCCGTGAGATTAAGAATAAGCACACGACCGGTCTAGGTGACTGATTGGGAGAGGAAAACGGTTGAAATAGACCTGTCCTTTGTGGCCTCCTCAACGGGGAGTAGGTTCTTTGAAACCGAACCACGGGAAACAAATCACCGTATCCACTTGTGTTGATCTTCACCATTCGATTTGTTTCTTCCCTCTCCCCTCTCACTAAAAGTTCTCTTACTCACATTGTTTTGAGTTAGCTCCCAAAGTTATCTGTATTGTTTGAGCAACTCATAGCAAGAAGAACTATCTTTCGCACTCTGAATTAACTATTATTTATTTCTAACCTTAACCCCGGGTGAAGTGCATGTTCAAAGTTTATAATTTTCAGGTTTCACCTATTCACCCTCCTCTAGTCGACTTTCACAAACCAAGCATGTGGGTTTTCCCGAATAGCCACAAGATTAAGAAAGTTTTGTGAGGCAGTATTCTAGTCTATTTTTGTTAGTATCTTACTTTTTAAATATTTGTTTCAATGGTAACATTTTTCAATGTAATTGTCGGCGTTTCGACCCCGGGGGGTCCCTGGACCGACGAGTGAATCGTCGCCGCGTGTCCCAGCCCAGATGGGTCGGTGCGAGACGGAGCACGAAGGGGGGTAGAAGAGAGGGGAAAGCCCGTGGCCTCCATGTTTGTCCTGCGCCCGGGTCGGGTGCGCTTGCAGTAGGGGGTTACAAGCGTCCGCGTGGGGGAGAGCGAGGGACTCTACGCGTCGCCCCGTCCTCCCTCGTGGCCAACCTTCTCGTAAGAGAGCCCTGGACCTTCCTTTTATAGGCGTAAGGAGAGGGTCCAGGTGTACAATGGGGAGTGTAGCAATGCGCTATCGTGTCGAGCAGAGAGGAGCTTGTGCCCTAAGTACATGCCTTCGTGGCAGCCAGAGAGGTTTTGGCACCCTGTTCATATGATGTCGTGGCCATCGGAGGAGCATTGGAGCCTTGCGGAAGGACAGCTGTCGGGGCTGTCGAGTCCTTGCTGACGTCTCCTTACTTCCGTAAGGGTTTGAGAGTTGCTGTCGTCATGGAGCACGCGGGGCGTCATCATTATCTGTTTTCCGGGGCGAGCCAGATGGGACGCCGGTCCCGTTACCCGTAGCCTAAGCTAGCTAGGGATAGGGTAATGATGGCCCCCCCTGTGACGTGGTCGGTCCGAGCCCTGGGTCGGGCGAGGCGGAGGCTCCTCCGAGGTCGGGGTCGAGTCGGTCTTCCGAGATCGAGGTCGTGTCCGAGCCCTGGGTCGGGCGAGGCGGAGTTCGTCGTCTTCCGGGGCCGAGCCCGAGTCCGAGCCCTGGGTCGGGTGAGGCAGAGTTCGTCGTCTTCCGGGACCGAGCCCGAGCTCGAGCCCTGGGGTCGGGCGAGGCGGAGTTCGTCGTCTTCCGGGGCCGAGCCCGAGTCCGAGCCCTAGGTCGGGCGAGGCAGAGTTCGTCGTCTTCTGGGACCAAGCCCGAGTCCGAGCCCTGGGGTCGGGCGAGGCGGAGTTCGTTGTCTTCCGGGGCCGAGCCCGAGTCCGAGCCCTGGGTCGGGCGAGGCGGAGTTTCCTATGGCGCCCGAGGCTGGACTTGGCTGCTGTCAGCCTCACTCTGTCGAGCGACACAGCAGTCGGAGCGACGCAGGCGGCGCTGTCTTCTTGTCAGGCCGGTCAGCGAAGCGGCGAAGTGACTGCGGTCACTTTTGGCTCTGTCGACTGAAGGGCGCATGATAGGATAAGATGTCAGGCCATCCTTGCATTAAATGCTCCCGCGATTTGGTCGGTCGGTGTGGCGATCTGGCCAAGGTTGCTTCTTGGCGAAGATTGGGCCTCGGGCGAGACGTGAATATTCCGGGGTCGGCTGCCTTTGCCCGAGGCTGGGCTCGGGCGAGGCGAGATCGTGTCCCTTGAGTGGACCGAGCCTTGGCTTAATCGCACCCATCAGGCCTTTGCAGCTTAGTGCTGATGGGGGTTACCAGCTGAGATTTAGGAGTCTTGGGGGTACCCCTAATTATGGTCCCCGACAGTAGCCCCCGAGCCTCGAAGGGAGTGTTGATACTCGCTTGGAGGCTTTTGTCGCACTTTTTTGCAAGGGGACCGGCCTTCCTCGGTTGTCTTTTGTTCCGGTGGGTGCGCGCGAGCACACCCGCCGGGTGTAGCCCCTGAGGCCTCGGAGGAGTAGTTTGACTCCTTCGAGGTCTTAGTACGTTTCGTAATGTTTCGGCCGGTCTAGCTGTTCCCTCATGCGAACTGGCCGTAGCCCGGGTGAACAGTCGGGTCCCAAGTTCTCAGGCTGGTATGTTGACGCTGTCAACGGTTTGGCCGGAGCCGGGTTTGCGAGAGCAGCCCCCGAGCCTTCGCACAGAGCGAGAGGACGATCAAGGACAGACTCAACTTTTTACATACGCCCCTGCGTCGCCTTTCCACGAGGAGGAGGGGGGAAAGCGCCATGTTGCCCTCGGAGGACGCCGAACATGGTGTCTCCAGTGAGTTGCTAACGGGTAATCCGAGTGGACGCCCGTGCCCCATTTGTTAGGGGTCAGCTAGTGGCCCGGAGGCGCGCCCCAAAAGTACCTGCGGGTGACTTGCCGGACCCGGTCCCCTTTTAACGGGGTCAAGGGCTCGATGCCTCCCTCTGGTGGGATTCCGTTACAAAATCGTTCCCGTTGGTCTCGGAAATGTCCTAGGGTACCTCAGGAGTGCAGCCCGAGCCTCGGTTATGTATCGAACGTACCCAGGGTCATCCCTCGCTCTGCGTCTGAGGCAGTTGTCGAACCCTTCGGGGGCCAGCCTTCGAACCCCTGATCAGTAGTGGGCGTGGAGCCCGAGTGGCCTGAGGCGGCCATTGAACCCTTTCGAGGGGCCGGCCTTTGAACCTCTGACCTAGTAGTGGGCGTGGACCCCGAGCGCTCTGAGGTGGCTGTTGAACCCTTCCGAGGGGCCAGCCTTTGAACCTCTGATTAGTAGGGGGCTCGGGGCCCGCTTCCTTTGCGGAGAAGGATTCCTTTCGGAGTGTCCCCTTTTCTGACCCCTGAGGCAAGAGAGAGAAAAAGGAAGCGAAAAGGATACGAAATCGAATGACGTGGCGCACCTTTTTTGACGCGGTCATTATGGCGGAGGTGAAGCGTCGCCTGCTTCGCCTGCCAAAGGTGCCGCCTGTCCTGCCGCAGAGTTAATGCGACGGGACGAGTGGTTCACGGGGCAACCGTTGCACGTGCGCGAGCCGTTCGAGGGACGGGCGTCTCTTTGAGTTTAATCTTGCGGCAGGTTCGGGCGAAGTGTTGAATGGGTCTCGCCTGGGCCTTTATATATTCGGGAGAGGGGCTGGTGACGGTTCTTTACTCAGCGGCTTGCCTCCCACTTAGGTTTTCGCAACCCGAGGGAATAGCCAGAGAAAGGAAACCGCACACCCAGTATCTCCGCCGCCACCTCTTTCGCTTGGGGATGGCCGACCAGGTGACCATTGTCCCGCCGCGCGACCCGTGGCCTTTCTCCACCGTCACAGCGGATGACTTGGAGGCCCTTGTTGCTGAGGGTTTGCTTCGCCCTCTCTCCGGTGACTCGCAGCCGGAGTGGATGGCCCCTCCGAGCGGAGCCGCCCCGTCCCCGCCGCCGGGGTATGTCGTGAGCTTTGTCTCCTTTCACGAGCGGGGGTTCAGAGTGCTGGCAAGCCGTTTTATGCAGGCGATTCTCCATGTCTACGGGGTGGAGCTGCACAATCTCAGTCCCAACTCCATCTCACAAGCTGCCATCTTTGCGGCGGTTTGCGAAGGATACTTGGGGATTGACCCTCACTGGGACTTGTGGACCCATCTCTTCTCTGCGGAGCTTTTTGCCTCGCCGACGGGGGAAAGGAGGGTCCGAATGGCGGTGCGGGCCGGTGGCTGCATCCTCCAGCTGAGGCAGGCGCGGGCGCCGCAGTACATCCCCGTCGTCCTGGCGTCTTCGAACAAAGGGTGGCAGCGCCAGTGGTTCTATCTCCGAAATGACGATGGGAGGCTCCCGTCTTTTTCTCAGCGGGTGGTGACCGCCGCTGCCGATAACTGGCGCTACGAGACCCCGCGTGACAGACAGAAGAATCTCCAACCCCTTCTGAAGGCCCTGGAGGAGCTGCGGAAAGGAGGGCTCACCGCTGCGGGGGTGGTCGCCGCCATTCACCGCCGGAGGGTGCTTCCTTTGACGGGGCGGTGGCTGCCGCTTTAGGAGATGACGCCGAGGGTCGACTTGGAGGGTTCGTGGATGTCCTCAGATCCCCTTCCCATCGAAGACCTCCACAGGCGGGTAGCGGGCACGTTGGGGAAGCCGAACGCCGGCGCCCTTTCCCAGCTCTCGATGCGTCCCGATCGCGGGTGTGTGTCCCTGGTGAGTGTTCGCGCCTTCTTCCTTCTTGTGTCAGGATTGCCCTTGGTTCTCACAGCCGAGACCTTTCGTCCGTCTCCAGGAGGTGGGGTTTCACAAGTCTTCCCTGCCACTGGTCCTGGAGGACGCGGTGGACCGGGCTGCACGGAGGGTCGCCGCGGAGAAGAGGAAGGAGAAGAAGGACGCGGAGAAGGATCGGGCCCGCGAGCGGATGCGGGCTCGGGACGCCTTGGAAAGGCTTCATCGTCAGCAGGAGAGGGATGGGCTCCCGAGGGAGCCATCGCCGGAGACGCCTGATGACGACGACGATGATGAAGACGACGACATGGCGGCCCGTCTCGGCCTCAGCCCGGATCTGAGGCTGGGCCAGGGGTCATCGAGCCAGCCCCCGAGCGGGCTGGCGCCATCGGTATTCGGGGCCGGGACGCCGGGGTCCCGGTCTGAAGAATGGGGGCAGGCCGAGGGGGTACTTGACCCCTTGGCCGAGGTAGTTGAGGTGACCCCGGGGTCTCAGGCCGAGCCGCCTGTTTCCGAAGAACCGTTGCCTGTGCCGACTGTGCAGGAGGGTGACCCTCGGGTCGCCGTGGCTGTGCCTGGGTAGTCCGTCCCTCTGGTGCCTCAGGCGCCCGAGGCATGGATGAAGCCGGCAGTGGGGCTAACCTCGGTGGTACCTTCGGAGATCGAGGCTCGAGAGACCTCCCCACAGGCACGATTGATCGTGGCCTAGAGTGGGTAAGTATCTTAGGATATCTTTGTCCTGGCTCCTCCTTCATGTGTCCTGATCCTGCTCTTCTTTTTCCTCCTAGCAAACGGAGGCATGGTTCGACCGGTCTGGCTCCCCGGAAGGCCCTCAAAACGGCGTCAGCTTCTGCAGCCAGTGCCGCACCGAGCCTTGCCGGACAGCTGGCCTTCTCACAAGATGCCCCAAAGCGGCGGGCCCAGGCGGCACAAGTCGTCGTGGGGCGAGCTCCTGAGGCTGACTCTTCTGCCAAGGCAGCCGTCGTGCCGAGGGAGACTGCTGGCGCGGCTGCGGCCTCGAGCCCACCAGACGTGTTGCCGGCGCTGTCACCGGCTCCTGCCGAGGCCGCTGCCGTTCTGGCCGTGGAGCCACCCGTCGCCGCCGACGCTGAGATGGCCGAGGCGTCGCTACTTGACGCCTCGAAAGAGGGGGGCGCAGAACCGCGACCCACCCCGCCGAGCGGCAGTCTTGTCCCCGCGCTGGCACAGTTCCGAGGGGCGGCGCCAGTTGCTTCGGTTCCGGACCCATGGGGCCTCGGATCCCTTCTTCGTTCTCGACGATGAACGGGAGGAGCAGTCTTGGGACGGGCTTCGTGAGTGTGCCGAGGCAACAGTGGGATCACTTTGGTCAACCTTGGAGGTCCTTTGCAGGGACGTTCCCAAGATCCTCCAGGTAATGACTTCAGGCATACCTTTCTTGTGATTAAGGCGCTCTTTGTGACGCCCCGCTTCCTTCCCTCAGGATCTGACGGATCTGAGCGCCACCAAGTCAGTCGTTCATCCACCAGCGAGGTTGATGTCTGGGGTTCGCTGCGGTCCCTGAGGACCGCGCTTGCCAGTGCTACCGCGCGCCTCTCCCAACAGAGCGCCGAGGTGGCGGACCTTCGGTTGCTCTGTGCCGATCTGGGAGCGGAGGCGGCGGCAGCACGCGTAGAGGCGCAGCGGCAGCAGTCAGAGCTTGACCAGGCCACCGGCGAGCGGGACCATTCTCGGGGCCGGGCCGACGAGGCCGAAAGCCGGGCTGAGGCTCTTGGGGTCCAGTTAGCCGAGACGTCTGCTCGGGCTGGAGCCTTTGCAGCAGACCTCGCCGTGGCCCAAGCCGCATCCTCGGAGCAGCGTGCCCGAGCCGAAGGTATGTCTCAGGTTGTTTGAAGATTTTGTTTCAGCTTGGTTCTTCAACTCGTGTTTGAGGTCTTCTGCTTTGGCTGTTCGCAGAGCTCGAGGCTGCCCTCGATAAGTCCACCAGGGTGCTTGCTCAGGCGGCCGAGCAGAGGGAAGCCGACCGCGCGGCCATGTCCGAGGCCATCTCGGCCTTCTGTCGGGTCTTCGGCTTCGACGACGTCCCCTCGGGAAGCTCCCCTCAAAGTCGCCTGCAGGCCTTGGGTGACCATGCACGTGGCAGACTTCGCGAGGCGTTGCATCACGGCGTCAGGCGGGCCTTCGCCGTGCTCGCTTCCCACTATGACATGGATCTGGAGCGGGTCAGCGAGGGGTATTGCCTCCCCGATGAAGATGAAGCCACCCTGGCCGAAGTCCAGAGGCTTGACGCGGCCGCCGCAGGCCCAAGCGCGGTGCTGGCAACCACCTTCGAGGCAGAGATCCTCCCGCTCGTGCCGTCGTCTGAGGTCGGGGCGGATCTTGCCGAGGGTGGAGACGAAGCCGAGGGCGCGGCTCCTTCTCCGGGCGACGCCTGATTCTGCCTGAGCAGTTTTCTTTGAACGCATACGTGTCTTTTGCGGCCGCCGAGGCCCGAACACTTTATTATCGTAATATAAGATTGTGTTTCCTTTCCCTCTGTTTTATCCGGACCCGTTCGTCAGTAGCAGGGTAGCTTGCCCAAGTAAGAGTCATTTTTCGTGGTAGGCGACGAGTGAGGTATCTGTATCCCAGAGGCATAGGAGTCCCTCGGCTCGGTCGGCCTTGCCACTTACATGCACCCTTATTCGTTTCTTGGGGTCCTGTTACTGACATAGCCCGGGGACGCGAAAGCTTTTTGATGGAAGTCTTTTTTCGAGGAAAATTTTGATGCAGAGGGGGTTCCCCCCTTCTAGCCCCCTGAGGGAGGGTCGGGCTTTTTGCCGAGGCAAGGCCGACCCTTCCTTGATGGTTAGACTTTGAACGTGAACGAGGTGTGCGAACGACTTGAAAGCATCTTAAGGGTAGAAGCGACGTAGCTGTCGGATGTTCCAAGCGTTGCTGTAGACCTCGCCTTGGCTGTTGGCCAGCTTGTATGTCCCGGGCTTCAAAACCTTGGCGATGACGAACGGCCCTTCCCAGGAAGGCGTGAGCTTGTGCCGCCCTCGGGCGTCTTGTCACAGCCGAAGCACCAGGTCGTCTTGTGCGGCTCGCTCTGCCAAGGTTGATTTGTCCCTTGGGGAGGAGTGCGGTACATTTAGGAAACCTAACGGGCGGCTACAGCCCCGGGGAATCTTTGTAAAGGCTACGTAGTGAGACCCTGCCTACTCACCTTGGGAGTGTTCAAGGGTCCGTACAACCCGAGGCAAAAGGGGAATCACGGCTCATGGGTAAAGTGCACAACCTCTGCAGAGTGTTATGAAACTGATATATCAGCTGTGCTCGCGGTTATGAGCGGCCAAGGGAGCTCCAGTGATTAGTGGTACTTGATCAGAGACATTTTGGTTTATAGGTGGCAATGAGATTGATGGTTCTGGTTACGACTATGGTACTTGTAAGTGGTATTCTTTCCGTTTGGAAAGGGTACATCGGGCTAATAGCTTGGGTTAATGTTAAAACCTGGCTTTCTACTAGTAAATAATAATCTGACCAACTAAAAGCAACTGCTTGACTTACCCCCACATAAAGCTAGTCCACTACAGCCAAACGGGATACTTGCTGAGTATGTTGATGTGTACTCACCCTTGCTCTACACACCAAACCCCCCCCCCCTAGGTTGTCCGCATTGCAACCACTTCTCAGGAGAAGACGAAGCCGTGGAAGGAGACTTCCAGGAGTTCCAGGACTACGACGAGTTCTAGGTGTGGGTTAGCGGCAACCCCCCAGTCGGCTGCCTGTGAAGGCCGCGTTTATCTACGTTTCTTTTCCGCACTTTGATTATTGTAAAGACTATGTGGATGTCTCGGACATATGATGTAATCGACTATCATTTCCCTTTTTAATACTATTTGAGCACTGTGTGATGATGTCCATGTTATGTAACTGCCGTGTACGTGAATTGCTGATCCTGGCACGTACATGGTTCGCATTCGGTTTGCCTTCTAAAACCGGGTGTGACATAGGTGGTATCAAAGCCGTGCTGACTGTAGGACCGCTAACCTAGAGTAGAATGGTCGTTCTAAGGATTATAGACCTCTGTCCCTACCTTGACTTTGATATCCCTTCAAAAGTTGGTCATATTGACCAAACTATGTTCTACTATATATTATACCTTGCTGAAATTTGTGTTTTATTCTAATCCTTCATTTATTTATGATTCATTACTTGTTGGTCATACTAATTCTGTTCTCACCCTTTTGCTTGCGGTGTCTTTTGTAGATGGCTCGTCTTAGACACACTGCACGAAAGTCCGTCATCCCCTTCTTACCCTCCCGCCTTGCTGAGCGTCCGCTTCGCCGTCCCGTGGCCGGTCAGTCCAGCCACTTGGAGAGGCTGCACCACCGCCTGCATGAGGAGCAGGAACATCGACGACAGGAGCAGCAGGGCTCCTCTTTCTCGCTCCAGCAGGAGATAGAGTCAGTGAGGAGCTGCTCCCCTGTGCTTCCCCTAGAGGCGCCCCCTGCACCACCACTGGGCGCCCCAGCCTCTGGAGTAGCTGCTGGAGGAGACCCAGACGACGGAGGTGGCGACGATAGCTCGAGCCATGACACCGACTTTTCTGCTGACCACGAGCCGGAAGGATGGGTTGCTCGACCCGTCACTCACGACGTTGCTCGCGGGTGTCACTTCCACGATGCGCTCGATACCCTGCTACGTCGGGCACTTGACCGGCGTACTTGGTCCATCGAGTATCGCTGTGTGGTCTACCAGCATAGTCGCAGGGTCTACCCGGACCGCTGGGAGGCGACCTGCTTTGTGCGCCGCCCGGAGAACAGTCTCTGGGGTGCTGAGGTCTGCTCGAAGCACTATTTCATCTCTGAGCGGGACTCAGCTGAGGCGGCCATGCAAGATGCCGCACGGCGTGCGCTTTCGCACTACTGCTCAGTTCTCGGTGGGGTAGCTGACGGTCTCAACCTGAAGTACTACCCCGCCGTCCATCTGGCAGCACAGGAGGCGTGATTGTCTCACCTATTGGTGAGGACAGTCCTAGGTTGAGCAGCACAGTCAACCTAGCCGTCGTGCTAAACACGGAGCTGGACCATGCGTTAGACGAGCTGAGTAGGGCTCGTGCTGAGATCGCCCAGCTGCGGGCTGAGCGTGCGGAGCGTCGTCACCTGGATGATGGTTCCCCCGCTCCCGTCAGGACTCAACACCCGTACCGCTCGCCTCAGTGTGGACACCAGTCTTATGGCAATCCTGACTGCAAGACCAAGATAAATTTAGAACCATAGGTCGTTAGAGTCGGATCTTGTAATTAATACGAAGACATATACGTAGAAGCTACAGTCTTAGCGTTAGTCTTGCTCTTAGTTAGTCTTAGTTAGACAGGGTAGTTTGCTATATCCTGTGCATTTATGTTTGTCATGATGAACTATGTTTGGTTTGGATCTTTGTAATGACTGTCACCAGAGTGTGGGTATCCCCTGCATTTTGGTTTACCTGTTATATGTTAATGTAGTTAGTTATTTAGTTAGGAAGCCTTTTATTCCACTTTCCTTTTTATTTGAGAAGCTGTGTTGGTCTGTGTTGGAGATCAGTGAAGATGCTCATCTGTTTAGTGTTGTGGAGAATTCTATACTCTTTTCTTATGCTGCAAGATTGGCAAGATCAGTTCTGATGTGTGGTTGCGTTTTGCAGATGTCAGAAAATAGGCGCAGAGGAGGAAGGCGCGCTCAGCCAGAGCAGGCAGCTCCGCAAGATGAGGTGCCCCAGCAGCAGCATCTACCGCCCCCGCCCCCGATGTCCATCTAGCAGATGTTTCTGATGCAGACTCAGGCAGTTCAAGCCATTGGTCAGACTCTGGCCGCCATTCAGCAGCAGCAGCAGCAGCAACAGGCCCCACCTCAGCCTCAGGTGCCCAGGGACAAGCGTGCTGAATTCATGAGAGGTCATCCCCCACCGTTTGCTCACTCTTCTGACCCCATGGATGCTGAAGACTGGCTGCGCACTTTGGAGCGGGAGTTGCATACCGCTCAGTGTGATGACAGAGAGAAAGTTTTGTATGGTCCCCGTCTGCTGAGAGGAGCAGCTCAATCTTGGTGGGAGTCCTATCTCGCCACCCACGCCCACCCCGACACCATCACCTGGGAAGAGTTCAGAGGTAGCTTTCATCAGTACCATGTTCCTGCAGGTCTGATGACAGCTGAAGAAGGAGGAGTTCCTGGCCCTCAAGCAATGGTCATCGTCAGTCAGTGAGTACCGGGACATGTTTCTGCAGTTGTCTCGCTATGCTCCTGAAGATGTCAACACCGACGCCAAGCGACAGTACCGTTTCCTGAGAGGCTTGGTTGACCCTCTGCAGTATCAGCTGATGAATCACACCTTCCCGACATTCCAGCACCTGATTGACAGAGCAATCATGACAGAGAGGAAGCGTAAGGAGATGGAGGATCGTAAGCTCAAGATTAGTGGACCCCAGCCTGGAAGCAGCAGTCGTCCTCGTTTCTCAAGCAATCAACCTCAGCAGTCTAGGCAGAACCAGCGTCCACCTCAGCAGCATCAGCAATTCCAAAGGCAGTTTCCTCAGCATCAGCATCAGAATCGTCAGAACAATCAGTCAGGAGGAGGTCAGTTCTAGAGGCAGAATCAGCAAGCACCTCGTCTTCCTGCCCCAACAAGCCAGCAGAACAATCAGGCAGCACCAGCTCAGGTTGGAAACAGAGCATGTTTCCACTGTGGAGAGCAAGGCCATTGGGTGATGCAATGTCCGAAGAAGTCAGCCCAGCAGCAGTCAGGCCCCAATGCCCCGGCAAAGCAGAATGTGCCTCAGCTAGGAGCAGGCAACCGCTCTCAGCCGCGTTATAATCATGGGAGACTGAACCACTTGGAGGCTGAAGCAGTTCAGGAGACCCCCGGCATGATAGTAGGTATGTTCCCAGTCGACTCCCATATTGCAGAAGTGTTATTTGATACTGGAGCAACATATTCTTTCATTACTGCATCATGGGTAGAAGCACATAATCTTCCAATAACTACCATGTCAACCCCCATTCAAATTGACTCAGCCGGTGGTAGAATTCGAACTGATAGCATTTGTTTGAATGTAAGTGTGGAAATAAGGGGGATAGCGTTTCCCGCTAACCTTATAGTAATGGGTACTCAGGGAATAGATGTCATCCTAGGGATGAATTGGCTAGATAAGTATCAGGCAGTTATCAGTTGTGATAAGAGGACAATCAAGTTGATGTCCCCACATGGAGAGGAAGTGGTGACGGAGTTAGTCCCGCCTGAGCCAAAGAAAGGAAGTTGTTATCAGATGGCTGTCGATAGTAGGGAAGCAGACCCAATTGAGAGCATCAAAGTTGTGTCCGAGTTCCCAGATGTGTTTCCAAAGGACTTACCAGGAATGCCACCAGAGCGGAAAGTTGAGTTTGCCATAGAGCTTCTTCCTGGAACCGCCCCCATCTTCAAGAGAGCTTACAGAATATCTGGACCAGAGTTAGTTGAACTTAAGAAGCAGATTGATGAGCTGTCAGAGAAAGGTTACATCCGGCCAAGCACCTCGCCTTGGGCCGCCCCTGTCCTATTCGTGGAGAAGAAAGATGGCACCAAAAGGATGTGTATTGATTATCGAGCTTTGAATGAGGTCACGATCAAGAACAAGTACCCTTTGCCCAGAATAGAAGATCTGTTCAACCAGTTGAGAGGAGCCAGTGTGTTCTCCAAAATAGATCTGAGGTCAGGTTACCATCAGCTCAGGATCCGACCTTCGGACATTCCGAAGATGGCATTGATTACCAAGTATGGGTTGTATGAGTTCACTGTGATGTCTTTCGGTTTAACAAATGCACCGGCCTTCTTTATGAATCTGATGAACAGTGTATTCATGGATTACCTTGACAAGTTTGTGGTGGTATTCATTGATGACATTCTAATTTATTCTCAAAGCGAAGAAGAGCATGCAAGTCATTTGAGGATGGTATTGCAGAGATTGCGAGAGCACCAGCTGTATGCAAAGTTGAGCAAGTGTGAGTTCTGGATCAGTGAAGTCCTATTCTTGGGTCATATAATCAACAAAGAAGGATTGGCTGTGGATCCGAAGAAAGTGGCAGACATTCTGAACTGGAAAGCGCCAACAGATGCTCGAGGGATCAAGAGTTTCATTGGAATGGCCGGATATTATCGGCGATTCATTGAAGGGTTTTCAAAGATTGCGAAACCAATGACAGCGTTGCTAGGCAACAAAGTTGAGTTCAAGTGGACCCAGAAATGTCAAGAGGCCTTCGAAGCGCTGAAAGAGAAGTTGACTACAGCGCCTGTCTTAGTCTTGCCTGAGGTGCACAAGCCCTTCTCGGTGTATTGTGATGCTTGTTACATAGGTTTGGGATGTGTGTTGATGCAAGAGGGAAGAGTTGTGGCTTACTCGTCACGACAGCTGAAGGTTCATGAGAAGAATTACCCAATCCATGATCTAGAGTTGGCAGCAGTGGTTCACGCACTGAAGACATGGAGGCACTATCTGTATGGACAGAAATGCGATGTTTACATGTAACACAAGAGTCTGAAGTACATATTCACTCAGTCAGAGCTGAATATGAGGCAGCGAAGATGGTTAGAGTTGATCAAAGACTACGAGTTGGAGATCCATTACCATCCAGGCAAAGTGAACGTAGTGGCAGATGCTTTGAGCAGGAAGAGTCAGATCAATCTGATGGTCGCTCGTCCGATGCCTTATGAGTTGGCCAAAGAGTTTGACAGGTTGAGTCTTGGGTTTCTGAATAATTCGCGAGGAGTCACAATTGAGTTGGAACCCACCCTGGAGCGGGAAATCAAAGAAGCACAGAAGAATGACGAGAAGATCAGTGAGATCCGGTGACTGATTCTAGATGGCAAAGGCAAAGATTTTTGGGAGGATGCAGAAGGTGTGATATGGTTCAAAGACTGCTTGTGTGTTCCCAATGTCCAGTCTATTCGAGAGTTGATTCTCAAGGAAGCTCATGAGACAGCCTATTTGATTCACCCTGGTAGTGAAAAGATGTATCAAGATCTAAAGAAGAAATTCTGGTGGTACGGAATGAAGAGGGAAATCGCAGAGTATGTGGCTATGTGTGATAGTTGTCGATGGATCAAGGCAGAGCACCAGAGACCAGTTGGATTGTTGCAACCATTGCAAATTCCTCAGTGGAAATGGGATGAAATTGGTATGGATTTCATAGTCGGATTGCCTCGCACTCGAGCCGGCTACGATTCCATTTGGGTAGTGATGGACCGCTTAACCAAGTCAGCCCACTTCATACCTGTCAAGACCAACTACAACAGTGCAGTATTGGCAGAGTTGTACATGTCTCGGATCATTTGTCTTCATGGTGTGCCAAAGAAGATAGTGTCAGACAGAGGAACGCAGTTCACCTCTCATTTCTGGCAGCAGTTGCATGAAGCTTTGGGCACCCATCTGAATTTCAGTTCAGCTTATCATCCGTAGACAGATGGTCAGACCAAAAGGACCAATCAAATCCTTGAAGACATGTTGAGAGCCTATGCGTTGCAAGATCAGTCCGGATGGGACAAGAAGTTGCCTTATGCAGAGTTCTCCTATAACAACAGTTACCAGGCCAATTTGAAGATGTCACCATTTCAAGCGCTCTATGGAAGGAGTTGTAGAACTCCGTTGCAATGGGATCAGCCTGGAGAAAAGCAAGTGTTCGGGCCAGACGTTTTGCTTGAAGCTGAAGAGAACATCAAGATGGTTCGAGAGAACCTGAAGATAGCGCAATCAAGGCAGCGAAGCTATGCAGACACAAGAAGAAGAGAGCTGAGTTTCGAAGTCAGAGACTTCGTCTATCTGAAAGTGTCACCGATCAGAGGAGTCAGAAGGTTCGGAGTCAAAGGCAAGCTAGCACCCCGCTACATCGGTCCGTACCAGATTCTCGCAAAGCGTGGAGAAGTGGCCTATTAGCTCGGTCTGCCAGAAAATTTGTCTGCTGTGCATGATGTCTTTCATGTGTCTCAATTGAAGAAGTGCTTGCGTGTGCCGGAAGAGCAGTTGCCAGTGGAAGGTCTTGAAGTCCAAGAGGACTTGACCTACACAGAGAAACCAGCGCAAATCCTTAAGATTGCAGACAGAGTCACCCGAAGGAAGACCATCAGAATGTGCAAAGTCAGATGGAGTCATCACTCTGAGGCAGAAGCAACCTGGGAGCGTGTAGATGATTTGATGGCCAAATACCCTGAGCTCTTTGCTAGCCAACCCTAAATCTCGAGGGCGAGATTCTTTTAAGGGGGATAGGTTTGTAACACCCCGAATTTTTGGAGTTGAATTTTTTCTTTTCTTCACTCTCCAAATTCGGGTGTTACCTCTCTTTCCCATTTCTTTTCGCTAAAACCTCACCCGTCTTCAAAACTTTAAGTTATGTGATAATAGTAAACCCTAGAGTTAATTTCTTTGATTTGCTGCATCATGCCGAACCATGCATTTTTTTGGGTTGTTTGAAAGTGTGAAGGCATTCATATAGAAAATAGATATATATATATATATAAAGGAAAATCTTTTTCTTTTCTCTCTCCTCCCTCTCCTCCCCGTTTTGGCCCAGCCCCCCTGGCGCGCGCGGCCCAGCCGGCCGGCCCAGCCGGCCTTTTCCCCCCTCTCCCCCCCTTCCCACGTGGGCCCCGCGGCGGCCCAGCCGGCCCCCGGCCCAGCCGCGCCCCCCCTCCTCCCCTTTCCCTCCCCCGCCGTGGGCCGCCCCAGCCGGCCCCGCCGACCCCCTCCCTCCCCCTTTGGGCCCAAGCGGCCCAGCCGCCCCTCCCCTCCCCCTCCCCCCAAAAATCCCCCTCCTCACGGGCCCTGCCCGTCATCCTCTCTCCCTCTCTCCCTCTCCCCTACCCTAACCGCCACCGCCCTCTCCCTGCTCGCCCGCCGCCGCCGCCACGATCCCCTGCTCGCGCCGCCCTCCCTCGCCGCGGTGAGGCCCCTCCCCCTCCCCTCTTCTCCCTCCCCTCCCTCCCCCTCGCGTTCGGCCCCGCCCGGCCGCTCCCCGGCAAGCCCGCCCCTCCCCGCCCTAGCCGCCTCGGCGAGCCCGCCCCAGCCTCGCCCAACCGCGCCCCGGCTCGGCCGCCCCGTCCCCGACCTCGGCCGCCCCCGCCCCGGCTCGGCCGCCCCATCCCCGGCCTCGACTGCCCCAGCCCCGGCTCGGCCGCCCCGCGCCCGCCCCGGCCCGGCCGCGCCCGCCTCGGCTCCAGCCATGGCGCCGCCGCCCCGGCCCCGGTCGCCCTCGCCCCGTGCGCGCCGCCCGGCCCCGCCTCGGCCCCGGCCGCGCCGCCCCGCGCCCGGCCGTGTCCTTGCGCCCGGCCGTGTCCCCGCCCCACCCGTGCTTCGCCCCGCCCGTGCGCCGTGCTCGCCCGCCCGCCCCGGCGTGCCTTGCTCACGTCGTGACGGCCCCGGCGCGGTCTCGAGCTCGGCCCGGCGTGCCTATGGCGCGCGGCCTTGAGCTCGGCTAGCGCGCGGTGCCTTGGCACGACTCGTCACGCCCTCGTCTACCCCTAGACGTGCCCGTCTACCCCCCCCCCCATATTTTGTGCACGCTAATCACGTTGTTCATGTTAATAAAATAGGAAAGTCAATTTAGAAATTGGTTACGTTAATTAATTTATGTAGCTAATCGTCTATCTCATTTAATATTAATCTACTAAAAGTGGTCACGTTTCCATTAGTGCATGTAGCTAATCCTTATTATTGGAGCTAAGTAGAACTAGAGCACGTAACGTTTAGTTATTCGTCTACCCGTAGTGCGCCTCGAGCATAAGCTTTAACCCCTGCGAGACCTTTCCCCATTTCTTTCTAACCAAGGTAAATGCAGTATCACATGTCATATTCTATGCATGTTTAATCTACTTGTTCTCTTGTATGGTGTACTGATGGTTTCCTAATTTCAATGGATGGATGTATGTATATTTGCAACCGCATAGAGAACGATCCAGTCGAAGAGCCCGAGGAACTCGCAGGAGAAGCTCCTGAGCAGCAGTCGGTTGGTGGAGGCAAGTGTCCCTTGACCTATCTCTGTCCTATTCATTCTTTAATTCACCTCCCAGCATTACACATTTATGCCTAAGGATTGACTAGCTTTTGTTATCCATGTCCTTGTTTACCTACTTGGGTCGGATTATTATTGGTTAGCTTTATGCTATTGCTTAACATTAATCAATGAACATGATGAGAATTATTTATGATACGCTGTTTTCCTCTCTTTTATTAAGATGTTATACTTGTGACCTTCAAGGGGGCTCGAGCGGTTTCTCGAGTGCCTCTCCGTAAGGACCTGTTTGTTGGATGACCGCCCGGGAAAACAGTGCAACCATGAGGGTGGAATGGGGTGCCCTTAGCTGAATAATTAGAGGATTCGGGGTGTAGTTCGCTTCGCCGTCGTGCCGTCAATGGGGCTCGGTGTATGCGGCTCGCTCTGCCAAGGTTGATTTGTCCCTTGGGGAGGAGTGCGGTACATTTAGGAAACCTAACGGGCGGCTACAGCCCCGGAGAATCTTTGTAAAGGCTACGTAGTGAGACCCTGCCTACTCACCTTGGGAGTGTTCAAGGGTCCGTACAACCCGAGGCAAAAAGGGGAATCACGGCTCATGGGTAAAGTGCACAACCTTTGTAGAGTGTTATGAAACTGATATATCAGCCGTGCTCGCGGTTATGAGCGGCCAAGGGAGCTCCAGTGATTAGTGGTACTTGATCAGAGACATTTTGGTTTATAGGTGGCAATGAGATTGATGGTTCTGGTTATGACTATGGTACTGGTAAGTGGTATTCTTTCCATTTGGAAAGGGTACATCGGGCTAATAGCTTGGGTTAATGTTAAAACCTGGCTTTCTACTAGTAAATAATAATCTGACCAACTAAAAGCAACTGCTTGACTTACCCCCACATAAAGCTAGTCCACTACAGCCAAATGGGATACTTGCTGAGTATGTTGATGTGTACTCACCCTTGCTCTACACACCAAACCCCCCGGGTTGTCCGCATTGCAACCACTGCTCAGGAGAAGACGAAGCCGTGGAAGGAGACTTCCAGGAGTTCCAGGACTACGACGAGTTCTAGGTGTGGGTTAGCGGCAACCCCCCAGTCGGCTGCCTGTGAAGGCCGCGTTTATCTACGTTTCTTTTCCGCACTTTGATTATTGTAAAGACTATGTGGATGTCTCAGACATATGATGTAATCGACTATCATTTCCCTTTTTAATACTATTTGAGCATTGTGTGATGATGTCCATGTTATGTAATTGCCATGTACGTGAATTGCTGATCCTGGCATGTACATGGTTCGCATTCAGTTTGCCTTCTAAAACCGGGTGTGGCACCAGTCCACCCGGATATGGTGATCCTCACAGAAGTCCAGGAACTTTCGACCGGTGAACTGGGTGCCGTTGTCGGTGATGATGGAGTTCGGGACCCCAAAGTGATGGATGATGTTGGTGAAGAATGCCACCGCCTGTTCGGACCTGATGCTGTTTAGGGGTCGGACCTCGATCCACTTGGAGAATTTGTCGATGGCGACCAGCAGGTGCGTGTAGCCCCCGGGTGCCTTCTGCAAGGGACCGACGAGGTCCAGCCCCCACACAGCAAACGACCAGGTGATGGGTATTGTCTGCAGAGCCTGAGCGGGCAGGTGGGTCTGCCTTGCGTAGAACTGACATCATTGGCAAGCGCGGACAATTCTAGTGGCGTCGGCCACCGCGGTCGGCCAGTAGAAACCTTGTCGGAAAGAGTTTCCGACAAGGGCTCGGGGCGCTGCGTGATGACCGCAAGCCCCCGAGTGTATTTCTCGTAAGAGCTCCTGGCCTTCGGCGATGGATATGCACCGCTGGAGGATGCCAGATGGGCTGCGGTGGTAGAGCTCCTTTCCGTAACCCAGTAAGACGAACGACTTGGCGCGCCGCGCCAGTCGCCGAGCCTCGGCTCGGTCGAGGGGCAGCTCTCCTTGGTGGAGATATTGCAGGTACGGGGTCTGCCAGTTTCGATTAGGTTGGACCCCGCTCCGCTCTTCCTCGACGCGCAGTGCCTCACCCTCGGGGGCCGAGGGTGCCTCGGGCCGAGCCGAGGGCGCTTCGGGCTGTGCCGAGGATGCCTCGGGCTGGGCCGAGGCCTTCTCGGGCTCGGGCGTGTCGTCGGTCTTGACTGAGGGTTGATATAGGTCTCGGGAGAAGACGTCCGGGGGGACCGTTGTCCGCCCCGAGGCTATCTTAGCCAGCTCGTCCACAGTCTCATTGTGTCGTCGGGCGATGAGGTTGAGCTCGAGCCCGTAGAACTTGTCCTCCAGGCGCCGAACCTCATCGCAGTAGGCTTCCATCTTTGGGTCACGGCAGTGGGAGTTCTTCATAACTTGGTCAATGATGAGATGCGAGTCGCCGCGAGCGTCAAGGCGTCGGACCCCTAGCTCAATGGCGATGCGCAACCCGTTGATCAGAGCTTCGTACTCAGCCACGTTGTTGGACGCCAGGAAATGGAGGCGCAGCACGTAGCGTAGGTGTTTCCCGAGGGGCGAGATGAAGAGCAGGCCCGCGCCTGCCCCTGTTTTCATCAGCGACCCATCGAAAAACATGGTCCAGAGTTTCGGCTGGATCGGAGCCGCCGGGAGCTGGGTGTCGACCCATTCAGCCACAAAGTCCGCCAAGACTTGGGACTTGATGGCCTTCCGAGGGGCGAACGAGATCGTCTCGCCCATAATTTCCACCGCCCACTTTGCAATCCTACCTGAGGCCTCTCGGCACTGGATGATCTCCCCCAGGGGGAAGGATGACACCACAGTCACCGGATGAGACTCGAAGTAGTGTCGCAACTTCCGCCGCGTTAGGATCACCGCGTACAGCAGCTTCTGAATTTGCGGGTAGCGGATCTTGGTCTCGGATAGTACCTCACTGATGAAGTAAACCGGCCTCTGGACG
This sequence comes from Zea luxurians, assembly GCA_029449295.1. NCBI lineage: Eukaryota > Viridiplantae > Streptophyta > Magnoliopsida > Poales > Poaceae > Zea > Zea luxurians. The sequence continues at coordinate 39,763,978 of JAOPSE010000027.1, read as the reverse complement.
GACAATGCATGCCCTTCTTCTTGTCTCTCAACCACAATCGCGGCGCTGACCACCTGAGTGGTAGCGGCGACATAGATCAAGAGGTCTTCTCCGGTGGCGGGGGGCTGAGAGCACCTAGAGGGGGGTGAATAGGTGATCCTGTGAAACTTGAAAACTTAAGCCACAAAACTTGGTTAATCGTTAGCACAATAATTGCCAAGTGGCTAGAGAAGAGTCAAAACACAATAACCACAAGAAATCAATCACAGAGATGGCACGGTGGTTATCCCGTGGTTCGGCCAAGACCAACGCTTGCCTACTCCACGTTGTGGCGTCCCAACGGACGAGGGTTGCAATCAACCCCTCTCAAGCGGTCCAAAGACCCACTTGAATACCACGGTGTTTTGCTTGCTTTTTCTCAATCCCGTTTGCGAGGAATCTCCACAACTTGGAGCCTCTCGCCCTTACACTTTAAGATCACAAAGAAACACGGAGCAAGGGAGGGATTAGCAACGCACTCAAGACAAGAAATCACAGCGACACCACGCACACAAGTCGCAACGAGAGCTCACAACTCAATGAGTTCATCACTCAACTAGAGCTCTAATTGCTATCGCAAAGAATCAAAGGCGCGGAATCGATGTCTTGGTGCTTAGAAATGTTGTAGGAATGCTTGGTTTACTCCTCCATGCGCCTAGGGGTCCCTTTTATAGCCCCAAGGCAGCTAGGAGCCGTTGAAAGCAATCTTGGAAGGCTGATCTTGCCTTCTGTCGACTGGTGCACCGGACAGTCCGGTGCACACCGGACATGTCCGGTGCCCGATTTCTTTCCATAAACAGCGCAGTCGACCGTTGGCGGCCTGAGAGCCGTTGGCGCACTTGACATGTCCGGTGCACACCGGACAGTCCGGTGCCTTCTTCTAGCCGTTGGCTCGGCCACGTGTCCCCGCAGATTGCGCGGCCGACCGTTGGCCCGGCCGACCGTTGGCTCACCGGACAGTCCGGTGCACACCGGACAGTCCGGTGAATTATAGCCGTACGTCGCCGGTGAATTCCCGAGAGCGACGAGTTCGCCTGTGAACGGCCCACCGGACAGTCCGGTGCACACCGGACAGTCCTGTGAATTATAGCCGTACACCGCCGTTGAAGTCCCGAGAGCAGCCACTTTGCTCAAGCCAGCCTGGCGCACCGGACACTGTCCGGTGCACCACCGGACAGTCCGGTGCTCCCAGATTGAGCAGATTCTTGGCTGCTCGAGCCAAGACCTTTCCAATCGGATTTTTCCTGTTTCCAGCACTTAGACACAATACATTAGTCACTAAAACAATGTACTAAGTCTGAGAAACATACCTTTATCCTTGATTTGTACTTTGTCCACCATTTTACACTTAGGCACTTGTGTTGGACACTAAATCACCAAAATACTTAGAAATGGCCCAAGGGCACATTTCCCTTTCAATCTCCCCCTTTTTGGTGATTTATGCCAACACAACATAAAGCAAGTAGAACAAGTACAAAATCAATTCAACTAAGAACTCAAAATTGTTTTGATTCAAATTTGACATATATGGATCACTCTATGCCACCACTTGGTTTGTTTTTGCAAATCAAACTCAAATTCCTATCTCTAAGTCAAATCCACTTGTAGAGACATAAAGAGAGGTTTTCCAAAGAAATTTGATCAATGATTTCAAAAACTCCCCCTTTTCCCATAATCAACACTTCTCCCCACAAGAGGCCAACTTTTGACATAAGAGACAATAAAAGAGTTTTGACAAACCAAAAGCTCTAATCTACTATTTTCAAAATTTCTCAAGTGGTAGCTGATCCATCTATTGCTTTGGCCTTTATTTTCTCCCCCTTTGGCATCAAGCACCAAAACGGGATCAATCTTGGCCCTTTAACCCCATTGCTTCACCAAAATCTTCAAATAAGAGTACAAAGGCAATAAGAGTATAAAGATGAACTTGGAAAAGTTACTCTTTTCATCGGAGTGCAGTGGAAGTCTTGCATGGTCCAAGTCCACCTTTTCCCTTTCAATCCTCCTTTGAGACTAAAACAACCAAACTCAAGAATATGGTTAGTCTCAAGGGGTCAAGTTGTAGCACAGCTCCCCCTAAATATGTGCATCACTTGCAAAAAGGACTTGTGAGGTCCAGGGAGTGTTTGTACAACTTGAGCACCACAATAAGCAACAAAATGCAGAATGAATATGATCAAAGGCATAAACACATGTATGCTACAATTCAATCCAAGTTCTGCGAATCTAAGACATTTAGCTCACTACGCAGCCTGCAAAAGGTCTTTTCATCTAAAGGCTTAGTGAAGATATCGGCTAGCTGGTTCTCGGTGCTAACATGAAACACTTCGATATCTCCCTTTTGCTGGTGGTCTCTCAAAAAGTGATGCCGGATGTCAATGTGCTTTGTGCGGCTGTGCTCAACAGGATTTTCCGCTATTCGGATAGCACTCTCATTATCACATAGGAGTGGGACTTTGCTCAGATTGTAGCCAAAGTCCCGGAGGGTTTGCCTCATCCAAAGTAGTTGCGCGCAACACTGTCCTGCGGCAACGTACTCGGCCTCAGCGGTGGATAGGGCAACGGAAGTTTGTTTCTTAGAGTTCCATGACACCAGGGACCTTCCTAAGAATTGGCACGTCCCCGATGTACTCTTCCTATCGACCTTACATCCAGCATAGTCAGAATCTGAATATCCAATCAAGTCAAAGTTAGACCCCTTTGGATACCAGATCCCGAAGCAAGGCGTAGCGACTAAATATCTAAGAATTCGCTTCACAGCCACTAAGTGACATTCCTTAGGATCGGATTGAAATCTAGCACACATGCATACGCTAAGCATAATATCTAGTCTAGTAGCACATAAATAAACAAAGAACCTATCATGGACCGGTATGCTTTTTGATCAACGGACTTACCTCCTTTGTTGAGGTCGGTGTGTCCGTCAGTTCCCATCGGCGTCTTTGCGGGCTTGGTGTCCTTCATCCCAAACCGCTTTAGCAAATCTTGCGTGTACTTCGTTTGGGAGATGAAGGTGCCGTCCTTGAGTTGCTTCACTTGGAACCCAAGGAAGTAGTTCAACTCGCCCATCATCGACATCTCGAATTTCTGCGTCATCACCCTGCTAAACTCTTCACAAGACTTTTGGTTAGTAGAACCAAAATTATGTCATCGACATAAATTTGGCACACAAAAAGATCACCATCGCAAGTCTTAGTGAACAGAGTTGGATCGGCTTTCCCAACCTTGAAAGCATTAGCAATTAAAAAGTCTCTAAGGCATTCATACCATGCTCTTGGGGCTTGCTTAAGTCCATAGAGCGCCTTAGAGAGCTTACACACATGGTCGGGGTACTGTTCATCCTCGAAGCCAGGGGGTTGCTCCACGTACACCTCCTCCTTGATCGGCCCGTTGAGGAAAGCGCTTTTCACATCCATTTGGTACAACCTGAAAGAATGGTGAGCGGCATATGCTAGCAAAATACGAATTGATTCTAGCCTAGCCACAGGAGCAAACGTCTCCTCAAAGTCCAAACCTGTGACTTGGGCATAACCTTTTGCCACAAGTCGAGCCTTGTTCCTCGTCACCACCCCGTGCTCGTCCTGTTTGTTGCGGAACACCCACTTGGTTCCCACAACATTTTGCTTGGGACGAGGCACCAGTGTCCAAACTTCATTGCGCTTGAAGTTGTTGAGTTCCTCCTGCATGGCCAACACCCAGTCCGGATCTAGCAAGGCCTCTTCTACCCTGAAAGGCTCAATAGAAGAGACAAAGGAGTAATGCTCACAAAAATTAACTAATCTTGAACGAGTAGTTACTCCCTTGCTAATATCACCCAATATCTGGTCGACGGGATGATCCCTTTGGATCGTCGCTCGAACTTGGGTTGGAGGTACCTGAGGTGCTTCTTCCTCCTCAACTTGAACATCTTGTGCTCCCCCTTGATCATGCGCCTCCACTTGAGGTACCTGTTCGTCATCTTGGGTTGGGGATGCACCATAGTTGAGGAAGACGGTTGATCTTGCTCCAATTGTTCCTGAGGCCGTACATCTCCAATCGCCATGGTGCGTATCGCGGCCGTTGGAACGTCTTCTTCATCTACATCATCAAGATCAACAACTTGCTCTCTTGGAGAGCCATTAGTCTCATCAAATACAACGTCGCTAGAGACTTCAACCAAACCCGATGATTTCTTGAAGACCCTATACGCCTTTGTATTTGAATCATAACCTAATAAAAACCCTTCTACAGCTTTAGGAGCAAATTTGGAATTCATACCCTTCTTCACTAGAATGTAGCATTTACTCCCAAATACACGAAAGTACGATACATTGGGTTTGTTACCAGTTAGCAGCTCGTATGAGGTTTTCTTGAGGAGGCGGTGAAGATAGACCCTGTTGATGGCGTGGCAAGCCGTGTTCACGGCTTCCGACCAAAAATACTCGGGGGTCTTGAATTCTCCAAGCATAGTTCTCGCCATATCAATGAGTGTCCTATTCTTCCTCTCTACCACACCATTTTGCTGAGGTGTGTAGGGAGCGGAGAACTCGTGCTTGATCCCCTCCTCCTCAAGGAACTCCTCCACTTGAAGATTCTTGAATTCGGACCCATTGTCGCTCCTTATCTTCTTCACCTTGAGCTCAAACTCATTTTGAGCTCTCCTTAGGAAGCGCTTGAGGGTCCCTTGGGTTTCAGACTTATCCTGCAAAAAGAACACCCAAGTGAAGCGGGAAAAGTCATCAACAATAACTAGACCATACTTACTTCCTCCTATGCTCAGATAGGCGACGGGTCCGAAGAGGTCCATATGCAGCAGCTCCAGAGGTCTTGACGTGGTCATCACATTCTTGCTGTGATGTGCTCCTCCCACTTGTTTACCTGCTTGACAAGCTGCACAAGGTCTATCTTTTTCGAAATGAACATTGGTTAGACCTATCACGTGTTCTCCCTTTAGAAGCTTGTGGAGGTTCTTCATCCCCACATGTGCTAAGCGGCGATGCCACAACCAGCCCATGCAAGTCTTAGCCATTAAGCATGCATCTAGACCGGCCTCTTCCTTTGCAAAATCAACCAAATAAAGTTTGTCGTCTAGTACACCCTTAAAAGCTAGTGAACCATCACATCTTCTAAAGACAGACACATCTACATTTGTAAATAGACAATTATATCCCATATTACATAATTGACTGACAGATAGTAAATTATATCCAAGAGATTCAACTAAAAACACATTAGAGATAGAGTGCTCATTGGATATTGCAATCTTGCCTAAACCTTTCACCTTGCCTTGGTTCCCATCACCGAATATGATTGAATCTTGGGAATCCTTATTCTTGACGTAGGAGGTGAACATCTTCTTCTCCCCCGTCATATGGTTTGTGCATCCGCTGTCGATAATCCAGCTTGAGCCCCCGGATGCATAAACCTGCAAGGCAAATTTAGGCTTGGGTCTTAGGTACCCAACTCTTGTTGGGTCCTACAAGGTTAGTCACAATTTCCTTAGGGACCCAAATGCAAGTTTTATCACCTTTGCATTTTGCCCCTAATTTCCTAGCAACTATCTTCCTATCCTTTCTACAAATAGCAAAGGAAGCATTTAAAGCATGATAAATTGTAGATGGTTCATTAACTTTCGTAGGAACATTAACAACATTTCTCCTAGGCACATTATGAACAACATTTTTCCTATCAACATTTCTATCATGCGTATAGGAAGAACTAGAAGCAGACATGGCATGAGAATCAAAAGCATCATATGCATCATAACTCCTATAAGCATTTCTATATTGTCTCTTGTCATGATACATAAAAGCATAGTTCCTTTTAGCACTACTAGCCATAGGGGCCTTCCCTTTCTCCTTAGTGAAGATGGGAGCCTTATGGCTTGTTAAGTCCTTGGCTTCCCTCTTGAAGCCAAGTCCATCCTTAATTGAGGGGTGTCTACCAATCGTGTAGGCATCCCTTGCAAATTTTAGCTTATCGAAATCACTCTTGCTAGTCTTAAGTTGGGCATTAAGACTAGCCATTTCATCATTTAATTTTGCAATAGAAGCTATGTGTTCACTACAAGCATCAATATCAAAATCTTTACATCTATTGCAAATAACAACATTTTCTACACAAGTTGTTGATTTCCTAGCTATTTCTAACTTAGCATTCAAATCATCATTAATGCTCCTTAAGCTAGAAATTGTCTCATGGCAAGAAGATAATTCACACGAAAGCATTTCGTTTCTCTTAACTTCTAAGGCATGAGATTTTTGTGCTTCTAAAAATTTATCATGTTCTTCATACAACAAGTCCTCTTGTTTTTCTAAAAGCCTATTCTTATCATTCAAGGCATCAATCAATTCATTAATTTTATCTACCTTGGTTCTATCTAGGCCCTTAAATAAACATGAATAATCTATTTCATCCTCATCACTAGATTCGTCCTCACTTGAAGAAGCATAAGTAGAGTCTCGAGTACATACCTTCTTCTCCCTTGCCATAAGGCATGTGAGACGCTCGTTGGGGAAGAGGGATGACTTGTTGAAGGCGGTGGCGGCGATGTAACACCTCAGGTGTCACCATGACTAGAACATACCCTGAATGCTAAGGATTGTGATCACATGTGGAAATAACATGAGGGGAACAAAGAACCTTGGAGATTATGTGCTAACCAAGAATTCTAAGGACCTAAGGGCACCATTTAAGCTTTTGTGCATTTGCTACATTTGATAAGAAAAGGGAGAACCCTAGGCCCCTCTTGAACCCTCCTGTCCAAAGCCAAGGATAAGAGGGAGAAGAAAATGAGCAAATATGCAAAACATGAGTAATCCTTAAACCAACCTTAAGTAACCTTATAACCAGCAATTAGAGGAAGGAAATATTGCAAAAAGGCCCCTGGAGAAACCTCAAATCAAATCACTAAGTGGAGAGAGAGCTAGAGCTCTCTATTTCTCTCTAAGTTAAAAACTATACCTATACTTAAGATCAGTTGTGTTCACCTCGAAGCTGGCATCAAATCCACTTGTGTTCTATACCAAAAACGTGGCATACCACCTAGGGCACCCACTGGAAAAAGTTGAGCCCGAGACTCGGACGTTTGACATGCCATGGCATGGCTTTTGTCGCGAAGTGCGCAGTGTGACACACCCGATTTGGCACTCGAAGATCTCCCTCCCTAGGCCATATCTGCCCCGACGTCTCACAGTTGAGTGACAGCCCTAGGTGCCAGGAAGAGGTCTGCGCCGAACTTTTGCAAAGATTCGCACGTTTGCGACCTCTGCCGACGTTTGAACAATGGAAGAAACAAACCGCCACGTGTTCGACGCGTTCTGCCGCGCCAGAGCACGCCCGCGCGCGCCCCCGTGAGCCCCGCGCCGCGCCCGAGCCAAGCCAGCGCCCTGGTCCGCGTCCGCGCCTATAAAACCCTCCCAGGCCTCGACAGTACCCTTCCGCACCCGCCCGACCCTCGCCGAAGCTTAGTTCACCGCCGTTGGCCAGTGCACAGCGTGTCCGCGGCCACCCGATCCCCCTGCCACCGTAGACCGGCCGGCCCAGTCATTCCCAGCCCCGTCCAGCCCTCGGAGAAGACTGTGCACGCCTCCGTGAAGCTCCCCGAGCAAAGAATCGGGCTCTGCTTCACCGGAGACGCCGGAACAAGGTCACCAGACTTCACCCGACCGCCGGCAACCGTGGACCGAGGTACACGGTGAATCTCTCTTCGATTCCTTGCACGGTTAGACTCCTTAGACCTCCATGAAACTCCCTATGCCCTTGGATTGAACTGTACCGCCGTGGATAGGCCAGAGCACACGCCGCCGACGAGCTCGCCCGCCTGCGCTCGTGGACCGAGCGACTCCGGCCATCCCCGACGACGAGCCGTACCTCGACGTGATCGCCAGAACCTCCCCGAGCAAACCCTGCCCTTCGCCGGACCTCCCTCGCCGCCGGTAAGCCGCGCCACCCTTTTCTTTTCCGTGGCTACTGTTTCAGTTGGGGGAAGGACTGCGGGTGAGAGGAAGAGAAGGTCAGGGGGTTAAGTGAATGTCAGAGACCCAAGTGAATAGTGGCGCAAGGGTAGAACTGCGAAGGTTGATTCGGTGTAAACCCAGGGACCTCAGCGCAAACTGCTTTTTCAGAAAAACCTTACTAAAACCTAATTTAAATTCAAACAGAAACTTTAAAAACCCATAACTTCTGTTTGGTTTATCCAAATTTGGTCAAACCAATTTTGCCAGACTCTAAATAATGTAACCTATCTAAGAAAAATATAAAACCCCATAGATACTATAGAAAACTATAAGGTTCTGATTTAATTATAATTTTGACCAAAAGCTCAATAATAGCAAGAAAAATGGTTGTACTATTTAACTAGGGTTAGAAAATTTTGGAGAAGTTTATATCTACCTACTGACCTATTTAAAAATATTAAACCCCTCTGTACACCAAATTAAGTTAGTTTTTACCCCTTCTTTTGCATTATGCTTAAAGTTAAGAAAAATAGAAAGTGAGGTTTAAATAGTGAACCAGAGGGCATCCCTATTTTTGTTAGGGTGCTTAATCAATATAGTTCACTGGAAAAATCTATCATACCCTGGTTTAGTATAAAATAAATAGAATACCTTTTATTTTAAGAAAACAAGGGAAACTTAGAAAAACCCTACAAAAATAACCTCATGGTGAAAACACCCCAACCCTTGGGATAACTAATGTTTTGATAATAAGAACTTAAGAAAAATCTGAAATCTGTTGTTTGATATTTTTCAAATGACAAGTTAGTTCTAAAACACCCTTTTTGCACCAAACTTTAGAAATCCATCATCAATTAACCATCATGTTGCTCTCTGTCATTTTTGGTACAAGAGCTTAGTATCACTATTAGAGGCCAACAAAAATAACCTTTAGGACAGAACCTACCCCTAACTAAGAGGTGTAGTGTAAAGTGGCCCATTTTGCCTAACTATTGTTATTTTTGTTTAAAACCTAGCTTTTGTACTTTAAGCCTCAAATTCTTAAAACAAGCTAGAATAGCAAGTGACAACCCACTGTAATTTTTATAGAATTTTTGGAAATTATTTAAACACTGTCGTAGTTCAAACCTACACTAGAAACCCTAAATGGAAATTAAAGAAAGGAAAATGGATAATGGAAATTAATATCCTCCTAAGATCTTTGTAAATTTGTCCACTGAAATCTAGAAAGACAATGCAAATCCACTATGTTATCCTAAAAGAAAACCTAAACCTAAAAGGTAATAAGTCTATGTATATAAATACCACTAGGAGACCCACATAGCCAGGGAACCCTAAGTTAATTCTTGACCTAGTTTCTGTAGCTTAATGTTCTTAAATCTTGCATAATTATAACATACATGTTCATTGCATTCGATAGATTGTAATCTTGCTGACGGAGAGTACATCCTCGTGCCGGAGCAAGGTGCTGCCCAGGAGGTTGCCCCAGATCCAGCACCAGAGCCTGCACCAGAGGACCTGCCTGCCACTGCTTTGGAAGGCAAGCCCCGGTTTTATGCATAACCTGTTTTATATGATATTTTACTACACTTAATGTTTGTAGGCTTGTATTGTGCACTTAAGTGTAGGAGTTGTTTGAAACCCTAGTTGCATGATCTCAGGAATCCCATTGAGATGAACACTAGTATGCTAAGTCGAGTAGCTGCTTTATCAATTAGGATCTCGGTAGAAGTCGAGTGATTTTTCTAGCACTCGCGCGAGGTCAGGAATTGGTTGTATCCACTTTCTTATCATAATAATGTTGGTTTGTGGGCAACAATCCATGGGGATTGGTTGTCTACGGGATAAAAATTGGAATAAGGATTAAGGTGTGGTACCGTGTGTCAAGCGTTTGAACGTACTAAACACATACCGAGAAATATGGTAAATCGGTAAGCCTAGTACCTGAGTGAACCTGCCCGCAGACATATCCCCTCACGCGACCTGAGACGAGGTCTCCCATTCCTGTTATGGTGGGTACAAGTGCGGTCACTGCACGACGGCCAGTCGGGGTCAGTGAGGCATTGTACGCCAAGGCGGTGAGCCCTGATCTGTTGCCAGGGAATCGATGGGGACGGTTGATGTGTGTGGGGACGGAGTGCCTCGCCACGTCATGTGTTTAGGTTTACCTTGCAAGGATAAAAACTCGATTCGAATCGTCTGCTTCTCGCAGCTAATGAGACTGCTTGATCCATGCTGCTACATTGAGTAACAAGTGGAACTGTGTTGAGATGATACAAGATATTGATTGCTAAAAATGCTTGCTACTATGTATGAGTAGATAGTACACTTTTAGCCTTAAGAGAGTCACACTTAATTTTGACAAAGTTAAAATCTTGATTTAGAAACTCAGCTAGTGCTTTTGGCAACTAAACCCCACAGCCAAACAGCTGCATGTCTAGAGGTAGAGGAGTAGACTCCTCACACCGGGTAAGTCTAGCTGAGTATTAGTATACTCAGCCTTGCTTGTGGCATAATTTTTACAGGTTCTCTGGAGGACATGGTTGCTGGAGTGACTTGGTCGTCCACCTTACCACCGGGTTGGACCGTCGAGTGAGACCTCGCCTCGGCTGAGGAGGAGCATGAGGAGTGATGAGACAGGCTTCCCCATCTCTCCGTTTAATTATCGTTAGTTTTATTCCGCTGCACTTCGAACAATGATGACTACTTTTGGCAAAACTCCGATGATGATGATGTAATAATTTAATACTCTGACATGTATGGTTTTATGCTTTATTGTATTTGCTCTGTGACTCACCATCGAGTGAGATTGTGGTACTTGGTCCTGTCAGTGGCCGTGTCGGACTAGATCCGAGGGATTGACGGATTATTCCCATTTAAGTGTGGTCTAGCCTTTAAGGCAGGGCTTAGGCACTTAAGTAGGAATAACTCGGGCAGTTCCGCCACAGCTGGTATCGGAGCTTGTACCACCACAGAGGAATCAATAAAACATAAATGCCATCCCTTTTCTAAAGTAAAATTTGATAGAAACAATGTTGGATAGATCGTAGGACGAGCAGGATAGACCTAGGACGTGAAGCCTTAGGATGATAGAAGGGTAGCTAGGTGGCTAAGTGACTAGGCCCTACAGGCCACTTTTTACAGGATGGGAGTTCTTCCCTATTCCTTTTATCTTCTGGAGAGGTCGTTCAGGACGAGCATGCATGCATTCTTAATTAAGCAAATGGATAACTAAGTAAAAGGACGTAAAAACAAGATAACAACCAACTCGGTCCGCAGAGTCTTTTTATTTAACTAGAAAAAGCTTAGTTTTATTTTTCTGGTTCTTTTTGTAATTCTTTTTCTTTTACTTACGCTTAACCGTACACAGATGACTTCCCACGGATCCTCCGATGACGGAAATGCACTGACCCACACTGACGGACTTGCACGAGAGGGTTTTCCTCGCATCTTGTGGGAGGTACTTCAGGGGGCCGGATACTTGACACCCCCTCAGTACGCGGTGCAGCAGTTCGAGAAGCACCGGGTGCCTCGCTGTAGGGTGAGGATGACTTTGGAGCCTCATCCCCTGCAGCCAGGCTGGCGTTCACTGGACTCCGAGTCTTTCGGATACCGAGCGGAGGACACGATCGAGGCAATCGCTCTGCATGGATTGACTACCTTCTGCGGATTCCATCCCCTGGAGCTGGCTACCCACCCCATTGGGTTGTTCCCCGCGGAAAAGGAGGACGACCCGATGTGGAAGGATAGGGTGGAGCATGCCAAGGACATCTGGGCTCTCTACCCAGGCCACACGGCTCACTTGTCGGTGCGATGCATGAACGCCCTGTATCGTCTGCAAGTGATGCGTGGGGAGGCCATGTCTCATTTGATGGCACTGCTAGAGGCGGCCAAGATCACCTTGGACAACAGGGAGGAGCTCGTGGTGGACTTGTCCCAGGAGCTGGTGGAAAAAGATTTGCAAGTGGAGCAGCTGTCTGATGAGATTCATGAGTTGGAGGAGCTAGTGGGCACCAGGGAGAACACCATCGAGGTTCTCAAGGATCAGCTCCTCAACACCCAACAGCAGCTAGCAGAAGCTAATGAGCATCTAGATATGCATCATCAAGCGATCCATGATGAGGAGGCTGATGAGGACGTTGACATCGAGGGAGGGGAGGAGCCTGCTTCCAGTGTAGACACCGCTGGCTCAGGGAGACCACCTTCCCCCGAGTCAAGCGTTGCCTCGTTCGCTCACTAGATGCCAGGGATAATACTAGAGGTTGGTGATAGTTGGACTCCTCGCCGCTAGCCTAGCTTTTGCACCCTTAGGGTACTAGGCTAGGTAGAGTTGAGTCTTTTGGATCATTGATGTAACCGTGTTAAACTCTTTTGGAGGTTTGGGGATGATTAATGGCAGTTTAAATTTGGACGGAAGGTTTATGTTTTTGTTTTGTTTTATGTGGAATCTATCAAATTGCTTTAACTCCCCTACCGTGTTTGAACCTTCACTACTAGAAAACCCCCCTTGTAGCTATGCTTTTTTGGACAATAGGCACGCTTTAATTCGTCTCTATATGAATGTACGCACGCTTTCCAAAAACGTGTTAGAAGCGTCTTCGTATGGACCGTATCAGACTTTGTAGAAACGATTATCGTAAGCGTATATATTAGATGAATAGACGTTTCATAGACACGTTAGATGCATGTTTAGACACATTGATACGCTTTTATAGATGCGCATATAACATGTGTCTATTATTGTTGTTACGTCATATAGTAACGTTTTATTATGTGTGAAAAAATATAGATACGATATTATAGATACATTCATAATTCATGTGTATTACTATAGTCACGTTTTATAGTGACGCTTTATTGCGCATTAAGGAGTATAGAGACGATATAGTAGGTGACACGAATGATGACATGGCAGGTGATGTGGATAGGTGACATGGCAGGTGATGTGGAAAAATGACGTGGCAGGTGATGTGGAAAGGTGACGTGTCAGCTGAACTGGCGAGTGACACATTTTATAGTAATGCCAAAACGCGTGTTAACAAAAGTAGAAACAATAATATAGCCACGTTTGTATTGTGTGCCTACGCATATCAATACGTTATATAGTAACGTCAAAGTGTGTATTAAGACCTGTAGAAACGATTCTGTACATACATCTATATTTGTTTGTAATAATATAGACACGTTATACTGTAACACTTTATTACGTGCCAAAAAAAGATGTTTTCATTTATACATTTATATATATAAATGTGCATCGAGATGAATGTTAAAAAAATCAAATTATAAACCCTCAATAATATTGCTTTTGGCCTTGGCAAAATATCAAGAAGCTAACTAACTCGATAGCAAACATGTTCAGTAACTGCCAATTGTGTTCACAAAGAAGCAAAGCCAAAGTGGCAATATCATACAAATATCACTTAAAAATTTTAGTGACTACTAGAATCTAACTGATTCACTTTGCAATTATACTAGGCTTCCCATCTAGCTTTGTCCATGCCATCTAGCTTTGTCCACGTGCTGCAGGTACCAACTTGTTGCGGGTACAAGATGAGCTTCTAGCTTGCTTCACCTATGAAACATGTGTTAGATCAATAACTCAATTTGAAGTTGTTATGGGGACACATGTACTATTTCAAATAAAAAAGAAACTTACATGTGTAATTGGCCAAGGAATAACATAGCCAATAGCATCAATTAGTGTACGAATCTGATTAGATGGTCTAGGTACCTCCTCATATATAATATTGCCAAGTTCAATATTTTCAAGGCCTTCAACAAGAACCCCACAATATTCTGGTCCAAGCTTTGCTCCTAATATTTCTCTTTGGCTATCTGTAGTCACTAACTTCCCTTTGGCCACAACTCTGCCTTTGTTTATCAGTGAAATAAGGTAGACTTGCTTTTGTCTCTACAAATTACAAAACATGAACATATGATCTTTTGGTAAAAACAACGTCATAATTGGAAAGAAATAAGGCAAATAAAACCACATACTGATTCTGATATGCCCATGCTGGCAGCTTGAACCCTTCGAGTTCTCTATAATAAACATCAAATCATAGCATCACTTAATCAAATTATGCTTTATATTTTAATTGAAACAATAATACAATTAGCTTAGACATACCATGTTGTGCAATATAGGATCACTTGGCAAATCTTTGACTACATTGCCATCAAGTTGTGCCTCCTACAGGTATAGTTTCACTCAATTATTATAGAAAAAGAAAATTATAAATATTAGATTTTAACAGGGAATGTAGACGAATAGGAACCAATTACTGAACCCTAGAGTTGCAAAAGAAAGCTAATCCTTCCAAAAGCTAGCAGACCAGTTCTGAACATCTTATAACAGTAGAGTTGCTTTAGGATTCTAGATGATTCAGCACACGTTAGTATATATGAGAATTCAGCATCTAACTTGAAAATAGTTCTAACTTTACAGGCACTACATGGAGCCCTTAATTAATGTATCACATATTCTACCTGCGGATTGCCTTTTGTAGGCTAGCCTTTGTGTAAGGGGAAAGGAAATGCTCTACAAGTACTGTGAAAAATGAGGTGTTGCCCACAAACGAATCAGCTCTCGGTGGACGAACTGGTGGGGCGTCTGCGTGCGGCCGAGGATCGATTCGATGACAAGGTCGAACACCTCGTCGATAAGGCAGGACGGCTCCTTCTCGCCGAGGAGGACTGGCTTGAGAAGAACAAACACCGTCTGCGTTCAGGCTACAAGGACTGTGGTGGTGACTCCGGCGCTGGCTCCTCGAAAGGCAAGTCGCCAGCACACCACGACGGGAATGCCTCTAGACCGGTCAAGCTGACCTCCCAGGGCACTCCGCGGCGTAAAGGACGGTGCCGCAACTGCGGGATCTACGGTCACTGGGCTGAGGACTGCAAACGCCCTAAAAGGGGGAAGAAGAAGGAGACGCCGATGTCTGAGGCAAATGTGGCGATCGGTGGAACTGAACACAGTGGCGCACTGATGCTGGCCACCTGTGACTTTGTGCACGATGTGGTTCAGCATGTTCATCTGACAGAGAAGTCTATACCAATTTCAGTTCCTGAAGGTATGTGGGTCCTTGACACTGGAGCAAGTAATCACATGACAGGTACACGGTCGTTGCTGACCCAGCTTGACCAAGGTGTTCGGGGAACAGTTCGGTTTGGAGATGGGTCTGTCGTTAGAATACAAGGTATGGGTTCAGTTATTATGCAAGGCAGTGGTAATGGGCACAAGGTGTTAACTGATGTTTACTACATTCCTGAACTAAGAACCAATATAGTCAGTTTGGGTCAATTAGAAGAAAAAGGCTTTAAGTTTGGAGGTGGAAATGGAAAATTATGTGTGTATGATCAAGAACATATGCTGTTAATAGCTGCACCTAGAACTGCAAATAGGCTCTACACCATCAAATTTGGCCTGTCAGCACCTGTGTGTTTGCTGTCAAATACCGAACACAAGTCATGGCAGTGGCATGCTAGATTTGGTCACCTAAATTTTAGAGCTCTACATGATCTTAGTAGCAAAAACATGGTTGATGGCATGCAAACTGTGAAAAAGGCTGAGCAGGTATGTGATGGTTGTGTTCTTGGGAAACAGCATAGGAAACCTTTTCCAACTGTGTCAAGTTTCAGAGCTGAGAAAGGGTTAGAACTGGTTCATGCAGATTTGTGTGGTCAGATTACTCCTAAAAGTATAGGTGGTGCCTCATTTTTTATTTTAGTAGTAGATGACCATAGTAGATATATGTGGGTCGAGATGCTTAATACTAAAGATCAAGCACTAGACTGTTTCAAAAAAATCAAGCAAAGGGCAGAAGTTGAACTGGGTGGTAGTCTGAAGGCATTGAGAACAGACAGAGGGGGAGAATTCACATCAAACCTGTTTTCAGTGTTCTGCAGTCAGTTTGGAATCAAACACTACACCACAACTCCATATTCCCCTCAGCAAAATGGGGTTGTTGAGAGGAGGAACCAAGTGTTGGTCATCTAAAAGTCTTTGGATGTGTAGCACATGCAAAGCTAGCTGGTCCTGGTTTGAATAAGTTAGCTGACAGATCAAGAAGGATGATGTTCATTGGCTATGAATCAGGTTCAAAAGGCTATAGATTTTTTGATCCTGTCACAAATAAACTGGTTGTTAGCAGAGATGTTGTTTTCGAAGAAAACACACCATGGGACTGGGAGAGTTTAGTGCTTAACACAGGTGATAAGGTGACTGAAACATTTGTTGTAGACCATCAGTTCTGTGACCAAACTCCGACAATATCAACTGAAAGCAATATTGAAGCATCCTCTGAACCAACTGCTGAAGGGGATCTCTCAGCAAGCCAGGGGAGTGCAGTGGGACATGATGCAGTTCCCAGCTCACCACACACTCCATTGACAAGTACAGCTCAGACTACAGGTATGGTGTCTCCTCCTGTACAGAGTCCTCAATTTTCAGAAGGAGTACCATTGAGGTACAGAACACTAGCGAATTTGTTTGACTCAACTGAAGAAATCCAAGATTTCGAGTACAGTGGGCTGTGCATGTTGGCTGCCGATGAACCAAAAAATTTTGAGCAAGCTATTGAACAAGACTGCTGGAGGAATGCCATGGAAGAAGAGATAAAGTCAATTCATCAGAATGAGACCTGGGAAGTTACAGAACTGCCAAAAGATCACAAGGCTATCGGTCTGAAGTGGGTGTTCAAGGTAAAAAGGGATGCAACCGGAAAGGTGGTAAAATACAAAGCCAGGCTAGTGGCAAAAGGGTATGCACAAATCCATGGAGTTGATTATGATGAGGTTTTTGCTCCTGTTGCAAGGCTGGAGACAGTGAGGTTACTCCTGGCTTTGGCAGCTCAAGGTGAGTGGGAGGTACACCACATGGATGTTAAGTCTGCATTTTTAAATGGAGATCTTACTGAAGAAGTGTATGTGCATCAGCCACCAGGGTTTACTGATCCCAGTTCTCCCAAGAAAGTACTAAAACTGAACAAGGCATTGTATGGTCTGAAGCAGGCACCTAGAGCCTGGAATGCTAGACTTGACAAAGAGCTAGTAAAACTTGGGTTCAAAAGAAGTAGAGAAGAACATGCTGTCTACAAAAGGGGAAAGGATGTCACTTTATTACTGATAGGAGTATATGTGGATGATCTTATCATTTGTGGGCCAGACAAAAGGGAGATACACATCTTCAAACAGCAGATGATGAAGAGTTTCAGTATGAGTGATCTTGGGTTGCTGAGCTATTACCTTGGCATTGAAGTTAAACAGAGACCTGGGGAGATTACCATTTGCCAGAGTGCCTATGCTGCCAAAATCATTGAGAGTTGTGGTATGAAGGGGTGTAATCCTGCCGATACTCCAATGGAACAACATGTTAAGCTGTTGCCTAGGAAGCCTGATCAGGTACTAGATGTAACCAGGTACAGAAGCATAGTTGGTAGTCTGAGATACTTGGTGAACACCAGGCCTGACTTAGCTTATTCAGTGGGAATAGTAAGCAGGTTTATGGAGACTCCAAACGCTGAACATTGGTCTGCCATTAAGAGAATTGCCAGGTATATAGCTGGAACAGTTGGGTATGGCTGCAAGTATTTGAAAGGGAAAGATTCAGACTTATTGGGTTACTCAGACAGTGATCATGCAGGTGATCTTGAAAAGAGGAAGAGCACCAGTGGTGTTGTATTTTTCTTGGGAAGGAACTTAATCACTTGGACCTCCCAGAAACAAAGAGTGGTGTCCCTGTCCTCCTGCGAGTCTGAATATATTGCAGCTGCTACTGCGACCTGTCAAGGAGTGTGGCTGAGCAGATTGTTGAGTGATCTGCTAGATGTAAATGTGAAGAAGTTCAGTTTACTGATTGATAACAGATCAGCTCAAGAACTCTCCAAAAATCCTGTCTATCATGAAAGAAGCAAACACATTGATACCCGGTATCATTACATCCGAGAGTGCGTCAGCAATGGGATGGTAGATGTGGCTCATGTGAGTTCTGAAGGTCAGTTAGCCGACGCTCTGACAAAGCCACTTGGCCGGATGAAATTCTCAGAACTTAGGAGGCAATTGGGCGTCGTCAAGATAGAAGGTTGACAAGATTAAGGGGGTGAATGTTGCATTTAGCCATTCTGTAATCATGTCAATATGTTATCAGTGCATTTAGCTGCATTAGCTCGGGTAGTTAAATTATAAATCTATTTGTGTACAACTTTGAAGCAGGTAACAAAATACAAAAAAATACAAGATACATGTGCATTGGTAATTGAGTAGGCCTTTCTAACATACCTTTGAAGGTGTTTGCTCATGTGGTGCAGATGTATGGACTTGAGTTCGTCCAAGACTTCTATGGCCAGATTGTTGTTGCTGCTGCTCGACATGAACCATGTTCTACAAGCCATTAGCAAGAGCTTGAATATTATTATATAGTAGCTAATGATATTTAATAATTGAAATAAAGGAAGTATACATGCACTTCATTTGTTCGAGAGGTCACGTCATCATTTGAATCTTCTTGGATGCTACTCGTATCTTTGGCAGCATAATTTTCAGATTTGTCATCTTCATTGCATTGGTCATAACTATCACCACCCTGAAATATTTGAACCAACATACTGTTAAAAATATGCTCTTATTCTAGAGAGGGAGGGGGCCATTGTTGAATGCAAGCTTACTTCATTTTGTAAAGCTTCTCTCATTTCTGGGGTTAAATCTTCTGGATACTTTTTTGACATAAAAGTAAGCCAATGCTTCATGAGACCACTCACGGATTCCATTTTATTGTCAATTTCATTTACTTTCTCTTGGTACATTCTTTCTTCCTCCGTTTGATTAACAAACGGTAAACCTTGAAAAGCTTGTACTTGACTCCAGTACTTATCATCATAGTACCCACGTGCTTTGAAATCCTTGGCAACAATATCATTGAACACTTCATTGTAATCTTTAGATGAAAGACGATTACCATCATTGTTCCCTCTCCTTTTTTTAAATTCCTCATAAGATGCAGCCTATTGAAACAAAGTATATATGAAGGTTAAGGAACTATAAGCTGATTTTTAGATCAAGCATAAATCATTTATACCAGAAAATGTACGTACCATCAGTGTCTCTGCCTTTTCTGTTGTGTATCTACCATTCTTCTTTTTATGAGCTGCCTCCCATAGTTCTATCCTATGAACCTTTCGTTTAGTTCTGGTTTCCTGCATAATTTAGTTATTTGGCTATCATTTCAATCCTCAGATAGATGATAGTGAAATTTAACAAATATGGATGAATATTTATCACCATCTCTTTTTTTAATCTAGCAAGGCTTTTCCTCCCACATGTGTGTGCAGTCTTCTGTTCTTTTGCACAACGAGAGTTTGTGGAACATAATTTCTACAAAGACAGGCAATGATTAAGCAATAATGTAACATTCCTTGATTAAAAATTGATATAAACGTGTTGAGTAAATAGATGGCACCTTATGTTGCTCTTGGCACCAAATTCCAACTAGAGATCTCCATTGATGTTCATTAGTCGTTAGTGGCTTCTCTCTTAGGATTTCTTCTAGAGTTCTCTCGTCACGATTGAAGTATTGTTTCTTCAACTTAGATTTGTACGCTCGCCACCTATTATTAACTGTCCTTAGGATCCAGTCCCTTGTAAGATGTATGGTTTGCCTTGGGAAGGCAAACTTTAGCTACATACAGGAAGGTAAATGTTAGTACATATATAAAAAATGAAGGTACATGCTTGCACCGATAACAAAAAATTACCTCAACATCCCTTATTATTTGTTCCTTGTGTGAATTAAACCTGCTATTGTCAAATCTTGGGATGTCTAAAGGGGCTAAGGTTGGGCTTTCTGCTACATGGCCAAGGTGCTGCCCAAGAATGGAGGCTGACCTTTCATTTGGGACACCATTTTCATCTGTCTCTACAATTACCTTTCCTCCTTGTAATGCTAGTAAATTTGAAAGTGTGAATTCCCCTATAATCTGTCTAACCTCTCCATTTGGCCCTGCATATATGAAAATGTAAGATTTCACATTGTACCAAGATATACAAGAACAAACCTGAAACTTACATATGATCTTAATTGGACTTCGAGGTTGGTGTGGCAGGCGGACTAATAAACCATCAACATCAGGAGGGGACTGTAAACTTTCATTGTTCTCATTATCTGCCACATTTTCGTGCTCCTCCTGAGCAGCTTCTGCACCATCTCCATCAATGTTCAAATTCTTTAATCTTCGAAGTCCTCTGGTCATGATTGATTCTGCTTATTACATATAGGAGATCAAGAAAATAAAAGATGAGCATGTTAGTTGCCTTGTGAAATTGCATTCTCAGTTAAGAGCTAAGATTAGAAATTAGGAATTTCATTATCCAAAATGTAGGCAAGAAACAAACATTTCATTCTATAATTTTCATAAACAAAATAGGCAAACACATATCAGATTATGGACAGGTTCAATACAGCCTTCAGAACAAGCAGAAATTGCAGGTGGAGGAGCAACTTGTATTAATACTTGGTACTGACTTCAAAACACTTTGGAAGGTCCATATATATCCAGAGTTTCTCTTTAAATAATTGGTTTATTTAATCCTAATGTTTTTTAGCTTCTTGGCTCAATCTCAACCTATAGTAACTAAAAGGTCAACAACAACAGTTTCAAAATAACTGTTGTATAAAGAAGCTACTATAAGGCCATGATGCATAAGGTGAAGTCTCTTAACTGAATAAAATGTTGTATGTAGAAATCTGCTTAAACTGAATATAGTGAGGTATGTAAACTGAATATGGGTGTATGTCAGGGAGTGTGGCTGAGTATGCTACTAGCGGATATATTAAAGGAAAATATGCAGAAATTCAGTTTATTTATTGACAATCAGTCAGCAATATAACTGAGCAAGAACCCGGTGTTTCACGATAGAAGCAAGCACATTGATACTCGTTACCATTACATTCGAGATTGCATCGAACAAGGTATGGTAAGTGTAGATCATGTGGGGAATGATGATCAACTTGCCGATATACTGACCATGTAATCCCCACTTCTTTAATAAACGAATAGAGTGCAGAAATAGCTGCGGCAGTTGCACAGCAGCAAAGTGCTTTTTCCCCAAATCTGAGAATCCATACCTGAGGGTTTTTCAGGAGCACAACACGCCCTTCGCCGCCGCTGCTTTCTGAGAAGTCGGTCGCCGGGATCGGGGACCCAACACAGCAACCCTAGCAATCAGCAAATATTTATAAATGGTATGTACATTAAAGGAATAGAGTGCCGAAATAGAGCGTCGCGGAGGAAGACGGCTCGTGCGGGATGAAGAAATCTGTGTGTCGCGGAGGTCCTGGGCAGCGGCGGGGAGGACGATGGCTCGTGCGGCGGCTGCAAGACCATGTGGCGAGGCACAGGGGCCTCCTGCACGGGAGCGTGGAGGAGGCCGCGGCGGCGGTGTCCAGGGGGGAGCACTACCGCGGGTGAGGCAGCGGCCGTGGGGGAAGTTCGCGGCGGAGATCATACAGGGAAACACGGCACCCTCCCCGACGGCACCATACACGGAAACACGGAACTAATTAGGGAAGAGGAAGGAGGAGGCATCACCTTGCTGTGGCGCCGCCGGCGAATCGAGGGAAACCGCTGGCGAATCGGACCTATGCGAGGGAAACCGCTGGCGAAACCGCTGGCGAATCGGACCTATGCGAATCGAGGGAAACACGGAACTAATTAGGGAAGAGGAAGGACTCGGAAACCGCTGTCTCCTCCCCACATGGACCACCGGTTGGTTATAAAATGGAGCATATCCTTGCGCAATTGAGCGTATCCTTGTCTGTTGGGCAAACCGCGGAACAGGTACCGCTGAACACGCAATTGAGGCTTGCTGAACCGCAGAACAGGATTAGGTGTTGTCACGGTTTAGGCCCACCAGCAGCTGAGGCTTGCTGAGGCCCGAGCGTCGCTTGCTGAGGTCCGACTGTCCAAGGCTCTGAACGGCTAACCGGCTGACCAGTGACCGCTGAGGTGCTGCTGACTGCCTTCTCTGTCCCTCTGGTAAATTTGTGTTTCGATTGGAGTTGTTGACAGATTGCTAGTAAGGATTTGGACAGATAAATTAAACTGGTTTGGATAAATGCTTATGGGTTTTATTCAACTTTAATAGGTCATAATATAAAGATTGATGGATCGAAGTTGGATGAAAGAATCAAGATTGGACACTGCATACAAAAATGGTGTTGAGGAGTTTTTAGCATTTGCTTACCGGGACCTTCCACAAGGTAGCGAGATACTTTGTCCATGCATAAACTGCAAAAATAGATACAACCACAGCTGTGATGAGGTCAGGACACATCTGAGATGTGATGGTATTATTAAAGGTTATACTATCTGGGTTCATCATGGTGAAAAATATGACAGTCCATCTATAGAACTTGCTGATGTACCAAATATCAGTGCAAATTTGACTAATTCAGGTCCAATACGACACCGCCAGGATGGAAGATTGGATGACATGCAAGAACTCTTGCAGGCTGCATTTGGAAGGGCTGCAAGTATAATTGGTGCTGAAGCAGATGATATTCAGTCTGGATCTGTAGATGTGGAACATAATGCCACTGAGGATAATGTGAATCTAGCGGAAGGAGATACTTTGGGGAGGCAACAGAATATATATTCAAGCTTATTGAAGGATGCAGATGCAAGAATATTTTCTTCTGGGTGTAAATATTCTAGGCTGTCATTTTTAGTCCACTTATATCACTTGAAGTGCTTACATGGTTGGTCACAAGAATCATTTACAGGACTAATGGATCTGCTATCTGGTATTCCTGGAGCTAATCTACCCAAGACATACTATGAAGCAAAGAAAATCATCTGTGACTTAGGTCTTGATTATGAGAGAATCCATTCTTGCCCCAAAGATTGCATTCTTTTTCGAGGTGATTTTGCTAAACAAGATTTTTGTCACGTGTGTGAGAGCTCTCGTTGGAAAGTTGATAAGAAGGATTCAAATGCCTCTGTAGTGAAATCTAAGGGGAAAAGGAAACCAGCCAAAGTGTTGCGTTACTTTCCATTGATTCCTAGGATCCAAAGGTTATTTTCATCTACCAAAACTTCAGATGACATGCGTTGGCATGATGAGGGGCGAACAAAGGATGGAAAACTACGCCACCCAGCAGATGGTGATGCTTGGAAAGACTTTGATCGTAGATATCCTGACTTTAAAGAAGATGCTCGTAATGTACGCCTTGGTCTAGCTAGTGATGGATTTAACCCTTTTGGGAACAAGAATTTAAAGCACAGTACATGGCCAGTAATGCTTGTTCCCTACAACCTTCCACCTTGGATCTGCATGAAGCAAACATCTTTAATTTTGTCAATGATCATACCTGGACCAAATTCTCCAGGTAATGATGTAGATGTATATTTGCAGCCCCTTATCGATGAACTATTACTTTTGTGGGCGGGAATAGATAGAACACCAGATGCCTCCTCAGAAAAGAATTTTACTCTTCGAGCTGCATTATTGTGGACTATAAATGATTTTCCTGCACTAGCTTACCTATATGGATGGACCACGAGCGGTAGATATGCATGTCCTTCTTGTGGTCCAGCTACAAAATCATTTCACCTGAAGAAAGGTAAAAAGATGTGCTATATGGGACATCGTCGTTGGCTGCCAATAAATCACAAATACCGAAGGCAAAGGATGCAATTTGATGGCTTGGTAGAGACTGGACTTTCACCTGAAAAAATGAGTGGAACTACAGTTTTGAAAATGTTGGAAGGCAAAGAGTTCGTGTTAGGGAAAGGGGAGAGAACATCCAAGGTGGGTAAGAAGAAAGGCAAGAATAAGAAAGTCGAAGATAAAAGTGGTCAGAAACGCAAGCGTACAAGACTAGGAGAAAAGAAGGAATTAGATGGGGGTTGTGGTAAAGTGGAGAAGAAACCAGAAGATTGGCTGAAAAAGAGGTCAATTTTCTTTCAACTACCATATTGGGAACACAACAAACTAAGACACAATCTAGATGTAATGCACTTAGAAAAAAATGTGTGTGACAACTTTATCGCCACTCTATTGAATATTTGTCATAAAACAAAGGATGATCTGAATGCCCGACTAGATTTAGTTGAACTTGGAATTCGAGAGGATCTTCATCCTGTTGTAGATGCTCAAGGAAAGCAAACAACTCCTGATGCACCTTTTACTATGTCTAAAGACCAAAAAGAGATTTTTTGCTCAGTAATTCAGAACCTCAGGACTCCAGATGGGTATGCATCAAATATATCTAGGTGTGTAAATATGAAAGATTGTACATTGACTGGACTAAAGAGTCATGACAATCATATTTTACTGCATGACATTCTTCCAGTGGCACTGCAGTCTTGTTACCCTAGCAAGGATGTCATGAAAGTAGTTGTTCAGTTATCTAACTTCTTCAAGAAGTTGTGCTCCAAGGTCATAGATGTTGCTGAGCTGGAGCAGCTTCAAGACAGTATTGTGATGACACTTTGTGATATGGAGAGAATTTTCCTGCCATCATTCTTTACTGTAAGTGTGCATTTGATGGTGCACTTGGTGGAAGAAGTTAAACTAGGAGGTCCGGTTCAGTACCGGTGGATGTACCCCATGGAGAGGTATGTAGTCAACTTTAATTAATTTGCACAATGATAATCAATAATTCAGTTTTAACTTACATGTGTCAATTATTGCATTTAGATTTTTTGTTAAGCTGAAGGCACTTGTGAAGAATAAAGCTCAACCAGAAGGATCAATAGCTGAAGGATATTGCATGGAGGAGTGCTTGACCTTTTGTTCCAGATTTATAGAAGGAACTACACGTTTTACAAGGCCATCTAGAAATCCTGGACCATCTGATGAAATAGCAAACATGTATTTGTTTGATACTGCTGGTGAACCTATTGGAAAGAGTACTGTCGTCAACCTTGATAAGCAGCTTCTTGTTCAGGCTCATCGATATGTGTTGCGGCATTGTGATGAACTTGAAGATTTCCGCAGGTGCGTTCAGTATTTCTAAAACACACAACATCACATTTATTATAACCAGTAACCTGTATTTATTTTTTACTGCTATTTGCTGACATGACACTGATACTATTGTTGTAGAGAATTCTTGGATGAGGAGAAAAGAAAATTACATCCCTCAATTAATCTAACACCTTCCTCCATTCAGAATTTGATGGATCAACACTTTCCTGACTGGTTGGAGCAAAAGGTATGTACATCTAAAATTATTGCAAATTTGGCATAGAACTAATAAAAGAAATGTACGTGAGCGTTTTTCCTTATATACAGGTTATATTAGGCGATGGAACAGGGATCACGACAAAGGTCCGAGCTTTGGCTGCAAAACCAAACAGATATGGAGTGACATACAATGGTTACATTATTAATGGTTTGAGGTTCCACACTTTGAGTCGTGAGGCTGCACGGTTGACACAAAACAGTGGTGTGGTCAACATTGCTGATGATGGGGTTAATTATTTTGGCAGATTATTAGATATAGTTGAATTGTCATATGCAAACTACAAGGTAGTGCTTTTCAAGTGTGAATGGTATGATGTTCATCATAAAGCTGGGTTGCGACGAGATGAGTTCGGATACAGTCATGTGAATTTTTCTCGGAAAATACACACTGGTGATAAACTAGATGATGATCCTTTTGTATTTTCATCACAAATTCAGCAAGTCTTTTATGTCCAAAACCCAAAAGCTGAACCATGGAACACTGTGGTGAGAGTTAGCCCAAGAGATAATTTTGACATGGGTGTATAACTCGATGAAGAAAGTTAGACAAGGCTTAGGTTTTCTGGTCATCTAATGCTATAAAAGAATATTGTGGGTTTTTTACTTGCACTGTGAATCAGAATGAACTAATATGTGTTACTTTAGATAGGAGGTGCCAACTTGTTGGGTTAATGTTGTTTAGTGTACAAATTTTTCTATTTGATTAAATACTACGTACAATCCATGAGACTTGTAACATGGCTTATTTAATTATTCTTAGCTTTGATGTTTTCTGGTTATGAGTGTGCCCAAATCAGGCGCTTTTTCTATTTATTATTATCGAGTGAGTGACCATACTTTTTCCCATTTCAAGTGGGCATGACCATATTTTTTTCTAATTTTTTATTATTATTATTATTATTATTATTATTATTATGCCTTTATTAGACCTATACAACATACACTAGCTAAACACAATTAATGTTAACATTATATTGTTTTAGCCTCCTATAATATATGTCACGTTAGCTCTAGTGGAAGATATACCACACAACAACTATGGTGACTAATATACCTCGGTCGTAGGTTACATGTTTTAAATTTTACACCAAAAATATCTCTACATGGTTAAGGATAAATTGCTAATACACATTAAAACGTGTCTTCAAGTAGTAACGGTTAAAAGCGTATCTAATTTCATATCAACTAGAGATATTTCGTTATCACATAAAAAACATCTCTATGTGGCTAATAACGGTTATTCGATGCGCTTTATGACGTATCTTCATGTTAGTCACGTATTGAAAGCATGTCTAACTATGCCATTTTTATACGTTTTAATTGCATATCAAAAAGCGTCTTAAGGTTCCTATAGACGATTTTAATACGTGTTTTGCAACATGTCTATAGGTTACTGACGATTGAAAGCGTGTCTAATTTCGTGTCATTCTAATACGATTTTAATAGCGTGTTAAAAATTGTGTTTAGGTATCTCTTCACGTTGAAAGCGTGTCAAATACCGTAACATTTTGATGCGTTCTTAAAATTGTTTCAAATAACGTCTTTATGTACCGCCGTAGAGACGCTTTTGTGTGCGCTACAACTAAAACGTACATACAAGGGGGGTTTTCTAGTAGTGCTTAAGCTTGGAGATGTGTTATTAAGCAACCATGTGATTTTTTAGATGGCTGGGAGAGCGCGCTGTGGTCAGAATGAGCACGTTCCTCCACCGCCACCGCCTCCCACTCTGCAGGAGCTCATGGCCCAGCAGAATGAGATCCTGAGACAGCTAGCTCAGCGTCAGCCACCACCTCAGCATTATGGTGGAGACCATCAGCGTCACCCTGTCGCTGCTACCTACCAGGAGTTCCTCAGTACTCAGCCACCATTGTTTACCAGGGCGGAGGACCCGCTTGATGCAGATGTGTGGTTGAGGGTGGTGGAATCCAAATTTCCGCTACTCCATGGAGTTTGCTCAGAGGTCACCAAAGTCAGGTTCGCCACCCAGCAGCTTCGCGGACCTACAAGGACTTGGTGGGATCATTTTCTTGCTATGCAGCTAGAAGGTAGAGAGGTGGAGTGGAGGGAGTTCAAGGCAGCTTTCAGAGGACACCATATCCCCGCTGGCATCATGGACCGGAAGCTCAATGAGTTTCTGGCACTCACTCAGGGCAACAGGACAGTGTTGCAGTATGCCCAGGCTTTTAATGACTTGTGTCAGTATGCTGGATATCATGCCGATACGGATGAGAAGAAGCGAGACATGTTCAGAAGGGGGCTCAGCACCAAGCTCCGTGATCGTCTCAACACCGTCAGGGCCAACAGCTACAATGAGTTGGTCAACATGGCTATCTCCCAGGAGGACTGCATTTTAGCTCGACAGGCAGAGAAGAAGAGGAAGACCCCTGTGGCAGGACCCTCAGCTCAGCCACAGCGCTTCAGGATTGTGTCTGACACGCAGAACAAGGGACCTCAGCAGCAGCAAGGGAGATGGGTGATCAGACCACCGCAGCAGCAGCAGCAGACACCCAACCGCACCCAGTTTCCAGCTCAGAGGAACAATCAGCAGCAGTAGTACCGCCAGGCAAATGACAACAGGTGTTTCACCTGTGGTAACACTGGGCATTATGCCAAGAATTGCCCCAGAAACTAGCAGAGGCAGGGGCAGAATGTCAATCAAAACCAAGGCAAGAGACAGAAGGTGCAAGTGAGGCAGGGCAAGCTGAACTTCACTACCATGGCTGACATTCCAGAGGGAGCACCCGTCATGACTGGTATCTTTACAGTTTTAAATTTTCCCGCTATTGTTCTTTTTGATTCTGGTGCTTCACATAGTTTTATCAGTGCCAAGTTTAGTGCCAAATGCCAGTTGCCCTTTCACCATACCGATGGGGGCATTACGATTTCAACACCCGGAGGCAGAGTTGCCACTTATCAAATCAACAAGAATGTGCCTCTAAAGTTTGGTAGTTTGATAATTAAAACCAACCTTCTTATCTTGGGACTGGATAGTGTGGATATCATATTGGGAACTGATTGGTTGACCAAACATCAGGCAGTGATTGACATTGCAGCTAGGGCCATCGAAGTGCACTCACCAACCTGTGGTGAAATCACATTATATTTACCCAACCAGGGTTGTACCCGATCTTGTGCCTTTGTTATGATAGAATCCCCAGTGGAAAAGATCCCAGTGGTCTGTGACTATCCGGATGTTTTTCCAGATGAATTGCCAGGGATGCCACCTGACCGAGATATTGAGTTCGCCATCGAATTGCAACCCGGGACTGCTCCTATCTCCAAGAGACCCTATAGGATGCCTCCCGCGGATTTGGCAGAATTGAAGAAACAATTGCAAGAATTGTTGGACAAGGGGTTTATTCGTCCAAGCACATCACCATGGGGATGTCCGGCTTTATTTGTGAAGAAAAAGGATGAGAGTTTGAGGATGTGTGTTGACTACCGTCCTCTCAATGCGGTGACTATTAAGAACAAATACCCGCTACCCCGCATTGATGTTCTGTTTGATCAGTTGGTAGGAGCCAAGGTATTCTCCAAGATAGACCTTCGCTCAGGTTACCATCAGATTAAGATCCGTACCAGCGATATTCCCAAGACAGCTTTCTCTACCAGATATGGACTGTATGAGTTTCTGGTGATGTCTTTTGGGCTAACCAATGCCCCGGCTTATTTTATGTACTTGATGAACTCAGTATTCATGCCAGAGTTAGACAAGTTTGTGGTCGTTTTCATCGATGACATTCTGGTTTATTCCAAGAATGAAGCTGAGCACACTAAACATCTGCATACTGTGCTTCAGAGACTCCGTGACCATCAGTTGTATGCTAAGTTGTCTAAGTGTGAGTTCTGGCTGAAGGAGATTAAATTCTTGGGTCACAAAATTTCTCAGAATGGGATATCAGTTGACCCTGAGAAAGTGCAAGGAGTGATGGACTGGAAACCTCCAACTACGGTGAGACAGATTAGGAGTTTTCTGGGATTGGCAGGGTACTACCGACGATTTATTCCAAATTTCTCCAGAATTGCCAAGCCAATGACTAAACTGTTGAAGAAGGGAGTCAAATTTGAGTGGAGCCAAAAGTGTGAAGATGCTTTCCATACCTTGAGGCAACATTTGACAACAGCCCCAGTGCTAGCCCAACCAGACAATACCAAGCCATTTGAAGTTTATTGTGATGCTTCTAGTACCGGATTGGGATGTGTCTTAATGCAAGATAGTCGGGTAATTGCTTATGCTTCTCGAGCTCTCAGACCCCATGAGCAGAACTACCCGACACATGATCTTGAGTTGGCAGCAGTAGTTCATGCCCTCAAGTTATGGAGACACTACTTGATGGGAGCTCACTGTAACATTTACACTGATCACAAGAGTCTCAAATACATCTTCACTCAGGCAGACCTGAACATGAGGCAAAGAAGATGGTTAGAGTTAATCAAGGATTATGATTTGGAAGTACATTACCATCCGGGCAAGGCCAATGTTGTGGCAGATGCCTTGAGCAGAAAAGCCCAGTGCAATTGTATGAACATGGATGCAAGAGTCACCACCCTGTGTGATGAGTTGTGCAAGCTGAACCTGGAAGTTGTTTCTTCGGGTGACCTAAGCTATATCTCGGTGGAGCCCACATTGCAAGAACAGATAGTCAGGGCACAGGTTGGGGATAAGGGTGTTCAGGTTATCAAAGATATGCTCAAGCAAAAGGCAGAAAAATACAAGTGTTTTCCGTCAGGACAGCAAGGGAATTTTATGGTTTGGAGATCGATTTGTGGTTCCCAAGGACCCTGAGCTCAGGAAGAAGATACTGGATGAAGCTCACCTTTCCAAATTTTCCATGCACCCTGGTAGCAACAAGATGTACCATGATATCAGATCTCTTTATTGGTGGACCAGAATGAAGAGGGAAATTGCCAAGTACATCTCCGAGTGTGACACTTGCCAGAGGGTAAAAGCTAGTCATTTGAAAGCAGCAGGCCCTTTGCAACCCCTTCCCATACCATCTTGGAAATGGGAGGACATTTGCATGGACTTCATAGTGGGATTGCCCAATACCTCCAGGCACCATGATTCTATATGGGTTATTGTGGACAGATTGACCAAGACTGCTCATTTCTTGCCAGTGCACACCACCCATCGGGCGGAGAAGTATGCAGAGATCTACATTGACCAGATAGTTCGTCTGCATGGGATACCAAGGACTATAGTCTCCGACCGAGGAGCACCTTTTGTGGCACGATTTTGGGAGCAATTACAGGAATCACTTGGAACCCAGGTTATACGAAGCTCAGCATACCACCCCCAAACAGATGGTCAGACAGAAAGGGTAAATCAGATTTTGGAAGACATGTTGCGAGCATGTGCACTACACTATGGAAAGGATTGGGACAAGTGTCTTTCCTTGGCAGAGTTTTCTTACAATAACAGCTATCAGTCCAGTCTGAAGATGGCACCTTTTGAGGCATTATATGGGAGAAGGTGTAGGACCCCACTAAATTGGTCTCAAGCAGGAGAGAGGGAAATCTTTGGGCCAGACTTGGTGCTTGAAGCAGAGGCAAAGGTTAGAATTATCAAGAAGAACCTAGAAGCTGCTCAGGCCAGGCAAAAGAGTTATCATGACAAGAGGCGGAAGCCTCTACAGTTTGAGGTGGGAGATCATGTCTATCTTAAGATATCACCAACCAAGGGTGTCCAGAGATTCGGGATCAAGGGCAAGTTAGCCCCTCGTTACATTGGACCCTATAAGATCAAGGCAAGTTGTGGACCCGTAGCTTACCAATTGGAATTGCCACCCCGCATGTCAGCAGTTCACAATGTGTTCCATGTATCTCAGCTGCGGAAATGTGTTCGTCTACCCATTGAAGTGCTACCGGAACTGGATATTGAAATAGAACCAGACTTGTCCTACCAAGAGTACCCCGTCAAGGTATTGGATCAAAAGGAGAGATCAACTCGGGCAAGATCAATCAGAATGTATAAGGTTTAGTGGAGTCATCATTCAGCAGAAGAAGCTACATGGGAGACGGAGGATTTTCTACGCTCTCGCTTCCCCGACTTTCTGCCCAAAGGAGTCGGTATGTAACCCCAAAAACCCCACCCCCACCTGCCCTTTGAAGTCAATTATAAGAAAAACTTAGATAACAAGGATAGTCTAAGTCGTGGATTTAACTTAAGAAGGGCTTCCTTCTGAAGTTGCAAAGAGGATGACATTCGAAGAACAGTTAAAAAGTGAAACTTGAGCATAAAGGGAGAGTAGCACTAACACACCCTCAAGCACCCTCCAAGGGACTCTACCTAAAATCTCGGGACGAGATTCCTTTAAG
The DNA here is from genome assembly GCA_029449295.1 of Zea luxurians. Taxonomy (NCBI): domain Eukaryota; kingdom Viridiplantae; phylum Streptophyta; class Magnoliopsida; order Poales; family Poaceae; genus Zea; species Zea luxurians. The sequence continues at coordinate 39,732,458 of JAOPSE010000027.1, read as the reverse complement.
GGGGGAGGGCTGTAACACCTCAGGTGTCACCATGACTAGAACATACCCTGAATGCTAAGGATTGTGATCACATGTGGAAATAACTTGAGGGGAACAAAGAACCTTGGAGATTATGTGCTAACCAAGAATTCTAAGGACATAAGGGCACCATTTAAGCTTTTGTGCATTTGCTACATTTGATAAGAAAAGGGAGAACCCTAGGCCCCTCTTGAACCCTCCTGTCCAAAGCCATGGATAAGAGGGAGAAGAAAATGAGCAAATATGCAAAACATGAGTAATCCTTAAACCAACCTTAAGTAACCTTATAACCAGCAATTAGAGGAAGGAAATATTGCAAAAAGGCCCCTGGAGAAACCTCAAATCAAATCACTAAGTGGAGAGAGAGCTAGAGCTCTCTATTTCTCTCTAAGTTAAAAACTATACCTATACTTAAGATCAGTTGTGTTCACCTCGAAGCTGGCATCAAATCCACTTGTGTTCTATACCAAAAACGTGGCATACCACCTAGGGCACCCACTGGAAAAAGTTGAGCCCGAGACTCGGACGTTTGACATGCCATGGCATGGCTTTTGTCGCGAAGTGCGCAGTGTGACACACCCGATTTGGCACTCGAAGATCTCCCTCCCTAGGCCATATCTGCCCCGACGTCTCACAGTTGAGTGACAGCCCTAGGTGCCAGGAAGAGGTCTGCGCCGAACTTTTGCAAAGATTCGCACGTTTGCGACCTCTGCCGACGTTTGAACAATGGAAGAAACAAACCGCCACGTGTTCGACGCGTTCTGCCGCGCCAGAGCACGCCCGCGCGCGCCCCCGTGAGCCCCACGCCGCGCCCGAGCCAAGCCAGCGCCCTGGTCCGCGTCTGCGCCTATAAAACCCTCCCAGGCCTCGACCGTACCCTTCCGCACCCGCCCGACCCTCGCCTGGAGCTTAGTTCACCGCCGTTGGCCAGTGCACAGCGTGTCCGCGGCCACCCGATCCCCCTGCCACCGTAGACCGGCCGGCCCAGTCATTCCCAGCCCCGTCCAGCCCTCGGAGAAGACTGTGCACGCCTCCGTGAAGCTCCCCGAGCAAAGAATCGGGCTCTGCTTCACCGGAGACGCCGGAACAAGGTCACCGGACTTCACCCGACCGCCGGCAACCGTGGACCGAGGTACACGGTGAATCTCTCTTCGATTCCTTGCACGGTTAGACTCCTTAGACCTCCATGAAACTCCCTATGCCCTTGGATTGAACTGTACCGCCGTGGATAGGCCGGAGCACACGCCGCCGACGAGCTCGCCCGCCTGCGCTCGTGGACCGAGCGACTCCGGCCATCCCCGACGACGAGCCGTACCTCGACGTGATCGCCAGAACCTCCCCGAGCAAACCCTGCCCTTCGCCGGACCTCCCTCGCCGCTGGTAAGCCGCGCCACCCTTTTCTTTTCCGCGGCTACTGTTTCAGTTGGGGGAAGGACTGCGGGTGAGAGGAAGAGAAGGTCAGGGGGTTAAGTGAAATGTCAGAGACCCAAGTGAATAGTGGCGCAAGGGTAGAACTGCGAAGGTTGATTCGGTGTAAACCCAGGGACCTCAGCGCAAACTGCTTTTTCAGAAAAACCTTACTAAAACCTAATTTAAATTCAAACAGAAACTTTAAAAACCCATAACTTCTGTTTGGTTTATCCAAATTTGGTCAAACCAATTTTGCCATACTCTAAATAATGTAACCTATCTAAGAAAAATATAAAACCCCATAGATACTATAGAAAACTATAAGGTTCTGATTTAATTATAATTTTGACCAAAAGCTCAATAATAGCAAGAAAAATGGTTGTACTATTTAACTAGGGTTAGAAAAATTTGGAGAAGTTTATATCTACCTACTGACCTATTTAAAAATATTAAACCCCTCTGTACACCACATTAAGTTAGTTTTTACCCCTTCTTTTGCATTATGCTTAAAGTTAAGAAAAATAGAAAGTGAGGTTTAAATAGTGAACCAGAGGGCATCCCTATTTTTGTTAGGGTGCTTAATCAATATAGTTCACTGGAAAAATCTATCATACCCTGGTTTAGTATAAAATAAATAGAATACCTTTTATTTTAAGAAAACAAGGGAAACTTAGAAAAACCCTACAAAAATAACCTCATGGTGAAAACACCCCAACCCTTGGGATAACTAATGTTTTGATAATAAGAACTTAAGAAAAATCTGAAATCTGTTGTTTGATATTTTTCAAATGACAAGTTAGTTCTAAAACACCCTTTTTGCACCAAACTTTAGAAATCCATCATCAATTAACCATCATGTTGCTCTCTGTCATTTTTGGTACAAGAGCTTAGTATCACTATTAGAGGCCAACAAAAATAACCTTTAGGACAGAACCTACCCCTAACTAAGAGGTGTAGTGTAAAGTGGCCCATTTTGCCTAACTATTGTTATTTTTGTTTAAAACCTAGCTTTTGTACTTTAAGCCTCAAATTCTTAAAACAAGTTAGAATAGCAAGTGACAACCCACTGTAATTTTTACAGAATTTTTGGAAATTATTTAAACACTGTCGTAGTTCAAACCTACACTAGAAACCCTAAATGGAAATTAAAGAAAGGAAAATGGATAATGGAAATTAATGTCCTCCTAAGATCTTTGTAAATTTGTCCACTGAAATCTAGAAAGACAATGCAAATCCACTATGTTATCCTAAAAGAAAACCTAAACCTAAAAGGTAATAAGTCTATGTATATAAATACCACTAGGAGACCCACATAGCCAGGGAACCCTAAGTTAATTCTTGACCTAGTTTCTATAGCTTAATGTTCTTAAATCTTGCATAATTATAACATACATGTTCATTGCATTCGATAGATTGTAATCTTGCTGACGGAGAGTACATCCTCGTGCCAGAGCAAGGTGCTGCCCAGGAGGTTGCCCCGGATCCAGCACCAGAGCCTGCACCAGAGGACCTGCCTGCCACTGCTTTGGAAGGCAAGCCCCGGTTTTATGCATAACCTGTTTTATATGATATTTTACTACACTTAATGTTTGTAGGCTTGTATTGTGCACTTAAGTGTAGGAGTTGTTTGAAACCCTAGTTGCATGATCTCAGGAATCCCATTGAGATGAACACTAGTATGCTAAGTCGAGTAGCTGCTTTATCAATTAGGATCTCGGTAGAAGTCGAGTGATTTTTCTAGCACTCGCGCGAGGTCAGGAATTGGCTGTATCCACTTTCTTATCATAATAATGTTGGTTTGTGGGCAACAATCCATGGGGATTGGTTGTCTACGGGATAAAAATTGGAATAAGGATTAAGGTGTGGTACCGTGTGTCAAGCGTTTGAACGTACTAAACACATACCGAGAAATATGGTAAATCGGTAAGCCTAGTACCTGAGTGAACCTGCCCGCAGACATATCCCCTCACGCGACCTGAGACGAGGTCTCCCATTCCTGTTATGGTGGGTACAAGTGCGGTCACTGCACGACGGCCAGTCGGGGTCAGTGAGGCATTGTACGCCAAGGCGGTGAGCCCTGATCTGTTGCCAGGGAATCGATGGGGACGGTTGATGTGTGTGGGGACGGAGTGCCTCGCCACGTCGTGTGTTTAGGTTTACCTTGCAAGGATAAAAACTCGATTCGAATCGTCTGCTTCTCGCAGCTAATGAGACTGCTTGATCCATGCTGCTACATTGAGTAACAAGTGGAACTGTGTTGAGATGATACAACATATTGATTGCTAAAAATGCTTGCTACTATGTATGAGTAGATAGTACACTTTTAGCCTTAAGAGAGTCACACTTAATTTTGACAAAGTTAAAATCTTGATTTAGAAACTCAGCTAGTGCTTTTGGCAACTAAACCCCACAGCCAAACAGTTGCATGTCTAGAGGTAGAGGAGTAGACTCCTCACACCGGGTAAGTCTAGCTGAGTATTAGTATACTCAGCCTTGCTTGTGGCATAATTTTTACAGGTTCTCTGGAGGACATGGTTGCTGGAGTGACTTGGCCATCCACCTTACCACCGGGTTGGACCGTCGAGTGGGACCCCGCCTCGGCTGAGGAGGAGCATGAGGAGTGATGGGACAGGCTTCCCCATCTCTCCGTTTAATTATCGTTAGTTTTATTCCGCTGCACTTCGAACAATGATGACTACTTTTGGCAAAACTCCGATGATGATGATGTAATAATTTAATACTCTGACATGTATGGTTTTATGCTTTATTGTATTTGCTCTGTGACTCACCATCGAGTGAGATTGTGGTACTTGATCCTGTCAGTGGCCGTGTCGGACTAGATCCGAGGGATTGACGGATTATTCCCATTTAAGTGTGGTCTAGCCTTTAAGGCAGGGCTTAGGCACTTAAGTAGGAATAACTCGGGCAGTTCCGCCACAGGCGAGTCCTTCATTGTCGGAGTCGGAGGAGGAGCAGTCCGAATCCCACTCCTTTCCTAGATGTGCCTCGCCCTTTGCCTTCTTATAGTTCTTCTTCTTCTCCCTCTTGTTCCCTTGGTCCTGATCACTATCATTATCGGGACAGTTAGCAATAAAATGACCAAGCTTACCACATTTGAAGCATGAGCGCTTCCCCTTTGTCTTGGTCTTGCTTGGCTGCCCCTTGCGACCCTTTAGCGCCGTCTTGAATCTTTTGATGATGAGGGCCATCTCTTCATCATTAAGTCCGGCTGCCTCAATTTGTGCTACCTTGCTCGGTAACGCCTCCTTGCTCCTTGTTGCCTTGAGAGCAACGGGTTGAGGCTCGTTGATTGGACCGTTTAGAGCGTCGTCCACGTATCTCGCCTCCTTGATCATCATTCGCCCGCTTACGAATTTTCCAAGGACTTCTTCGGGCGACATTTTGGTGTACCTGGGATTTTCACGAATATTATTCACCAAATGAGGATCAAGAACGGTAAAGGACCTTAGCATCAGTCGGACGACGTCGTGGTCCGTCCATCGCATGCTTCCGTAGCTCCTTATTTTGTTGATAAGGGTCTTGAGCCGGTTGTATGTTTGTGTCGGCTCCTCGCCCCTTATCATCGCGAATCGTCCAAGCTCGCCCTCCACCAACTCCATCTTGGTGAGCAAGGTGACGTCGTTCCCCTCATGTGAAATTTTGAGGGTGTCCCAGATCTGCTTGGCGTTATCCAAGCCGCTCACTTTGTGATATTCATCCCTGCACAATGAAGCTAGAAGAACAGTAGTAGCTTGTGCATTCTTATGAATTTGCTCATTAATGAACATGGGACTATCCGAACTATCAAAGTGCATTCCACTCTCTACAATCTCCCATATACTAGGATGGAGAGAGAACAAGTGACTACGCATTTTGTGACTCCAAAATCCGTAGTCCTCTCCATCAAAATGAGGAGGTTTACCAAGTGGAATAGATAATAAATGAGCATTTGCACTTTGAGGAATACGAGAGTAGTCAAAAGAAAAGTTCGAATTGACCGGTTTCCTTCTCTCGTAGTCGTTGTGGTCGTCGTCCTTTTGGGAGGAAGTAGACTCATCGCTGTCGTCGTAGTAGACGATCTCCTTGATGCGCCTCGTCTTCTTCTTCTTCCCTTCTTTCCGTCTATGGCCCGAGCCGGAGTCGGTAGGCTTGTCGTCCTTCGGCTCGTTGACGAAGGATTCCTTCTCTTTATCGTTGATCACGATACCCTTCCCCTTAGGATCCATCTCTTCGGGCGGTTAGTCCCTTTGTGAAGAGAACGGCTCTGATACCAATTGAGAGCACCTAGAGGGGGGGGGGTGAATAGGTGATCCTGTGAAACTTGAAAACTTAAGCCACAAAACTTGGTTAATCGTTAGCACAATAATTGCCAAGTGGCTAGAGAGGAGTCAAAACACAATAACCACAAGAAATCAATCACAGAGATGGCACGGTGGTTATCCCGTGGTTCGGCCAAGACCAACGCTTGCCTACTCCACGTTGTGGCGTCCCAACGGACGAGGGTTGCAATCAACCCCTCTCAAGCGGTCCAAAGACCCACTTGAATACCATGGTGTTTTGCTTGCTTTTTCTCAATCCCGTTTGCGAGGAATCTCCACAACTTGGAGCCTCTCGCCCTTACACTTTAAGATCACAAAGAAACACGGAGCAAGGGAGGGATTAGCAACGCACTCAAGACAAGAAATCACAGCGACACCACGCACACAAGTCGCAACGAGAGCTCACAACACAACTCAATGAGTTCACCACTCAACTAGAGCTCTAATTGCTATCGCAAAGAATCAAAGGCGCGGAATCAATGTCTTGGTGCTTAGAAATGTTGTAGGAATGCTTGGTTTACTCCTCCATGCGCCTAGGGGTCCCTTTTATAGCCCCAAGGCAGCTAGGAGCCGTTGAGAGCAATCTTGGAAGGCTGATCTTGCCTTCTGTCGACTGGTGCACCGGACATGTCCGGTGCCCGATTTCTTTCCATAAACAGCGCAGTCGACCGTTGGCAGCCTGAGAGCCGTTGGCGCACTTGACATGTCCGGTGCACACCGGACAGTCTGGTGCCTTCTTCTAGCCGTTGGCTCGGCCACGTGTCCCGCGCAGATTGCGCGGCCGACCGTTGGCCCGGCCGACCGTTGGCTCACCGGACAGTCCGGTGCACACCGGACAGTCCGGTGAATTATAGCCGTACGTCGCCGGTGAATTCCCGAGAGCGACGAGTTCGCCTGTGAACGGCCCACCGGACAGTCCGGTGCACACCGGACAGTCCGGTGAATTATAGCCGTACACCGCCGTCGAAGTCCCGAGAGCAGCCACTTTGCTCAAGCCAGCCTGGCGCACCGGACACTGTCCGGTGCACCACCGGACAGTCCAGTGCTCCCAGACTGAGCAGATTCTTGGTTGCTCGAGCTAAGACCGTTCCAATCGGATTTTTCCTGTTTCCAGCACTTAGACACAATACATTAGTCACTAAAACAATGTACTAAGTCTGAGAAACATACCTTTATCCTTGATTTGTACTTTGTCCACCATTTTACACTTAGGCACTTGTGTTGGACACTAAATCACCAAAATACTTAGAAATGGCTCAAGGGCACATTTCCCTTTCAGGGGCACCAAGATGGGCGCGTTCGTAAGGAGTGCCTTCAGGTTCCCGAGAGCTTCCTTGGCCTCGGAGGTCCAAGTGAAGCACTCGGTCTTTCTTAAGAGGCGGTACAGAGGTAGGCCTCTTTCGCCGAGGCGCGAGATGAAACGGCTCAGGGCCGCAAGGCATCCCATGACCCTCTGTACGCCTTTCAAGTCCTTGATGGGCCCCATGTTGGTGATGGCCGCGATTTTCTCTGGGTTGGCCTCGATGCCCCGCTCGGAGACGATGAACCCCAAGAGCATGCCTCGGGGGACTTCGAAGACACACTTCTCGAGATTGAGTTTTACGCCCTTTGCCTTGAGACACCGGAATGTCGTTTCAAGGTCGGAAAGGAGGTCGGAGGCTTTCCTCGTCTTGACTACGATGTCATCGACATAAGCCTCGACCGTTCGACCAATGTGTTCACCGAACACGTGGTTCATGCACCTTTGGTACGTCGCACCCGCATTCCTCAAACCAAATGGCATAGTAACATAGCAGTACATGCCAAAAGGTGTGATGAAAGAAGTCGCGAGCTGGTCGGACTCTTTCATCCTGATTTGGTGATACCCTGAGTAGGCATCGAGGAAAGACAGGGTTTCGCATCCCGTAGTGGAATCCATGATTTGATCGATGCGAGGCAGAGGATAGGGAACTTTTGGGCATGCTTTGTTTAGACCAGTGTAGTCTACACACATCTGCCATTTCCCTCCTTTCTTTCTCACAAGCACGGGGTTGGCAAGCCATTCGGGATGGAATACCTCTTTGATGAACCCTGCGACCATCAGCTTGTGGATCTCCTCGCTTATGGCTCTGCGCTTTTCTTCGTCAAATCGGCGCAGAGGTTGCTTCACGGGTCGGGCTCTAGCTCGGATATCCAGCGAGTGCTCGGCGACATCCCTCGGTATGCCAGGCATGTCCGAGGGACTCCACGTGAAAACTTCGGCGTTTGCGCGGAGAAAGTCGACGAGCACTGCTTCCTATTTGGGGTCGAGCTCGGAGCCGATCCGGATCTGCTTGGAGGCGTCGTTGCTGGGGTCGAGTGGGACGGACTTAACCGTCTCCACTGGCTCAAAGTTGCCGGCATGGCGCTTCACGTCTGGCGCCTCCTTGGAGAGGCTCTCCAGGTTCGGCGATGAGGGCCTCGGATTCGGCAAGGGCCTCGACGTACTCCACGCGCTCTACGTCGCATTCGTATGCGTGTCGGTACGTGGGGCCGATGGTGATGACCCCGTTGGGGCCCGACATCTTGACCTTGAGGTAGGTGTAGTTGGGGACGGCCATGAACTTGGCGTAGCATGGCCTCCCTAGTACCGCGTGGTAGGTTCCTCGGAACCCGACCACCTCGAACTGTGAGGGTTTCCCTTCTGAAGTTGGAGGGAGTCCCGAAGCAGACTGGCAGATCGAGTCATCCGAGGGGTTGGACACGTTTCCCGGGGATGATCCTGTGAAAAGGTGCCGCACCGGCCCTAGACCGAGGACAGATCGATCCGCAGGAGCTCGAGGGTCTCGGCGTAGATGATGTTGAGGCTGCTGCCTCCGTCCATGAGGACCTTAGTGAGCCTGACGTTGCCAATGATGGGGTCGACAACGAGCGGGTATTTCCTCGGGCTCGGCACGCGGTCGGGGTGATCGCCCTGGTCGAAGGTGATGGGCTTGTCGGACCAGTCTAGGTAGACCGGCGCCGCCACCTTTACCGAGCAGATCTCCTGACGCTCTTGCTTGCGGTGCCGAGCCGAGGCGTTCGCCACTGGCCCACCGTAGATCATGAAGCAGTTGCGGACCTCGGGGAACTCCTCTGCCTGGTGATCCTCCTTCTTATCGTCGTGGGGGGCCCTGCCACCCTCCACAGGTGGCCCGGCCCTGTGAAAGTGACGCCGAAGCATGGCACATTCCTCAAGGGTGTGCTTGACGGGTCCCTGATGATAGGGGCACGGCTCCTTGAGCATCTTGTCGAATAGATTTGCGCCTCCGGGAGGTTTCCGAGGGTTCTTGTACTCAGTGACGGCGACAAGGTCTGCGTCGGCCGCGTCGCGTTTTGCTTACGACTTCTTCTTGCCTTTCTTCTTGGTGCCGCGCTGAGCGGACGCCTCGGGAACATCTTCTGGCTGGCGGCCCTAGGGCTGCTTGTCCTTCCGAAAGATGGCCTCAACCTGCCTCCTGGCCAGAGGCGAACTTGGTGGCGATGTCCATTAGCTCGCTCGCCCTGGTGGGGGTCTTGCGACCCAGCTTGCTCACCAGGTCGCGACAGGTGGTGCCGGCGAGGAACGCGCCGATGACATCCGAGTCGGTGACGTTGGGCAGCTCGGTGCGCTGCTTTGAGAATCGCCGGATGTAGTCCCGGAGAGACTCTCCCGGCTGCTGGCGGTAGCTTCGGAGATCCCAGGAGTTCCCAGGGCGCACATACGTGCCCTGGAAATTACCGGCGAAGGCTTGGACCAGGTCGTCCCAGTTGGAGATCTGCCCCGGAGGCAGATGCTCCAGCCAGGCCCGAGCGGAGTCGGAGAGGAACAGGGAGAGGTTGCGGATGACAAGGTTGTCATCGTCCGTTCCACCCAGTTGGCAGGTCAGCTGGTAGTCCGCAAGCCACAGTTCCGGTCTTGTCTCCCCCGAAGTACTTTGTGATGATAGTCGGGGTTCGGAACCGGGTCGGGAACGGCGCCCGTCGTATGGCTCGGCTGAAAGCCTGCGGGCCGAGCGGTTCGGGCGAGGGGCTCCGATCCTCCCCGCTATCGTAGCGTCCCCCACGCCTGGGGTGGTAGCCTCGGCGCACCCTCTCGTCGAGGCGGGCTCGATGGTTGCGGTGGTGGTGCTCGTTGCCGAGGTGTCCCGGGGCTGCAGGCGCTGTGTTGCGCGTGCGCCCGGTGTGGACCGAGGCTTCCCGCACGAATCGGGAAGTCGCGGCACGGTGCTCCGAGGGGTATCCCTGCCTTCGGGAGGCAGAGCTCTCGGTCCGTCGGACCGCGGCATCCTCCAAGAGATTCTTGAGCTCTCCCCGGATCCGCCGCCCTTCGGTGGTTGATGGTTCCGGCATTGCGCGGAGAAGTATCGCTGCTGCAGCCAGGTTCTGGCCGACCCCACTTGAAGCCGGTGGCGGCCTTGTCCTGACGTCGTCGGCAATGCGGAGCTGGACGCCCTGGGGTAGATGACGCGCTTCTCCGGCCGGAGCTTGGCCTACCCATTCCTGCCCGATGTTCCGGCGGAGCGGCTCAAGTGTTCCCGCCCCCTCGTTTAGCCTGGCCTGCATCTCGCGGATTTGCTCGAGCTGTGCGTCCTGACCCCCCGCAGGGACTGGGACCATAGCTAGCTCCCGAAGGATGTCAACGCGAGGCGCAGGCCTAGGGGGATCACCGTTTTCCGGTATACAAAGATGGTTGCCTTCATCGGGACCCCCTAGATCGACGTGGAAACATTCACGACTTGGGCCGCTGTCTCCATCGCCGAAGTTGTGGCTACCGTCAGAACAATCGGAAAGGCAGTAGTCGCATGCGGTCATAAAGTCCCGCATGGCGCTGGGGTTACCGAGCCCAGAGAAATCCCAACCAAAGTCGGGCTCGTCATCTTCCTCGGAACCCGAGGGTCCGTAGGTCAAGACGGCCGTCAGCCGGTCCCAGGGTGACCGCATATGGTACCCCGGAGGGCTGGTGCATACCTCTATGAAGGCTTCCACCAAAGCGGGGTCGCTTGGTGGGTCGAGGCCGAATCCAAAAGGCACGAGACGGGAGTCGGTCGGTACCTCTTGGTCGACAGGTGGTGACGTTGTCACGTCGGGGGCGGAGTGCACCATCGTCTCAGGTACGAGGGTGATGCCCAGCAGGTCCTTCGCGAGCGTGCTGGCGTCGTCCGTCCGCTTGGAGTTGGCGTGTTGCAGGGAAACGACGCTCGTCTTTGTCTCAGACGCGAGGTCGACGCCCGATGTGTCCCCCGTCGGGGCGCCGGCACCGTCGACTCGCTCGACAGCCGATGAGGTGCCGCCTTCTGCTTGGCCATGGTTGCCCCGTCTCCTCCTCCTCCGGCGGGGGAGGTGACGGGACAAACTCGAACGCCGTTATTCCACCTCGTGGGGAAGACGTCGTCGATTCCGCCGCCGGCGGGCAGGTTGTCGGCCGCCATTGTCGCCGTCACGCGGCGGAGGAAGGAGTATCATGTCGTAGCTGCCGTCGAGGGACATGAACTCAAGACTCCCAAAACGGAGCACCGTCCCGGGTTGGAAAGGTTGCTGGAGACTACCCATCTAGAGCTTGACGGGGAGCTGTTCGTCAACACGCAGCAGGCCCCTACCTGGCGCGCCAACTGTCGGCGTTTCGACCCCGGGGGGTCCCTGGACCGACGAGTGAATCATCTCCGCGTGTCCCAGCCCAGATGGGTCAGCGCGAGACAGGAGCACGAAGGGGGGTAGAAGAGAGGGGAAAGCCCGCGGCCTCCGTGTTTGTCCTGCGCCCGGGTCGGGTGCGCTTGCAGTAGGGGGTTACAAGCGTCCGCGTGGGGGAGAGCGAGGGACTCTACGCGTCGCCCCGTCCTCCCGCGCGGCCAACCTTCTCGTAAGAGAGCCCTGGACCTTCCTTTTATATGCGTAAAGAGAGGGTCCAGGTGTACAATGCGGGGTGTAGCAATGCGCTATCGTGTCGAGCAGAAAGGAGCTTGTGCCCTAAGTACATGCCTTCGTGGCAGCCAGAGAGGTTTTGGCACCCTGTTCATATGATGTCGTGGCCGTCGGAGGAGCATTGGAGCCTTGCGGAAGGACAGCTGTCGGGGCTGTCGAGTCCTTGCTGACGTCTCCTTGCTTCCGTAAGGGTTTGAGAGTCGCCGTCGTCATGGAGCACGCGAGGCGTCATCATTATCTGTTTTCCGGGGCGAGCCAGATGGGACGCCGGTCCCGTTACCCGTAGCCTGAGCTAGCTAGGGATAGGGTAATGATGGCCCCCCCTGTGACGTGGTCGGTCCAAGCCCTGGGTCGGGCAAGGCGGAGGCTCCTCCGAGGTCGGGGTCGAGTCGGTCTTCCGAGATCGAGGTCGTGTCCGAGCCCTGGGTCGGGCGAGGCGGAGTTCGTTGTCTTTCGGGACCGAGCCCGAGTCCGAGCCCTGGGTCGGGCGAGGCGGAGTTCGTCGTCTTCCGGGACCGAGCCCGAGCCCTGGGGTCGGGCGAGGCGGAGTTCGTCGTCTTCCGGGGCCGAGCCCTGGGTCGGGCGAGGCGGAGTTCGTCGTCTTCCGGGACCGAGCCCGAGTCCGAGCCCTGGGGTCGGGCGAGGCGGAGTTCGTCGTCTTCCGGGGCCGAGCCCGAGTCCGAGCCCTGGGTCGGGCGAGGCAGAGTTTCCTATGGCGCCCGAGGCTGGACTTGGCTGCTATCAGCCTCACTCTGTCGAGCGGCACAGCAGTCGGAGCGACGCAGGCGGCGCTGTCTTCTTGTCAGGCCGGTCAGCGGAGCGGCGAAGTGACTGCGGTCACTTTCGGCTCTGTCGACTGAAGGGCGCATGACAGGATAGGATGTCAGGCCATCCTTGCATTAAATGCTCCTGCGATTTGGTCGGTCGGTGTGGCGATCTGGCCAAGGTTGCTTCTTGGCGAAGACTGGGCCTCGGGCGAGACGTGAATTTTCCGGGGTCGGCTGCCTTTGCCCGAGGCTGGGCTCGGGCGAGGCGAGGTCGTGTCCCTTGAGTGGACCGAGCCTTGGCTTAATCGCACCCATCAGGCCTTTGCAGCTTAGTGCTGATGGGGGTTACCAGCTGAGATTTAGGAGTCTTGGGGGTACCCCTAATTATGGTCCCCGACAGTAATGCTAGCATCTACTGTTCTCAATAGATGTAGATAAGGTGGTGTTTTAGGGGATAAAATGAACAATCATGTTCTCCTTAATGCAAGGGTCCATACACAATGAATCTGTTTTCTCTTAATTCAAACAGATTCGGTTCTCCAGCATTTTGGGGAAAACAAAGATGACCAAAGTTTTGTCCTTGATCCACCTTAGAGCATATATAACCTTGAGACTATAGCTCAATTTTCCACGTACAAGAGATAACTAAGAAACTGCATTATACAACTTAGAGCCTATGTATCATAAATACATTTAAGAAATAATATGTATAAAGAATCTATTAGTTGTGTTTCTTTAATCAGCCTACTAGAGACCCCTCAAGAGACCCCATATTAAATAGGGTTGCACACGCCCTTAGAGTGTTTTCCATGTTCCATAAAAAGTTGTGCTTTGGAGGAAAAAATTGGGGCCCTTAAATCCAAACTAGCTCTCTTCAGCTAATGTTAAATGTTGGTTTGTTTAAGGTGAAATGAACAAGCCTTTATATATATATATATATATATATATATATATATATATATATATATATATATATGCTTCAACCATACTACAGGTTCTTGATAAAAATATCTCAATGTTAGCTTGATGGCCCTTTGTGTTCAAAAAAGAAAAAAATGCTTGCTAATTAGTGCCTTGGCATTAGATAGAAATCTGAAATAGCTGTGATAGGCGTTGTTCAGTTTATCGATTTCTTCCTTTACATAGTTACTAGGTGAGTGCCCGTGCGTTGCAACGGGAACATATAATTTCATGATAATTTATATATAAAATGTGTCTTATATTGTTATAAGAAAATGTTTTATAATCCATTTGTGATCCTGGCCATACATAAATTTTGTTATTTTAATTTAGTTGTTTTACTACTACATTGCAATCATCAGTATCATGCAGGCTTCGATATATGCCATGATTTGCATGGTCTCATCATTGGAGAATATGTGCCACACCTGCAGGTAGAAGTTCTCTCGTACATCGTCAGTCATCAGGCACACACCACCATACACGCTTGCTTAAACAAAAGGCAAGTGTGTGTTTGCGAAGAGAATTAAAGATAGGCCGACACAAAAGTTACCCCGGCGATGCGAGTGGTCATTGCTGTCGATCCTCCTCTACGTCACCTCCGGCGCCGAGATAACGCCACAGTCCTTGATATAGTAGCCATCGAACGCACGCGACATGGCGAGTACCGATGATTCTTGGTTAGGCTGCCAAACGAAGTGCACCCCAGGCTCATCAGCGAGGTAGTACACCTGGCCGTTGCACTACCGGATGTGCTACTCCTCTACATACATCTTGTTCGAGGACACTCACACAACGACAGCAACAGCTGTCGTCCCAGCGCACAAGAATTCATGGCCGGTCAGTAGCGACTTACGTGGTAGGTTGGGCTTCAGGTGAATGATGAGTTGGACGACGTTATGGCGCCGTTGTTGGATGCGGTGTTTAGAACAACCTGAGAGTCGCCGGCATTGGCGACAACCATGAGGTCCCCCTGTTTGACGATGGACAGCGCGGTGCAGTCGCTCTGGACTGCATCCAAGCGGCGGCTGCGCCGGAGCTTACCATACACAGCGGCGCATGCGACCACGTAGGACTGCTTCTAGAGGTCGAACTAGCAATCGTCAATCTTCTTCTAGTCGTCGATGCGCGACGCCAACGCGAGCGCCTCCTGCTAGTGGTGTTTGTTCAGGGTTTTCAAGTAAGAAACATGTATTCATCTTTGGCGCTGGTTTATGAAAATGACTCACAAGTCAGATCCATGGAAAAATATTATGGAGAATAAATGTCACACATGCAAAAAAAAATTTAAGTTGAAAACATTATTTAAACAAAAGAAATTGCATGCAATGCTCTTCTTTAAATACTACTCACTCCATGCAAAAATATAATTTAAAAATCTCGGTGATACTTATCTACTACTACACATTGTGCATGGGTAGCAGATGGACTTCGGTAGAGATATAGTAGATGTTTTCACTGTAATAGATATAAATATAAACACACATGTGGTGTAGTGGTAGCTACAAGCATATTTGTTTGAGGGGTCACGGGTTCAAATCCCCTTAGAGTCGAGTCATTTGTGTTTTTTTAATTTAATTTTAGCTAGGCGTGAGCGAATGAGAAATGCAGAAGAAGAGACAGCCTACCCTTTACTATCTTAATAAGTAGTAGAGATTATATTTTTTTCTTTAAAAAATACATCCATTTTATTTTTTAACCTCTATCCTTTTTTTATATACATTTCTTTAGAAACATACAAATTAGCGCGCACAAGGCGCTAGTTAGACACAGTTAGAGTCAACAAGAGTGATTTTGAAGGAGCTTTCGATCTGACATGCCTCCGGCCGTGAATTCGATCGATTCCAAGTTTGGACGACGTTAAAAAGGCCCGGTCCAACAGCAAGACAACTGGGCCGATTAGGCCGCTGGCCTATTAGTCCTAGCACATCAGCAGCGTCCATCCGCGGCGCCCGCGCTAGAAAAGAGTCCATCTCCTCCCTCCCTCCCTGGCTCGGCTGTCGGCTCCCTTCGCTACCGCCACCGCCACCGCCTTCACCTCCTTCCCTCACCTTCCAGAGCCCACTGTTCCCCGGCGGCGGCAGAGATGAACGTGTGGAACTACGTCGTCACGGCGCACAAGCCCACAAGCGTCAGCCATTCCTGCGTCGGCAACTTTACCAGCCCCAACCAGCTCAACCTCATTATCGCGTAAGCGCACCAGCAACCCCCCCCCCCCCCCCCCCCCCCCCCCCTCCTCCCTGTCTTCTTCCTCTCGACGTACGATCTAACTCGAGCGCTGCTCCCAAATGCTCTAGCACTTGAGATTGAGCAAACCTTGCGGGGTCTCCTAGGGTTTTGGGACGTAGGTGGGGCGCGGCCTAGGGTTTGCCCTCAGCTAGACCACTCTGGAATGCGTGGTTTCCTCTATCTCGTCTAGGTTGTTCCGGATTTATTTCTGCTCACCCTTACCCGTTCTAAATTTTTTCTTTAATTCCGGAGGGGCAATTTTGGGGTTTGTACCACCTAGTTATGCAATATATGAGACTAGCACAGTAAAACCCTACCTAGCAATTTGGCAGTCCCTACTGGGATGTTCAACAGTCGAGCTAATACAAAGTGGCACATGCCTGGCGTGATTCTCTCTGTATTTGCGATTTATAGCTCATTAGAGCGATAGCTAAACATCGGATGTAGCAACCATATTCTAACTACATGTTCCATGGCAACACAACTTGAGACGTTTGTGTTGAATTTGCTGCCTAGAAATACATGTAACAACAGAGTTAGGATTTTTTCTGTTGGCAATTGCCTGTACAATCCTTTACTAAGGCACACCTGCATCAACCTTTCAGGAAATGCACCCGGATCGAGATCCATTTGCTTACCCCTCAGGGCCTTCAGGTTAGTCATTTATAGATTTGTCAGCGTAGTTTCACTATGATATCTTCTGCATGATATCTTTGCGTACCAGCCGATGCTTGATGTGCCTATATATGGGAGAATTGCAACGATTGAGCTCTTCCGGCCTCATGTAAGCTAGTTTACAGTTCATCCATCTGAGATACTTTATTTGTCTTTGTGTTGAAGTTTTTTTATAAATGGATTTTCTGTTTGTTTCTTATCCTCAGAATGAGACTCAGGATTTTCTTTTCATTGCTACGGAGAGGTACAAATTCTGTGTTCTGCAATGGGACACAGAAAAATCAGAGCTAATCACCAGGTTTGGACACTTACTCTCCTAGCCTTTCACTTTACACAACATGGATTTATGTTGCAGGTCTCACTTAAATGTTGTCTGTAGGAAAACAAAACTGGTGTTCTCTATTTTGTATGGAAAATAATGATTTATTTGTAACATGGATTTGTACAGGGGCAGACGCAAGGGGTGGGCAAGGTGGGCCATGGCCCCACCTTAATTTTATAACTTCTTATACCTAGGTTTAAATATACATTAAAATAAAAATTATATATTCTTAGTTTTGATTTAACTTTTTTTTCAGCGCTCCACTACTCAGCCCAATCCCCACCCGAGTCATTTGATTCTCTCTCCTAGCGGCTAGCCCACTCGTGGCTCGCTTGCTCCTTCAGTTATTAACTGATTGGTTAGTGGGTGACCTAACCCACCCGCTGCCAGTTCCACCTTGCCTCCTCGTCACTCGCCAACTCGCGCATTGTCGGGATCCTACACGCAATGCTGCTAGTTTGCCTCCTAGTCCGCGCCGACGAGCAGGTAGGCTGTCGGTGGGATCCTACCTTGGCACCACGGCACCACCTGCCCTCGCTATATCACTGGGTCCCACAACGTCATCACAATGTGGCAATGGTTGTCTCTTACCGTCGCCTGCTCTCGCTATCCCCTGAAAGTTGTCGCTTTATCGTCGCCATCTCGCGACTGACTCGCCAACTCGCCACAGCGACATGCCGATGTGGCTGCTCCGCCCCAGCCTCCCCCCCTCGTTGGCCCACCTCTTTCCCCTCTTCGACTCTCCCCTAGGGCAACCAAAAAGTTTTTCGGGTATTCATGTCATTTTGAAACAATCGGTATTATCACCTAACCTTTACGTTATTATCATGGAGCTACTTTTATCCAGTGGTCTAGTCTAGTGATTTGTCTTTTACAATGTCGCCCCACCTAGAATTTTATCCTGCATCCGCCACTGGATTTGTAGCTTACCTCAACTTGCTTGGGACTAAAAGGCTTTGTTGTTGTTGTAATATGTAGAGCCATGGGTGATGTTTCTGATCGCATTGGCCGCCCTACTGACAATGGACAGGTGAGTTCTTTTTCAGTTTCAACCCTCTACATTTGACTCCTTAGAATAATATCAAAATTTTCCTTCAATTTGAAAATTTATTTGTCCATCATTTCACAGGGTTTTACATGAATAGTGAGCAATATTTCACCTGTAACAGTAATACTAATGAATGATCTTTTTCTTTATTGTGTAGATTGGAATCATTGACCCTGACTGTAGACTCATTGGTCTTCATCTCTATGACGGCTTATTTAAGGTAAATATATTGTCTGCCTCATTAGGTTTATGGATGCAGATTTGTTCTTATTATAAAGATGTACTCGACATATCCCAAACACACCTCTTATTTCTTTTGCTATCTGTGCTTTGCAGGTTATACCATTTGACAACAAAGGGCAGCTGAAGGAAGCTTTCAATATCAGGTATCAGTGTGGAATTTCTAATTGTTAGTTATTTGCTGAAAAGTATTAATGTGTTCTGGAAATGTATGTGGTAGTAACAATAGATATCGGAGCATGCATGCATACTCAGTATTTCTGTCATTGGGTGGATATCTTTTTGGCACCCTTTGCAGTTTACTTGGAAACCATAATGCGCATGACTTAATCTCGTTTAGATGTCTCCATTCTTCTATCCATCAGTATGAAATTCATGTGGTTATCAATGCTATCAAGTCGTGTAGTCGATCCTAGTCACCATGGAACTGATCAGGCTAGTTGCGATTAGTCTTCAATCAGGGCGACTAATCATCACTGGTCGCTCCTAGTTGTCAGGTAGTTTTCCTATATAAATCAGAACTAATATACCAAATATATGCTAATATACTATATGTTCTAGAGTACAAATCAAGCATGAAGGAAACTCTAGGGTGGTGGCTGTATGTAGGATTGCAAATTGGGCTGAAGAACATGAGCCCAAGTGGCCTAAGCCATCCCAGATGTAGCCCATGTCCTAAGCTGCCCAATAATTTCATTCTGTTTCTGGTTGTCCACCCCTAGTTTCCTGACTATTTGTGATTAGTCAATGACTAATCAGATGACAACAAAACTAATCGTAAGTCGTAACCCATAGTCGAGTCCAGCATGCCGGCTAGGATGACTAATCACGAGGTTGTCTTGTGAATCAAATTGATGCCAGCGGCTTCTCATGGCATCTTGAGAGCATACTATTATTCTAGCATTTATCTCATGCTATCTATGATCAGATTACATTAGCAACATTTACTCATCATGGAATTTCATCACAAATCTTGGTGATTAACTTTATGGAGATGAACTTTGATATTTGAGTATATTGTATAATAGTTAATGTTATGTTACTCATACTATCTTACAGTTATCATTTTCTTCTGTTAGACTGGAAGAACTTCAAGTACTGGACATCAAATTTCTGCATGGTTGTGTTAAACCTACAATTGTTGTCCTCTACCAGGTTTGTTTAAACTTCATTATGAACTTTCCCTTGCTAGAAACTATAGAGTTCTGAACGCTTGACTGCATTTTGTTATGATTTGTGGTAGTTGCTTTTGTTTATATTATTTGCATCTGTCTGTGCTATACTTCAGGATAATAAAGATGTGAGGCATGTTAAGACTTATGAAGTTGCACTGAAGGACAAAGATTTTATTGAGGGCCCTTGGTCTCAGAATAATGTAGACAATGGTGCTGGTTTGTTGATACCTGTACCATCTCCACTTGGTGGTGTGATAATAATTGGCGAGGAGCAAATAGTTTACTGCAATGCCAATTCTACATTTAAAGCAATACCAATAAAACAAGTAATCTCTTGCCTACATCTCTTTAAATTTCTTTGTGGTGCCTACTTCAGGTTGGTAAGTATCGTGTCTACACTAATTCTTTTGCCCTTGATTTCCGTTTCCGCCAGTCCATTATTAGAGCTTATGGACGGGTTGACCCAGATGGTTCTCGATATTTACTTGGTGATAATACTGGAATTCTGCATTTACTTGTCCTTACCCATGAACGAGAAAGGTAACAGCTTGTGCATTATTTTGAAACAGAAAGGCTATTGCTAAAATTTTTCTGTTTCACCTTCCGTCATTTTAGGGTTACTGGTTTGAAAATTGAATACCTGGGGGAGACTTCGATTGCATCATCGATTTCATATCTTGATAATGGCGTTGTTTATGTTGGTTCACGGTTTGGCGATTCACAGGTAGTTCAATGCTTTTTTTGTCCTTCCTTTTAGGCTATGGCTAGCAGATTCTGCATATGGTCGTGCAAAACACTGTTTTGCACTATTTACAGAGTGAGGTTTGAAATAGGAGATGCGGATGAGTAAGCTGCTGGAGATAGCATCATATTGTTCTTTGGAACATGTCTCATGAACGTTCTATTTTTCTAACAGCTGGTGAAGCTGAACCTCCAAGCTGATGCAAGTGGTTCATTTGTTGAAATTCTCGAACGGTATGTTAATCTTGGACCTATTGTGGACTTCTGCGTGATTGACCTTGATAGGCAGGGTCAAGGTCAGGTGGTCACTTGTTCTGGGGCATTTAAAGATGGTTCCCTTCGGGTGGTTCGGAATGGTATAGGGATTAATGAGCAGGTATTTTTATGGTAGTTTATCATTGCCAACTTTTTATTGTGAAGTTTTGAGTTGTATTTTTTCTC
This sequence comes from Zea luxurians, assembly GCA_029449295.1. Classification (NCBI taxonomy): domain Eukaryota; kingdom Viridiplantae; phylum Streptophyta; class Magnoliopsida; order Poales; family Poaceae; genus Zea; species Zea luxurians. The sequence goes on along the minus strand of JAOPSE010000027.1, from coordinate 39,712,215 downwards.
TCCTGCTTGATTAGGCTTCAGTAGAACTCCAAGGCATAAAGGGATTATGGTCATTGAAATCTTCTTTCAGTGACCCATATGACATGTACCTTGTTGTGAGCTTTATAAGTGAGACACGATTCTTGGCAATGAACATGGAAGATGAACTTGAAGAGACCGAGATAGAGGGGTTTGATGCACAAACTCAGACCCTGTTTTGTCAAAATGCGATCAATGACCTTCTTATACAGGTGCCTGTTCTAATGACCATTTTGTCAAATTTTTCTTGCATTTAACACACTACCATGCTAGCAGACTATTATTCTATCTGTGCATTAATTTAGTAAGGTAAAAATCTTATGAAGTAGATTTTAGCCATTTCTTTTGCAATGTATTATTAGTTGCTGCAAAATCAACACCATCTTAAAAGTAATTTAAATAAATATATACTGATGCAGCTTTTGTACGCTGAACTTGCATTAATTTGACTAATTGTCCCCTCCCCCCTTTTGTACATTTGACTTCTGCTTATTCAATTCAAAATGTGTTATGTTAGTGGATATAAAAGATGAAATAGTGGGTATTTGAAGAAAGTTCCTTTTTTTAATGTTTGATAGATTAGTTTCCTGTCACTTCATTTTTCATCATTTTAGCAGCTATGTGATGAGTTATGTTTAATCAACTATCAATGTGTTACCTGTTGTTTTGATTGACAGGTTACTGCTAATTCTGTTCGATTAGTCAGTTGTACCTCCCGGGAGCTAGTGGATCAGTGGAATGCACCAGCAGGATTCTCAGTCAATGTTGCTTCAGCTAATGCCAGTCAGGTGCTTTTCCTTTGGGACTACTTCCTGTCTTCCTTCAGAAAATTTGGAGTGCATCCCACATTCAGTGACATCCAATTACTCTTTTTTGAAACCTAAATCTTGCCTGTCATTTAAGCCTCCGTTTGGGAGTGCTCCAGCTCCAGAAAATTTGGTGGAGTTAATGGAGCACTTTATTAGGTGATCCGGAAAATCGCGGAACTGGAGTTGTGATCCTTTAGAAGACACTAGTCGGTTGCCCGTGCGTTGCGACGGCTTACAACAATACCCACGTAAACTATCCATCAAAAAAATTCAAGATTTTTTATTGATTGTCTCCTCTCTCTGTATAATATATTTTTTGATTTGGCTAACTGATGTTATTGTTTACTCCATACAAATATGTCTTGTTACAACACGACCAATGAAGTGAGCGATTAGAAGAGTTCACAACGATTGACTGAATCAACAGAGATTATAAAATGACATAATTCTATCGTACAGAGACCAAATAAGAGAAAGTTTGTGAGATCAAGTTTCTAATATAAGTCCCATGAAGTCAAACTTATAAAAAAGATAGATCAAAATATGGAGTGATTGCTAAAGTCAGGCATCAATAAAAATTGGATGTGCTCCATATAAATTATGATACTTCGTAGCAACTACTAACGTTTAAAACCAACAAATAACCTTTCATTTTGCTGTTAGTGTGACAAATCATTGCTGCTCCATCTAATTCAGCAACCTCAAACACCATGTAGTCCATTGCGCAAATTTGGTCTCAGAAACGATCTAATGCTTGCAAGAGACAAGAACGTCGTGCCGTGCTTGGGCTGTAGCCTCGGCCCGTAGTGCTGGCCCGGCTCGACACGATTATTTTTTTATTTTACAAAAAAAAACGTATATACCTATATACAATTTATATTTAATATTAAAAACATCTTAATGTGATGCTGGTTAGACAATTTCACCCAGTGTCTCATGCCCTTCTTTCATTAGGGCATGGGTTCGAACCCCACCTCTTGCACCGTTTTTTAACATTTTACGCTCATTTAATTAAATGGATCGACAGGCTAATGGGCTGGTCCGACACAGTTAGTAGGCCGGCATGACATGCCTGTGCCATAGTTGTGGCCCGCGTGTATCTAGCCCGTGTCGGGCGTCGTTACGCTGATTTAGTTAAATGGATCGACGGGCTAACGGGCTGGCCCGACACAGTTAGCGGAATGGCATGACGTGTGTGTGCCATAGTTGTGGCCCGCGTGCATCTAGCCCGTGTCGGGCGTCGTTTGGCATCTATAGATGTACAACAGATTAATTTAAAATAGCTATGAGGGGTTATTTGTAAAAAAATGACGCATGACGACCGTTGAAACTGGTGCTTTAAGTATAGTATAGATTTAGATAAGTCATTTTGTTTATTATTTAGATTAAAAATATTTGTAAAAACTATTTAAATTTATATATTATAAGAGCATCTCCAAAAGACTCTTTATTTTTAACTCTATTTGACTCTTTATTTATCTCTCTATAAATATTAAACTCTCTATATAACATCTTATTCCAACAGACTCTTCAACATGTAAACATGTAAGTTAGCTTAGCTAGCGAGAGTTGCTAGCCAAATTTGGCTAGTGAGAGAGTTAATTTAGAGAGCCAAATAGCTTAGCAAGTTAAATAGCTAGTCTGTTGGAGAGCTATTATGCTATTAAGTAGCTAAAATTTAGCTTGACTAGTTATTTAGCTAGTCTCTTGGAGATGCTCTAAACTACAACTCCACACTGGAGCTGAAACTTGGAGCAGTCCCCCTTAAGTAATATTTCCATGTTATCTTTCCCAATCAGGCAACAACCAGTTAGCTGGTTACCAAATATGATCTGATCATTATATGTGTAGTAATACAAACTTTGGGGGATTGTTTACTGCTATAGTGCCCTTTTGCCTTATTGTCGATGCACATGTTGACGTGCATCCAGGTCTGCTGTTATCCAAAACAAACCCAGGAGAGGGTTAAGGGACGAGAAACATAAACAAGAAATAGCGAGCTTATCAAATTATTTCTTGTGTACATGCAATTACACTCTAAAGGTACTTGATTAGTAATTGCAATGCATATATGACTTCCAATTCTTGCCTGCATTGGGAACCTATAGACTGGTGTGCCCACTTCTTTTTCCTTGAGTCTGAGGGGCCAGTATTTGGTTGCTAACTTGTTATGCTGATACTCACAGGAACCTTTATTGCACTAACTAAGAATCTCTCATTATGTCCCAAGAAATTATGCTGAAATAATTGCTATGTCCAAATCATCATCAACAACAAAGCCTTTAAGTTCCAAACAAGTTGGGGTAGGCTAGAGTTGAAACCTAACATAAGCGACAACTCAAAGTTCAAACACGTGGATAGCTGTTTTCCATTCGCTTCTATGCAAGGCTAAATCTTTGGGTATATTACATTCTTTCAAGTCTCCTTTTATTGTATCTTCCTATGTCAACTTCGGCCATCCCCTGCCTCTCTTCCCATTACTATCGTGCCTAGGGTCCTACTATGCACTGACATCTCTGGAGGTCTCCGTTGGACATTTGCAAACATCTCAAAACCGAAAAATAAATTTCAATTGAAAAACTAGCAGCCAAATGGAGCTTTGTAACTTTGTGTAGTTATTATAATCCAGAAGAATCAGTGTCACTTTTACATATTGCTGCGGTTTTGTTCAGGTATTTTTATCATCAGCAACCTTTTTTCTGGAATACGCAGGAGAGCTGCGCATCTTTGCATTAAAAGAAGAAAGGGGGAAATAACCCCATTACACCACACACATTACACCCCAACACTAAAGAACTGACTAATGATCACTGACTAACACTGAGAAAACACGACCCACAGCGCTGTTTTAAGCCAGCAACTCTTCAACCTGGAGGAAAGACAGGGCCTTGGCTCCAGTCAAGGACCAGAGCACCGCCTCTTCCCTAGCCACCCTAAGGGCTGTGACCAAGCTAGGATTACATCCATCAAAGACACATCTATTCCTATGCTTCGATATGGTCCAAGCACCTAGGATTACTAAAGAATTGAAACCCTTCCTCAGAAGATCAGATGCCCGAGAGCTGCTAGTCTTCCACCATGACTCGAAGGAATCCTCGTGAGCTGGACACAGCTCCTGCAGCCCCACTGAACTAAGGAAACAAACCAGAACTGCTTGGCAAAAACACGTTTGGCCAACAAGTGCTTCAGGGGATTATACAACTAGTTCTGCTTATAAAGCTCTCTTCCATGGTTCAGTTCAGTTCGAACCAGCAGAACGAGTGTGGAAATCTTGGGCTCCTGGGAAGTGCAAGTTCTTTATTTGGCTTGTGGAGCATAATAGATGCTGGACAGCTGACAGGCTCAGAAAAAGAGGGCTAGACTGGCTAGAGCATTGCCCCTTGTGCGACTAAGAGGCTGAAACTATAAATCACTTGATCATCAGCAACCTAGTCAAGACATTTTTCTTCAATGTCCTAAATACAAATGGATTTGAATTGTTGGATGCCAATTCTATTTATTCTCATACTATTTTTCAATTGCACATGTGTCACAGGTTCTGTTGGCAACCGGTGGTGGCCATCTTGTTTACCTAGAAATTAGGGATGCTAAACTTGTTGAAGTGAAGCATGCACAGTTAGAACATGAGATTTCTTGTCTTGATTTGAACCCAATTGGGGAGCATCCAGAGTATAGTTCCCTAGCTGCTGTTGGGATGTGGACAGATATAAGTGTTAGAATATTTTCACTTCCAGATCTTGTATTAATAAGGAAAGAAAATTTGGGTGGAGAAATTGTTCCTCGGTCTGTTCTGCTGTGCACCTTGGAGGGGGTATGCTCTTGAACTCGCTTTTCTAAGTTCCATTGAAAACAAGAATGGCTACTTCAAGTAACATATATATGTTCTTTTTTTTCTTTTCAGGTTTCGTATTTACTTTGTGCTCTTGGGGATGGTAATCTGTTCAGTTTTCTGCTGAATGCAAGCACAGGTGAACTGACTGATAGAAAAAAGGTTACCCTCGGGACCCAACCAATCAGCCTTCGTACATTCTCATCAAAGGGTACCACCCACGTGTTTGCTTCATCAGATAGGCCAACTGTCATCTATAGCAGCAATAAGAAGCTTCTCTATAGCAATGTAAATTTGAAAGAGGTTAATCATATGTGCCCTTTCAATACAGCCGCTTTTCCAGACAGGTTTGTTCCCTCTCTAGATTTTGTGCAATGGAATTACTTAAAGTCTTCAACTTTGAGTCAAGTATCTCCTGTATGTACTGGAATTGGGATTATGTATCAATTTGGACGAAATGTTTTCACAAGCCATTTTGCATAACCATCTCATCTTTGTGCAGTCCATGTATTGTGCGGTTCATTAAAAAGTTGACTATTACTAAGTTCTTATACTAGCAGTAGCAACTTTTTTTAGGGTGTGCTTGGTTTCACTAGATGCAAGGTTCAAAAAGGCGCTAGGCACTCTCTCGCAGTGATCCTCTGCCTAGAGCTTAGGCACGCCTAGAGGTGTTTTCTAGGTGTTTCTTAAGTGGTTATATCACTTTGTTCTGCGCTATGTAGTTGAGTAATCATTGAATTAATCACCAACGTTAATTACCAGAGGATGTTATGAGAAGAGAAATATCAAACAAAAAATATATCTAATAGTATCTTGTAAAAAAAAATGAAATTCTAGGGACTAGGATGTAAAAAACCAGTAAAGGAAATGGTATTAAGAATGCAGGAATTTTTACAAAGTGGAGGGGCAAGTCGCAAAATCGTTCTGTCCTATCCACATCACCTGCAGCTCGAGCATCCCTCACTGGATTTTCTTTTCGGTGACACTTCTTTCCCATGACCTCTCTCTGGGTGGAGGGTGGCTGCAGTCAGGCAGGTCAGTGGTCACAGGCTCAGCCTTCGTGCTCTGTTGCAGAGCTGCCCTGCACGCTCCCCATGCCATCACCACTCCCAAGCCTGCCTTTCCTTTCTGCTCCCTTCCCCTCTCCTTAAAATGGATGCACATCTGACGATGCATGACTGGTGGGGGAGGGAGGTCTGGTGGCGGCCCAGCAATAGATCTGGTGGCCCAGCTCCCTCCCTCGTGCAGCGTGGCTTCAGTCTAGTGGCACGTCACATATTCTCCGTTTACCCCATAGGCGAGGTGTTATCTCTGTTCAGTTCTGAAGCTCACTTAGGTGAGCGCCTAGTACCGTGTTTTGGAACACTGACTAGATTCGGTGCCTAGCCTTGCCTCACCTGGCTAGCACGAGACACGATAATCTTGCCCAGCCAGGAGAGCCTGCTCAATTTGGCTCTCTCAGGCTGGCAAAGCAAACCTTGCCTACACAGACCCCAAGGTAGTTAGGTAAGGCAACCAAAAAAGTAAAAATCAAGCTGAAATAGTACCTGGTCAAAAAACTAAGCAGCCCCTTAATTAGCTTTCACAATCTTATAAAAAAGTGGCTTGCTTGACAACAGCAAAGCATTTTAGTCTGAATATAATGTTATTGAAAGACCTTAAATTTCTTTTGAATCTGTTAAGCAATCTCTTTTTTAATTCATTTGTACTTATACATTTTATTATCATTAACAGTCAAATTAGGGAACAAATGCTTTATTGCCTGCCATTTATGTCTTTTGATGTCATTGTTTTTTTGGTTGCTAGTTGCATTCTACTTGATGCTGAGAGCTTGTAGTTCATTTGTGTCACTGGTCTAGTCATTGTGGAGTTACAGTTAGAAAGTATTACCACTGTCTTAAGGTTGCTCTAGTTCACCCTTCTTTTTTCCAATGTCAGTCTTGCAATTGCTAAAGAGGGTGAGCTTTCAATTGGAACTATTGATGATATCCAGAAGCTTCATATCCGCACAATCCCCCTTAATGAACAAGCACGCCGCATTTGCCACCAGGAGCAATCAAAGACACTAGCATTTTGCAGTTTCAAGTACAACCAGAGTGTGGAGGAAAGTGAGACTCACTTAATACGTCTGCTAGATCATCAGACTTTTGAGTCCCTGTGTGTGTATCCTCTAGACCAGTATGAATGTGGCTGCTCCATCATTAGCTGTTCGTTTGCGGATGACAATAATGTCTATTACTGTGTGGGAACTGCATATGTTATACCTGAAGAAAATGAACCAACCAAGGTGATATATCTGAAATCATGATCTTTTACTAATGCTAGTTAACTCGTTTTTAATACTTGTTCAATTTACAGCTTGTTTTAGTTAATCTCTCAGTGAGCCTTTTCTATTTCTCGTGCACAAAATGGTTATGTATCGGTACATCTTGTAGGGCCGAATCCTTGTATTTGCAGTTGAAGATGGAAGTTTGCAATTAATTGTGGAGAAAGAAACCAAAGGAGCAGTTTATTCGTTGAATGCGTTCAATGGGAAATTGTTGGCTGCTATCAACCAGAAGATTCAATTATACAAGTGGATGTCGCGCGAGGATGGTTCACATGAGCTGCAATCTGAGTGTGGCCACCATGGGCACATACTTGCCTTGTACACTCAAACACGTGGTGACTTCATTGTGGTTGGCGATCTGATGAAGTCAATTTCCTTGCTGGTGTATAAGGTGGGTGACGGGTTTTTTAACTGTTTGCTTGACTCACATTGCATTATCTGTAAAATTATTGTGTCCGTGTCTTTGTTGGGCTGATTGCTAATGTTTTCCCTGTTGGGCAGCATGAGGAAAGCGCGATCGAAGAGCGTGCTAGGGATTACAATGCAAACTGGATGACTGCAGTTGAGATGCTTGATGATGAAGTCTATGTTGGGGCGGAGAATGGCTATAACTTATTCACCGTGCGCAAGAACAGTGATGCTGCCACAGATGACGAAAGGGCCAAGCTTGAGGTCGTTGGGGAGTACCATCTCGGGGAGTTTGTGAACAGATTCCGCCATGGTTCACTCGTGATGCGCCTTCCAGACTCAGAGATAGGGAAGATTCCTACGGTCATCTTTGGCACAATAAACGGGGTCATTGGCATTATCGCCTCCCTCCCGCATGACCATTACACCTTCCTGGAGAAGTTCCAGTCCACTCTTGTCAAGTACATAAAGGGAGTTGGAAACATGAGCCATGAGCAATGGCGGTCGTTCCATAACGACAAGAAGACAGCGGAGGCACGGAACTTCCTTGATGGTGACCTGATCGAGTCGTTCCTTGACCTTAGCCGGAGCAAGATGGAGGTGGTGTCCAAGGCTATGGGCGTTTCGGTGGAGGATCTGTCCAAGATTGTGGAAGAGCTGACGAGGCTTCACTAGTACATGGATACGCAGAAGCTTTGCTTGTAACTTGATGCATGTACATCCTCTTTTTGCCATCTATTTTTGTGCTGTAGCAGTTCCATGAGCTGCCTCAGCAGTTGCCGCTGTTGGCCCGAAGCTGTAGCCTGCCCTGCTTTGTTGGTTGACTCGGAATACTTTTTGGGTTGTGCCAGTTTGTTGAGATTGTTTTTTTCTTTTATTCTATGAATGGAAAGATTAGCGGTGAATCCTGTCATGGTCCTATCTGAATATATTGGGGTACTAGGAGCCAGAGAGATGACCGAATGACTGTCTTCTTGTAGGACCTGGTTCATTCCAGGCCCAATTCAATCAGGCAGGGTCAGCAGCCCAGCCCTTTGTTTAAAAAATGTACCCGGTGTTCAAAGGATTGCTCAGATGCACTGTATCCAGTGGGTATTGTAAAATAGGGATGTTGAATTGTAGATGATACTGTTTGACATTGTTGCAGAGTGGAGCCCTGAAATTGAGGATGAGATACGAGATGGCATAGGGGATCTGTTGATGGTCTAAATCTGGAACGATTTCTAACGTTCAAAGGGTTGCTCACGTGCGGGCCTACCAAAAGGACTCAGACTAGTCATCCTGCTGCTACATCTGCTGGGAAGCCTTCCGAACCAGCCTGCACCCAGAATGGAGCTCTCGCCAATCCCTGAAGATGACCAACGCAAGCTCTACAAATGGATGCTGGAAGAGAGGCGGAGCCACGCAATGCTGCCGAGAAGAAGAAACTCGATGAGAAGGGCCCTTCTCAAGGAGTTCATCCGAGCAGGATCCCTTCCAAGCTGTCATTTGGGTCTCTTGTGCTTGGTTGGGTTGTGTACAAGCACAGTACTGTGCTATACTGCTATCTTGAAAACCGATGTCTTCGTGATTTAGCCTCCTCGAGTCCAAAGGTTCTGTGGATGCAAACCAGTATTGTGTGCATTGGTTATAGAGATTCTTCAAGACTGAAAAAAGAAAGAACAACTTCTCTGTGTGAGATTCTTGTGTTCCATCCTTGATTTGCTCGGTTGACAATTTCATGTTATGTGGTTCTCGTGTGATGGGTGAGCCCATCGATTGCCATGTAACGTATTGTTGAGACTGCGACTGGGCCCCAGCCCTATTCATAATATTGTTTATTAACCACTTAATGCAAACCATGTGGTGTTCTGTTCTCTTCACAATTTGTGGCTGTATGTCTTTCGATAGCAACAGAAAGAACAAAACTTTTAACTCCTCCTGTGGTCCCAGGAGACCGAGTGGCTACGGATAGCCAGCCACAGGTCCAGCTTGCCCAGACAACATCCACTAGCTAGCTGCAGCTGGTGTGGTGTATCTTTTTTTCTTCTCTGTGCTCTAGAAGATTAGTATTGTAGGGCTTCTGTGCAGCACCCAAGCAGGAATTCAGAAAGAATGCCTGGAAGCATCCACATCTCAGGTAATTTTGTGTCATAAGTCATAACTATGTTTTTACTCGAGTATCTGAAAAAAAATCCTCTCGTATTGTTCGTTCCGTTGGAAGCAAGAGCTGATTGTGCTTCTTTACATTTGCCTTTTACTATGCAGCCACTCAACCACCAGTCATCACCCCTTTGTTCTTGCAAGGTCTGATCTACTTTCTTTCCTCGTTTTGCTTTCCACTTGCTGATCTTTCTTCTGTGTTATATGTAAATTACATTTTCGACGCAGTCACTGTGGGCAACAGAGAATACAGTGGAAACATAGAACAAGATGCTTTATCTTTGTAAGTTTATTTTTCTTCTTCCATATATTACCTTAATTGAAATTTGACCAGTGCATCATTCATTGTCATCACATAAACCAAATATATGTGCGGTGGTGTGCAGCCCCGTTACATCACTTCGGGAGAGTATGGTAATAATGCTGTACAGTGCAGACGGGGCATTGATATCAAAATCAGGTTCTTCTTTAGCTGGCTATTCACCATTCCTTTTTGTACTTAGCAGGATCTATTAACTGATGATGTGTTTTGAAAAAAAAATAATTACCACAGAGCTGAAGACAAAAGAGATTGTGGAGTCAGGAACTATGGACACAGTATTTGCTCTTGATAGCGGGGGAGAAATAGTTCTTCAGATTCAGTTCTTGCTCAACGATGATGACCGCAAGCGAATCCAAGAAATGGTAAGATGGCTCCTTCTCGGACGCCTTTTTTTTTAAAAAAAAAACTGTAGGGGCAAATTTCTCGATAGTCTCAATAATTTAAAGTGACGTATATAACCTGCGTTGTACTATTTATTTAGAGAAATTCTGCGATGAAGATGAAGCAGCAAGAGCTGTTTGGGGATGGCAATGAACTCAAATTTTCAGGTAAACTAGTGACGTTTGCTTAATTCATAGTGTTGTCTTACGTTTGCTCAACTGCTTGGGTGCAGCTTCAAGTCCTTTTTCTACTCGAATTTGGGTGTCTGTTTTCTTTGTTAATAATGGAAGAGCGCAGAGTTCATTCATCAATGTTAGTTCTTATCGGCGACTTGTTAGACAGCGCATTGTCTAAACGGCTGACGGAGAAGATTTCCAACATCCGAAGCAAAGCAGCTGAACGATCTGAGCTTCAGAAGAGCATGCCACTGGATGATTTGCATGAGCGGGCCGTGTTCCCTGGAATCGATGCGGATCCACGGGTGAAGGCCTCAAGGGACTCGTTGCTGCAAGGGGGTGTAAGGTTGGAAGATCCCGGTGGCTCCAAGCAGCGGCTAAGCCAGGCCGAAGTCGAAGCCTTGGCATCGCCGGTGGAAGTGGAGGGGCGGCGCCTAGGCCTGGACGTAGCATCCGGCGGCGGGCGAGGGGTCGTGGGAGAGGCGGAGCAGGAAGTCAGCGACGGGGCAGGGGCAGTGGATGCGATCAGCACGTGGCCGCCAGACAGGCCGGGCCCTGGCTCCAAGAAAGGGGACAGCATACCAGAGAGCAGCAAATCAAGTAGTGCAGTGAAGATGATGATAAGTAGCTTTGAAGGCACCACCACCCCACAGGTTGGTTGGTTTGTTTGTGTGTTTTCATCCAAACATTTTGAAACAAAGAAATCAGTTTTATTTGTCAGGAACATGTCGTCATCTAGTAGTAGTGATATCCAAATATGATTGATTGGTGGATGTGAAATGCGTATCTATGGTAACTCTGTCATCGCTGGATCAACCTGCAGGGTATCGTTTCAGAAACCGACTCAGGCAGCCGCAGCACGCAGGCAGGCAAAACAGCCATCATCCCTGTTGATGATCATCACAAAGCTTCAAATCACAGGTCTCAGCATATACTAGTAGAAACGATCGCACCTGCACAACTACAAACTAGTAGGACGCCAAAAGCAGCCGAAAGCAGAAGCGGACGCAGAGCAAGCAAGCAGCACAACGAGCTGCATCCAAGAACTAGGAGGAGGTCACAGGCAAAGCAGATGCAGATGCAGCCAAGAGACTACGTGGAGCGTCCCTTGAACTATCTGGTTGCGACGTCGAGCACCTGGATACACCCGCACATCTGCGTCACGGGCGCGACCAAGCAACTGAAAGACCTCCTTGAGCTTGAGCACCTCAACTTCCAACGCACCGCTACTAAGGGACAGCAAGGTACCCGAGAGGTAACTGTCATGCCATGCTATAGTGTCATTGCTGCTGAGATGAGATGAGATGGTTTGATCCTAATAAAACTAATTCTGGTCGGGCTCGCAGAGAAAAAGCGACGAATCCATTGCCGCCGCCGCTGCTCGGGTTCGCAGCGGTGGTTTCCTGATGATAAACGGGTGGCTGATAGTTCAGGCGAGTCTTGTTTCTGATGATAGACGGAGCCTGCTGTTGGTTTTGCTCATTGCGGATGCTATTTTCTGATGTGCGCAGGGGGTGCGTGCTGCAGTTGTGCTCACGGTTTGCTGCGGGGCCATGTTCTTCAGCAGCAGCAGCAGATGAAGAAATCTAGCAGTGCCTACCCCTAATTTTTGCATACACAAGCCACATCCACAGTAATGTAATTGTCAAGTTCTACTGATGGATCTGGCTAGCACTGTAACTTACTTCACCGACCGACATATTATGGGTCCCACATGCAGAATACGACGACCTCTCCTGCTCCTCCGAATCCTGAAACCAACCAGATCACACGAACCAAACCACCGCATCCTCCCCCGACCGGAGAGGAGCCTCACCGCCGGCGCCCATGGCGACACGCTACTTGATCGTGTCGCTGCCCGTGCAGTCGCCCGGCGCCACCGCCAGCTCCCTGTGGTCGCGCCTCCAGGACTCCATCTCCCGCCACTCCTTCGACACCCCGCTCTACCGCGTAAGCGATCCCCTCCGACCCGTCTCCTTCACCCGCCGGGATTTAATCTCGCGTAGCCTCACCGTCCGCGCAGTTCAACGTCCCGGATCTCCGCGTCGGCACCCTCGACTCGCTCCTCGCGCTCAGTGACGACCTCGTCAAGGTTCCCCGCACGATCTCGACCCCCTCTCCCCTCTCCAGCTGCCCCGGGGCACTAGCCTCTGATTCCGTGCCATCGTGTGTTTGTCTCTATATGTATACCCGCAGTCCAATGTCTTCGTGGAGGGCGTGTCACACAAGATCCGGAGGCAGATCGAGGACCTCGAGCGCGCCGGAGGGGTCGAGACCGGGACCCTCACCGTCGACGGCGTCCCCGTCGACACCTACCTCACTAGGTCTGCTGCAAACTGCCAACCCCATCTGATGGGTGCCCTGTTCAGCTTGAAAGCTTCTGTGTTGATCGCGCGCGCAGGTTCGTGTGGGATGAGGGCAAGTACCCCACAATGTCCCCTCTCAAGGAGATCGTCGGCAGCATACAGTCACAGGTTGCCAAGATCGAGGATGACATGAAGGTTTGTTTGCACGACTCCACTCCTCTTTGCACATTTACGCCAATTTGTTGCTGGGACCAAGGCTCATCGCTCTGTAGATATATGGCAAAACCAGAAACATATCCTGTGCAATCAATCATATTGGTGTAAACGGGTAATCCAGCAATCTGGTGCATCCAAATTAAAATCTAACGGTGACTGCTATTTTACATTTAACCTCTTCCTACCTCTTTTACATTTAACCTCTTCTATATGAAACCATTTGCACAGGATTATGTCAAAACCAATTCATTAGCTAGACTCGCAGATACCAGAAATTATATACACGGAGGGCTGGTCAAAAAGTTCCGATATATATGTATATGAACTGAACGTAGCTCATCTATTTAAGTTTCTTGAGGTCTAAAATTTGATGAAATGTAGGTTGCAAAGACAAAGAAAGTTTGTGTTTCTCAGCTAAAAATGCCATTTGGATCTCTGCCTGTGATTTTTTGCTTTGGCCTCAATTTTATGGCTCGTTTTTGCTATACTAATACATCTGGTCAATAACTTTTATGTTTTAGTTCACAACTCCTAAAAACGCTCTCTTCCCCAGGTTCGAGCATCGGAATATAATAATGTAAGGAGCCAGCTTAGTGCGATCAACAGGAAGCAAAGTGGGAGGTAAATTGCGCTGACATACTTTGTGTGTTCAGACTCTAGAGGAAGTGCTTGATTCCAAGACTATTTCCTTTCTTGTTTATTGTAAAAGGAACAGGAGAGCAGAAATGAATGGCTTACTCATTTTATCTGTTGCCTTTCCTATACTAATTAGTTTGGCCTTTTATTGTGTGAAAGCTTAGCGGTTCGTGATCTTTCCAATCTGGTAAAACCGGAGGATATGATCACCTCGGAACATCTCGTGACACTTCTTGCAATTGTTCCCAAGTACTCCCAAAAAGACTGGTTGTCAAGCTATGAGAAAATTGACACATTCGTGGTAAGGTTAAATTTTGGTTGCGCTTGTCTGCTTGTTAGAACCTCCCAAATTGACATATTTTTTCTTATAACTTTCCTTTTGAAGAGAATTGAATAATGTTTTAACTACCCTTAGGAGAATCTTTAATTAAAATCTGTCAAGGTTGTCTAAATTATGTTCCTGACTTCCTTCATTCCTTGTATAGTTATATTCATACCGGATTTGACTGCCCCCATTCATATGAGCTAACTGAAAATTTTATAGGTACCTAGGTCATCTAAAAAGCTCTATGAAGACAATGAATATGCTCTCTACACTGTAACACTGTTTGCTAAGGTTGTTGATAATTTTAAGGTCCGTGCTCGCGAGAAGGGTTTTCAGGTAAGGTTTCCTTGAGAGTCGTATGTTTACACTTTATATTAATCTGGCTATCCTTCTTTAGCCTTTTGTTATCCACTATAAGCTTTAATTTCATTTGATTCCAGGTCCGTGATTTTGAGTACAGTCCTGAAGCACAGGAAAGTCGGAAGCAGGAGATGGAGAAGCTACTGCAAGACCAAGAAGCCATGAGGACCACTCTTCTTCAATGGTGCTATGCCAGCTACAGCGAGGTACTTGTCTTTTCCTACATAATCTAGTGGTTTGAACGACAACTGTGTTTTCTTTCCTTAATGATCTTATTGATTACATCTCTGCTGTAAGTGTCAGTAATGTTGAATGGAAATTTTAGGCCATGTTTCTTTGGAAAGCCATTATGCTGTTAATGTTTCCCTATTATTATTGTCTTCATTTGCATTAGAATTTATATGTTTCTCGTATTAAAATTTTAAGTAAGGCCATGTTTCGTTGTGAGTCCTGGCTTTGTGTCATGCTGGAACTGCCTTTTGCTTTATGTTAATGTTTCACTGGTACAACCTTGATATTTATGGAAAAATTGATATGGCGGTAACACATTGATCACAAAGTGTTGAGCCAGATTAGGATGCATTGCAATTTGTTGGTTAGAGCTATGAATGGTAGGCCTTATTATGTTATTATAAGCTGTGCAGGATATGGATCTCTAATTCTTGGAAAGTCGTAGTAAAACAGAAAACCCGCTATCCTGCTTTTTCTTGCCTTTAGGGTTGTGAAACTCTTGAAATTTTACTGAGCCTTGGCTATGTTTTTCATATTGTCGTTGATGGTTGCTTCAGTAAACATGACCATAGTATTTTGAATCAAATGCTTTGTTGCTGTGGTTATATGGTTTGCTGAGTTGGTTTTTGCCTTCTTTCTCTTTCGTATGTCATTTCTTGCTTGTGAACTGTAACTATTACTGTACAGGTATTCAGTTCCTGGATGCACTTCTGTGCTGTGCGTGTCTTTGTAGAGAGTATCCTTAGATATGGTCTCCCTCCATCATTCCTGGTAATTTGCTGATGCTGTTGTTTATGATGGTAAATATTATACTTCCGTTTCTTGTCTGATCATATGTTTTGCATATCAGTCTGCTGTTCTTGCACCATCTACAAAGAGCGAGAAGAAAGTAAGGAGCATCTTAGAGGAGCTCTGCGGCAATGCCCATAGGTAATTCAGTGTTTCGGGGGGTGCGGTCCATTGGACTTTGAATCGCACGTTGGTGTTGTTTTCCACTAACACACACAACATTTGAAATGCAGTATTTATTGGAAATCCGAAGACGACGTAGGCGTCGCCGGTCTGGGAGGTGAAACAGAGGCGCACCCTTACGTCTCCTTCACCATAAATTTTGTCTGAGACCGGCATGTTCCTGGCCGTCTGCGGCCCAGGCAATATTTTCGAGCAGAACGGCCATAAATTCTTTGTTGATTTGTCGGTTCATGTGCTCCTGTAATTCACATCACAGAGAGACCAGCCGATCAATAATGTAGTTTCTGAGGACATGTTTGCCTGCAGGATTGCACCTTGGGAGCGCATTGTAAATGGCCTGGAACAGTTGTCTACTGGATTTGTTTATTTATTTACAATAAAAGCCATGTGAAAATAAGTAACTAAAATTTGGATTGTCAGTTGATGAAAAATGGAATGTGGAGCTAGCTAGGCTCTGGTTTTGTGGCGCAGCCGATTTTTTCCAGTGGAATGTGTACGTTCTGGTTCTGGAGAGCTTCCTATCCTACCGGCCAGGCCATCTATACCTTGAGCCCCTTGCAATTGAACATCACTAAACTGGGTGGCCAGAATAGATTGGCGTGTTTGGAACGCATGGCTGACAAATTGAACCCAAGTCCTATGGAATTTTCTCATTTCCCGAATTCTCGAGCCAAAGAGGAGCGAGCAGTACTGGATGCCGAGAACTGCCAGCCGTCGTCCCCGCGCCGCCGCGGCGTCCGGGCGTTTACACCACCCATGCACGCACGGACGAGGTACCCTTCGTCGTCGTCGTCGTCGCCGCCGCCGCCGCCGCCCGCTCCAAAACCAGAAAGCGGATGCCACTCCAAGGAAGGGCAGCTCCTTTCCACACTAGTCTCGCTCGGGCCGACAGCGATGTCTCCGTGCGCCTGCTCCTCCTCCTGCCGCTGCTCTTCCTCCTCGCGCGCGCTCACACCCACCTAACCTATAACCCGCTCCGCCTAGCTCCTTCCTACCCGTTACCTGCTGCGGAGCGGAGACGACGACCACTTCCACCTCCTCCCCCCTTCCGCACCCAATCCCATCCCCCTTTCCAAATTCCAATTTCCAGCAGGCCGCCCGCGATGCCCAAGCCGGCGACGGCGAACCGGCGCCGGAAGCGCGGCGGCGGCGGCGAGGGGGGCGCCGCCGATGAACAGGCCAGCAGCAAGAGGAGGCCCGCCACCAGCGTGCTCACCTCCCTGGACGTCAACGACGCCCCGCGCCCGGAGCTCCCCCTCTTCCAGCTGAGCCGGCCTCGCCAGCAGGCGGAACAGGACGACGAAGAGGAGGAGGTGACCGGTGGGGGCGGAGGAGGAGGAGCGGGGTCGTCGTTGTCATCCGCGGTCAACGGCCACGGGCAGAGCCCGCACCAGCAGCGGCGGCTGTGGGTCAAGGACCGGTCGCGCGCGTGGTGGGAGCAGTGCAGCAGCGCCGACTACCCGGAGGCGGACTTCCGGTCCGCCTTCCGGATGGGGCGCGCCACCTTCGCGATGCTGTGCGACGCGCTGGGCGCGGCCGTGGCCAAGGAGGACACCGCGCTCCGCGCCGCCATCCCCGTCCGGCAGCGCGTGGCGGTGTGCGTGTGGCGGCTCGCCACGGGGGAGCCGCTCCGCCTCGTGTCCAAGCGCTTCGGCCTCGGCATCTCCACCTGCCACAAGCTGGTCCTGGAGGTCTGCGCCGCCATCCGGGGCCTCCTGATGCCGCGCTTCCTCCGCTGGCCCGATGACGCCGCCGCCGAGGCGTTCAAGTCCCGGTTCCAGGCGGAGTCCGGGATCCCCAGCGTGGTGGGCGCCATCTACACCACCCACATCCCCATCATCGCGCCCAAGGTGTCGGTGACCGCCTACTTCAACCGCCGGCACACGGAGCGCAACCACAAGACGTCCTACTCCATCACGCTGCAGGGGGTGGTGGGCCCCGACGGCGCCTTCACCGACGTCTGCATCGGCTGGCCCGGGTCCATGCCCGACGACCAGGTGCTGGAGCGGTCGGCGCTGCAGCAGCGCGCGGCGGCCGGGATGATGGCGGGGTCCTGGGTGGTGGGCGGCGTCAGCTTCCCGCTCACGGAGTGGGTGCTGGCCCCCTACGCGCAGGCCAACCTGACGTGGGCGCAGCACGCCTTCAACGAGAAGGTGGCTGAGGTCCGGCGCGTCGCCGTGGACGCCTTCGCGCGCCTCAAGGGCCGGTGGGCGTGCCTGCAGAAGCGCACGGAGGTGAAGCTGCAGGACCTCCCGGTGGTGCTGGGCGCCTGCTGCGTGCTGCACAACATCTGCGAGTCGCGCGGGGAGGGCATGGACCCCGCGCTCCGATGCGACATCGACGACGACGAGACGGTGCCGGAGAACCCCGTGCGGTCGGACGGCGCCACCAAGGCTAGGGACGACATCGCGCACAACCTGCTCCACAGCGGACGAGCCGGCACCAAATTCTTCTGAATTCTCTCAGTCGGTTCGTTCGTTCCATCAGATTCTTCTACTATTTTGCTGCTGCTACTCTGTCTCCCGACTCCCTCTCCTTTCATTGGATTGGAACCGTCCATGGAATTGATCATTCGTTGGGTTGTTTGAACTGTACTGGGAAGTGGGAAGATCACCCGCAATCCGTCATCCTCATCCTCGTAGAACGCTGAACACAAGGAGAGAAAGGTAAATCAAAGACAAAGAGTGGGTTGGGTTTGCTTTTGATCATAGGATTTTTAATCTAGTAGCACGTGCTACAGTTGTGGAACAAACCCCAAGAGCCAAGTCAAAGAAACAGCAACCAGAAGCAGCAGCACATCTCAATCCGTGCGTTTTCCTTGTGTTTTACCCATGGCATTGGTATCATCATGTAGCTCCTCGTCAAAACAACATTGGACTAGTTATTTGCTCTAGGCTATCTTCAACGGGCATAAAACAGTGTTTTGTATCACCATATCGCCAAACTGCCGCGTTACCGATCGGACCGACCCGATCGATATTCACTGGTCGTTAACAATAACATATTTGGATGAGCTGGTCGAACCGGACGTTAATGACTGACTTTCGATTTTTATTTATGAATTATTTATTTTTATGTTTAAGTTATGTATTTTTATTTACAAAATATGTATTTTTTTTTATTTTTATGTTTGATTCATGTAGTTTCTAAATGTTTTTATGAATTATGTAATGTTATTCGTTTAACTTTTTAAGAATTAAGTAAACAAATGCATTTGTATGAGCTATACGTAATTAAGTGGATGAAATTACATAATTCATAACAATACTTAAAAAATTCATGTTCAAACATAATAATATAAAATATATAATTTATGAATAAAATTCCATTACTTAAGCATAAAATAAATAATAAATAGACCATGAATAAAATCCAATTTATAGATTGGAATCTAGTTTTTAAAATTTTAATACTTTTTTTTAGATTTTTGTACTTGCAAGTAGTTTTAAAAAGAAAGCTAGTTGACGTAGTGCACGTGTGAACCAATTAAAACATGTAACTAAAGTCAGTCGTTAATGATCGATTCAGCCAATGCAATGGTTGATATCGATCGGCATGGACCGGTTTGTCTCCAACATGGTCGATACACGGTTGGTAGAGCCACCGACCGATCGAACTGACCACGGTCTGAACCGATGTGGATGATAGCGATCACAAGTCAGCAGTTGCTATTGATGCGCCTTGTTGCGAGCCTCACTATGTGAGTAGTTCATGTATCCCTAACAGCACAGGACCAGTTCAAGTGATGCAAATAGGTTCTGAAGATGGGTTTGGATGGAGAAACGAGTTGTTGTCTGACTTGTGCGTTTGGATCAATTTTCATATCTATAGGTTTGTTAATGGACATAAATCTATACCCGACGGATTTATGGGTGTGTGTTTGTTCCTACATTACCTAAACCTGTAAACCGTGAGTTTTTTAAACCCGACCAAATCTAGTGCATATTGTCATTTTATTTTATAAACTAACAAAGACTTGTTATCTCCTCATTTACTTCCTAATTTTTATCATATGGTGAATGTATAAATAGTTGGTGAGATTGTTGGTTGGTTGCTATTATAATTTTTACTAGCGTTATATATGTGGTTGATGGATAACTTAGTGTAAGGTCACTCGATTATACAACTTATTATTTATATTTTATTCTCTCTGCTAATAATTTTTATACCAAATCATGAACTCGTTGTTTATCACATAAATTCTGGACCATGATCTCATTAATCATTACGATACTTATTGATTACTAGAAGAACTAGCATATTAGAGATGAAACCCGTGGGTAACCTGTGAGTACCCGCTAATCCGATGAATACGGGTTTGGATAAAATTTTAAATCCGTTATGGATACGAGTTTTTAAATGGGTATAGATATTTTTTAGTGGTATAAGTTTGAGATTGCAAAATTCGACGGTTTTGTACCGTTGCCGTCCCTGGGATTTGGTTTTGGTAAAAGCCCATTTCCGTGCAAGACTGACGGGTGTGAACCATTTGACATTCACTGGTGTTGTGCTGTACCTGTCCTTTCCGAGGTGACGAACGATGTTTGCTGAATTCCTCGGCCGCTCGGCCGGTTTGGGTCTGTTTACCATTTCGACAACCGACTTTTCATAGACAAATATTTTTAATGTGACGAAGGAAAATATTTTTAATGTTACGTGGAACTAAACACCCTCATAAAAAGTTGATGTTGCTACAGACAACCTAGGATCGACTCATTGAAGTCTGCAAGAACGTGTTCAACGGTTCACCTATAAAGTTAAAAAAACACTGTTTTATATTATATAATATATTGTTCGTATAGTGAAGTTTGAATATAGGTATAAAGATGGTAAACTGCTGAAGATAGACTAAACCGTCTCATACTATGTATTTAAATATATTTCGAGATGATTTTCTTCCTCTACATATATCAGCTGTATGTTTTAAAACATCATCTAAATAAAGACATGTCATACGTACAAGGGATATCAGGCTCACAAATGCACAAACTCGGTCTAGTTTCTTTCTAACAACTAACACTAGCGCGTTTTTTTACATACTTCATCAGCCACGATCCTTCCCATGCTCAACTGCATACATGCACACAAAAAAAAACTACTTGCATGTTCAACCGTTGGTTATTGGATGGAGGGACCAAATCGAGTTTCTGCATTTGTGCACCATACTTGTCTTGTGCATAAGATACATCCCCTCATCTAAATATAGAGGATTTGACTCTGCGCTTTATATATAGAGTTGTTCTTCTCTCCTCTATCTATTTATACGTTTTACACAGTGGATTAAGCAAAGCTAAAATGGAAATATATTAGGTGCAAATGAACCTATGATACAGAACCGTGCAAACCAATACAAGAATACAGGTGGGAGGGCATTTTTTGAAATATTATATTTCTAATCAACCCTTCCACCTCTTTTACATATATTAAAAAAAAATCATCCAACGTCTATTCTTATGTTGGTTTGCACTTTATATGTTCTCAACTAAACTATCTATAAATAGTTAATTGTATGATAAATACGTACATACAAAATATAAAATATAGATCAAATATATCTCTAATATGAATATTTCTCTACTAATATAATGCATGAGTTTCTCCATACATGTGTCATCTCTTTCCTTCCAGCTTTCTTATGCACAGTAAGATTTGAACCTTGGTAGTTAGCTCTATGTTCACACTCACCAACTAACACCATACACATGTTTTTATATTTTATATTATATACTCAGGTGTAATATAGATATTTTTATAAAAAATAGAAAAAACTTGGTCTACACTAGACCAAGCATGCCACGTCACACCTAAGATCCAAACACGACACACTAATCAAGCCAAGTCGGCATGGGCCTATTGGACAACGGGTCAGACTAAACCTTGTCGGGCATCGAGCCACCTAGCAGATCTGGCCTATTTAGACATACTAGTCGGTTGCCCGTGTGTTGCGACGGCTCACAACAATATTCACGTAAACTATCCACTAAAAAGATCTCATTATTTTTTATTTATTGTCTCCACTCTTCACATAATATTTTTTGATTTGACTAACTGATGTTGTTGTTTATTGCATCTAATATGTCTTGGTACAACATGACCAATGAAGGGAGCGATTAGAAGAGAGTTCACAACGATTGACTGAACGAACAAATATTATAGAATGACATAATTTCACCATACAAAGACGAAATAAGAGGAAGTTTGTGAGCTCAAGTTTCTAAAATAAGTCACATGAACTCAAACTTATAAAAAAGATAGATCAAAAAATGGAGTGGTTGCTAAAGTCAGGCATCAATAAAAATTGGATGCGCTCCATTCAAATTATGGTACTTCGTAGCAAGTACTAATGTTTAAAACCAACAAATAACCTTTCCTTTTACTGTTAGCGTGACAAATCATTGTTGCTCCATCCAATTTAGCAATCTCAAACACCATGGAGTCCATTGCGCCAAGGTGGTCTCAAAAACGACCTAATGCATGCAAGAGCCAATAACACAAGGGACAAACACCCTGTGGTAGTGCCCGCATGGATCTCCAAATCCTAACACATATTTTTTGTAGGATCCATGAGCCATATGAGAAGAACACAAACCATGTGCAGATAATAAATAAAGTATTAACACACCCAAATTATGTTTAGTCCTTAGCACAACAAAAAACTAACACCCAAAACAACAAAGGAACAACACAATAATTCTTGCAATGACAGAAGGATGGATGACAGGTACATAGAAGCAGTAGAAGCATACCAAGTCGACACCGTGGTAAGGGAAAGACCATGTAGATAGGCGATGCCGAGCCATCGAACAGTTACCATAGGCAGCATATCAGAGACCCCCATCTCTCGCCTCCCCACTTCCAAGGTTTCGTAGAGCAGAAAGGGAAGGAAAGAGGTGGGCATACATGTTCATTGCCGGAGAAGGACACGACGAAGACCTGGGCATCTGGAGGCGACATAAAGTATACCGCTAGATACATATAGGGAGAGAGCACGAAAGCGGAGAAAGAAGCCCAGCTGGAGCAGCTCCAAACCGAAAGGCACCCGCACCATGCGTCAGTCCGAGAAGGGCGAGAGAATGCGAGTGCCTTCCTAGACCTAGACCCACCGAGGCGACACACCACCACCACCAACTTAGTAGCATATGTCGACTGCTGGCATGCTATGGGCCTTATTTGTCCAATATCTCAGACCTGGACTCCTCATCTCTAAGATAACCTAAGTGTGGCAAGCGCCACCATGTCCTCATTAGCGGCACACAGAAAGAAAGGCCAGGAGCAAGACCTAGTCGCCCCGTACCCACGTCGACGAGCCTCGGTCGGCTCGTGGCTGCGACCGTGGGCGGGGCAGTAGGTTGGGGAGGAAGAACATGGCGAAGGCCGGGAAAACGGACGGGATGTCCGATGATGGCAAAAATGATGGTGCGCGCATGCTGTGAAACATCCTTGTGGACGTGCAATAGCCACGCAGGTCGATGTCAGGGTTGGCGTCGGATGAATACAGGGAGGAGGCACCTGCTCCCACGCCCTCTGCTGAGAATGGGGTGGCGTGGAGACGGATACATAAGGGGAGAGAGAGAAGAAGGCAGGATGACGAACGAGGTGGCGGAAACTGAGGCGAGGACCATCATTATCGTGCGGAGGTATAGATGTCCAAATGGGTCGTGTCTGGAGGGCCGACCCGAGGCACGACCCATTTAATAGTGCCTGGGCGAGCCCGACACGAGTGTCGTGCCGTGCTTGGGCCGTAGCCTCGGCCCGTAGTGCTGGCCTGACCCAACACGATTATTTTTTTATTTTATAAAAAAATTATATATACATATATACAATTTATATTCAATATAAAAATATCTGAGCATGATGTTCTACTGGTTAGATGACTTCATCTAGTGTCTCTCGCCCTGATGGATTCTTCCATCACCATCAGGGCGTGGGTTCGAACCCCACCTCCTGCACCACTTTTTTAACATTTTACTCTGATTTAACCAAATTGCCCGACGGACTAATGGGCCGGCCCCGCACAGTCAGCAGGTCGGCGTGCCATGCCTAGGCCAGAGCAGTGGCCCATAGGCATCGGGCCCGTGCCGGGCCGCCATTTGGCCATCTATATGTGAAGGTGTGTTTTGGACCGTGGAGGTTGATTGCGCGGAGGGGACGAGCGCGCAGTGGGTTAATTTGAAATAGATGTGAGGAGTTGTTTGTAAAATTATAACACGGGACGACCGTTGAAGCTAGTGCTTTAAGTATAGTAGAGATATATCCATACACCAATGATGTGACCATATAGGCACCATCGCAATCGAGACGATGGTCCATGTAGCCGTGGTTATAAGAGGTGAGTGCAGC
The DNA here is from genome assembly GCA_029449295.1 of Zea luxurians. NCBI lineage: Eukaryota > Viridiplantae > Streptophyta > Magnoliopsida > Poales > Poaceae > Zea > Zea luxurians. The sequence continues at coordinate 39,688,415 of JAOPSE010000027.1, read as the reverse complement.
GAAGCTGTCAGGTCATCGATTGAGATATATAGGTTTTCGGTTTGGTAAATCTAGGATTAGATTGATTCAAGATTGTTGTTGTTTGATTGAGAAGGGGAGGGACGTCGATGTAGACAGATGTCGTGGCGCCGCTGCCCCATGCATGTAAGGCTTGAAGTCATGAGGACTCAATCTCAAGCAGGACCCACCACCACCACCACCCTCTGAAACCGCTCAGGACTTTCGATGCTCATTGTAAAGGTTTGAAATGTGTTTGAATGACTATCTTATTTAAATAAGGTCTACTTATATGATATTTGTAAATCGTAGCGATGCATGGAGATCTAACTAGTAACATATAAAAAAAGAGATATAGGAGGCCGCCGCTAAAGAAATGAGATATAACGGAGAGAACCTTTTAGATGGTTTGTAAAGGAGAAATATAGCAGGTATGGCGAGTTGTTTTCCTTTTCTTTTGTTTTGCATGCACGAGTGTGGCTCATTGATATGAACAGATCTAGAACATAGGCGTGGCTTTCATAGAGGAAAAATTTTGTATAACTGGCTGCCTGTAGAGATGTAGCCCTATAGCCTGCTTCGGGTTTATGACATGTATGCATCTACCAATAATCATGGGGTGTTTAAAAATAAAGTATTTTCTAGAGTTTTGAGGCACAACCATGGTATTGGAGAATACCATATTATTTTTTGCCAAGAGGTGTTGGACTGTGAAAGGGAAATGACCTCAATATTCTCTATAATCGATTTTGGTGTTTGACATCCATCACAAACTATATGGACTAACTAGTTTGCCTAGTGGATGTTTTTTCTCAGGTGCATAAAGTTCACATAAACAAACAAAGAAAATGACTTGGGGAATTCTACACGGTTGGAGCAAAACAGCATTGGCGCAGCCTGTGGCGCACCAGACACTGTCCGGTGCCATGCTGAAGCATCTCGCGAACTGGCCGCTCTCGGGTTTTCTCAGAGCTCGTCCACTAAAATTCATTGGACTGTCCGGTGCACCACCGGACTGTCCGATGAGACAACGGAGCAATGGCCAACTTCGCCCAACGGTCGACTGCGCGACTGCACGCACAGCTGCAGTACAAGAAGTTAGAAGACAGTCTGCGACGACAGGTCACACCGGACTGTCCGGTGCCGCAAGAAGACAGAAGACTTCAACGGTCAATAGCTCCAAACCCCAACGGTCGGCTAACGTGGCATTCACCAGATAGTGAACAATGCAGTGTCCGGTGCACCACCGGATTGTCCGGTGTGCCCATCGACAGCAACAACTATAATAGTGGTTGGGGCTATAAATACCCCCAACCACCACCATTCAAGCCATCCAAGAATTGCAACTTCCTCATTCAATACTAGAGCAAAAGAATAGACTCCAAAGACACAATGAAAGCATCAAAACCTCTCCAAGCTCCAAAATCAAGTCAAGTTATCAAAAGTGCTTAGTGACTTGAGAGAGGGTGATTTGTGTTTGTTTTGTTGCTCTTGTTGCTTGGTTGCTTTCTTCTTCTCATTCTAAACTTCTCAAGTGTTTTGTAAAGCAAGCAAGAGACACCTAATTGTGTGGTGATCCTTACGGGGTCTTAGTGACCTGTGTGATTAAGACAAAGCACTCGACCAGTCTAAGTGACCGATTGAGAGAGGGAAAGGGTTGGAATAGACCCGGCCTTTGTGGCCTCCTCAACGGGGAGTAGGTTCCTTAGAACCGAACCTCGGGAAACAAATCATTGTATTCATTTGTGTTGATCTTAATCACTCGATTTGTTTCTTCCCTCTCCTCTCTCTAAAGTTCTCTTACTCATATTGTTTTGAGTTAGCTCCAAAAGTTATCCGCATTGATTGAGCAACTCATAGCAAGGAGAACTATCTTCCGCTCTCTGAAATCAATATTATTTATCTCTAACCCTAACCCCATGGAAAGTGTGTGTTCAAAGTTTATAAATTTTAGGTTTTGCCTATTCACCCCCCTCTAGGCGACTTCAATTGGTATCAGAACCCGGTGCTTCATTAGAGTTTAACAACTCGAAGTGATGTCGGGAGAACACGCTAAGAGGGAAATGGTGACCGGGGAAAAGGTCGGATCTTCGGGAAAGAAGATCGAAGAAAAGAACTCCATCGAAGGAGGCCGGTGACAAGAACAAGGAGCACAAGGAGGAATCCACCGGCTCCATCAAGTCACATAGGAAGGGTGACAAGAAGAAAAAGAAAATGAAGAAGGTCGTCTACTTCGAGATCGATTCTTCCTCACCTTCCACATCCGGCGCCGAGTCCACATCTTCGAAGCGCCAAGAGCGTAAGAAATATAGTAAGATGGCTCTTCGCTATCCTCGCATTCCTAAACACGCTTCTTTACTTTTTGTACCCCTAGGTAAACCACCATATTTTGATGGTGAAGATTATTGCATGTAGAGTAATAAAATGAGGCACCATCTAACCTCACTCCACGAAAGTATATGGGATATTGTTGAGTTTGGTGTGCAGGCACCACAAGTGGGCGACGAGGACTACGACTCTGATGAGGCCGCCCAAATAAGGCACTTTAACTCCCAAGCCACCTCTATACTCCTCGCTTCCTTGTGTCGAGAGGAGTAGAACAAGGCATAATGGTTGAAGAGTGCCAAAGAAATTTGGAACGTCCTCAAAACAGTGCATGAAGGGGACGAGATGACCAAAATCACCAAGCGCGAAACGATCAAGTGAGAACTCTGTCGATTTGTCCTCAACAAAGGAGAGGAGCCACAAGCAATGTACAACCAGCTCAAGACGATGGTCAACCAAGTCCGCAACCTCGGGAGCACCAAGTGGGATGACTATGAAATGGTCAAGGTTATTCTAAGATCTCTTGTTTTTCGCAATCCCACTCAAGTTCAATTAATAAGTGGAGATCCTAAATATAAACAGATGTCTCCCGAGGAGGTAATTGGCAAGTTTGTGAGCTTTGAACTTATGATCAAAGACTCCAAACATATTGTCAACTTGGAGCAAGGCGCCACCTCCACACCCGAGGTGCAACCCGTTGCGTTCAAAGCAACATAAGAGAAGAAGGCAGAGTCTACACCAACAAGTAGACTTCCAATCGACGCCTCCAATCTCGACAACGAGGAGATGGCTCTTATCATTAAGAGCTTCCAGCAAATTGTCAAGCAAAGGAAGGGGTAGTACTACAAACCCCGTTCCAAGAGAGTTTGCTACAGGTGTGGTAAGTCCGGTCATTTTATCACTAAATGTCCATATACAAGTGATAGTGACAGGGACGATGACAAGAAAGGGAAGAAGAAGATGGAGAAGAAAAGATATTACAACAAGAAGAAGGGTGGTGACGGGCACATGGGGCGGGAATGGGACTCTGACGAAAGCTCCACTGACTCCTCCGACGAGGACGTTGCCAACATCGCCCTCAATAAAGGCCTTCTCTTCCCCAGCGTCGGCCACAAATGCCTCATGGCTATGGACAACAAAATGAAGAAGGTACATTCTAGAGATACCCCCAAATACACTACTTCCGATGATGAGGGTAGCTCTAGTGATGATAATGATGATTTGACTTCTCTTTTTGCAAACTTTATCAAAGATCAAAAGAAGAAGATTAATGAATTGATAGAAACCATTAACAAGAAGGATGATATCTTGGAATGTCAAGAGGACTTGCTCGTTAAGGAAAATAAAAAATTTGTTAAGCTAAAGGATGCTTATGCTCATGAAGTAGAAAAATGTGAAAACTTGTCTAAAGAGCTTGATATTTGCAATGACTCAATTTCTTGTCTTAGAACTGAAAATGCTAGTTTAATTGCTAAGATTGAAGAATTGAATACTTGCAATGTTTCTACATCTACTATTGAACATGCCACTATTTGCACTAGATGTAGAAATGTTAATATTGATGCTATGAATGATCACCTTGCTATGATTAAAGAACAAAATGATCACATAGCTAAATTAAATGCTAAAATTGTCGAGCATGAACTAGAGAATGAAAAATTTAAATTTGCTCGTAGTATGCTCTATAATGGGAAACACCCTGACATTAAGGATGACATTGGCTTACAACAAGGGAGCCAAATCAACATCAAGCTTAATGCCCCTAAGAACAGACTTCCTAATTTTATTAAGGGCAAGGCTTCCATGGTTCAGGATAGGGAAGGTTACATTTTATATCATGAAAACTATCCTTAGCACAAAATTAAAAGAATTCATGCTAGAACATCTCATTCTGTTTCTCACCATGCTTATATGTATAGTAATGAGGCTTCTAGCTCTAGGCATACAACTCATATCAAAATGCCTAAGAAAAAGATTATTGATGCATCCAATGAGCATAGCATTTCATTCAAAACTTTTGATGCATCATTTGTGCTCACTAACAAATCAGGCAAGGTAGCTGCCAAATATGTTGGGGGCAAACACAAAAGTCCCAAGACTTATGTTTGGGTACCCAAGGTGCTTGTTTCTAATGTGAAAGGACCCAAGACCGTTTGTGTACCTAAGAACAAGGCCTAAACTTGTTTTATAGGTTTATGCATCCGGCGGGACAAGTTGGATAATCGATAGTGGATGCACAAACCACATGACAGGGAGAAAAGGACGTACTCATATGAGTAAAACGATGATCCCCAAAGAGCAATCACATTCGGGGATGGAAATCAAGGTTTGGTCAAAGGTTTGGGTAAAATTTCTATATCTTCTGACCATTCCATTTCTAATGTTTTTCTTGTAGATTCTTTAGATTACAACTTGCTTTCTGTTTCTCAATTATGTAAAATGGGTTACAATTGTCTTTTTACTGATGATGGTGTTACTGTCTTTAGAAGAAGTGATGATTCAATAGCTTTTAAGGGAGTGTTAGATGGTCAGCTATATTTAGTTGTTTTCAATGATAACAATGCTGAACTAGACACTTGCTTAATTGCTAAGACTAATATGGGCTGGCTCTGGCATCGCTGACTTGCTCATGTTGGGATGAAGAATCTTTACAAGCTTCTAAAGGGGAGAACATTTTAGGACTAACAAATGTTCATTTTGAGAAAGACATGATTTGTAGCGCATGTCAAGCAGGGAAGCATGTTGGAGCACATCATCCAGACAAGAACATCATGACGACCGGGAGACCGCTTGAGCTACTGCACATGGATCTATTCGGCCCGATCACTTACATAAGCATCGGCGGGAGTAAATATTGTCTTGTTATTATGGATAATTATTCTCGCTTCACTTGGGTGTTCTTTTTGCAGGAAAAATCTCAAACCCAAGAGACCCTAAAGATATTCTTGAGATGGGCTCAAAATGAGTTCAGATTGAGAATCAAGAAGGTTAAAAGCGACAATGGAATGGAGTTCAAGAACTCTCAAATTGAAGGATTTCGTAAGGAGGAGGGCATCAAGCATGAGTTCTCTTCTCCCTACACACCGCAACAAAAAGGTGTTGTAGAGAGAAAGAATAGAACTCTCTTGGATATGGCGAGGACCATGCTTGATGAGTACAAGACACCGGATCTGTTTTGGGCGGAGGCGATTAACACCGCTTGCTACTCCATCAACCGTCTCTACCTTCACCGAATCCTCAAGAAAACATCATATGAACTCCTCATCGGTAAAAAGCACAATGTTTCCTATTTTAGAGTCTTTGGGAGCAAATGCTTTATTCTTATTAAAAGAGGTATATGTTCTAAATTTGCTCCTAAAGTGGTAGAAGGTTTTTTACTTGGTTATGAATCAAACACAAGGGCATATAGAGTCTTCAATAAGTCCACTGGATTAGTTGAAGTTTCTTGTGACATTGTGTTTGATGAAACTAATGGCTCCCAAGAGGAGCAAGTTGATCTTGATGAATTAGATGATGAAGAGGCTTCGTGCGTCACACTAAGAAACATGTCCATTGGGGATGTGTCCAAAAGAATCCAAAAAGCCTTCACAATTACAAGATCAACCATCATCTTCCATACAAGCATCTCCACCAACTTAAAATGAGGAAATGGCTCAAGAGGACGAGGATCAAGATCAAGACGATGAGCCACCTCAAGAGGAGGACATTGATCAAGGAGGAGATGAAGATGATCAAGACAAGGAAGATGATCAAGAAATTCAGGATGAAAGACCACCGCACCCAAGAGTCCACCAAGCAATTCAAAGAGATCACCCTGTCAACTCCATACTTGGTGACATTCACAAGGGGTAACCACTAGATCTCGAATTGCTCATTTTTGTGAACATTACTCTTTTGTGTCTTCTATTGAGCCATACATGATAGAGGATGCACTAAGAGATCCGAACTGGGTGGTGGAGGAGCTCAACAACTTCACAAGGAATGAGGTATGACATTTAGTTCCACGTCCTAACCAAAATGTTATAGGTACCAAGTGGGTATTCCACAACAAACAAGATGAGCATGGTGTGGTGACTAGGAACAAAGCCCGACTTGTTGCCAAAAGATATTCACAAGTTGAAGGTTTGGATTTTGATGAAACCTATACACTCATAGCTAGGCTTGAGTCAATTTGTATATTACTTGCCTATGCTACTTACCATGGCTTTAAGTTGTATCGAATGGATGTGAAATGTGCTTTCCTCAATGGTCCTATCAAGGAAGTGGTGTATGTTGAGTAACCTCCCAACTTTGAAGATAGTGAGTATCCTTCACATGTTTATAAGATCTCAAAGGCGCTTTGTGGGCTCAAACAAGCCCCAAGAGCTTGGTACGAATGCCTGAGAGACTTTTTTTATCGCTAACGGTTTTAAAGTCGGAAAAGCTGATCCTACTCTCTTCACTAAAACAATTGACAAAGACTTGTTTATATGCCAAACTTATGTTGGTAATATTATTTTTGGGTCTACTAACAAGTCATCTTGTGAAGACTTTAGTAGAATTATGATACAAAAATTTGAGATGTCCATGATTGGGGAGTTGAAGTATTTCCTTGGATTTCAAATCAAGCAACTTCTAGAGGGCACCTTCATTTGCCAAACAAAGTACATTCAAGATATTCTCAAGAAGTTTAGAATGAAGAATGTTAAGCCCATCAAGCCTCCTATGGGAACAAATGGGCATCTCGACCTCGACACTAGAGGTAAATCTGTAGATCAAAAGGTATACCGGTCGATGATAGGATCTCTACTCTATTTATGTGCTTCACGACCGGATATTATGCTTTCGTTATGCATGTGTGTAAGATTCTAGGCTGACCTAAGAAAGTCTACCTAAGGGTCGTGAAAAAAATCATGAGATATTTAGTTTACACTCCTAAGTTTGGGCTATGGTACCCCAAGGGATCTACCTTTGATCTAATCGGGTATTCTGATGTTGATTATGCTAGATGCAAGTTTGATAGAAAGAGTACATGAGGGACTTTCTTCTCACTAATGGATTTAAAGTCAGAAAAGCTGACCCTGCTCTCTTGACTAAAACAATTGCTAAAGAATTGTTGATATGCCAAATTTATGTTGATGATATTATCTTTGGGTCTACTAACAAGTCATCTTGTGAAGAATTTAGTAGGATTATGATACAAAAATTCGAGATGTCTATGATGGGGGAGTTGAAGTATTTTCTTAGATTCCAAATCAAGCAACTCCAAGAGGGCACTTTCATTTGTCAAACTAAATACATTCAAGACATACTCAAGAAGTTTGGAATAAAGAATACCAAACCCATCAAGACACCCATGGGAACAAATGGGCATCTCGACATCGACATGGGAGGTAAATCCATTGATCAAAAGGTAATATCGGTCGATGATAGGTTCTTTACTCTATTTATGTGCTTCACGACCGGATATTATGCTTTCCGTATGCATGTGTGCAAGGTTCCAAGCAAATCCTAAGGAAGTTCACCTTAGGGTCATGAAAAGAATCATGAGCTATTTAGTTTACACTCCTAAGTTTGGGCTATGGTATCCCAAGGGATCTACCTTTGATCTAATCAGGTATTCCGATGTTGATTATGCTGGATGTAAAATTGATAGGAAGAGCACATCAGGGACTTGTCAGTTTCTAGGAAGATCCCTGGTGTCTTGGGCTTCAAAGAAACAAAACTCAGTAGCTCTATCAACTGCTGAAGCCGAGTATATTGCTGCTGGACATTGTTGTGCACAATTACTTTGGATGAGGCAAACCCTTAAGGACTATGGCTACAAGTTGAGCAAAGTCCCTCTCCTATGTGATAATGAGAGTGCAATCCGCATGGCGGATAATCCCATTGAACACAGCCGCACTAAGCACATAGACATCCGGTATCACTTCTTGAGAGATCACCAACAGAAGGGGGATATCAAAATTTCTTATGTTAGCACCCACAACCAATTAGCCGATATCTTCACTAAGCCCCTGGATGAAAAGTCTTTTAGCAAGCTTAGGAATGAACTCAATATCCTCGATTCTCGAAACTTTGATTCAAATCTCGCACACATTGCTTATTTATATATCTTTGATCATGTCTCTTTCATTTGATACAAATGCATATTTCTTATTCTTCTTGTGCCAAGGCTAAGTCTAATGTGCTTCCAAGTGTATTACTATCCTTAGTCTTAGATTGAAAGGGAAATGGAGTAATCGGCAAAGGCAAGGCATCCACTACGACTCTGTCAGTATCATTTATCCTTTGCCCTCCTCATGTATTTACTTTCATATCTTGTACAAGGCCTCTAGTTCTCTTCGTTTTTGGCACTTAATGCCAAAGGGGAGAGAGTAATAGACCCAAAGCAAAAGGACCACACCACCACCCTGTTTTCTAAAACCTTTTTCAAAAAGGGGGAAAGAAAGGGGGAGAGATTATTCAAAAGATTTGCAAAAACCCTCTTGACAGTTAAGGGGAGGACTTCATCAGGGGAGCTTTTATTTAGCCAAAGGAAAAGCATTTGAAACAGGGGGAGAATTTTCAAAAACTTGAAAAATGCTTTTAGAAATCATATTCTTATACCATTGGCTAATTGCAAAAGAACTTGAAAAGACTTTTGCAAAAGATTTGCAAAAACAAGCTAAGGGGTGCAAATATGGTCCGAAATGTTAAACTAGATCAAAGCAACCATATATGTTTAAAACTGCTCTCATTTCAAAGTAACTTATGCACATCTGACAAAATGCAAACTAGATACATTTCTACACTTTATATTTGATTTGGTTTGTGTTGGCATCAATCACCAAAAAGGGGAAGATTGATAGGGAAATGGTCTCAACATTTCCTATAATCGATTTTGGTGTTTGACATCCATCATAATCCATATGGACTAACTAGTTTGCCTAGTGGATGTTTTTTCTCAGGTGCATAAAGTTCACATAAACATACAAAGAAAATGACTTGGGGAATTCTACACGGTTGGAGCAAAACAACATTGGTGCAATTTGTGTCGCACCAGACACTGTCCGGTGTGCACCGGACACTATCTGGTGCCCAGGCTGAAGCACCTCGCGAACTGGCCGCTCTTGGGTATTCTCAGAGATCATCCACTAAAATTCATCGGACTGTCCGGTGCACCACCAAACTGTCCAATGAGACAACAGAGCAATGGTCAACTTCGCCCAACAGTCGACTGCGCGACTGCACGCGCAGTCTGCAGTACTAGAAGTCAGAAGACAGTTTGCGACGACAGGTCGAACCGGACTGTCCGGTGTGCCACCGGACTGTTTGGTGCCGCAAGAAGACAGAAGACTTCAACGGTCAATAGCTCCAAACCCCAACGGTCGGCTGACATGGCACTCACCAGACAGTGAACAGTGCAGTGTCCAGTGCACCACCGAACTGTTTGGTGTGCCCATCGACAGCAACGACTGGAATAGTGTTTGGGGCTATAAATACCCTCCAACCACCACCATCCAAGCCATCCAAGCATTGCAACTTTCTCATTCAATACTAGAGCAAAAGAATGCACTGCAAAGACACAATCAAAGCATCAAATCCTCTCCAAGCTCCAAAACCAAGTCAAGTGATCAAAAGTGCTTAGTGACTCGAGAGAGGGTGATTTGTGTTTGTTTTGTTGCTCTCGTTGCTTGGTTGCTTTCAGAAAGTCACCTAGAGGGGGGCTGAATAGGTGAAACCTGAAAATTATAAACTTCGAACAAACATTATGCCCGGGGGTTAGTGTTAGAAATAATTCAGAGTGCGAATGATAGTTCTCCTTGCTAGGAGTTGCTCAATCAATGCGGATAACTTTGAGAGCGAACTCAAATCAATATGAGCAAGGGAACTTTTAGAGAGAGGAAAGAAGGGAAAACAAATCAAGTGGAGATCAACACAAATGAACATGGTGATTTTTTTACCGAGGTTCGGTTCTAAAGAACCTAGTCCTCATTGAGGAGGCCATAAAGGCCGGGTCTATTCCAACCCTTTCCCTCTCTCAATCGGTCACACAGACTGGTCGAGTGCTCTTCCTTAATCACTTAGGTCACTAAGACCCCACAAGGATCACCACACACTTAGGTGTCTCTTGCTAGCTTTACAAAGCACTTAGAAGAATTAGAATGGGAAGGAGAAAGCAATCCAAGCAACAAGAGCAACAAAAGAAACACAAAACACCCTCTCTCAAGTCACTAAGTAATTGAGTTGATTTTGAGGCTTGGAGAGGATTTGATCTTTTGGATGTGTCTTGGAGTGAATGCTTTTGCTCTTGTATTGAATGTGGAGTTCAGAAAACTTGGATGGCTTGAATGGTGGTGGTGGGGGTATTTATAGCCCCAACCACTATTCTAGCCGTTGCTGTCGATGACACATCGGACAGTCTTGTGGTGCACCGGACATGACACTGTTCACTGTCCGGTGCCTGCCACGTCAGCAGACTTTTGGGGTTTGGAGCGGTTGACTGTTGAAATCCCTTGTCCTCTTGCGGCACCAAACAGTCCGGTGCGTTCTGACTTCGTAGCTCTGACTTCTGACTTGTGCACTGTTCACTTTTACTGTATACCACAGTCGACCATTAGGCGCAGTTGATCGTTGCTCCATTGGCTCACCGGACAGTCCGATGAATTATAGCGGAACGACTCCCAGAAAAACCTGAGAGCGGCCAGTTCATGGGTGCCTCGGCTTAGGCACCGGACAGTGTCCAGTGCGCCACTGGCAGCACCAATGCTTGTCTTTACTCCAAACTTGTCACACTGTAACAACCTAAAATTATATTCCTGGTAAATTAGGAAAGATTTCTCAAGATCTAAAATTCTTGTGTTTTGAAGCAAGGTAATCGATGAAAAGAACCTCTAGGGTTTTAAATAATTAAACATTAAATCTTATGCTTTGAACTATTCTCTAAATAATTATACAAAAGTGTTGTCTCATGAAGATTTCATGGTAATAAACATTTAAATCTTGAAATAAGTTATTACTAACTTTATTTAATAGTACGAGAAGGGTACTTAATTATTTAATTGTATGATTCATTCTTTATGTGTTGAAGCATGTTTATTTAGAGAAATAGGAATAATAAATAAATAAATATACTTTGCATCATATTGGAATTTTGAATGTGCATTTAGAATTTGTTTAATTTTAAATTTGAATTTGAACTTTATGAACTCAGCCAAAAACAAGAAAATAAAATAAAAAAAAAACTTACCAAACCACAGTAGTCGGCCCAGCCCTCCCTTGTACCGCGCAGCCCACTCCATATAGAAGTCCACGATCACATGTAGTTTCTTTTATCAATTCTTTAATCTCCTTGCCGGAGCCTGCGTCACCCTATCATCATAATGAGGTCAGCATGCAAGCCATCAGAAGTCCTCACGAACGTGATCTAAGCTTCCTGGGTTGCTGCTTGTGGGTCTGGATTCAACAGAATCTCCTATTCTACGACTGTAACAGACTCGTGCGTCAAACACGGATCACCCAGCCGCCCTCCCGTATCCAGCTGTTGGTTGTTACGCCAGCTATATATATTCCCTGGTCAATATGTCGGAGTATATTAGGAGCCTGGTGCATGCTCCTGACCCATAGAGCCATAATCGTCCTGAGAAGCCAAACACTACTGCCAATACAGAGAGAGATCAAGCCATAGATGCCACCAGCGTGAACTGATATGGAGAGGTAATCATTGCAGCCGCCGCGCTTACCTCATGTTCTTGGCGCACCAAGGAAGAAAGCCGACCATGGGGTCGCTGCTGCGCTTGCAATCCAGCAAGGGAGGCGGTGTTCACTGTCGCACTCAGAAAGAGAGAGTACCGTGTGTGCGAAGAGATCGAGCGTGGCCGATTCCTCACCAGGCAGGAACTTCGACACCGAACAGACCACATCGCCAAAACCTCCGGTGAGAACCCCATCCATCTAGTTATACTTACTGTGCGTATCAAGTAGCAACTAGTTAATCTCGTATCCGTACACTAGGGCACTCGCGAGAATCCTGCCAATCATGACACCGCCGTGGCCTCTACTCCGCTGTCCCTGGCCATCGTGAGGTAGAAGAAAGCCTGGGGACCGCAAATCCAGCTTTGGACGGTATAGATTAGTTTGGGTGTATCCCTTTCGCTGTATTACATCAGAGCCGTTAGTTTTAGATTCGACCACCGTGGGGGAAACAATAGGCGTTGGTCGTTGATCGCTCCCTGGACAACTCAGATTAGATCTAGATCTCATAAAACCGTAGCCGCCGATCTCAGATCGAGCGATCCTGGATGCGTACCGGTTCGTTTTCGTTTGGATTTAATCTGGTGCGCTCACATCTAATCCAACGGTCGAAATGGCTCCGTACCTCTTCGCTGCGTCAACCTTACAAAAGAGACCCTCTGTTTTTGTAAAACTAACCCACGGTCCTGACCAGTGGCGCACTGTGTCTTGGCGATCTTGCGGGTTAGCCCCTGTATTTCCTGGTAAATGAGGCCTAGTCCAGAGCTGACTTAAAATTGAATAAATGAATTGAAAATAGATTTTTAGTATGAAAACAATTACTAGAACTTGATAAATTCATAGAAAATCCATACTTGGTCCAAATTGAGTCATTCCAATTCCTAAAATTTTGTAATAATATTCTCTATCATTTGGAATCACTGTTTTGACATGAACTCTGTTAGGAAATTAATTTATCATCTAATCCTATTATAATCACCTTAAATCTTAGGAAATTCATAACTTAAAATCTACAACTCCAAAATTAATAATTCTTTTTCCTGTGATCTTATTTTAATATGTAGATTATTAATATGTATTTTGGCATACATGTTTGGTGTAATGTTAATTTTGCCTATACACTGTTTGTTTGTATTGCTACGACTAGTGCGAGGTCACGAGTCATCTGAAGATCATCCTGGTACCTGGAATCTCAAGTCCCAGGCAAGTTGTGCCCTTGATCACTTCTTTTCACCTACTCATGTTCTAATTAATCATAATGATCTGCATAGGTTAATTTTGATGGGACCCAATAGGTTACCCTAGTTTGTCTATCTTTATACCTTGTTTACCACTGAACTTTCTGGGTAGTACTTGCTAGTGCTATATGTGGTTTTGGGTATGAAGATTACACTATTCATGATTATACTTTTGTTATCAGTCGTTATTTATTGTTCATGATAAGATCATTATGTTAATTGGAACATGGAGAACCACCCGGGAAAACAGTGCTACCACAAGGGTGGAATGGGACGCCCTTGGCTGATTAATTAGGAAAGCTAGTGGAAGACTACCTTACCCGAAAGGGGCAAGGGCAGTAGGGGAGTGGTCAGTGTAGGGAGGCCCTCGGGAGGATTTTGCTGCGATGGCGGTCCTGCAAGGGATTCCTGCATTGGAACTTCCTATAAACTGTAGCGGGTTTTCTGAAGCTAGTGGAACTTTGTAAAGGCCTCGTAGTGTTACCCTGCCTCGCCTCCTCGGTAGAGGTGTATGGGATTGGCCGTCTCTTGGCAGATGGGTAACATGACTTGTGGGTAAAGATGCGCAACCTCTGCAGAGTGTAAAACTGGTATACTAGCCGTGCTCACGGTCATGAGCGGCTCGGACACTCACATGATTAATTATGGAACTTAAATTCAATTTGACATTTGCATCGCATTTGGGATTATTTTACTATTACTTATCTTTATTATTATTAAGGTTTGGTATTTACTTACACTTAGTAACTGCTAATAAAATTTTGACCAACTTATAAAACCAATGCTCAGCTCTAACCATCTTCTTTGGTAAGCCTTACACTTCACGAGAGCTCCCACCTTTGGCGAGTTCGTGCACATTATTCCCCACAACTTGTTGAGCGATGAACGTATGTGAGCTCACTCTTGCTGTCTCACATACCCCACAGGTTAAAGAACAGGTACCGCAGGATGAAGCGCTGGAGGATGCTTCGAAGTGTTCGTGAGAGATCTAGGTCGTCGTCTCCCAGTCAACTTTGGGTTGCTGGACCGTTGTCTCCTTATAATGTAATTATTTATTTGTATAGAACTCCTGCTATATATAAAGTTGTGACATTCGATCCTGTGCCACTATACATCATATGTGTGAGACTTGGTCCCAGCATACCTGGTGTTTATGTTAGCGCCCGGGTTTTGGACCCCTAAAATCCGGGTGTTACAGAAGTGGTATCAGAGGAATGTTGACTGTAGGACGAAACCTAGATAGAACTGGACAACCATTATCTACTTACCTTTGCTACTCTGATTCTTTTCTAAACTCATCTTAATCTTTCCTCATCTATTTCCGCTTTACTCTGATTATTCTTACCTTTTTTTTCTAAAGACAAATGTGGATTTCACACTTTGAAATCCGTACCTAAAGTGACTTTAGGAATAGGAGACCTAATCCTAGGAACAAAAACAAAACTATTTTTATAAGTGTCTATGTATTTGAATGTTTGTTATTATGATACTTGTCTGATTTGGATCTTTGTTTGAGTGTGATGAGTTGTGGAGTAATGTCCACAATTACATCTACATATACGTATAGGTATAAATATAAATAAATAAATCATAAGATGACTATACAAACTAAGAATGTTCCCCATTAAAAGTATATCTAGCCTAATAGCTTCATCTTATCTTAAAAGATACTCTATTACTATTAACAGATCCATCTTACCTTGAAAAGGTTCTATGTCATCCTAATAGATCTAACTGACCTTAAAAGATTCTATCTTATCTTTATGGATCCATGTTATCCTAATAAGCATACTTATCCACCCTAGTTTAACAATCATGATCTAATGCAAATTAACTAGATCTTATCTAGTCAATCTAGTTATATCCAATCTAATCTAGATCACCATCTAATCCAATATGATCCAATCAAAAGTGAGTTATTAACAGGTTAGTTAATCTCGTGGTATGGGTTAGACACTGCTTCAACAAACATAACCTAGCCTAAATTAATGTCATATACCGACTTGTCTGTAAATCACAATATAACCTACATCACAGGCTACCTTGTCCATTTGTTCCAAAAGCAAAATACAACTCTATTCAAACCTACCTACCTCGTGTACCCCGACTATCCTAACTATATGTCCTTAACTCGGATGGCAACTCGAAAAAGAAAGACCAAAGAAGACCAACCACGTCAAAGAAGGATAAGCATCAACTCAAGTCTTCAAAGATCAAGTTGAATCGTCAGCGGAATCAGAATCCACAAGTCTTGGATGGAGTCTTCCCTTATCCTACTATGTCCTACCCAAGCTTATCCATGCTTTAAAGACATTCTTTTTACACATTGGATGGCTATACATATATATATCCATGCCTTAAAAAAAATCTTGATTTTGGAACCAATTAGAAACTGAAAGCTTAATTACAAACCAATCCTTTTGCATCCCTTTTTCTTACAAATCTCGAGGACGAGATTTCTCTTAAGGGGGGTAGAATTTGTAACAACCTAAAATTATATTCCTGGTAAATTAGGAAAGATTTCTCAAGATCTAAAATTCTTGTGTTTTGAAGCAAGGTAATCGATGAAAAGAACCTCTAGGGTTTTAAATAATTAAACATTAAATCTTATGCTTTGAACTATTCTCTAAATAATTATACAAAAGTGTTGTCTCATGAAGATTTCATGGTAATAAACATTTAAATCTTGAAATAAGTTATTACTAACTTTATTTAATAGTACGAGAAGGGTACTTAATTATTTAATTGTATGATTCATTCTTTATGTGTTGAAGCATGTTTATTTAGAGAAATAGGAATAATAAATAAATAAATATACTTTGCATCATATTGGAATTTTGAATGTGCATTTAGAATTTGTTTAATTTTAAATTTGAATTTGAACTTTATGAACTCAGCCAAAAACAAGAAAATAAAATAAAAAAAAAACTTACCAAACCACAGTAGTCGGCCCAGCCCTCCCTTGTACCGCGCAGCCCACTCCATATAGAAGTCCACGATCACATGTAGTTTCTTTTATCAATTCTTTAATCTCCTTGCCGGAGCCTGCGTCACCCTATCATCATAATGAGGTCAGCATGCAAGCCATCAGAAGTCCTCACGAACGTGATCTAAGCTTCCTGGGTTGCTGCTTGTGGGTCTGGATTCAACAGAATCTCCTATTCTACGACTGTAACAGACTCGTGCGTCAAACACGGATCACCCAGCCGCCCTCCCGTATCCAGCTGTTGGTTGTTACGCCAGCTATATATATTCCCTGGTCAATATGTCGGAGTATATTAGGAGCCTGGTGCATGCTCCTGACCCATAGAGCCATAATCGTCCTGAGAAGCCAAACACTACTGCCAATACAGAGAGAGATCAAGCCATAGATGCCACCAGCGTGAACTGATATGGAGAGGTAATCATTGCAGCCGCCGCGCTTACCTCATGTTCTTGGCGCACCAAGGAAGAAAGCCGACCATGGGGTCGCTGCTGCGCTTGCAATCCAGCAAGGGAGGCGGTGTTCACTGTCGCACTCAGAAAGAGAGAGTACCGTGTGTGCGAAGAGATCGAGCGTGGCCGATTCCTCACCAGGCAGGAACTTCGACACCGAACAGACCACATCGCCAAAACCTCCGGTGAGAACCCCATCCATCTAGTTATACTTACTGTGCGTATCAAGTAGCAACTAGTTAATCTCGTATCCGTACACTAGGGCACTCGCGAGAATCCTGCCAATCATGACACCGCCGTGGCCTCTACTCCGCTGTCCCTGGCCATCGTGAGGTAGAAGAAAGCCTGGGGACCGCAAATCCAGCTTTGGACGGTATAGATTAGTTTGGGTGTATCCCTTTCGCTGTATTACATCAGAGCCGTTAGTTTTAGATTCGACCACCGTGGGGGAAACAATAGGCGTTGGTCGTTGATCGCTCCCTGGACAACTCAGATTAGATCTAGATCTCATAAAACCGTAGCCGCCGATCTCAGATCGAGCGATCCTGGATGCGTACCGGTTCGTTTTCGTTTGGATTTAATCTGGTGCGCTCACATCTAATCCAACGGTCGAAATGGCTCCGTACCTCTTCGCTGCGTCAACCTTACAAAAGAGACCCTCTGTTTTTGTAAAACTAACCCACGGTCCTGACCAGTGGCGCACTGTGTCTTGGCGATCTTGCGGGTTAGCCCCTGTATTTCCTGGTAAATGAGGCCTAGTCCAGAGCTGACTTAAAATTGAATAAATGAATTGAAAATAGATTTTTAGTATGAAAACAATTACTAGAACTTGATAAATTCATAGAAAATCCATACTTGGTCCAAATTGAGTCATTCCAATTCCTAAAATTTTGTAATAATATTCTCTATCATTTGGAATCACTGTTTTGACATGAACTCTGTTAGGAAATTAATTTATCATCTAATCCTATTATAATCACCTTAAATCTTAGGAAATTCATAACTTAAAATCTACAACTCCAAAATTAATAATTCTTTTTCCTGTGATCTTATTTTAATATGTAGATTATTAATATGTATTTTGGCATACATGTTTGGTGTAATGTTAATTTTGCCTATACACTGTTTGTTTGTATTGCTACGACTAGTGCGAGGTCACGAGTCATCTGAAGATCATCCTGGTACCTGGAATCTCAAGTCCCAGGCAAGTTGTGCCCTTGATCACTTCTTTTCACCTACTCATGTTCTAATTAATCATAATGATCTGCATAGGTTAATTTTGATGGGACCCAATAGGTTACCCTAGTTTGTCTATCTTTATACCTTGTTTACCACTGAACTTTCTGGGTAGTACTTGCTAGTGCTATATGTGGTTTTGGGTATGAAGATTACACTATTCATGATTATACTTTTGTTATCAGTCGTTATTTATTGTTCATGATAAGATCATTATGTTAATTGGAACATGGAGAACCACCCGGGAAAACAGTGCTACCACAAGGGTGGAATGGGACGCCCTTGGCTGATTAATTAGGAAAGCTAGTGGAAGACTACCTTACCCGAAAGGGGCAAGGGCAGTAGGGGAGTGGTCAGTGTAGGGAGGCCCTCGGGAGGATTTTGCTGCGATGGCGGTCCTGCAAGGGATTCCTGCATTGGAACTTCCTATAAACTGTAGCGGGTTTTCTGAAGCTAGTGGAACTTTGTAAAGGCCTCGTAGTGTTACCCTGCCTCGCCTCCTCGGTAGAGGTGTATGGGATTGGCCGTCTCTTGGCAGATGGGTAACATGACTTGTGGGTAAAGATGCGCAACCTCTGCAGAGTGTAAAACTGGTATACTAGCCGTGCTCACGGTCATGAGCGGCTCGGACACTCACATGATTAATTATGGAACTTAAATTCAATTTGACATTTGCATCGCATTTGGGATTATTTTACTATTACTTATCTTTATTATTATTAAGGTTTGGTATTTACTTACACTTAGTAACTGCTAATAAAATTTTGACCAACTTATAAAACCAATGCTCAGCTCTAACCATCTTCTTTGGTAAGCCTTACACTTCACGAGAGCTCCCACCTTTGGCGAGTTCGTGCACATTATTCCCCACAACTTGTTGAGCGATGAACGTATGTGAGCTCACTCTTGCTGTCTCACATACCCCACAGGTTAAAGAACAGGTACCGCAGGATGAAGCGCTGGAGGATGCTTCGAAGTGTTCGTGAGAGATCTAGGTCGTCGTCTCCCAGTCAACTTTGGGTTGCTGGACCGTTGTCTCCTTATAATGTAATTATTTATTTGTATAGAACTCCTGCTATATATAAAGTTGTGACATTCGATCCTGTGCCACTATACATCATATGTGTGAGACTTGGTCCCAGCATACCTGGTGTTTATGTTAGCGCCCGGGTTTTGGACCCCTAAAATCCGGGTGTTACACACACCCGGTTTTAGAAGGGAAACCAAATGCGAACCATGTACGTGCCAGGACCAGAAACTCACGTACACAACGATTACATAATTGGACATCATCACACATTGCTCAAAGTAAATAGCGTAAAAGTACTTTATTACAATAAGATGTCCAAAACATCCACTGAGTCTAATACATAGTCATTTTAACATCAAAGTGCGGAAATATGAAACGTAGTAGATAGGGCCTTCACGGGCAGCTGACTGAGGGTTTGCCACTAAGATAACTAGAACTCGTCATAGTCCTAAAACTCCTCAAAGTCCTCCATGTTGCTAGCATCTCCTCCTGAGCACTGAGTATAGTGGGGACAACCTGGGGTGGGGTGGTTTGTAAAGCAAGGGTGAGTACACATCAACGTACTCAGCAAATGTCCCATTTGGCTAAAGTGGACTAGCTGCATGTGGGGTTAGGGTTAAGCAGTTGCTTTTAGTTGGTCAAGTATTTATTACTATTAGTAGAGCCAAGTTTTAGTAATAAACCCAGTTATTACCCAAATGTACTCCCTCCAAGAGGAAATACCAGAGATCATAAAAGTAATCAAAATTCTTCTAATCAAAGAGGATCCCAAGGCCGCTCTTAACCATGAGAACGACTGATATATCAGTTTCTAACACTTTGCAGAGGTCGCACACTTTACCCACAAGCCATGATTCCCATTGTGCCCGAAAAGAGTCAATCTCCATTGACCACTACCTAGGTGGCCTGACAGGTATCACTATGTAGCCTTTACAAAGATTTCCCAGCGGTCATAGCCGCCCGTTAGGTTTCTCCAGTTTGATAAACACAGTACCTCTCCCCAAAGGAAGGGTGACTAACAAAACCAAATCAAGAACCTCTGCAACCAGCCTCGATAGAGCAAGTACTATGCCGGACCCAATTGACGGCCCTACGACGAAGCCAACTACTCCTTTGTTATCCTGGGTTGTCACTCCCCAAACAGGTCCTTACGGAGAGGTACTCAGGAAAATGGCCTGAGTCCCCTAAAGTTTCATAAGATCATTATTGGGATAACATCATCGTATCATAATATTCACATCTTGTTCATTGATTAAAGCAAAGCAATAACATAGTGCTTGTTAGGGGCCTTCGTCTTCCGAAGGTCCTCAAAAACATGACTAACATGTTTCCCAAGTTCAAATATATATGCAGGGACCTTCGGCCTCAGGATGAAGTTGTACATGATATAAAAAGCATGGATCGGGAGAAGGATGAACCAGTTCCGAAGCTACCTGTGGAGAAGCTTCAGCTTAGCAGCGAAAAATGGAACCGACCTAAAGGGGAAAAGGTTGTCTAGTCCTTGATATATTATCCCTAGGTCAATAGTAAATATCAAGGGCATGAATGTAATTTACACAGGCTGCGTCCTGTGCCTATAAATAGATGAACAGTAGCACCGTACTATTCATGCTGACTTGTACTCACTCATGCGTCACGCTTGGACTTTTGCCTTCTGTCAAGCCGAAGGTACAAATGTAATTCAATATTGTTCATGTTCATTCATGATGATATAAAAAATATATATTAATGATGTCATAATATTGTTCATGCCATTTCTCATGTTTCATACGCTTCTTCTTTCATTAATATATACTGCAATGATGAAGGTATGTCCTTCATGACCTTCGTCTGAAGATCATTATATCCTAAGGGAGATAATGCTTCGAAGGACAAAGGACTTTAACCATTAACATTTTGTGTTGCCTTGTTCTTAACTCATAGCATTTGAGAACAAGTCCCCAACATTGGCGCCCACCTCCGGTGAACTCATTTGACCACCTTCGGCAAGCTACGACCTTTGTCATGCCACCGAAGAAAGCTTTAGGGCTAGGGGCTAAACTACAGGCACTGGATGTCAACCAAGACACATTGCACGAAGCACGAAGCCAAAAAAGGAAGGCTACAAGTCCGACGCTTCACGACGAAGAGTTGGACCAAGAAATCAGGGATCTCGAAGCCATTCACCAGCAGGTCTAAAGGAAGAAGGAGAAGATGCTTCGCCTTGCTGATCTTTAGAGGAAGATCGACGAAGCCGCTGAGGAAATGCGTCATCTCACCCAAGATGACCAGGACCGGTGGCCTCAACGAATAGAGCTTCGCTAGGACAGTTCCCATGATGATGATGTTTGGTATGATGATTTCCACCATGGAAATTTTACTTTTGATGATGCTTCTCCTCTATCAGCAGAGCTGCAGGCTACACCATGGCCTTCATCATACAAGCCACCCCAGCTTCCCATGTATGATGGGCACTCGGACCCCAAGCAATTCTTGATGAGCTATGAAGCAACAATATCCTCATATGGAGGCAATGCTGCTGTTATGGCAAAGTCCTTCGTCATGGCAGTCCGAAGTGTGGGCCAGACATGGTACTCTTCTTTCTGGCCAGGGACAATCACGTCATGGCAGAAGCTTAAGGACATGCTAGTCACCAGTTTTCAAGGGTTCCAGATGAAGCCAGTTACTGCTTGCCTTGTTCTAGTGCACATAAGACCATGAGGAGTACCTTCAGGCGTATGTCCGAAGGTTCTTGTGCCTGAGGGCACAAGCACCTATAGTGCCTAATGAAATCGTTATTGAGGCCATGATTAAGGGTCTTCGGCCAGGACCGATGGCTCAATACTTTGCCAAAAAACCTCCCCAGACTCTGGAGAAGCTGCTTCAGAAGATGGATGAGTACATCTGGGCAAATAATAATTTCTGCCAAAGAAGGGAAGAAGCTTATAGGTTTTCTGAGATGACTAGGGGCTTCGGAGGGAGATTCCACCCTAGGCATGTCAGATCAATCCACAGCTCCAGTCAGAATGATGACAAAGGAAGCCAGTTTCAGAGACCACAACACAGTTCACAGTCTTCAGGACAGCAACAAAGCTCCTTCAGGCCACCTGATCCAAGGGGTAGAGGCGGCAGGGGCTTCGGAGGAAGATATGAGGATCAGCCCAAGAAAATTTATTTCTTATTCTGTGGTGAAGACAAGGGCCACACTACAAGAACGTGTCAGATTACCATTCAGAAGCAAAAAGAGATTGCCGAAGCAGAAGTTCGGTAGAATCAGCCGAAGCAGGTCTTACATACTGCTTCGTGCTACTCTCCCTACATACCAGAATATGTGGGTAATCAACCTGCAGCTTCTGTTGCTTCGGCAAGCCATTCACAAGCTTCCTGGCCTCAGCTCCACCGCCACCACCACTGCCACCCACTCAAGGCCAGCAGCAAGAAGGGCGCCAGCACTCCCAACAACGCGATTTCAGGGAGGAGTCCGAAGCTCATACAGTCAATAGCACTGTACCAGAATCGAAGCACATATATTAAGGAATATCCTACTTCTGAAGTACTTTTATCTTTTATGCCATTTTTACTTTTTGTATGGGAAACATGTAGTGGAAAACTTAGTTTCAATTTCTTGTAATTACGCTGCCTACACCAGAATGAAATATATTTTCTTCATAGATTTACGAAGCTTGAAAGACGACTCTTAAAGAAACGAAATAATTCTCGAAGCTTAAAACTCGTTCCTAAGGGAATCTAGAGCTAAAATTGACGAAGCTACAAAAAGTCGTTCCTAAGGGAGCGCAACGTAAGTTTTCTGCTCAAAAGTCGTTCCAAAGGGAATGCAGAGCCAAATACCGCCGAAATATAAGGCAAAGAAGTTCAAAAGTCGTTCCTAAGGGGATGCAGAACTTATACCGCCGAAATAGAAGGCGAAGAAGTTCAAAAGTCGTTCCTAAGGGGATGCAGAACTTATATCACCGAAATACAAGGTGAAGAAGCTCAAAAGACGTTCCTAAGGGAATGCAGAGCTTAGACTCAAAAGATGTTCCTAAGGGGATGTAGTCTGCCATGTACCAGTGTGGGCGCGTGTCTGGGTGTTAAAGCATCATCATATTGCATCATACCATCGCATCATTCAGCATAGCATCACATCATACATCATATGGCATCAACAGAAAGATTGGATACGAAGAAAACCTTCAGAAATACCTCGATTGAATATAAATGTGCTAAGGCACGAAATGAGCTTCGGGAAATATAGTTTTACCAGCCTTGTCATAAGGGATCTCTTTCTTTATGAAGCATGAAAACAAGGGAAGGTGTTTTTTCGCCGAAGGCTCAAAAACGATATGTGTGTAAATTTCATGCATCACAAAGAAATAAATTACAATAATTTACATATTCGATTCAATGTTACATACATCAAATGTTACATAGATTCATTACAAAAGAGGTCTAATCTTCCTTCATTAGTTCTATACATCAAGATTTTCAAAATGATTATTACAATAAAACTTATTCCTCTCTAAGGACTTTCTCTGCAACTTCGTTCAGTAATTTGTTGACGACTTCGTCGATAATGGATTGAGCCATGTTTATGATGTCCAATGATTCCTTCATATCTGGATCAACTACGGGATCGTACGGCTTCAGTGGCGGGGATAGTTCAGCTAAATAGGTAAACAGATTAGTTCGAAGCCATAAAGCAAGTACCAAAGCTAAATAATCAAGAAACGGTACCTATACGCCTTTCTCGTTCTGCAGCTTCTTCAGCTCGCTTTGCTTCTGCTCGGGCATCGTGGATGTCTTTTTCACTCTTTTTTATAATCTCGTGGGCCAGCTCTCGGCCACCGTTCACCCAGACATCGTTATAAAATTTCCTGCCCATTAAAGTTGCTTCGGCTGAAGGATCCTTCGTATCATCTACGGAGAAGACAGCTTCGGCCTGGACTATGGCCTTAACGTGATCACATCCAGCCTTCTCTAGAATAGCTGAAATTCCCCGCGCACCGAAAAACGCGCAAATATCTCCGCGATCACAAAATTTCCTCGAAGGCTTCGGCTTCTCCATTTATCCATTCAACAACGCCTTCGGGGTCGCCTTGTATGAAATTTTCTTTAGCAGAGTAGGCCCACTTTGGCGAAGCTAGTTTTTAATTTCTTCACGCAATCTAAGGATTTCTCAAAGCACCTTTCCTTGGATTCGCGAAGTTCTTCAACATTTTTCTCTAGTTTATTTTCCAGTATTCACTGATCTCTTGATTAGCTTATGCGAGCGCGTAATTCTCCTTAGCTTTGGCTAGTTGTCTTTGAAGGTCTTTAATTTCGGTTTTCTGGGCTTCAGCCTGAGCTTTGTAATTTGCTTCGTCTTCCTTTGCTTTGTTCATCAATGAAATCAAAATTTTGTCTTTCTCTAGACCTTTGCTTCTCAATTCAATCACCTTAGAGTGAAGGTTGTTAAGAGCCATCGTACAGCCTTCGTCTTCGGTGCTTTTCTGAGCCCTCAAGGCATTACTAAGAATTAAGCCCTGCAAAGAAGAAGAAAGACTTGAGCATGACAATAAAATACTTCATTTTCTAGCTTCAATGTTAACCTCTATATCTTTAAACTATTGTACGCGAGGCTATCAGCAAGATCATCCTTTGACAAGATCGAAAGGCCTTCAAGCTTAGGAAATCCCATACTCTTAGCTATCTCCCGGCAAACGGATATTTCTTTGATATCCGAGAGACAATACAGGAAATCATCTTTGTTAGTACCATTGAACACTAAGGCCCCCTTCGGATATTTCAGTTTTCGGGCGTAGTGTTTGGCTTCCAAGATTTCTTCTTCAGATAATTTTTTCCCCGAAGCATGTCGAACAATGTAATCAATATGTTCAACTAAGGCTTCGGGGATAGGGGATTTTGCTTTTTATTCCATGTCTTGCTCTGTCGTCTTGCCGGTATCTGAAATTTGCTGACTCACCTTATCTTCAGGCGTGGCGGCCTTCGTCTCAGTGGGCGCTGAAGGCCCAGCTTCGGCCTCTTCTTGGATTTTGGTAGCTTTGGCAGCTTTCTTGGTAGGAGCAAGAGTTAAGGCCTTCGTAGTCCCTATAACAGCGTCTAGCACGCTGGCCATCCTCCTCCTCTTGGGAGTTGCAATTGGAGTTTTTTGCATCTTTGGCAAATCTGCTTCAGCCGGTGGGCTCAGGATTTCTGGCACTTTTATCACTTTTTCCACCTGTGGCTCTTTGGCCTTATCATGTTTAGCTTTGGTTGGCCCGACTATAGGCACCTTCGGCACTACAATCGGTTCTTCAGCGCTCTGCACAATCGGAGCAGTTTGTTTTGCTTCGACAGCTGAAGAGGTCCCTTCGCCCAATTTAGGTACTACGTCCGGTTCAATATAACGCGGCCGGTGGGTCAGAACCTTCACCTTTTTGCTCTTCGGCTCAGTTAGGGTGGCCAAAACGGCAGTCTTTCTCTTTTTCCCTTGCCCTCATAGCGGGTAGTGGTAATTAAGGTATACGAAGCCAATCACATCAAATACCCTGTTCAATCTTTTCTTGCCCCGACCCCCGAAAGCTGCGGACAAAGCATTATCTTCGGCCTTGGAGTATGCTCCGAGTAACTCATCGCTGGTAGCTTCAATACACTTCAGCCAGTCATCGTCTGGCTCATCAAACTTCTCCCTAAATCTTAAGGTATACTTCAATCGGACCAGACCACCCTCACTGGAATCGGCGGTGGTCTCCTTCGGCATATCCCAGCTCTCCACAAGTGGCCATACCCTGAAGGCTATATGCTCTTGAATCAAATCCCTCGTGCCAATGAAAGCACACATAGTGCTAAAGGCCTTCTGACATGCTTCAACATTGCCGTCAATTTCCACCTTCGGCCTTCGGAGGCTGAAGCGAGACCAGATGGGGCGCTGAATGATTTCTTTGATGTCTTCCCTTGTCTTTAAATCATTTTTAATGTAAAACCACTCCTCCATCCATGCCCTGGGCCATATTTTCCAGAATGTTGGCACTGGGTGGCTTGCATTGGGGCGAGCAATAAATCCATAACAACCGAAGTTGTTGTGGTACTGTTCTTTGCCAGTAGCCTTCGTCTCATATAAAAGCTCGTCATACTGCAGAAGCACTTCGCGCTTGGCTCTAGCCCCTGACTCCTTACAACCCAGACAAAAATCCCCATCCTAATTATAGCTTCGGGGGTAATCTGATGAAGGAAGATCTGGTATATCTTCAGCACTTCAACCACAAACTTGCTCAGCGGGAACCGAAGACCTGCCTTTAAGAAGCTTCGGTATATAACAACTTCATTTTCCTCCGGAGCAGGTGCAGTACTGTCTCCTCCAACTCTGATAATAGACATATCGCGAAAATATCTCCCCCTCATAGCATCAATATGATTTTGCTTGATAGTCGATTTTCCGAAGATAGTATGGCTTGGGCGCCATGGCCGATCCTCAGAGTCTTCATCCCCACTTTCCACGTCATAACTATCACTGTCATCAGAATCTTCGGATAAACCCTCCATGATCTCCTTAGTAATTTTCTCTATATTTGTTTTTGCCATGGACTCAATAAATCCAGCAATGAAAGGATCCACAACTTTTTTCTCTTCATACAGCTTCGTCTCCTCGGTCGTTTTCTTCTCTTCAGTCATCTTCTTCTCTCCACTCATCTTCTTCTTTTCAAATTTGGAGCAAACGTGTCTTTAAACCGAAGCTCTAAAAACTCGAAAATCAGGCAAGAGCTAATGAGCAAGAGCTAAAAGTTTGAGAGAATAACGCAGATGGCAGAAATGGCGTATCAAATGCTGCCAGTGTGGGTTCCTATTTATATGCCTGGCACTTTGCAACTTGGCAGGCCCCGTCTGTCATTGACTATTGCTATTCTAGCAAAGGGAAGGTGTTTTTTTGGACCTTCGGCTTAAGGCCTTCATCCATGTCGCAGTTTAAATCCATCATTATAACGAATTAATACTGCGAGGGGCTACTGTTGGGGGCCTTTGTCTTCCGAAGGTCCTCAAAAACACGACTAACATGTTTCCCAAGTTCAAATATATATACAGGGACCTTCGGCCTCGGGATGAAGCTATACACGATATAAAAAGCACGGACCAGGAGAAGGATGAACCAGTTCCAAAGCTACCTGTGGAGAAGCTTCGGCTTAGCGACGAAAAATGGAATCGACCTAAAGAGGAAAAGGCTGTCTAGTCCTTCATAGATTATCCCTAGGTCAATAGTAAATGTCAAGGGCTTGAATGTAATTTACACAGGCTGCGTCCTGTGCCTATAAATAGATGAACAGTAGCACCATATTGTTCACGCTGACTTGTACTCACTCATGCGTCACGCTTGGACTTTTGCCTTCTGTCAAGCCGAAGGTACAAATGTAATTCAATATTGTTCATGTTCATTCATGATGATATAAAAAAGATATATTAATGATGTCATAATATTGTTCATGCCATTTCTCATGTTTCATACGCTTCTTCTTTCATTAATATATACTGCAATGATGAAGGTACGTCCTTCATAACCTTCGTCTGAAGATCATTATATCCTAAGGGACATAATGCTTCGAAGGACGAAGGACTTTAACCATTAACATTTTGTGTTGCCTTGTTCTTAACTCATAGCATTTGAGAACAAGTCCCCAACAGTGCTAGCCATGATAACCCAAAAGGTAAACAAGGATAAGTAAATACAGACTAGTTAGTCCTTAGGTTTCAATATTGTAATGCGGGACGGTGAATTATAAAGTATGTAGGACATAATAGGTCAGAGGACACTTGTATTCACCAGGATGTTGCTCAGGAAGGTCTTCGGCAACACACTCAGGAACCACGGGCTGCTCGTTGTCTAAATAAAGTGATCATACATTCAATACATTTGGAAAAGTACAAATGAACAGCACACCAAGCATGTACAATCAAGTGAACACAAGTTTGACAAGACATTATGAACACAAAGGATAGACTTAAATGCTAGGAATTAATTCATTTAGAGATTAGTGATTATGGATTACATAGTTTAGTTCTACTAACTTTTAGTGAGACATACAATTATCACATGGATAACTTCATACATGACATAATATTAACCTTACTGAATTAAACACCTAAGTACAATTAAGGTTTTCCTTTTTATTTATTTTCTTAAATAAATTAACACATAAACTAACCAATAGCTTAGACAAAAAAAATTAGAGTACACAGACTGTGGATGAACATAATTTATTTGAACAGAGAATATTCCTATGAACATTTTGCAATTTGAACCACTAAATTTGGAGTTCATATGAAAAAGATATGAAATAAACAAGTTTTGAAGTTTGAAATATGAAACTAAGCCCAATTTTGTGATTATTTAAATGGCCAAGGGTTTGTTTAAAAGAAGTCAGGGAACTGCACGCAAAACTCAGGGACGACGGTGTGGCAGAACCGCCCGAATTATTCCAACTTAAGTGCCTAAGTCTCACCTTAAAGGCTAGACCACACTTAAATAGGAATAAAACGTCAGTCCCTCAGATTTAGTCCGACGAGGCCACTAACAGGATCAAGTACCATGTACTCACTCGATGGTGAGGCACAGAGCAAATACAATAAAGCATAAAACCAACATGAAGGAGTATTAAATTTATTACAACATCATCGGAGTTTTTATCCAAAGTAACGGGCATTGTTCGAAATGCAGCGGAATAAAACTAACGATAAATAAATGGAGGGATGGAGAAGCCTATCCCATCACTCCTCATGCTCCTCCTCAGCCGAGGTAGGGTCACACTCGACTGTCCAACCCGGTGGCAAGGTGGACGGCCAAGTCACTCCAGCAACCATGTCCTCCAGAGAACCTGTAAAAAATTATGCCACAAGCAAGGCTGGGTATACTAATACTCAGCTAGACTTACCCGGTGTGAGGAGTCTACTCCTCTACCTCTAGACATGCAGCTGTTTGGCTAAGGGGTTTGGTTGCCAAAAGCACTAGCTGAGTCTTAAAAATAAAGTTTTAGCTTTTTCAAGTTTTAGTGTGACTCTCTTAAGACTGAATGTGTACCTAGCTAATCATACATGGTATCAAACATTTAGCAATCAACATCTTTTGCCACGTCAACTCATTTCCACTTATTACTCAATGCAGTACAATGGATCAAGCAGTCTCATTAGATGCGAGAAGCAGACGATTCGAATCAAGTTTTTATCCTTGCAAGGTAAACCTAAACACACGACATGGCGATGCACTCCATCCCCACACACATCAACAGTCCCCATCGATTCCTCGTCAGCAGAGAGGGGCTCACCGCCTTGGCGTACAATGCCTCACTGACCCCGACTGCCGTCGTGCAGTGACCGCACTTGTACCCACCATAACCGGAATGGGAGACCACGTCTCAGGTCGCGTGAGGAGGGCAATCTGCTGCCAGGTTCAATCAGGTACTAGGCTTACCAATTTACCATATTTCTCGGCATGTGCTTAGTACGTTTAAACGCTTGACATAAGTATCTTCACGTTAATCCTTATTCCAATTTCATCTTGTAGACTACGCATCCCCATGGATCCGTGTCTACAGACCATCATCATTCTTGTTGTCAAAGTGGATACAATCAATTTCCTGACCTCGCGCGAGTGCTAGAAAAATCACTCGACTTCTACCGAGATCCCTAATTAGCAAAGCAGCTACTCGACCTAACATACTAGTATCCATCTCAAAGGGAATCCTGAGTTCATGCAACTAAGGTTCCAGTCAACTCCTACACTTAAGTGCACAGTACAAGCCTACAAACATTAAGTGTAGTAAAATAGCATATATATAAACGGTTATGCATAAAATCGGGGCTTGTCTTCCAAAGCTGGGGCAGGCAGATCCTCGATGGCAGGCTCTGGTGCTGGATCCGGGGCTACCTCTTGAGCAACTCCTTGCTCCAGCACGAGGATGTACTCTCCGTCAGCGAGGTTGCAATCTATCAAATGCAATGAATAAGATATACGTATGCTATGATATGCATAGTTTAGTAACTATTATGCACAGTGAAGAAAAAGCTAAGTTAGTTGATAACTTAGGGTTTCCTCGTTATAAAAAGCTCTCAGTGGTTTATGCTTAGTAATTTAGGTTTGAGGTTTTGCTTAGAGGCAAACATAGTGGATTAAGACTTGGATTGCCCTTTAAAGGTTATATTAGGTACTCAAGGGTTTTGCTGATTTGGTCAAGGTAACATTAATCTCCACTACTAATTCCTCTCTTTATTTGCTTTTTATGCTTTTAAGGTGGGTTTGAACTACAACCATGATTTAAAAATTTCCAAAAATTCTGTAAAAATTACAGCGGGTTAATATTGGCCACTGTAGTCTGTCCTATAAATTTGAGGTCAAAAATAAATAGATTATGCCTTGGACAAAAATAACAAAAGTTGGGGCAGATGGGTTACTTTGCACTACAACTCTTACCTAGGTGTGGGTTCTGTACCAAGAGTTATTTTTGCTGGTATCTATGGGTAATAACATGCTTCTGTGCCAAAAATCACAGAGGGTTACTTAGTGGTTATTTAGTTATGATTTTCTAAAGTTTAAAGCCAAAAAGACACTTATAACTAACTTGTTATTTGAAAAATATCAAACAACAGAACTTGTATTTTTCCTAGGTTCTTCTTAGTACAAGAATAGTCATTCCTAAGGTAGGGGTGTTTTCTCCTTAGGATTATTTTCTGATGATTTTTCAAAGTTTTCTCTGTTTTCCATGAATAAATGTGAGTGCAATTTCTTTTCACTGGACTATGGTTCAACAGATTTTTCTTGTGAACTACATCTCTTAGGCATGCTAGGAAAAATATGGTTGCCCCCTGTTTTCCATTTCCAATCCCTCTTCTTAATCTTCCTAAGTTTGGGCTTAAACAAGCTTTAGTGAATAAACCCTCCTTAACCTTGTATACTGGGGTGTTCATTAATTTTAAATAGTGTAACCACTAGGTTAGGGTCTCCACTATTTTTCTCAACCCTGGTCTAACAATATTCCTATTTTTCCCTTTATTAATGAATTTTGGGCAGTTTTCTTATTTAATTCAAAACTCTATAAAACTTTACAGGAACTATGGGGTCTATTATTTTTGCCTGAAAGTTCATATTTTACAAAGTCTATCAAAATTGATTTGACTAATTTTGGATGATTATTCTTCAAGTTATGCATTTATTAAGTTCTCTGCAATATTTAAAAGAAAAGTAAATTCGAAATGGAAAAGAAATACAGATTTGCGCTGAAGTCCCTGGGTTTTCTCCCCCTTTTCTCTCACAAAACAACCCTTGGTCTACTATTTGCATGAGTCACTGACCTTGCACAAAACCCCCTAGACTTAACCTAAACCTAACCCGCGCTCCCTGGCTGGCTGAAACAGTAATCGGGGCAAGGATCACGGCGGCGTGGCTTACCGGCGGCAGTAGAGGTCTGACAGGGTGGTCAATGACGTTGGGGAGGTCACGGCGGTCACGTCGGTGTGCGGATCAGCGTCGGAGGTGGTCGAAGCTGCTCTGGCCACGAGCGAAGGCGGCGGAGGTCGTCGGCGGCTCCTGGTCCACGTGCTCCGGCGGGTTCACGAACTCCGGTGAGCGCGATTGCACTATGCCGGTGGGGCTGGTCTTCGGCTCAAGCTCGAGCAAGCTTCACAGCCTCATGATGAAGCTATCTGATGGCTCGGATCGAGCGGAGGTGGGCGGGAAAGGTTTGGCCATGGCGGGCGTCCTCGAGCGGCTCTGGTGGGTCATGAGGAGGTCGCCGGAGCTACGGGTGAGCTCGAGAAAGTTAGGCGGGGTGCGGAGGAGGTGACCGGGAAGGTGGCCGAGCACGAGGGCGGGCTTTATAGCCACGCGCGGGCACGGCACAGGCGTTGGCACGGGGGCGACCGAGGGTGTGCGGGGGTGCACGTGCGGGCATGCTCTGGGCGCGCTCCCGAGTGTCTGCCCACGTCGAACACGTGGTGGTTTACTTCTGCCAGTGTTCAACGGCCTGTTTGGTCGCCTTAGCGTGCAGATCTCAGCAAAAATCCCATGTACGGTCTCTTCTCTGCACCAAATCCTATCTTTTCCATGTGAGTTCCAAGCAAAGATATGGTCGGGGTTGAGAGATATGGGGGTGGGAAGTCGGCTCTGTCCGAGCTGTCGATACCACGACAAAAACCGTGTCAAGTCGTGTCGAACGACTTAGGGTTGGGTTCAAATTTTTCTAGGGTGTTCTAGGGGTCTTTAGGCGCCATTTTGTCAATTGGCCCCTTTGGTTTTGAGGTTTGGAAAAAGGTGAACATGTTTGATCTTTGAAAGAGGGTCGGTTTTGAACTTGAGAAGAATCTAATTTTTCTTTTATGGTCTTCTCTTTGGTGACCTTTTTGGGGCTTTTCTGAAATCTTTTTGGGTTCACTTTCTTACTAAATTTTGTAGGGTATTAAGTGTACTATAACTTTTATAATTAGCCCAAGTCATGATAATGTGGTTTACATAGCCCTTTTGCCATAATCCCCTTTAGGGCTCCATTTGCCTAAGGGAGTTAAATTAGGGTTTGAGTCATTCTCTCCTCTTTAGGTGCATGATAAGGCCAAAGCATGACTTCTAAGATGGGTTACACCTACTTAGGACCTTGTCCCCCAAGTTTGGTGTCTTTTGCTCAAATTAAACCACATGTGATGATGGGTTTACTAGTGTAGGCTTAAGTGAAAACCCTGAGTAACACCTGGGGTGTTACAGACGGGTTCTATTACCCGAGAACTGAGGGTCTTTTAAGCAAAACTGTTGCGTGAAGGGGTATCAGGCACTCTTAATCGCTAGATCGCAGATGGACAACTGAGATTAGATTAGGGATCGAGCGCGCAGGTGTGGGCGAGCAAGCGTGGCTAACAAGCGGGGGTGGGGTGTCAACGACCAGAGGGGAAAGACAGGCTGATTAGTCAGGCCTAGCGCTAGGGGGCGTAGGTGCTGACCGATGGGGCCCAGAGGCAGAGCGCGCGGGCGCGAATCGTTACTCGTGGATCTGAGCCGTTGGATCAGGGGCGGACGACTACGATGGGGCATGCGGGGCTTTACAACTTGGTGGTCGGTGTTACCTCCTCCGTGGCGGCAAGGTCACCAGAGACGAGGCAAACGTGATCACCGAGTAGTCTGGGGTCACCGAGGAGGGCTAGAACGGGTCTAGAGGGCCTGGCGAACTCACTAGCAGACCATCGACCGCAAGAACGAGACCAGAGACGGAAATTGACGAGGGGCAGGTGCTCCGAGCGTGTTGGGCAACTCCGGCGAGGAATTCCGGTCGGGGAGATGAGGCCTAGGGCACGCTAAGGCCCGGGCTAGCTACGATAGGGTAAGGGGAACACTACGAGCTAACACAGGGGCACAGGATCAGGCTAAATCAGCTGGTCACCGCGCGGGCACGGCAAACCGGCACAGCCATCACCGGCAGCCAAATTGGCTAAGAATAGGATGGAATAAGGAGAAATTGAGTGTGGGAACAGACATCTCACCTCGGGACAGGGCTCGGGGTGACTTGGCATGGCGCGGGGAGGCTCTGGTTGGCTGGATGTCGAAGAATCGCGGCGGCCGCGAACTCCGGCCGAAGCAAGGGGGCGACGGGGGCTCAACGGCGACCGTAGAACAGGCGGCGGACGAGTGAGCTACGGCGGAGCTCCCTAGGCACGCGCAGAGCGAGAGAGGGGTCGAGGGTGTCTGGCTGAGGGCACAAATGAGCAGGGGAGAGTGGGTGAGCGGGGTGCGGGCTCAAAAAGGGGGTTGAGGCGTGCAAAGGTGGCTGGAAAACGTGCGACATGGGCGCATCCACGGCGGGAGTGAGGGCGAGAGGTTAGGAAAGCGGAGGGGACTGACGGGTGGGGTCCGCGGGCCAGCGAGAGGGGATTCGCGAATGGGCGGTCAACACTGACGGAAGGGTCCACCGAGCAGTGAGAGAGAACGTGCGTGTGCGCGAGGGGATCGGCACCGACAGGCTGGCCCCATAGAACAGCGAAAGAGAGAGGGAGAGAGAGGGCGCATGTGGGATAAGCTGACAGGCAGGGGCCACCTGTAAGGGGGGAAGAGGACGCGCGCGCGGGCTCGGTTGGCTGGGCTAATTGGGCCGGAAAGGCTTTTCTCTTTTTCTCTAGAATTTCTAATGTTTTTCTATTTTATTTTCCTAGGGTTTTCAATTCAAATTCAAACTTGGTTTATAATTCAAACTAATTCAAACATGTGCAACAATTCAAAGAATAATTTAAGCTCAGCATGATGCAACATTCCATGACTCATATTGTTTTGACAAAATAAATAATTAATCTATCACCTAACTAACTCAATTCTAATTAAAAGAAAGAGAGAGAGAGAGAGTCTAGAGAGAGAGAAGAGTAACACCTGAATTTGGTAGGTGATTAGAAAGAAATTTTATACCCCCAAATTCAGGGTGTTACAAAATTTTATTGAGTTCCCCAACTCAATTTTTTTGTTGGTTTACTTTGAACTTTATGCACCTGAGATAAATGAAAACTAGGCAAACTAGTTAGTTCGCATGGTTTGTGATGGTCGTCAAGCACCAAAATCAATTATAGGAAATGTATAAGTCCATTTCCCTTTCAATCTCCCCCTTTTTGGTGATTGATGCCAACACAAACCAAAGAAAATATAAAGTGTAGAAATGGAACTAGTTTGCAATTTTGACAGATGTGCATAGGTTACTTTGAATTTAAACCAACTGAAAATATCACTAAGTATATATATGATTGCTTTCTTTTAGATTAACATTTTGGACCACATTTGCACCACTTTGCTTGTTTTTGCAAATCTTTTGGAAAAGTCTTTTCAATTTTTTTTTCATATAGCCAATGACATAAGAATATGATTTCAAAAAGCATTTTTCAAGATTTTGAAAATTCTCCCCCTCTTTCAAATGCTTTTCCTTTGGCTAAATAAAAGCTCCCCCTGAAGAAGTTCTCCCCTTAACTATCAAGAGGATTTTTGCAATTGAAACAATTTCTTCCCCTTTGTAAAATAGTTTTTGAAAATTTGAAAATGGGTGGTGGTGCAGTCCTTTTGCTTTGGACCTATTAATTCTCCCCCTTTGGCATTAATCGCAAAAAACGAAGAAACTTGAGAGGCCTTTTAATTTTCCCCTTTGGGCCAATTTTCTCGCCCTTTGGAAAAAGGATATGAGTGGAAGTTTATGAGGAGGGCAAAGGATAAATGATACCGACAGAGTTGAGTGGAACCCTTGCCTTTGCCGAATCCTCCATTTCCCTTTCAATCTAAGACTAATCAGAGAGATACTCATGGAAGCATATTAGTCTTAACTTTGGCACAAGAAGAATAAGAAATAGGCATTTGTACCAAATGAAAAAGACATGATCAAAGGTATATAAATAAGTTATGTGTGCAATGTTTCAATCAAAGTTTCGAGAATCTAGAATATTTAGCTCATTCCTAAGCTTGCTAAAAGTCTTCTCATCTAGGGGCTTGGTAAAGAATCGGCTAATTGGTTGTGGGTGCTAACATACACAATTTCGATATCCCCCTTTTGTTGGCGATCTCTCAAAAAGTGATACCGGATGTCTATGTGCTTAGTGCGGCTGTGTTCAACGGGATTATACACCATGCGGATTGCACTCTCACTATCACATAGGAGAGGGACTTTGCTCAACTTGTAGCCATAGTCCCTAAGGGTTTGCCTCGTCTAGAGTAATTTTGCACAACAATGTCCTGCAGCAATATACTCGGCTTCGGCGGTGGATAGAGCTACTGAGTTTTGTTTCTTTGAAGCTGAAGACACTAGGGATCTTCCCAGAAACTAACAAATCCCTGATGTGGTCTTCCTGTCAATTTTACATCCGGCATAATCAGCATCGGAATACCTAATTAGATCAAAGGTACATCCCTTGGGGTTCCACAGCCCAAACTTAGGAGTGTAAACTAAATATCTCATGATTCTTTTCACGGCCCTATGGTGAACTTCCTTAGGATTTGCCTAGAACCTTGCACACATGCATACAGAAAGCATAATATCCGGTCGTGAAGCACATAAATAGAGTAAGGATCCTATCATCGACTGGTATACCTTTTGATCTATGGATTTACCTCTCGTGTCGAGGTCGAGATGTCCATTGGTTCCCATGGGTGTCTTGTTGGGTTTGGCATTCTTCATTCCAAACTTCTTTAGTATGTCTTGAATATACGTAGTTTGGCTGATGAAGGTACCCTCTTGAAGTTGCTTGATTTGAAATCCAAGGAAATACTTTAACTCCCCCATCATTGACATCTCGAATTTCTGTATCATAATTCTACTAAACTCTTCACAAGATGACTTGTTAGTAGACCCAAATATATTATCATCTACATAATTTTGGCATATAAACAAGTCTTTAGCAATTGTTTTAGTGAAGAGAGTAGGATCAGCTTTACCAACATTGAAGCCATCAGTGATAAGAAAGTCTCTTAGGCATTCATACCATGCTCTTGGGGCTTTCTTGAGCCCATAAAGTGCTTTCGAGAGCTTATAAACATGTGTATGATACTCACTATCTTCAAAGCCAGGAGGTTGCTCAACATATACCTCTTCCTTGATAGGACCATTGAGGAAGGCACTCTTCACGTCCATTTGATATCACTTAAAGCCATGGTAAGTAGCATAGGTAAGTAATATACGAATTGACTCAAGCCTAGCTATGGGTGAATAGGTTTGATCAAAATCCAAACCTTCGACTTGTGAATATCCATTGGCAACAAGTCGGGCTTTGTTCCTAGTCACCACACCATGCTCATCTTGTTTGTTGTGGAATACCCACTTGGTACCTACAACATTTTGGTTAGGACATGGAACTAAATGACATACCTCTTTCCTCGTGAAGTTGTTGAGCTCCTCTTGCATTGCCACCACCCAGTACGGATCTCTTAGTGCATCCTCTATCATATATGGCTCAATAGAAGACACAAAAGAGTAATGTTCACAAAAATGAGCAACTTGAGATCTAGTGGTTACCCCCTTATGGATGTCACCAAGTATGGAGTTGACGAGGTGATCTCTTTGAATTGCTTGGTGGACTCTTGGGTGTGCTGGTCTTTGATCTCTAATCTCTTGATCATCTTCCCTGTCTTGATTATCTTCATCTCCCCTTGATCAATGCCCTCCTCTTGAGGTGGCTCATCGTTTTGATCTTCATCCTCTTCTTTTTGAGCCATTTCCTCATCTTGAGTTGGTGGAGATGCTTGTATGGAAGATGATGATTGATCTTGTGCTTGTGGAGGCTCTTTGGGTTCCTTTGGACACACATCCCCAATGGACATGTTCCTTAGCGTGACACACAGAGCCTCTTCATCATCTAATTCATCAAGATCAACTTGCTCTACTTGAGAGCCATTAGTCACATCAAACACAATGTCATAAGAAACTTCAACTAATCCAATGGACTTGTTGAAGACTCTATATGCCCTTGTGTTTGAGTCATAACCAAGTAAAAAGCCTTGTACTGCCTTAGGAGCAAATTTAGAATTTTTACCTCTCTTAATAAGAATAAAGCATTTGCTCTCAAAAACTCTAAAATAAGAAACATTGGGCTTTTTACCGGTGAGGAGTTCATCTGTTGTTTTATTGAGGACTCGGTGAAGGTAGAGCCGGTTGATGGAGTAGCAAGCAGTGTTAATCGCCTCCGCCCAAAACCGGTCTGGTGTCTTGTACTCATCAAGCATGGTTCTTGCCATATCCAAAAGAGTTCTATTCTTCCTCTCCACTACACCATTTTGTTGAGGTGTGTAGGGAGAAGAGAACTCATGCTTGATGCCCTCCTCCTCAAGAAATCTTTCAATTTGAGAATTCTTGAACTCCGTTCCATTATCGCTTCTATTTTTTTATTCTCAACTCAAACTCATTTTGAGCCCGTCTCAAGAATCTCTTTAAGGTCTCTTGGGTTTGAAATTTTTCCTGCAAAAAGAATACCCAAGTGAAGCGAGAATAAGCATCCACAATAACAAGACAATACTTACTCCCGTCGATGCTTATGTAAGCTATCGGGCCGAATAGATCCATGTGGAGTAGCTCAAGTGACCTGTCGGTCGTCATGATGTTCTTGTGTGGATGATGAGCTCCAACCTGCTTCTCTGCTTGACATGCACTACAGATCCTATCTTTCTCAAAATGAACATTGGTTAGTCCTAAAATGTGCTCTCCCTTTAAAAGCTTGTGAATATTCTTCATCCCAACATGAGTAAGTCTACGATGCTGGAGCCAACCCATATTAGTCATAGCAATTAAGCAAGTGTCTAGTTCAGCATTGTTATCATTAAAATCAACTAACTATGGCTGACCATCTAACACTCCCTTAAATGCTATTGAATCATCACTTCTTCTAAAGACAGTAACACCAACATCAGTAAACAGACAGTTGTAGCCCATTTTACATAATTGGGAAAATGAAAGCAAGTTGTAATCTAGAGAATCTACAAGAAAAACATTGCAAATGGAATGGTCAGGAGATATAGCAATTTTACCCAAACCTTTGACCAAACCTTGATTTCCATCCCCGAATGTAATCGCTCTTTGGGGATCATTGTAACACCCTGAATTTGGGGGTATAAAATTTCTTTCTAATTATCACCCAAATTCAGGTGTTACTCTTCTCTCTCTCTAGTTTCTATCTCTCTCTAGATTCTCCCTCTCTCTCTTTTCCTTTGGGTAGATATAGCTTAGGGAGGAATTAATTATTTTTTTGCCAAAACATTATGAGTCATGAAATGTTGCATCATGCTGAGCTTAGATATTCCTTGAATTGTTGCACATGTTTGAATTAGTTTGAATTTGAAACTTAATTTGAATTTGAATTGGAAACCCTAGAGAAAAAATGGAAAAGCAATTAGAGAATCCAGGGAAAAAGAAAAAGCCAAAGCAGCCCAACCAGCCCAGCTCGGCCCAGCCAGGCCGCGTGCCCATGCACCTGTGTGCCCGCACCGCCTGACAGGTGGTCTCCACCTGTCAGCGGCAGTTGCCTTCCCCGCGTGCTCACTCTCTCCCTCCCTCTGCCCCATGGGACCGGGCTGTCGGCGCCAGTTGCCTTTCACCCGCGTGCCCCTCTCCCCCTCTGCCTCGCGGGCCCACTTTGCCAAACACCGAGCCATTACCCCCACGCGCCCACTGTCTCTCTTGCTGCGCTGTGGGGCCCCCTGTCAGCTCCACCTTCCTCGCGCCCACCATGGACCAGCGCGTGCGCACTCGCGCACGTTCGCCGGGATCCTCGGCCACGTCGCTCGCCCATGCCCCCAGCTCCTTTGAGCACTGCCCACGCCCGCACTCACTCCCCCATCCAGTTCGCTCGGCCTCGCTCTCTCTCACGCTCTGCCCATGCCGCTCAGCCTCGCCGGAGACCCGCGCCCCCCCGTGCCGGTCATCTAGCTCGCCGAAAGCCGTGCTAGGCCACCCCGAGCTCCGCCTCAAGGTGAGACACCCATTCCCGTGCTTGGTTTCCTTATTCACACCTACCGGTAGCCAATTTGGCCTCGCTGGTGTGCGGCTGCGCTTGCTCGTCATGCCCGCACGGTGTCCGGCCAGCCTGACCCCGTCCAGTGCCCCGGTGTTGTCCCATAGTGCTCCCCCACCTCCACTGGAACTAGGACGAGCCCTATCGCGGTCGACTGCCTCTCCTAGCGTCCGGAATTCCTCACTGGAATTTTCCCGACCCGCCCGGAGCCTTTCCTCCGTCGTTCTCCCCTCTCTGACCTTGGTCTCGTGGCCACAATGCCACCAGCGAGTTTGCCGAGTCTTCCTCTT
The DNA here is from genome assembly GCA_029449295.1 of Zea luxurians. Lineage (NCBI taxonomy): Eukaryota > Viridiplantae > Streptophyta > Magnoliopsida > Poales > Poaceae > Zea > Zea luxurians. The sequence continues at coordinate 39,648,708 of JAOPSE010000027.1, read as the reverse complement.
CAGTTCTGGCCAACTCCGGCGACCCCAGAACCACCGTAGCACACACCGCCCCAACTCCGGCGACCTCACCGCCGCGAAGAGAAGCGGCGCCCTCGCAGCTAACCAGCCCTTCTGGCTTTGATCTCCCCCGTCTGATCTTGATCACACGACCGAGATCGCGAGATACCACTTCGTGCCCGCGCACCCTGTGTCCGGGCCCATCGGTCAGCACCTGCGCCCCCTGGCGCTGGGTCCGACCGGTCTGCGCGGCCCCCCTCCTCGGTTGCTGACACCGCTGGGCTGCTTGTCAGCACCTCGCTCGCCCACGCGCGCGCCCTCACCCGCATATCTAATCTCGGCCGTTGGTTTTTGATCTAACGGTTGAGCAGACCCCATACCCCTTCACGCGGTGATTTTGTTAAAGAGCCCCTCGGTTTAGTTGGAATCAACCCGTCGTCCCTGGTTTTCACGCGTAGGCCCCTGTAATCTTGCAGGTTGAACCCTAAAATTTTAAATAATTACAGAATTAGACCTATTTTCATATTTTAAACTCCCAAACTTGTTTATTTCATATCTTTTGCATATGAACTCCAAATTTAGTGATTCAAATTGCAAAATGTTCATAGGAACATTCTCTGTTTAAATAAATTAGTTCCATTTACTGTTTGCACATTCTAATTTTATAGTTAACTATGAACTAGTATATGTGTGGATTTATTCATTTAATAAAATAATTAAAAGGAAAACCCTAGAAGTGAAAGTATATTTAGTCTTGTGAGATTAATACTATTACATGAATTCTTCTCTGGTCTAACTTTTAGGTCTTAGTAAAATGAATAGAATTAGGTTATGTAATTATGGAGAACACTTAAAGAATAATCTACCTGTTGGGGGTATGCTTCGTCGCCGAAGGCCCTATAAGAAGAAATACCTTCGAAAGAACTAACACAGAAGCAATGCCGAAGGTACCATCCAAGGAGCTTCGGCATAACGACATGCCTCGAGACAAAGGGTCGCACCGACTTAAAGATAGAAAGACCAATTGGCCCATGATAATCTGTGTCATGATTGTAATTGGTTGTAAAGGACATGAATGTAATTTCGCACAGGCTGCGTCCTGTGCCTATAAATAGATGAACAGTACCCCCGTACTGTTTACGCTGACTTGCACTCGTTCTTGCGTCACCCTTGTGTTTTCGCTTTCTGTTGAGCCAAAGGTACAATTTGTAATTTTATGTTGTTATCATTCACTCATGATAATATGATAAAAAATGAATTAATAATGTTACATAATTGTTCATGTTGTTTTTTTATGTTTCATATGCTTCTTCTTTCATTAATGTATATTGCAATGATGAAGGTATGTCCTTCATGACCTTCGTCCGAAGATCATTATATCCTAAGGGAAACGATGCTTCGTAGGACGAAGGGCATTAACATATAACATTTTCTGTTGCCTTGTTCTTAATTCATAGCATTTGAGAACAAGTCCCCAACATTGGTGCACACCTCCGGTGAACTCACTTCCACTTTTTGAGCTGATGGCTTCGTTCAACAATCAAGCTGAAGCATCTTCGGCTACAAGGTTAGTGCTCCCGATAATAGGCGGTTCATGCTCAGAACTAGCCAACAAGAAGTAGAAGAAGGAAGCACAGAGAAGGGTATAACATGTTAGGGTGCAAGGACCCTTCATTAAATCAAAATGGTCCCACATCCCAATCACTTTCTCCCAGGAGGACCTTCAGCTCAAAGATTACCCTCATAACAATGCTATGGTCATATCCTGTGTCATTAAGGGATTTCTAGTCGACAATGTTCTGGTTGATACAGGCAGTGTAGCGAATATCATATTTGCTAAGGCCTTCAGACAGATGCAAGAACCAGAAGACAAGATTCACGATGCTACACATCCTCTATGTGGCTTCGGAGGAAGACAGATTGTAGCACTTGGTAAAATCACAATGCCAATTACCTTCGGCTTTGTTCACAATACAAGGACTAAATAGGTTGTGTTTGACATTGTTGACATGGAGTACCCCTACAATGCAATCATTGGTCGTGGGACACTTAATGCTTTCGAAGCAATACTCCATCCAGCATATCTATGCATGAAGATACCTTCGGAACAAGGGCCCATTGCTATTCATGGCAGTCAAGAAGCTGCCAAGAAGGCCGAAGGAAACTGGACAGACTCAAAAGCAATTCACAATATAGATGAAAGCGAACCCTGTGAACAGTACAAATACAGAAGAGAGAAGGCTGCTTTGGCTGATCAGCTAAAGCCTATGCTTCTATGTGAAGACATAGCAGAGCAAAAGGTACTACTGGGGTCTTAGTTATATGAAGATCAAGAGAAAACCTTGATAAGATTTTTATTCAACAACAAAGATGTCTTTGCTTAGTCAGCCAATGACCTTTGTGGTGTCAATAGAGATGTCATTGAGCATTCACTCAATGTGGATCCATCCTTCAGGCCAAGAAAGCAAAGGCTTCGGAAAATGTCTGATGATAAAGCCGAAGGTGCTCGGAATGAAGTGAAAAGACTTCTTAGTGCTGGTGTCATCAGAGAGGTAAAATATCCAGAGTGGCTAGCCAATACTGTTATGGTGAAGAAGGCCAATGGAAAATGGAGAATGTGCATTGATTTCACAGATCTTAACAAGGCCTGTCCAAAGGACGAATCCCCATTACCAAGAATAGACTCTCTTGTAGATGTAGTAGCTTCTTCAGAGCTTATGAGTCTGCTGGATTGTTACTCAGGCTATCATCAAATATGGATGAAGAAGGAAGATGAGCCGAAGACTAGCTTCATAACTCCCACTGGCACCTATTGCTATCTTCGAATGCCTGAGGGGCTCAAGAATGCTGGAGGAAGCTTCAGCAGAATGACAACCAAGGTCCTTCATTCCCAGATAGGCAAAAATGTGCTGACCTATGTTGATGACATCATAGTGAAAAGTACAAAGCAAGAAAATCATATAGCTGATCTGCAAGAAACATTTGCCAATTTCAGGCAAGCTGGCCTGAAATTAAATCCAGAAAAATGTGTTTTTGGAGTAAAGAAGGGCAAGTTCCTTGGCTGTCTAGTTTCAACGAAGGAAATTGAAGCTAATCCAAGCAAGATCGAAGCTATCCTTCGGATGGAGCTGCCAAGCACAAAGAAGGGGGCCTAGCGGCTGACAGGAAGACTGGCATCATTGAATCGATTCATATCTAGATCAGTAGAAAGAAATTTGCCATTCTTTGAAGTACTAAAGTTAGCCGAAGTTTTTTAGTGGGGCCCAGCTCAGCAGAAAGCCTTTGAAGAGCTGAAGCAATACTTGATTGGTTTAACAACATTAACTCCACCTACGCTAGGAGCTCCATTGCTATTGTATGTGGCGGCTTCGCACTCTACAGTGAGTGTGGCGCTGGTACAGGAGAAACTAGATGGCCAGGTTAATAAGCAAGCTCCAGTATACTTCATCTCTGAGGTTCTAAGTCATTCAAAGAAAAATTATACAGAATTGGAGAAGGTATTATATGCTGTGTTGATGGCCTCCTAGAAGCTTCGACATTATTTTCAAGCATTTCACATAATTGTTCCTTCGTCACAACCCCTAAAGGACATTATGAGGAACAGGGAAGCTACTAGAAGGATTGGAAAATGAGCCGCAGAGCTTAATGAATTCACCACTGATTATGTACACAGATCCTCAATTCAGTCCCAGGCGTTAGCAGACTTCATTGCTGATTGGACACCAGGGGCTCAGGAATAGGAAATAAATAAAGATGCTGAAGCTTGGACAGTGTTCTGCGATGGTTCTTGGGGAACCTTCGGAGCAGGAGCAGCTGCTGTTCTAGTAGCACCCTCAAAAGTCAAAACATGTTATGCAGCTAAGCTTGACTTTAAATGTACAAATAATATTGCTGAATACGAAGCACTCCTTTTGGGGCTTCGGAAGTTAAGGGCAATGGGAATAAGAAGGGCCATTCTGAAAACTGATTCTCAATTCATTTCTAGCCATGTGGACATAAGTAGCAAGGCAAGAGATCCGAAACATGAAAGATATCTGGATACAGTTCGAAGGTTGGAGGCTTCTTTTGAAGGTTTTTCTGTTAAGAATATCCCAAGAGGTGAAAATGAGCACGCAGATTTACTAGCCAAATCAGCGGCCCAGGGGCTCCCTCTACCTTCGGAAGTCTTTTTTGAAACAATAAAGGCACCTTCGGTTGAACTCATGGAGAGAGCAGTGCTTACTATTTCTCCGGTACACAGTGAAGATTGGAGGACTGATATTATATCTTTTCTCCAAGGTAATTGTCTTTCAGATGATGAATCTTATAATAAGAGAATGGAGGCAAGAACAAGACCATATGTAATAATAGAAGGGGAGTTATACAAACATGGAGTCTACTCTCCACTTCTTAAGTGTTTATCCAGAACCGAAGGTATAGAGCTGATGAAGGAAATACATACAGGCTTGTGTGGTGTGACGGAACCTCCCAAGTTATTAGGCCCACCTACAGTTGTCCTTGTCCAACGGACCTCAGACAACCCTGTAGATGCCTCTGAATTACATGAAAAGTTTGGTATCTGCGTTTCTTACCTTTCCCAAGAGCGTTTCACCCGTCACGCAGACATTACAGAACATCGGAGATACAGAAATGCGGAAGCGATTACATAACTTACATTTATTTGAAAGTAAGATAAAGTTAGTTATTACAGACCAGCAAGTAAACAAGAGTGCAAAGTACTTATTATTATAATACCAAGGGAGGTAAAAAAAACTCCTCCCGAAAAGTTCTTACATAAAAGTTTTTATGGAGGACTAGGTCCTCCCGCAGCTTCATTCTTTCTTTTCTTCATTTGACACGACCTTGGTACAAAAGCAACAAAAATTTGCTGCTTCCTCACCTAAAAACAACAGGGAATAAAACCCTGAGTATGGAATTACTAACCAAGTCTTACCCGACTAAAGAAAAGACTCTCAAGGGTATGCGGGTTATAAGGGAGTCAAGGTAAGTGAGAGCACCTAGAGGGGGGGGGGGGTGAATAGGTGATCCTGTAAAACTTGAAACTTAGTGCCACAACAACTTGATTAGGAGTTAGCACCAATAAGGCCAAGTGGCTAGAGAGGAGTTTTAGCAAAACACAATAACCACAAAGAGATCAACACAGAGATGGCACAGTGGTTTATCCCGTGGTCCGGCCAAGTCCAACGCTTGCCTACTCCACGTTGTGGCGTCCCAACGGACGAGGGTTGCAATCAACCCCTTTCAAGCGGTCCAAAGACCCACTTGAATACCACGGTGTTTTGCTTTGTTTACTATATCCCGCTCGCGAGGAATCTCCACAACTTGGAGCCTCTCGCCCTTACACTTTGATGTTCACAAAGAAGCACGGAGTAAGGGAGGGATGAGCAACGCACACAAGACACAAAAATCACAGCAAATACGCACACACAAGACCCAGACTTGAGCTCAAAATAATATCACGAGGTTCTCACTAGAACGGAGCTCAAATCACTAAGAATGTCGAACAAGTGCGCAAGAATGAAGTGTGAGTGATCAACAATGCTCAAAGGATGCTTGGTGTGCTCCTCCATGCGCCTAGGGGTCCCTTTTATAGCCCCAAGGCAGCTAGGAGTAGTTGAGAGCATTCCAGGAAGGCAATTCTTGCCTTCAGTCGCCTGGTGCACCGGACAGTCCGTTGCGGATCTCTTTCCTTATTTGGCGAAGCCGACCGTTGCAGATTCAGAGCCGTTGGCGCACCGGACAGTGTCCGGTGCACACCGGATAGTGTCCGGTGCACACCGGACAGTCCGGTGCCCCCTTCTGACCGTTGGCTCGACCATGCATCACGCGCGGAATCCTCGGCCGACCGTTGGCCCGGCTGACCGTTGGCTCACCGGACAGTCCGGTGCACCACCGGACAGTCCGATGATTTTTAGTCGTACGCCATTAATTGCTTCCCGAGAGCGACGACTTCACCTGTGAATGGCTCACCGGACAGTCCGGTGCACCACCAGACAGTCCGGTGATTTATAGCCGTACGCCGTTGATCGCCTCCCGAGAGCAGCCAGTTGACAGTCGCCAGCCTGGCGCACCGGACACTGTCCGGTGCACCACTGGACAGTCCGGTGCACCCAGACTGAGCATAGTCTTGGCTGTACAGCCAAGTCTTTTCCAAATTGATCTTTTCTTGTTTCTAGCACTTAGACACAATACATTAGTCTCTAAAACAATGTACTAAGTCTTAGAAACATACCTTTTACTCTTGATTTGCACTTTGTCCATCAAATGGCATAGATTAACACTTAAGCACTTGTGTTGGACACTAAATCACCAAAATACTTAGAAATGGCCCAAAGGCATATTTCCCTTTCAATCTCCCCCTTTTTGGTGATTTATGCCAACACAACACAAAGCAACTAGAACAAGTGCAATATCAATGCAAATAAGAACACAAATTGTTTTGATTCAACTTTGGCATATTTGGATCATACTTTGCCACCACTTGGTTTGTTTTTGCAAATCAAACTCAATTTCCTATCTCTAAGTCAAATTCACTTGTAGAGACATAAAGAGAGGTGTTTCAAGAGAAATTGATCAAAGATTTCAAAAACTCCCCCTTTTTCCCATAATCAACTATCCTCCCCACAAGAAGCCAACTTTTGACAAAAGAGACAATAAGAGGATTTTGACAAAACAAAAGCTCTATTCTATTGTTTTCAAAATTCTCAAGCAACTATCCTCCCCATAAGAAGCCAACTTTTGACAAAAGAGACAATAAGAGGATTTTGACAAAACAAAAGCTCTATTCTATTGTTTTCAAAATTCTCAAGTGGTAGTTGATCCATTTCTTGCTTTGGCCTTATTTTCTCCCCCTTTGGCATCAAGCACCAAACCGGGATCAATCTTGGCCCCTAAACCTCATTGCCTCACCAAAATCTTCACATAAGAGTACAAAGGCAATAAGAAGATGGAGATGAACTTGGAGTGAGTTACCCTCTCATCGGAGTGCAGTGGAAGTCTTTCATGGTCCAAGTCCACCTTTCCCTTTCAATCCACCTTTGAGACTAAATCAAGCAAACTCAAGCACACGGTTAGTCTCAAAGGGTCAAGTTGTAGTACATCTCCCCCTAAATATGTGCATCACTCACACATGGACTTTTGAGGTCCGGGGAGTGTTTGTACAACTTGAGCACCATAAATAAACAACAAAATGCATAAGGAACATGATCAAAGCATAATACACATGTATGCTACAAATCAATCCAAGTTCCGCGAATCTAAGATATTTAGCTCACTATGCAGCCTGCAAAAGGTCTTCTCATCTAAAGGCTTGGTAAAGATATCGGCTAGCTGGTTCTCGGTGCTAATATAGAACACTTCGATATCTCCCTTTTGCTGGTGGTCTCTCAAAAAGTGATGCCGGATGTCAATGTGCTTTGTGCGGCTGTGCTCAACAGGATTGTCCGCTATGCGGATAGCACTCTCATTATCACATAGGAGTGGGACTTTGCTCAGAGTGTAGCCAAAGTCCCGGAGGGTTTGCCTCATCCAAAGTAGTTGCGCGCAACACTGTCCTGCAGCAACGTACTCGGCCTCAGCGGTGGATAGGGCAACAGAGGTTTGTTTCTTAGAGCTCCATGACACTAGGGACCTTCCTAAGAATTGGCACGTCCTTGATGTACTCTTCCTATCGACCTTACATCTAGCATAATCGGAGTCTGAATATCCAATTAAGTCAAAGGTAGACCCCTTTGGATACTAGATCCCGAAGCAAGGCGTAGCGACTAAATATCTAAGAATTCGCTTCACAGCCACTAAGTGACACTCCCTTGGATTGGATTGAAATCTAGCACACATGAATACACTAAGCATAATATCCGGTCTACTAGCACATAAATAAAGCAAGGAACCTATCATGGACCGGTATGCTTTTTGATCAACAGACTTACCTCCTTTGTTGAGGTCGACATGTCTGTCAGTTCCCATCGGAGTCTTTGCGGGCTTGGCGTCCTTCATCCCAAACCGCTTTAGCAAGTCTTGCGTGTACTTCGTTTGGGAGATGAAGATGCCGTCCTTGAGTTGCTTCACTTGGAACCCAAGGGAGTAGTTCAACTCGCCCATCATCAACATCTCAAACTTTTGAGTCATCACCCTGCTAAACTCTTCACAAGACTTTTGGTTAGTAGAACCAAATATTATGTCATCGACATAAATTTGGCACACAAATAAGTCACCATCACAAGTCTTAGTGAATAAAGTTGGATCGGCTTTCCCAACCTTGAAAGCATTAGCAATTAAAAAGTCTCTAAGGCATTCATACCATGCTCTTGGGGCTTGATTAAGTCCATAGAGCGCCTTAGAGAGCTTACATACGTGGTCGAGGTACCGTTCATCCTCGAAGCCAGGGGGTTGCTCCACGTACACCTCCTCCTTGATTGGCCCGTTGAGGAAAGCGCTCTTCACATCCATTTGGAACAACCTGAAAGAATGGTGAGCGGCATAGGCTAACAAAATACGAATCGACTCTAGCCTAGCCACAGGAGCAAAAGTCTCCTCAATGTCCAAACCTGCGACTTGGGCATAACCTTTTGCCACAAGTCGAGCCTTGTTCCTTATCACCACCCCGTGCTCGTCCTGTTTATTGCGGAACACCCACTTGGTTCCCACAACATTTTGCTTGGGACGTGACACCAGTGTCCAAACTTCATTACGTTTGAAGTTGTTGAGCTCTTCCTGCATGGCCAACACCCAGTCCGGATCTAGCAAGGCCTCTTCTACCCTGAAAGGCTCAATAGAAGAGACAAAGGAGTAATGCTCACAAAAATTAACTAATCTAGAACGAGTAGTTACTCCCTTGCTAATGTCACCCAAAATTTGGTCGACGGGATGATTCCTTTGAATCGTCGCTCGAACTTAGTTGGAGGTGCCGGTTGTGCTTCTTCCTCCATCACATGATCATCTTGTGCTCCCCCTTGATCACATGCCTCTTCTTGATGAACCTGTTCATCGTCTTGAGTTGGGGGATGCACCATTGTTGAGGAAGAAGGTTGATCTTGCTCCTCGAGTTCCTGTGGTTGCACATTGCCAATCACCATGGTGCGTATTGCGGCCGTTGGAACGTCTCCTTCATCTACATCATCAAGATCAACAACTTGCTCTCTTGGAGAGCCATTAGTCTCATCAAATACAACGTCGCTAGAGACTTCAACCAAACCCGATGATTTGTTGAAGACCCTATACGCCTTTGTATTTGAGTCATAACCTAACAAAAACCCTTCTACAGCTTTGGGAGCAAACTTAGAATTTCTACCTTTCTTCACCAGAATATAGCATTTGCTCCCAAATACACGAAAGTAAGACACATTGGGTTTATTACCGGTTAGAAGCTCATACGAAGTCTTCTTGAGGAGGCGGTGAAGGTAGACCCGGTTGATGGCGTGGCAAGCCGTGTTCACGGCTTCCGACCAAAACCGCTCGGGGGTCTTGAACTCTCCAAGCATCGTCCTCGCCATGTCTATGAGCGTCCTGTTCTTCCTCTCTACCACACCATTTTGTTGTGGTGTGTAGGGAGCGGAGAACTCGTGCTTGATCCCTTCCTCCTCAAGGTACTCCTCCACTTGAAGATTCTTGAACTCGGACCCGTTGTCGCTCCTTATCTTCTTCACCTTGAGCTCAAACTCATTTTGCGCTCTCCTTAGGAAGCGCTTGAGGGTCCCTTGGGTTTCAGATTTATCCTGCAAAAAGAATACCCAAGTGAAGCGGGAAAAATCATCAACTATAACAAGACCATACTTACTTCCTCCTATGCTTAGATAGGCGACGGGTCCGAAGAGGTCCATATGAAGCATCTCCAAAGGTCTTGATGTGGTCATCACATTTTTGGTATGATGAGAGCTTCCCACCTGTTTACCTGCTTGACAAGCTGCACAAGGTCTATCTTTTTTGAAAGTTACATTAGTTAGACCTATCACGTGTTCTCCCTTTAGGAGCTTGTGAAGGTTCTTCATCCCCACATGAGCTAAACAGCGATGCCACAGCCAGCCCATGCTAGTCTTAGCAATTAAGCATGCATCTAGACCGGCCTCCTCTTTTGCAAAATCAACTAAATAGAGTTTGCCATCTAATACACCCTTAAAAGCTAATGAACCATCACTTCTTCTAAAGACAGACACATCTACATTTGTGAATAAACAATTATATCCCATATTGCATAATTGACTAACGGATAACAAATTATATCCAAGCGACTCAACTAAGAATACATTAGAAATGGAGTGCTCGGATGAAATAGCAATCTTTCCTAATCCTTTCACCTTGCCTTGGTTCCCATCACCGAATATGATTGAATCTTGGGAATCCTTGTTCTTGACGTAGGAGGTGAACATCTTCTTCTCCCCCGTCATGTGGTTTGTGCATCCGCTGTCGATAATCCAGCTTGTACCCCCGGATGCATAAACCTGCAAGGCAAATTTAGGCTTGGGTCTTAGGTACCCAACTCTTGTTGGGTCCTACAAGGTTAGTGACAATATCCTTAGGGACCCAAATGCAAGTTTTATCTCCCTTGCATTTTGCCCCTAATTTCCTAGCAATCACCTTTCTATCCTTTCTACAAATTGCAAAGGAAGCATTGCAAGCATGATAAATTGTAGAAGGTTCATTAATCTTCCTAGGAACATGAACAACATTTCTCCTAGGCATATGATGAATGACATTTCTCCTAGGCATATCTCTACCATGCATATAGGAAGAACTTGAAGCAAACATTGCATTTGAATCATAAGCATTACAACTCCTATCATGATGAATATTTCTAGAAAATTTCCTATAAATAAATGCATGATTCTTTTGAGCACTATTAGCCATAGGAGCCTTCCCTTTCTCCTTGGTGGAGATGGAAGCCTTATGGCTTGTTAAGTTCTTGACTTCCCTCTTGAAGCCAAGACCATCCTTAATTGAGGGGTGTCTACCAATCGTGTAGGCATCCCTTGCAAATTTTATTTTATCAAATTCACTCTTGCTAGTCTTAAGCTGGGCATTAAGACTAGCCACTTCATCATTCAATTTCGAAATTGAAGCTAGGTGTTCGCTACAAGCATCAATATTGAAATCTTTACACCTATTGCAAATTGTAACATGTTCTACACAAGATGTTGATTTATTAGCTATTTCTAACTTAGCATGCAAATCATCATTTATGCTCTTTAAGCTAGAAATAGAGTCATGGCATGTAGACAATTCACAAGAAAGCATTTCATTCCTTTTAATTTCTAAAGCAAGGGATTTTTGAGCCTCTACAAACTTGTCATGTTCTTCATACAAAAGATCCTCTTGCTTTTCTAATAATCTATTCTTATCATTCAAAGCATCAATCAATTCATTAATTTTATCAACCTTAGTTCTATCTAAGCCTTTGAATAAACATGAATAGTCTATTTCATCATCGCTAGACTCTTCATCACTTGAGGAAGCATAAGTACTAGTATTATGAGTGCTTACCTTCTTTTCCCTTGCCATGAGGCAAGTGTGATGCTCGTTGGGGAAGAGGGACGACTTGTTGAAGGTGGTGGCGGCGAGTCCTTCGTTGTCGGAGTCAAACGACGAACAATCCGAGTCCCACTCCTTGCCAAGGTGTGCCTCGCCCTTAGCCTTCTTGTATGCCTTTTTCTTTTCCCTCTTGTTCCCTTGTTCCTGGTCACTATCATTATCGGGACAATTAGCGATAAAATGACCAATCTTACCACATTTGAAGCATGAGCGCTTCCCCTTTTTCTTGGTCTTGTTGGGATGCTCCTTGCGACCCTTTAGCGCCGTCTTGAAGCGCTTGATGATGAGGACCATCTCTTCATCATTGAGCCTGGCCGCCTCAACTTGCGCCACCTTGCTAGGTAGCGCCTCCTTGCTCCTCGTTGCTTTGAGAGCAATGGTTTGAGGCTCTTGGATTGGGCCATTCAACGCATCATCAACATATGTAGCCTCCTTGATCATCATCCGCCTGCTTACGAACTTTCCAAGTATATCCTCGGGCGTCATCTTGGTGTACCTAGGATTCTCACGAATATTGTTCACAAGATGTGGATCAAGAACGGTAAAAGACCTTAGCATTAGGCGAACGACGTCGTGGTCCGTCCATCGCGTGCTTCCATAGCTCCTTATTTTGTTGACGAGGGTCTTGAGCCAGTTGTACGTTTGGGTTGGCTCCTCGCCCCTGATCATTGCGAATCTCCCAAGTTCGCCCTCCACCAACTCCATCTTGGTGAGCATGGTGATGTCGTTCCCCTCATGTGAGATCTTGAGGGTGTCCCAAATCTGCTTGGCGTTATCCAAGCCGCTCACCTTATGGTATTCGTCCCTGCATAATGAAGCTAGAAGAACAGTAGTAGCTTGTGCATTTTTGTGAATTTGCTCATTAATGAACATGGGACTATCAGTACTATCAAATTTCATTCCACTCTCTACTATCTCCCAAATGCTTGGATGGAGAGAGAACAAGTGACTACGCATTTTGTGACTCCAAAATCCGTAGTCCTCTCCATCAAAGTGAGGAGGTTTGTCGAGAGGAATGGAAAGTAAATAAGCATTGGTACTTTGCGGAATACGAGAGTAATCAAAAGAAAAGTTTGAGTTGACCGTTTTCTTTTTCTCGTAGTCGTTGTCGTCGTTGTCCTTTTGGGAAGAAGAGGACTCATCGCTGTCGTCGTAGTAGACGATCTCCTTTATGCGCCTTGTCTTCTTCTTCTTCCCATCTTTTCGTTTGTAGCCCGAGCCCGAGTCGGTAGGCTTGTCATCTTTCGGCTCATTGACGAAGAACTCCTTCTCCTTATCATTGATCACAATCCCCTTGCCCTTAGGATCCATCTCTTCGGGCGATTAGTCCCTTTCTTGAAGAGAACGGCTCTGATACCAATTGAGAGCACCTAGAGGGGGGGGGTGAATAGGTGATCCTGTAAAACTTGAAACTTAGTGCCACAACAACTTGATTAGGAGTTAGCACCAATAAGGCCAAGTGGCTAGAAAGGAGTTTTAGCAAAACACAATAACCACAAAGAGATCAACACAGAGATGGCACAGTGGTTTATCCCGTGGTTCGGCCAAGTCCAACGCTTGCCTACTCCACGTTGTGGCGTGGCGTCCCAATGGACGAGGGTTGCAATCAACCCCTTTCAAGCGGTCCAAAGACCCACTTGAATACCACGATGTTTTGCTTTGTTTACTATATCCCGCTCGTGAGGAATCTCCACAACTTGGAGCCTCTCGCCCTTACACTTTGATGTTCACAAAGAAGCACAGAGTAAGGGAGGGATGAGCAATGCACACAAGACACAAAAATCACAGCAAATACGCACACACAAGACCCAGACTTGAGCTCAAAAGAATATCACGAGGTTCTCACTAGAACGGAGCTCAAATCACTAAGAATGTCGAACAAGTGCGCAAGAATGAAGTGTGAGTGATCAACAATGCTCAAAGGATGCTTGGTGTGCTCCTCCATGCGCTTAGGGGTCCCTTTTATAGCCTCAAGGCAGCTAGGAGCCGTTGAGAGCATTCCAGGAAGGCAATTCTTGCCTTCAGTCGCTTGGTGCACCGGACAGTCCGGTGCACCACCGAACACTGTCCGGTGCGGATCTCTTTCCTTATTTGGCGAAGTCGACCGTTGCAGATTCAGAGCCGTTGGCGCACCGGACACTGTCCGGTGCACACCGGACAGTCCGGTGCCCCCTTCCGACCGTTGGCTCGGCCACGCATCACGCGCGGAATCCTCGGCCGACCGTTGGCCCGGCTGACTGTTGGCTCACCGGATAGTCCGGTGCACCACCGGACAGTCCGGTGATTTTTAATCGTACGCCGTTAATTGCTTCCCGAGAGCGACGACTTCGCCTGTGAATGGCTCACCGGACAGTCCGGTGCACCACCGGACAGTCTGGTGATTTATAGCCGTACGCCGTTGATCGCCTCCCGAGAGCAGCCAGTTGACAGTCGCCAGCCTGGCGCACCAGACACTGTTCGGTGCACCACCGGACACTGTCCGGTGCACCACCGGACAGTCCGGTGCACCTAGACTGAGCAGAGTCTTGGCTATACAGCCAAGTCTTTTCCAAATTGATCTTTTCCTGTTTCTAGCACTTAGACACAATACATTAGTCTCTAAAACGATGTACTAAGTCTTAGAAACATACCTTTTACTCTTGATTTGCACTTTGTCCATCAAATGGCATAGATTAACACTTAAGCACTTGTGTTGGACACTAAATCACCAAAATACTTAGAAATGGCCCAAAGGCACATTTCCCTTTCAGTAAGGTATCTCAAGATCAAAGACTCTGTTTTGCATAGATGCTTACTAAAAGTGGATCCTTAAAAATCCAGTTTTATTTTCTGGTTAGGTAAAATTACCTGCATCTAGAGTTCTTTCTAACCTAGTTCAATCACTTCACCTGCACTAGCCAATTTCTTAACAACTCCTTCATCTTTACTGGAGTTCTACGTATAGGGCAGTGACCAAGTCTTCATGACCGCGAAGGTACGGCGATCCAAATCGGTTATACTCAGCTGAGGATCTCCAATAACACGACATATGTAGCACTTAACCCTTGCATATGTCAACCCGCCACTGGGGTTCTTAAGACCAGATCAGGTTCACGCGAACCGAGAGCACAGATACACCACCGTCCAGCCTCTTGCCACGGAGGGTACACGCTACTCTCGCCACCGCTCCACGCCCATTCCGTGTTATCTTATTCTGGCCTTAGTCTGCCCGAGGCAAGGCTTACCCATGACGAGGCATGTGACCAGTTAAAGGGTCCTCGGTCATCAAGCCTACATCGAGACGATCCTTAATCGACTCAGACGAAGACACTACACCGAGACTCTCTTCTCGTGCAAGTCACCCGCCCGGTCTCAGCTTAATCATTTCAACCCAAAGTTTGGTACCTGTCAGAGGTACATCTTTTCCGGATGTTGAACCCATCACTGCCATGATGGATCCACCATCAAGTTTTATTTTCAAAAACATCCCTCCCAATTTGCCAATCATCTTTTGTAAAACAAAACCTTTTGTTTTGCTAGAGCAATACTAAGTATAGTAAAAACCTTTTGTGAAAACAGGGTTTCAAGGAAGATAATCAAGTTCAAGGAAGGTAATGCAGGAATTGTTTAAGCATTCAACTCCTATCACCTAATGCATTTATCAAGTGAGAAAGATTTTAAAAACATCAAGGAAGGTGGCAAATGCACCGGGGCTTGCCTTCGTTGATAGGTGAGTCAGGCTTGGACCCGCAGATATCAAGGTAGAAATAGTTTCCTGCCTGAGATTCCGAAGGTGGTGGTGGTGTCTTCTCTTCAGTTACTTCGACTTCTTCGTTTTCTAAAGATAACCATATATATATATATAAGAATGTATGCCATGAAATGTTTATGAGAGTGCAAAGATAATAATAATTTATTATCTAAGGTTCTTGAATACAATTTTCCTTCACGGTTCTCCGAGAAACAAGGGTTTCCGGAGTAAGTAAAGGAATTCAAAGGGCAGGGGTGGGGGTTTTGGGTTCTAGTTATCAAACAAGGTCCAAATCAAACCAAACTCTACCCATGGATTCTAAATAATGTGTAAAGTTCATATAAAAAGTTTGGACATTTTTGGAATTATCATATATTTTCTAAAAATCTAGAACTCATGATTTAAGCTATTTTAAATGACTCAAAATTCCCTATTTGCCTAAAAATCATACAACTATTTTTATTAAATACTATGAAAAATAAGGAATCTAACAAAATTGGTTTGACATTTTTAACATTTTTCTACAATTTTCTACATATTTCTAAAGTTGGATAGAAAAAGAAAAGGGAAAAGGAGAAACAGTACTGGGCCAAATTTGATCGCAGTGGCCCAAGCCCAGGCAGAAACGCGCGTGCGCCCACGCCCGCGCTGGCGGCTTTTCAGAAAGACCCTTAGGGTTTTGGCTAACTAGAACTGGGTTCGATTACTATTTTCTCGAGTCATTGACAATTTACACAGGAGTCCCCCAAGTTCTATTCCTTCACTGCCCGCGGTCCCCGACGGTGCACGGCGCGGCAGAGCTCCAGCGAGCATCTGGACCGGCCAAACAGAACAAGGGCTGGTTCCAAGCTTCGGCCGAAACCGAATTCATGCCCCAACCAGTGATTCCCCTAAGTTAATTGCACGAATGGCTACCCAAATGTCCCTGGCCACGGACGCAGCGGAAGTAATCAATAGAACCGTGCGTTCCCAATGATCTACGGCGGTTTAGTTCAAACTAAAGGGCCGAGGAGTTTGAGGAGAGCTTAGGGATGTTAGAACAAGACTAGAGACAACACGATCAGACCTGATTTGCGCTGACCACGACGAAGTGTTCTTGCGGCTTGTTTGAACCGTTTTGGGGGAAATGTGGAATTCGAGCTCGCTGGTGATCAGCTGGGGCAATACTGGGTGGCTAGGTGTGTGATGACCTTGCGGAGCTCGCGGTGTCTTCAATTTATAGGCTTAGTGAGTGGTGGCCGTGAATTTGGGCGAGACGCGCGGAGGTCAGAGAAAGGGGAAGTTCACTGGCGGAACGAATTCGTGTCTGATGCCGTGGCAATTACTCCGGCGATCATTGGGGAGCGAGAGGAGGTCATGGCGATGCGGTGGAAGTGCATGGACACACAGTGCAAGGCCGGGAAGCGGCGGTCATCGGTGTACTTACCCAATTCCGCCGCGGTGAACGCTTATACGGTGGCCGGAATACTTTACTGACCGGAGTTATCCACGGCGATGATCTCCAAGTGTTATCCAGTTGATTTGGTCACGAGTCACGGCAGTGATGGCACAAATCTTTGCGCAGGGAGGTCGCCAGCGGTGAGGTTGTCGCGCTGGCGGCCTGATCTGTTTCGGACACTGTACCATGGCACTGCTTCATCAGAGCACCTGACAGAGCAGGTTTAGCGCTGATTTACTCCCGATTTGGTGTGGTAACCGAGCTAGCTCTCTGTACCAAAGTTATAGCTTAATAAACCAGCTTTAATTTTGTTACATGGTGCATCCTCGAAAGATCACAGGATCTTACCCAAAATCGAACTCTAAGTTCATCCAGTCTCACTGCCATTGGAAAATTCAGACTTAAAATGACCTGACAGCCTGACTTTGAGGGTGATTATCTCCAAACTTTTCACAACAACCTAACTTACTCTCTTAAGCAAAATTGTTCTCCTTAGATAGGTCTACATAGTTGACATGGTGACCTAGGGCAAAAACCCTAGAATTTGAAAGATACAAGGCTCCAAAGTTGAGCCCTCAACATTGAATTTCAGACTTAGTATAGAACTCAATTGAGGTCTATTTTGCAAATAAGTCCAAAATCCAAGGTTTATCTTACAAATCCACACATTTGTGAACCAAATGACTTTATATGCTTTAACATAGTAGTTTTCACACTTTAGTCCCAATGTGCACTACTTTTGCACATAGGCCCCTAGGGTTTGAATTTAGGGTTTTCCAGGGTTTCAATTAGGGTTTCTGGTTTCTCAGGGGTATGAATGTAATGTAGATCCATCTTTAGTAACATTCTATGATTGTTTTACTTAAACCTTAGGGTTTTCTCAATTTGGGTCATGTTTTACCCCTTTAAACCCCATTTAGGGTTGATTTGGTGACAAGGGGATCCCGGGAGGATTGGAGGGGATTGAGGGGGAAATAATTTCCCCCTCAATCCCCTCCAATCCTCCCGGGATCCTGGGTCACCAAATTAACCCTTAGGGTTAAGTCCCCTATTCCAGAGTTCTATTTGCAAAACACTAGAACAATACAACTTGTTTGAATTTTTTACCTAGTGAATGCACTCTAGGTGTGTCAAACATATGCAATGCCAATGTTTATGATGTCATGCTCAAGTTTTAGTAACAGTAACACCAGGGGTGTTACATCCTTCCCCCCATAAAAGAATCTCGTCCCAAGATTAAAAGTCCTAGGGTAAGTAATGGAAAAGGAAATGCTTCACATTTTTATTTCCTTATTTCTGGTATAAGGCAGGGGTGGGTTGGGACTCACTCCATTATTACAACAATGTTGTACACTTTACAAATTACAAGAGGCTAAAAAGCCCGAGAAATTCTTATCTAAAAAGTCTTGAGTTTCCTATGTAGCCTCATCTTCGGAATGTTGGTTCCACTGTATCTTGTAAAGCTTGAGAGTTTTTCTCCGGGTAATCCTGTCCTTTTGATCCAAGACTCGAATGGGATGTTCGGAGTATGTTAAGTCTGGTTCAAGGACAACATCTGTCACTTCAACGGTTCGATCTGGTACCCGAAGACACTTCTTCAATTGGGACATGTGGAACACATTATGTACAACAGACAAAGTTTCGGGTAGTTGAAGTCGATATGCCACTGGTCCATATCTTTCAAGAATGAGGAAAGGACCAATATATCGTGGTGCAAGTTTCCCTTTGATCCCGAAACGCGATACACCCTTCATTGGTGAAACCTTTAGGTAGACATAGTCTCCCTCAAGAAAATATAAGGGCATTCGCCGTTTGTCTGCATAATTCTTTTGACGAGCTTGGGCTTTCTTCATATTATGAATTATTTTCTGAACCTTTTCTTCAGTCTCTTTCACCATATCAGGCCTGAAGAAGGACCTTTCACCAGGTTCAGACCAATTTAGCGGAGTACGACATCGTCGTCCATATAAAGCTTCAAAGGGTGCCATCTTGATGCTTTCTTGATAGCTATTATTATATGAGAATTCCGCTAACGGCAAACATTCATCCCATTTCTGTGAGAAATCCAACACACATGCCCACAGCATATCTTCAAGTATTTGATTAACCCTCTCAGTCTGCCCACTGGTTTGAGGATGATAGGCCGAACTGTGTAGCAATTTGGTACCCAGGGACTTATGAAGTTCTTCCTAGAATTTGGATATGAATTGAGGTCCACGATCTGACACTATAGTCTTCGGAACACCGTGCAAACTGAGAATGCGAGCATTGTATAATTCCGCATAGGTGATGACGGGATATTTTACTTTGACCGGGAGGAAGTGGGCGATCTTGGTAAGTCGATCAATGATAACCCAAATAGAGTCATACCCCTTTGCGGTCCTAGGCAATCCCACAATAAAGTCCATACTTATGTCTTCCCATTTCCATGTTGGTGTTGGTAGAAATTGTAATGGACCGGTAGCTTTTAGGTGTATGGCCTTGACACACTTGCAAGTGTCACATCTAGCCACATAGCGTGCAATTTCAATCTTCATTTTTGTCCACTAATAATGTTGTTTCAGATCTTGATACATCTTAGTGCTTCCAGGATGAATAGAATAGTGACTAAGATGTGCTTCATCCAAAATTTGCTGGCGGACCTCTTCATTCTTCGGCACAACTATGCGGTTATTGAACCATACAACCCCTTGATCATCTTTTCGAAAGCAATTGGCTTTGCCAGCTTCAATCTTTTCACGAATATGTTTCATGCCTTCATCATTCTTTTGTGCGTCGATTATCCTTTGTAGGATGACTGACTCAAGCTTCAAGTGATTTGAAGTCCCATGCTGAATCATACCTAGGTTTAGATTTTCCATCCCCTGGCATAGTGTATTGTCAGAGGGCTTCACCGTAAGACAGTGACAGGAAACCTTATGGCTAAGTGCATCTGCCACTACATTTGCTTTGCCTGGGTGATAATGGATCTCTAGTTCATAATCTTTAATAAGCCCAAGCCATCTCCTTTGTCTCATGTTAAGTTCAGACTGGGTAAAGATATATTTCAAGCTTTTGTGGTCTGTATACATATGACAGACATTTCCCAGTAGATAATGACGCCATATCTTCAGAGCATGAACCACTGCAGCTAGCTCCAGATCATGAGTAGGATAATGCTTCTCATGCCGGCGTAACTGCCTTGAAGCATACGCTATTACTCGGCCTTCTTGCATTAATACGCAGCCGAGATCACTGCCAGATGCGTCACAATACACATCAAATGACTTGTTAATATCCGGCTGAGCCAATACTAGAGCAGTGGTTAATAATATCTTCAACTTCTCAAAAGCTTCATTACATTTTGAAGACCAATTGAATTTGGTATCATTCTTTAATAAACTTGTGATTGGCTTCACAAGCTTGTAAAAATCAGGTATAAATCGGCGGTAATAACCAGCTAGTCCAAGGAAACTTCGGACTTGGTGAACAGTGGTTGGGGGTTTCCACTCCAAAATGTCCTTGACTTTGCTGGGATCCACCGCAATCCCCTTTGTAGATAACACATGTCCTAGAAATTGAATTTCTTCCAGCCAAAACGCGCACTTACTGAACTTGGCATATAATTGATGTTCCCTTAAGCGCGTTAACACAGTCCGTAAGTGTTGAGCATGCTCCTCTTCATTCTTGGAATATATTAGAATATCGTCAATGAAGACCACCAAAAACTTGTCCAACTCGGGCATGAATACCGAGTTCATTAAATAAGTGAAGTGGGCAGGAGCATTTGTTAGTCCGAAAGACATTACCAGGTACTCAAATAACCCATACCGCGTAGTGAATGCGGTCTTTGGTATATCCTCGGGCCGAATACGGATCTGATGATAGCCCGATCTGAGATCAATCTTGGAGAATACCCTCGCCTCGGTCAGCTGATCAAATAAAATGTCAATTCATGGAAGAGGGTACTTGTTCTTGATAGTGACCTCATTCAGGGGTCGATAATCCACGCACATATGTAAAGTTTGATCCTTCTTCTTGACGAATATGGCGGGACAACCCCATGGTGACGAGCTTGGCTGGATGAATCCTTTCGATAGTAGATCTTGTAACTGAATCTTCAGTTCTGCCAGCTCATTTGGAGGCATGCGGTACAATCTTCTAGAAATGGGAGCCGTACCGGGCTTCAATTCAATCACAAACTCTACATCTCTCTCGGGTGGTAATCCAGGCAAATCCTCTAGAAAGACATCTGAGAACTCGCATACTACCGGAATATCTTTGACCTCCGGTATAATGGCTTCTTAAACTCTGCCAGTAATTTTGGTTGGAACGGGGATAGACAAGAAAATTTCTTCTTGATTATGACTCAACCTGATGGTTCTCTGATTAGTGTTGAGGGTTGCTTTATGTCGGGCCAACCAATTCATGCCCAAAATCACATCTATGTGTTGGCCTTTCAGAACAATCATATTAGTAGAAAAGTCCCGTCCGGCCAATGTTACGGGCACTTGATAGGCCACTTCTCTAGTAAAAATTTGTCCCCCAGGTGACTGAATTTTAAACCCTTCTTTTGATTCATGGTATGAAATGCAATGTTGTTCTACAAATTTCTTGCTGATGAACGTATGCGAAGCACCAGAATCAAAGAGAATAATTGCGGGATGATTGGCCACAAGGAACGTACCCATCATGACCGGTTCACCATCCGGTGTAGTGGCCACTTGCATATAGTATATGCGTCCCGTCTTCTTTGTATTTTTGCCCATAGTATTTCCCTTGGCTTGAGATGAATTCCCAGATCCTTGTGGATTGTTTGACTTGTTTTGCTTCGGATAAGGGCAATCCTTGATAAAATGCCCAGATTTTCCACAATTAAAACATCCTGTCGATGAACTGGGAAGAGCAGGGAATCGAGTGCCAGGGGCACCCGGCTGACTTGTTAATGTAGGGGCAGTATTGGGACGGATGAATACTAGCTGTTTAAATGGAAAGGAGGGTGGACGTGCTAAAGAACGACCCTGATTAACAGGCCGGATAACAAACCGTTGCCTGTTTTCAGGGCCCTGAGTAGGCCTGTTTCTGCCACTCCCCTTGATCTTTCCAGAACTTGCATATTTAGATTCGACTGCCAACACTGTGTTGACAGCCCTTCCGTAGGTAAGGTCAATGCAAGTAGCCATTTTTCTTTGCATCCTGTCATTCAGTCCTTGCATGAAACAATTCTTCTTCTTCAGATCGGTGTTAACTTGATCGATTGCATACTGTGACAAATGATTGAATTTATTGAGATACTGATTAACAGTATCCCCTCCTTGCTTCAGCTTCATAAATTCTTCTTGTTTCATGTGAAGTACACCTTCTGGTATGTAATTTTCGCGGAAGGCCAACTTAAATTCTTCCCATGTTATCTGATGATTGGCCGGTTGAATGGCCATAAAATTTCTCCACCAGGTGCTGGCAGGGCCGCGCAGCTGCTGGGCTGCGAACAAGGGCTTCTGGGTTTCAGAACATCGTAGAAGTCCAAACTTTTGCTCGATGACATGAATCCATTCGTCTGCCTCTAAAGGGTCTTCGGCTTTGAGAAACAGCGGTGGACGCGTTTCGAAGAAGTCTAAATTGGATGTCTCACGGGGCCCTTGCGGATAACCCCGTCCGCCTTGTTGCTGAAATTGCTGACCCGCTATTTCCCGTAGGAAACGGGTATTATCCGCGGTTGCATTTACCAAGGCAGCGATAGCCTCGGCAAGCGTGGGAGGAACAGGAGGTGGACTCGGGGTGGACTCCCTCCCATTGGAGGTTCCGGCTGCATCCTGTGATCGGGTCTTGGACGACATCTGTGGCGACAAACATGTGGAAACAAATATAATATGCCAAAGAAAAACCATCCAATTTACATTACTAAAAAGAGTAATGTTACAGACTCGAATTTTTACAACAGGAGTACAGTACCCATTATACAATAACACTACTAACTCTACAACTATACTATTCCTACTTCCTATCACTCTTAGTAGCTTCACTGTCGGGCGTAGGAGACCATTCGTCGACCAACTTCATGGAGGGAGGGGGCCTGAAAAGGTCCAGTTCACCACCAAAAGCTTCTCCAGCTTCATGAGAAGGTCCGGCTTCTATCCCGACAGGAATTGCAGGTACGCTGGGGTGCAATTGCGAATACAGTACATGAACTTCTTCATGTAGGGTATTTCAATATGCCTACATATTATCAATAGCTGAGCTAAGTTCTTCGACTCGGGCTCGAGCCTTTGCCTCCTTAGCCCAGGCAAGCGAACGAGACTGAACCGCCCAGTCGAGCGCTAAATCTCGATCAGCAAGCTGATCCTGCAGGCGGCGGATGTGGCTTCTCAATTCATTTATTCTGTCGCCATCCGCGACCCATATGTTAGTCCTGCGTTGAAGTTCTACTTGAAGCTGATTCACTTGGGCTTCAAGATCCTCAATCGGATCGTTACTCCCACTACTACTATCGTCATGTCTAGGAGCGAGTTGATGACAGGGTACACCAATTGGGCCAGTTGACTTGTGCGCGGTTTTCCTCGTGCGCGGCGGCATTTCTCTAAGGGGGAAATTTTATTAGTATGGTTCTTTGCATGATGCATGTATAATTACAGAACCAACCTTAGTTGATTCATACCTTCTATACATTGCACTCTTCCTATCTGGTCTTTCATATAGATTCTTCAGATATAATGGGTAAGAATGGAAGAAATTTTTCTAGATAAGTCTTTAGAAAATCCTTTTGAAGATGCCTCATAATATCTGCAGAGAAGGGCTTCGCTCTGATACCAGCTGTGACGGAACCTCCTAAGTTATTAGGCCCACCTACAGTTGTCCTTGTCCAACGGACCTCAGACAACCCTGTAGATGCCCCTGAATTACTTGAAAAGTTCGGTATCTTCTTTTCTTACCTTTCCCAAGAGCGTTTCCCCCGTCACAAAGACATTACAGAACATCAGAGATACAGAAATGCGGAAGCGATTACATAACTTACATTTATTTGAAAGTAAGATAAAGTTAGTTATTACAGACCAGCAAGTAAACACGAGTGCAAAGTACTTATTATTACAATACCAAGGGAGGTAAAAAAACTCCTCCCGATAAGTTCTTACATAAAAGTTTTTATGGAGGACTAGGTCCTCCCGCAACTTCATTCTTTCTTTTCTTCATTTGACACCACCTTGGTACAAAAGCAACAAAAATTTGCTGCTTCCTCACCTAAAAACAATAGGGAATAAAACCCTGAGTATGGAATTACTCAGCAAGTCTTACCCGACTAAAGAAAAGACTCTCAAGGGTATGCGGGTTATAAGGGAGTCAAGGTAAGGTATCTCAAGATCAAAGACTCTGTTTTGCATAGATGCTTACTAAAAGTGGATCCTTAAAAATCCAGTTTTATTTTCAGGTTAGGTAAAATTACCTGCATCTAGAGTTCTTTCTAACCTAGTTCAATCACTTCACCTGCACTAGCCAATTTCTTAACAACTCCTTCATCTTTACTAGAGTTCTACGTATAGGGCAGTGACCAAGTCTTCATGACCGCGAAGGTACGACGATCCGAATCGGTTATACTCAGCTGAGGATCTCCAATCACATGACATATGTAACACTTAACCCTTGCATATGTCAACCTGCCACCGGGGTTCTTAAGACCAGATCAGGTTCACGCGAACCGAGAGCACAGATACACCACCGTCCAGCCTCTTGCCACGGAGGGTACACGCTACTCCCGCCGCTGCTCCACGCCCATTCCATGTTATCTTATTCTGGCCTTAGTCTGCCTGAGGTAAGGCTTACCCATGACGAGGCATGTGACCAGTTAAAGGGTCCACGGTCATCAAGCCTACATCGAGACGGTCCTTAATCAACTCAGACGGAGACACTACACCGAGACTCTCTTCTCGTGCAAGTCACCCGCCCGGTCTCAGCTTAATCATTTCAACCCAAAGTTTGGTACCTGTCAGAGGTACATCTTTTCCGGATGTTGAACCCATCACGGCCATGATGGATCCACCATCAAGTTTTATTTTCAAAAACATCCCTCCCACTTTGCCAATCATCTTTTGTAAAACAAAACCTTTTGTTTTGCTAGAGCAATACTAAGCATAGTAAATACCTTTTGTGAAAACAGGGTTTCAAGGAAGATAATCAAGTTCAAAGAAGGTAATGCAGGAATTGTTTAAGCATTCAACTCTTATCACCTAATGCATTAATCAAGTGAGAAAGATTTTAAAAACATCAAGGAAGGTCTCAAATGCACCGGGGCTTGCCTTCGTTGATAGGTGAGTCAGGCTCGGACCCGCAGATATCAAGGTAGAAACAGTTTCCTGCCTAAGATTCCGAAGGTGGTGGTGGTGTCTTCTCTTCAGTTACTTCGACTTCTTCTTCGTTTTCTAAAGATAACCATATATATATATTTATATATATAAGAATGTATGCCATGAAATGCTTATGAGAGTGCAAAGATAACAATAATTTATTTTCTAAGGTTCTTGAATACAATTTTCCTTCACGGTTCTCCGGGAAACAAGGGTTTCCGGAGTCAGTAAAGGAATTCAAAGGGCAGGGGTGGGGGTTTTGGGTTCTAGTTATCAAACAAGGTCCAAATCAAACCAAACTCTACCCATGGCTTCTAAATAATGTGTAAAGTTCATATAAAAAGTTTGGACATTTTTGGAATTATCGTCTATTTTCTAAAAATCCAGAACTCATGATTTAAGCTATTTTAAATGACTCAAAATTCCCTATTTGTCCTAAAAATCATACAACTATTTTTATTAAATACTATGAAAAATAAGGAATCTAACAAAATTGGTTTGACATTTTAAACATTTTTCTACAATTTTCTACATATTTCTAAAGTTAGACAGAAAAAGAAAAGGGAAAAGGAGAAACAATACTGGGCCAAATTTGATCACATTGGCCCAAGCCCAGGCAGAAACGCGCGTGCGCCCGCGCTCGCGCTGGCGGCTTTTCAGAAAGACCCTTAGGGTTTTGGCTAACTAGAACTGGGTTCGCTTACTATTTTCTCGAGTCACTGACAATTTACACAGGAGTCCCCCAAGTTCTATTCCTTCACTGCCCGCGGTCCCCGACGGTGCACGGCGCGGCAGAGCTCCGGCGAGCATCTGGACCGGCCAAACGGAACAAGGGCTGGTTCCAAGCTTCGGCCGAAACCGAATTCATGCCCCAACCAGTGATTCCCCTAAGTTAATTGCACGAATGGCTACCCAAATGTCCCTGGCCCCGGACGCAGCGGAAGTAATCAATAGAACCGTGCATTCCCAGTGATCTACGACGATTTAGTTCAAACTAAAGGGCCGAGGAGTTTGAGGAGAGCTTAGGGATGTTAGAACAAGACTAGAGACAACACGATCGGACCTGATTTGTGCTGACCACAGTGAAGTGTTCTTGCGGCTTGTTTGAACCGTTTTGGGGGAAATGTGGAATTCGAGCTCGCTGGTGATCGGCTGGGGGCAATACTGGGTGGCTAGGTGTGTGATGACCTTGCGGAGCTCGCGGTGTCTTCAATTTATAGGCTTAGTTAGTGGTGGCTGTGAATTTGGGCGAGACGCGCGATGGTCAGAGAAAGGGGAAGTTCAGTGGCGCCGCGAATTCGTGTCTGATGCCGTGGCAATTACTCCGGCGATCAACGGGGAGCGAGAGGAGGTCACGGCGATGCGGTGGAAGTGCATGGACACGCGGTGCAAGGCCGGGAAGCGGCGGTCATCGGTGTACTTATCCAATTCCGCCGTGGTGAACGCTTGTACGGTGGCCGGAATACTTTACTGGCCGGAGTTATCCACGGCGATGATCTCCAAGTGTTATCCAGTTGATTTGGTCACGAGTCACGGCGGTGATGGCACGAATCTTTGCGCAGGGAGGTCGCTGGTGGTGAGGTTGCCGCGCTGGCGGCCTGATCTGTTTCGGACACTGTACCATGGCACTGCTTCATCAGAGCACCTGAAGAGCAGGTTTAGCGCTGATTTACTCCTGATTTGGTGTAGTAACCAAGCTAGCTCTCTGTACCAAAGTTATAGCTTAATAAACCAGCTTTAATTTTGTTACATGGTGCATCCTCGAAAGATCACAGGATCATACCCAAAATCGAACTCTAAGTTCATCCAGTCTCACTGCCATTGGAAAATTCAGACTTAAAATGACCTGACAGCCTGACTTTGAGGGTGATTATCTCCAAACAACCTAACTTACTCTCTTAAGCAAAATTGTTCTCCTTAGATAGGTCTACATAGTTGATGTGGTGACCTAGGGCAAAAACCCTAGAATTTGAAAGATACAAGGCTCCAAAGTTGAGCCCTCAACACTGAATTTCAGACTTAGTATAGAACTCAATTGAGGTCTATTTTGCAAATAAGTCCAAAATCCAAGGTTTTTCTTACAAATCCACACATTTGTGAACCAAATGACTTTATATGCTTTAACATAGTAGTTTTCACACTTTAGTCCCAATGTGCACTACTTTTGCACATAGGCCCCTAGGGTTTGAATTTAGGGTTTTCCAGGGTTTCAATTAGGGTTTCTGGTTTCTCAGGGTTATGAATGTAATGTAGATCCATCTTTAGTAACATTCTATGATTGTTTTACTTAAACCTTAGGGGTTTCTCAATTTGGGTCATGTTTTACCCCTTTAAACCCCATTTAGGGTTAAGTCCCCTATTCCAGGGCTCTATTTGCAAAACACTAGAACAATACAACTTGTTTGAAATTTTTACCTAGTGAATGCACTCTAGGTGTGTCAAACATATGCATTGCCAATGTTTATGATGTCATGCTCAAGTTTTAGTAATAGTAACACCAGGGGTGTTACATGTGGATCTCACATTGGGCCTAGGCCTTTGGTCGGGAAGGTCTTCAGACAAGGATTTTATTGGCCAAAGGCAGCTTCGGATGCAGCAGATCTGGTTCAAAAGTGCGAAAACTGTCAAAAGTGTGCGAGAGACCAGAAACAACCTTCGTCGCTAACCCAGTTAATATAGCCAACCTGGCCATTGCAAAGATGGGGCCTGGATCTGTTAGGACCACTTCCACCAGCACAAGGCAATTTAAGATATGTTGTGGTGGCTGTAGAATATTTTTCCAAGTGGATTGAAGTGAAACCTTTGGCCATAATAACTTCGGTCATAGTCCAGAAATTCTTCTGGCAAAACATTGTTTGTCGCTTCGGTGTGCCGAAGGCTATAACTGTGGACAATGGAACACAGTTTGATGCCGAAGCTTTCAAAGAATTCTGTGACCAAATTGGCACGAAGATTCATTTTGCGTCAGTCAGACATCCAGAGTCAAATGGATTTGTCGAAAGAGCAAATGGTATTATAATGACACGAATGATGAAGCTAATCTTTAATCACCCTAGAGGAAAGTGGCCAGATGAGTTGATTAAAGTGGTGTGGAGCCACAATACAACTGAATCGAGATCAACGGGTTTTACGCCATTCAAGTTATTATTTGGTGATGAAGCTATAACACCAGAAGAAGCTAAAGCAGGGTCAATAAGAACAACAGCTTTGAGAGAAGTTGAAGCTGATTATCACGTGGCAAAAGACACTATAGAAGGTACCAGACTTCAAGCTGTGGAAAATATCAATAAATATCAAGCCGAAACAATAAAATGGCATGATAGAAAAGTCCAGCTGAAGAATATCAAGCCAGGACATTTGGTGCTTCAGAGAGTGGCTAATCTGGACATAGTAGGCAAACTCCAGCTGAAGTGGGAAGGACCCTTTCTAGTGGTGTCTTCGTCAAGGCCCGGTTCTTACAGGTTGAAGGATATGGACAGCAATGACATTCCTGGATCTTGGAACGCGGATGAGCTTCGACGATATTATGTGTAATCTGATGTAATCTGTTTCCAATTTTTTTCTTATGGCACCCTTTTCCTTTCTGAAGGGGAGAAAGGTTTTTAATGGGATCATAGCTTGTAATTTCTCATTCTTTATTCAGCTCTACGAGAGCAAAGTCCCCCAAAACATATAAAATGTAAAATCTAAGTACGCACCATCGGGTGCAGAAAGAAAAAAACAGGGAGAAGCTCGAAAGTCATCCCTAAGGGGATGCAGAGCACGACGAAGCTACAAAAAGTCGTTCCCAAGGGAGTGCAGCGTAAGTTTTTTGCTCAAAAGTCATTCCTAAGGGAATGCAGAGCCAAACACCGCCGAAATATAAGGCGAAGCGCGAAAAGTCAACGCGAAAAATACCGCCGAAATATAAGGCGAAGAAGTTCAAAAGACGTTCCTAAGGGGATGCAGAACTTACACCGAAAAATAAGCGGTGAAGCCGAAAAATAAACGGCAAAGAGATTTCAGTCATTTCTAAGGGAATGCAGGGTGTGGATGTGGCTTCGTATGCGTGTGTTCGGACATTCATTTGCACATTACATCACATCATACATTGCATTCATATATATTCATTCATTTAGACATTTGTAGGATCACCATCATCATATCATAAAATACAGACAATTGCTTCGGCTCCAATGACAAGGCTTCGACAAATGTGAAAGAAGCAGATTTGTGCTTTATTAAGTACGAAAAGAAGGGAAGGTGTTTTTCGCCTTCGGCTAAAAAAGAACAACTTTCGTCCACATCAAAGCACTTCAAAAATGGATGGAAAGGTAAAATATATTACAAGGTATCGACAAATTTACAGAGTAATGTTTCATCCCTAATTTACAATACTTTCTACAAGGTTAATACAAAAAATCTTTAGAATTCTTTTTGCAGCAGCTTCATCGCTTTATCATGGTCCATCAAGCTTTGGTTCATTGTTCTTCAGCTTCGTCATCTTGTACATAACAAAGCGTTATAAGGTAAAATCAAGTTCCAAAGAAAAAGTAAAGGAGCAGGTACAAGTTTATTATCGGTTTGAGGTGGCTTCGAGCTTCGTCACCAGCTAAGTTTCGCCCACCCTTTGCCCAAATTTGAGTTACAAATCTATTCCCAATACTTCGGGCTAGGCCGAGGATATTATTCAAGTCTGCTGGTGACAGGCTGAAGTTTGGTCTGTTTACAATGTTTCCGTGTGTGCAACCAGCCTTCATGAAAGCAACAGCTGTGCCACGAGAAGCTAGCAGAGCATAGAAGTCACCATGTCCAGCTATAATTTCGTCGAGAGCATCAACTTCACCTTCAATATGATCAAAAGTGCCTGGCAGGTCTTCAACCGAAGGTTTAAACTTTTCAGAGCTGGCTCCAACTGAGTTAAAGACCTGCTTCAGCCGTTGTATACACCGGATGCCGAAGCTCAAACATTTATCTTGAAGATCTTTAAGCGATTTCTGCAGATTTGAACTTTTTTCAACTTCAGCTTCGAGTTTTGCTTCGAAATTTTTCCTTTCTTGTTCAAAGTTTTTTGACTTCATGGAAAGTTCACTGTTCAATCTTGCAATCTCGGCTTGGGCTTCTGCTAGTGTACCTTCCACGGTTTGAAGCATAAAATCTTTCTTTTCTAATGCAGCTTCATGATCTTTTATTTTGCTCTCAAATCTTTCAATTATAATCTCATGTCTTTTATCTTCAAGGTCCTACTGCATTCTCAAGGCTTTACTTAATAGCATGCTCTGCGCAAAAACCACCTTCGTCAGAATCCATCTTCGTTGTTAAAATAATAAAAAGCCGAAGCAAAATTTTTACCTTGAAATTAGAATAGAATAAACTACCGACGATATGCTGTCGTCGGTAGCGGCTGATGTCGGCCTCAAGCTTCGGGAAACTAATACTCTTTGACAGAGTACTGACAACCTTTGCTCCAGTTCGGTCTCGAAGGCATCCTAAGCTTTCATCATCAATACCGCCGAAGAGCAATGCTCCTGGTTGATAGCCGCATGATATTGCATAATCTCTCAGTTCTTCTTTCTCAGCCTTAGATAACTTTTGACCAATTATATTTTGAGAATTAAAATCCTTTTCCTCTGTTATATCTTCAGCGATTTCTTTCTCTTTCCTAGGCACTGTAGCCAGGGTTTCTTCGACAGCCATAGCAGCTTCTTCCGCGGCCATGTTCAAAAGCATTTTGTCAATATCAGAAAACGTGTCCTCCAAATTTGTATCTTCGGCTGTTATATCTTCGGCGGGAGCAGCTTCGATAGCTGTAGTGTCTTCGGCAGCTAGTGTTTTTGGCGCCGAGGCCGGCGGCGGCGTTTCTTCAATGGCTTCGATCACAGTGACAATCCTCCGCTTTTTAGGCCCAGCAGACTTCTTCACTGCCGAGGACTCCCCCTTCTTCTGTAAAAGTTTCGTCAGATGTGGCCCTAGTGGACTTAGTGTGATAGGCAGGGATTCAGTCATTACCTTTAAAATTTCTTCCACGTCGGCAGCTGAAGGTGTTGAGGGACTCTCCTCTTCTATTTTAGTTATTTTCGGCTTGGGAGCGGCAGCTTTCCTCTTGTTCGGAGCGAATACCTTTGACTCAGGGCTTTATTTTTTCCTCTTTAAAATTTCTTCATCTTCTTTTACCATTCTGGCAGCTTGTCTGCTCAGAACGCTAATAATCCTTTTTCTTTTTTTGCCCTTCGGCACCCTTGTCCAATCGCTCATAATCAGGATATTCAAAGTTCAGGGCATCCATCACCTGATTCAACCTTCGCTTTGGTCGCGTGCCGAAGGCTGCAGTCATCAACTGATCTTCTTTCCTAGTGTAATTCCCCAAAACTTCGTTGCACATAGTTTCTATCATTTCTAACCATTCTTGACATGGCCCTTTGAACTGTTGCTCAAATTTGAATTTATAAGGAAGTCGCACAAGTTCTTTTTTCTCTTTCGTCCCTTTTAGCTTCGGCATGTTCCATTCACTCAGCGTTGGGAACACCTTATAGGACAGATACTCTTGCACTAGATCTCTTGTGCCGATTTGCTCGGCTACCACTCGAAATTCTGTCACAGCTTGTTGGCATGGTGATCCCGGCTCCATACGGCACAGCTACCAAGTCAGCCCAAAGTTTAAGCTTAGAGGGCTCAATACTAGTGTCTTGAACTTCTTCCTCTTCTTCTCATCAGCCTTCACGTAAAACCACTCATTCTTCCAACCAGTTGGCCACTTGGTGCGATAGCTAACTACCGGAGACTTTGTATCTTTACGGTAGGCGAAATTGTAACAACCAAAATTTTCATGAAGACCGTCTTCCCTGGCTTTCGTCTGATAATGAAGCTCGTGCACTCGGCAGAAGGCTTCGGCATTCGGGTCTGTTCCCTGGCTTCGGAGAGCCCAGATGAAGACACTGAGTCTACCAATAGCGTTAGGAGTCAGCTGATGAAGATAGATATCGTAGTTTTCCAAAACATCCCCTATCATCTCATTCAGAGGAAGTCGTAGTCCTGCTCTAAAAAAACTCTTGAAAACTACTACTTCATCATCCTTCGGCACTGGGGTGGTTTCTTCTCCGGCAAATCAGACAAGTTTCTTTTCAGCCTCCCCAAAGTAGCCCAACTTCATCATCATGAGCATATCAGCTTCGGATACAGTAGATTTCCCAAAATCTAGATGGCTGGGTTTTGTTGGGATCAGAATACTATAATCTTCTTCATCCTTTTCAACATCTTCTTCTTCAGCAATGGTCTGTTCAGTTTCGGCGGCAGAAATACCTTTGTCCGTGGTTCCCTCTACCACAAATAGACCTGATTGTTTCATAACTTCAGAAATTGGTGCTGTCTCGGTAACCTCAGCTTCTTCTCCCTCACGAGTCACCCTTGCGGTCGAATGCACTCTATCCATTTTTTATGGATTTTCCACTGTTTGGCAAAACTAACGTATTTTTTGCAATTTAACGAAGCTAATACTTTTGAAGAAGCTAATCTCAGATGACGAAGCACTCGCTCGAGAGAGTAATGAAAAAGCTTCGGCTATGGTTAAATTTTTCAGCAGCATAACAGTGCAATGGCAATGAATGCTACGGTAACTTCACACCTACTCGTCTGTTTATATAGTGCCGCAGGTGGAAAGGTGAATCGTCAAGTTACCCGCACCCGTCAAACAGTCGCCCACACTCACTGAATGGTGGACCACTCGGTGTCTGCAAGGTGAACCGCCAAGCCGCTCATACCCGCTGCATGGTGGGTCACCTCGCGTTCGGAATATTTTAAATCGTTCCTCAGCAATGAGCTCAGGGAAGGTGTTTTTCGGACCTTCGGCGTTCCAAAGCATTGGAGAATTTTTCACGGATCAAGCTCGTTACGAAGAACGATCTAGCACCGCGAAGGGGCTACTGTTGGGGGTATGCTTCATCACTGAAGGCCCTATAAGAAGAAATACCTTCGAAAGAACTAACACAGAAGCAATGCCGAAGGTACCATCCAAGGAGCTTCGGCATAACGACATGCCTCGAGACAAAGGGTCGCACCGACTTAAAGATAGAAAGACCAATTGGCCCATGATAATCTATGTCATGATTGTAATTGGTTGTAAAGGACATGAATGTAATTTCGCATAGGCTGCGTCCTGTGCCTATAAATAGATGAACAGTACCCCCGTACTGTTTACGCTGACTTGCACTCATTCTTGCGTCACCTTTGTGTTTTTGCTTTCTGTTGAGCCGAAGGTACAATTTGTAATTTTATGTTCTTATCATTCACTCATGATAATATGATAAAAAATGAATTAATAATGTTACATAATTGTTCATGTTGTTTTTTACGTTTCATATGCTTCTTCTTTCATTAATGTATACTGCAATGATGAAGGTATGTCCTTCATGACCTTCATCCGAAGATCATTATATCCTAACGGAAATGATGCTTCGTAGGATGAAGGGCATTAACATATAACATTTTGTGTTGCCTTGTTCTTAATTCATAGCATTTGAGAACAAGTCCCCAACACTACCCCTAAATGAAATTATTTCATGTTATACTTTGATCTCATTCTTCCTTATTTAGTACTGTGCCTTTTTGAGATGTATTCCAATGTTTGTACATGTTTGGTGTCCTGTTCATTTGTACTTTCCAAGTATATTGAATGTATGATCGCTTTATTTAGACAATGAGCAGTCTGTGGTTCCTGAGTGTGTTGCTGAAGACCTCCCTGAGTAACAACCTGGTGAAGGCAAGTGTCCTTTGACCCATTATGTCCTACACACTTTATAATTCACTATCCCGCATTACATTTTTTAAACCTAAGGATTGACTAGTCTGTATTTACCTTATCCTTGTTTACCTTTCTAGGTTATCATGGTTAGCTTTATGCTATTGCTTTAACTTAATCAATGAACATGATGTGATTATTTATGATACGATGATGTTATCCCGATGATACTATTATGATACTCTAGGGGGCTTAGGCCATTTTTTTCCTGAGTACCTCTCCGTAAGGTCCTGTTCATGGACTAACCACCTAGGATAACAGTGCAACCATGAGGGTGGAATAGGACGCCCTTAGCTGAATAATTAGATGAACCTAGGGGTGTAGTTGGCTTTGCCGGAGGGCCATCAATGGGGGTCAGGGAGTAGTGCTCGCTCTACCAAGGGGAGATGCAGAGGTTCATTCGATTTGGTTTTGTTAGTCACCCACCTTGGGGAGGTGTACTGTGTTTGTATGACTGGCAAAACCTAACGAGCAGCTATGCACCAGGGGAGTCTTTGTAAAGGCTACGTAGTGAAACCTTACCGACTCACCTTGGTAGTGTTTGAGGGTTTGATCGACCCGAGGCATAAAGGGATCACGACTTGTGGGTAAAGTGTGCAACCTCTGCAGAGTGTTAGAAACTGGTATCAGCCAAGCCCACGGTTAAGAACAGCCTTGGGATCCTCTTTGATTAGAAGAACTTCGGTTACTTTTATGATCATGGTTAATAATGTTGGTTATAATTCTGATCTCTGGTATTTCCTCTTGGAGGGAGTACTTTTGCGTAATAACTGGGTTTATTACTAAAACTTGGCTCTACTAATAGTAATAAATGTTTGACCAACTAAAAGCAACTGCTTAACCTCAACCCCACATATAGCTAGTCCACTTTAGACAAACGAGACATTTACCGAGTACGTTGATGTGTACTCATCCTTGCTTTACAAACCATCCCACCCTAGGTTGTCCCCACTATACCCAGTGCTCAGGAGGAGATGCTGGCAACATGGAGGACTTTGAGGAGTTCCAAGACTATGACGAGTTCTAGTTTTTCTTAGTGGCAAACCCCCAGTCAGCTGCTTGTGTAGGCTTATCTTCTACGTTTCATTTTTCTCACTTTGATATTTATGTTAAAGACAATGGTTATGTATTAGACTCTATATTTGTCTTGGACATCTTAATGTAATTAAAGTACCTTTCCGCTATTTACTTTGAGCAATGTGTGATGATGTCCAATTATGTAATCGTTGTGTACGTGAGTTTCTGATCCTGGCACGTACATGGTTCGCATTCGGTTTGCCTTCCAAAACTGGGTGTGACAAAAGTGGTATCAAAGCCCTTGCTGACTGTAGGACCGCTAACCTCGACTAGAATGGTCGCTCTAAGGACTATAGACCCCCACTCTTACCTTGATTTTTAGAGTCATTTCAAAAGTTGGTCATCTTGACCAATTCTATGTTATCTACTTATCTCACAAAATTTTGTCTCACTTTTCTTTCTATTTACTTTCGGGTCTTATAGCTCTACTCTCACTCTTGTGCTTACGATGTTTTGTAGATGTCTCGTATTAGATGCACGGCACATAAGTCTATGATCCCCTTTTTGCCTTCTCGCCTGGCAGAGTGTCCACTGTGTCGCACGGTGCCAGGTAAGTCCAGTCACCTGGAGAGACTGCATCGTCGCCTGCACGAGGAGCAGGAGCGCTGACGCCAGGAGCAAGAGCAGGGCCAGGACCAGAAGTAGCAGGACTCTTCCCCCTCGCCTCAGCAGGAGGTGGAGTCTGGGAGGCAGCCTTCCCCTGCACCTCAGCCAGAGATGCCCCCTGCACCACCACAGGGCATCCCGGCTGCTGGAGGAGACCCTGACGGAGATGGAGATGATGACGATGCTGGTGGTAGTTCGAGCCACGGCATGGAGCTCTCGGAGAAGCCAGAGCTGGAGGGGTGGATCACTAGACCCATCACTCACGACGCCGCTCACGGGTGTCACTTCCATGATGCTCTCGACACCTTGCTGCATCGGGCTTTCGACCGACACACATGGTCTATCGAGTACCGTTGTGTAGTCTACCAGCATCGTCGCGGGTTATACCCGGACCAGTGGGAGGCTACTTGCTTGGTGCGCCATCTGGACGATGATCTCCGGAGTGTAGAGGCCTTCTCATAACACTATTCTATTACTGAGATGGATACTGTCGAGGCAGCCATGCAAGATGCAGCACGACGGGCACTTTCTCAGTATTGCTTGTTGTTCAGCGAGGTAGCTGATGGTCTTGACCTGAAGTACTACCCTCGCCGTTTGATCAGCAGTGTTGGAGGTGTGATTGTCTCGCCAGTTGGTGAGGGCAATCCCAGGCTGAACAGCATGGTCAACCTGGCCGCCGTGCTCAGTACAGAGCTAGACCACACCCTTGACGAGTTGGGCAAGGTTCGAGTGGAGGTTGCGGAATCGCGTGCTGAGTGTGCATCATGCCACTATTTGGATGGTGGTTCTCCCGCCCCTATCGGGATTCAGCACCCTTATCGTTCACCGCTCTGTGGTCGCTTCGACTATGGTACCCCTGACTGAAGGACCCGGATAGATTGGGTTCCATAGGTTGACAGAGTCGGAGTCTGTAATAATGCTTAATTCAGTATCCTAGTCTTAGTCAGTCTTAGTTAGAGTTAGTTTGCTTATCTTATGTTTGAATGCTTGTCATGATGGACATGTAATGAAGTTGGATCTTTGTAATGATTGTCATCAAGGTGTGGGCATCTCCTACAACTTGATGTAGTTATTAATAAAATCAGTTATTTAGTTGGGTAATCCCTTTATTTCCACTTTCCTTTTTATCTGAGAAGTTGTCAGTGAAGATGATCAATTGTTCAGTGCTATGAAGATTTCTGTACATCTTTTCTTATGCTAAAAGACTGCAGAGTCAGATCTGATGTGTGTGTGCTTTCTACAGATGTCTGAGAACAGGCGTAGAGGTGCAAGGTGTGCTCAGCAGGAGCAGCATGCACCCTAGGCAGATGCAGCTCAGCAGCAGCAGTTGCCACCGCCACCCCCAATGAACATTGAGCAGATGTTCCTGATGCAGACCTAAGCAGTCCAAGCTATTGGTAAGACCTTAGCAGCGATGCAGCAGGTGCAGCAGCAACCACCCCCACCTCAACCTTAGGTGCAAGTCCAGATGCTGTAAGTGCCCAGAGACAAGCGGACAGAATTCATGAGGGGCCATCCCCCTGTCTTTGCCCATTCTGCTGATCCCATGGACACTGAAGATTGGCTGTGTACCATGGAACGTGAGTTGCACACTGCCCAGTGCAATGATTGTGAGAAGGTATTGTATGATCCCCGACAGCTGAGGGGAGCAGCACAGTCTTGGTGGGAGTCTTACCTCGCCACCCGTGCTAACCCTGAAGCCATCACATGGGAGGAATTCAGGGACAACTTCCATCGCTACCATGTGCCCGAGGGACTAATGATAGTGAGGAAGGAGGAGTTTCTCGCCTTGAAGCAAGGTCCCCTGTCTGTTAGCGAGTACAGGGACAAGTTTCTGCAGCTGTCACGTTATGCCCCAGAAGATGTCAACACGGATGTCAAGAGGCAATACCGTTTCCTAAAAGGATTGGTTGATCCCCTCCACTACCAGCTGATGAACCGCACCTTCCCTACCTTCAAGCACTTGATCGACAGGGCTATTATGACTGAGAGGAAGCGTCGGGAGATGGAGGACAGGAAACACAAGATTGGTGGATCTCAGGTTGGGAGTAGCAGGCGTCCCCACTACTCAGGCAACCCACCTCAGCCATGCAAGCAAGGACACTAGCACCAGCACCAGCATCAGCGTCAGAACTAGCAACAGCAGTACCAGAGGTAGTTTCCTCAGCAACAGCAACAGTACCGCCAGAACAGCCAGCAGGAAGGAAATCAATATCAGCGTCAGAGCAACCAGGCAACTCGCCTTCTAGCCCTAGCAACCAACCAGAATAGCCAAGCAGCGCTAGCGCAAGGAGGAAGTCGTGCATGTTTCCACTATGGGGAACAAGGCCACTGGGCGAATCACTGCCCAAAGAAAGCAGCTCAGCAGCAACCAGCTCCTAATGCCCCAGTCAGACAGAATGCAATGCAGCAAGGAGGCAACAACCGTGGGCAGCCTCGTGCCCAGTATGGAAAGGTGAACCACTTGGAGGCCGACACAGTCCAGGAGACTCCAGGAGTGGCACTAGGTATGTTTTCAGTCGAGTACCATTCTGTAAATGTGTTATTTGATACTGGAGCAACGCATTCTTTCATGACTGCATCATGGGTAGAATCACATAATATACCAGTAGCACCCATGTATCCACCTATGAGGGTTAGTTCAATTGGTGGGAGGACCCAAACGGATAAATTTTGCCCTATTGCAAGGGTTCAAATAAGGGGGATAGAGTTCCCCACTGATCTAATAGTTATGGATAACCAGGATGCGACTATAGATGTTATCCTAGGGATGAATTGGTTAACCAAGTATCAAGCCAGTCTTAGCTGTGACAAGAGAACGATGAAGTTAGTGTCCCTATCTGGAGAAGAATTAGTGTAGTTGGTCTCGTCTGGACCAAGGAAAGGAAGCTGTCACCAAGTCACCGCCCATATTGAGGAGATTAAACCATCAGAGGCTATCAATGTTGTATCAGAATTCCCAGATATGTTTCCTGAGGAGTTACCAGGTATGCCACCTAAAAGGAAGGTTGAATTTGCCATAGAGTTTATACCAGGCACCGCCCCTATTTCCAAGAGAGCATATCGAGTGTCCGAACCAGAATTGGTGGAGCTCAAGAAGTAGATTGATGAGTTGTTAGAGAAAGGCTACATCAGACCAAGTACCTCACCTTGGGCAGCCCCAGTGCTATTTGTGGAGAAGAAGGACGGAACAAAGAGGATGTGCATTGACTATAGATCCTTGAATGAGGTTACTGTCAAGAACAAGTACCCCATGCCTAGAATTGAAGACCTATTCGATTAGTTGAGAGGAGCTAGTATGTTCTCGAAGATAGATCTGAGGTCAGGTTACCACCAGCTCAGAATCCGACCTTCAGACATACCGAAGACAACATTTATCACCAAGTATGGATTGTATGAGTTCACGGTCATGTCATTCGGTTTGACAAATGTGCCAGCTTATTTCATGTACTTGATGAACAGTGTGTTCATGGACTACCTCGACAAGTTCGTAGTGGTGTTCATTGATGATATTCTTATATATTCCCAGAATGAGCAAGAGCACGAGGAACATTTGAGGAAAGTACTTTAGAGGCTACGAGAGTGTTAGCTGTATGCCAAGCTTAGTAAGTGCGAGTTCTGGACCAGTGTGGTCCTGTTCTTGGGTCACATTATAAACCAAGAGGGATTGGCTGTAGATCCGAAGAAGGTAGCAGCTATTTTGGACTGGAAATCACCAAAAGACGTCCGAGGGATCAAGAGTTTCATTGGAATGGCTGGTTATTATCGATGTTTCATTGAAGGTTTCTCCAAGATTGCTAGGCCAATGATAGCCTTGTTAGCAAAGAAGGTTGAGTTCAAGTGGACCCCAGCATGCCAAAAGTCCTTTGAGACATTGAAGGCGAAGTTGACAATGGTGAAAGGAAAATAGGGTTAAACCTTTTCCTATAAATAATTTTGGTGGTTGAATGCCCAACACAAATATTGGACTAACTAGTTTGCTCTAGACTATATGTTCTACAGGTGCATAAAGGATCAACTCAAACCAATAAAAGATAAAAGATAGGGTTCAATTTCAAAGGAGCAAGAACCTTGAGAGTGCCCTGGTCTGGCGCACCTGACTGTTCGGTGTGCCACCGGACAGTGTCCGGTGCACCAGGGCCGTACAAACTCCAACTCGCTACTCTCGGGTTTTTCTAGCGCCGCTCCGCTATAATTCACCGGACTGTCCGGTGTGCCACTGGACTATCCGATGCACCAGCGGAGCAATGACTCCTTCGTGCAACGGTCTACTGCAAAAGCTGAAGTTTTAGATGAACAGTGCACGACATAATAGAGCCGCCGTCAGAGGCGCACCAGACAGTGAACAGAGCCGCCCGTCAGAGGCGCACCAGACAGTGAACAGTGCCTGTCCGGTACGGCACCGGATTGTCCGGTGCCACTAGAAGACAAAGGCTCCAACGGTCGGCAGCGCCCGAACCCTAACGGTTGGGTGACGTGGCTGGCGCACCGGACAGTGTCCGGTGGCGCACTGGACTGTCCGGTGCGCCCTTCGACAAACAGCCTCCCCAACGGCTATATGGTGGTTGAGGGCTATAAATACCCCCAACCACCACCACTCCAACCATCCAAGCATTCAACACTCTCCATTCAATACAAGAGCAAAATGCAACACTCCAAGACACAAATCAAAGCCTCCGATCCAATCAAAGTCCCCAATTCAATTCTAGTGTTTTAGGACTTGTGAGAGGATCGTTCTTGTGTTTTCTTTGTTGCTCTTGTTGCTTGGTTGGCTTTCTTCCTTCCTCTTTCTTGTTTCAAAGTGACTTGTAAGCAAGGCAAGAGACACCAACTGTGTGGTGGTCCTTGCAGGGTCTAAGTGACCCATGAGATTAAGGAGAAAGCTCACTCGGTCTAAGTGACCATTTGAGAGAGGGAAAGGGTTGAAAGAGACTCGGTCTTTGTGACCACCTCAACGGGGACTAGGTTCTTTAGAACCGAACCTCAGTAAAACAAATCACCGTGTTCATCCGCTTTATTTCTTGGTTGATTTATTTTCCCCCTCTCTCCCGGACTCAGATTTAATTCTAACGCTAACCCCGGCTTGTAGTTTGTTGTTTTAAGTTATAAATTTCAGATTACACCTATTTACACCCCCTCTAGGCGACTTTCAATTGGTATCAAGGCCTAGTACTTCATTAGAGTTTAACAACTCGAAGTGATGTCGGGAG
This sequence comes from Zea luxurians, assembly GCA_029449295.1. Taxonomy (NCBI): domain Eukaryota; kingdom Viridiplantae; phylum Streptophyta; class Magnoliopsida; order Poales; family Poaceae; genus Zea; species Zea luxurians. Next base: position 39,608,039 of record JAOPSE010000027.1, on the reverse strand, counting down.
ATCACGCCAAGAGGGAGATTGTGACCGGCGACAAGCCCGCAAGCTCGGGGAGAACCCACTCGAGGGAGTCTGGCCACAAGCACAAGGAGGAATCCTCTTCCTCCAACAAGATCCATCGGAGAGGCGACAAGAAAAAGAAGATGAAGAAAGTGGTCTACTACGAGACTGACTCATCATCACCCTCCACCTCCGGCTCCGACTCATCGTCCACCACTTCTAAGCGTCATGAGCGCAAGAAGTATAGTAAGATGCCCCTACGCTATCCTCGCATTTCTAAGAGCACTCCATTACTTTCCGTTCCCTTAGGCAAACCACCATATTTTGATGGTGAGGATTATTCTATATGGAGTGATAAAATGAGGCATCACCTAACCTCACTCCACAAAAGCATATGGGATATTGTTGAGTATGGAGCGCAGGTACCGAAGGTTAGGGACAAGGATTACGATTCGGACGAGGCCGACCAAATTTGGCACTTTAACTCCCAAGCCACAACTATACTCCTCGCCTCCTTGTGTTGGGAGGAGTATAATAAGGTGCAAGGGTTAAAGACGGCCAAAGAAATTTGGGACGTCCTCAAGACAGCGCACAAAGGAGATGAGGTAACCAAGATCACCAAGCGGGGGATGATCGAGGGGGAGCTCGGTCGATTCATCCTCAACCAAGGAGAGGAGCCACAAGCTATGTACCACCGGCTCAAGACCTTGGTGAACCAAGTGCGCAACCTCGGGAGCACCAAATGGGATGACTATGAGATGGTCAAGGTTATTCTAAGATCCCTTGTTTTTCGCAATCCTACTCAAGTACAATTAGTTTGTGGGGATCCTAGATACAAATTAATGTCTCTTGAGGAAGTGATAGGAAAGTTTGTGAGCTTTGAATTGATGATCAAAGGCTCCAAACAAATCATCAACTTGGAGCAAGGCGGCACCTCCACACCCGAGGTGCAACCCATCGCATTCAAAGCGACAGAGGAGAAGAAAGAAGAGTGTACACCAAGTAGGCTCCCCATCGACACCTCCAAGCTTGACAACGAGGAAATGGCGCTCATCATCAAGAGCTTTCGCCAAATCCTCAAGCAAAGGAAGGGGAAAGATTACAAGCCCCGTTCCAAAAGGGTGTGCAACAAGTGTGGTAAGCCCGGTCATTTTAGCGCTAAATGTCCTATGTCTAGTGATAGTGACAGGGGCGACGACAAGAAGGGGAAGAAGGAAAAGAAGAGGTACTACAAGAAGAAGGGCGGCGATGCCCACGTGTGTCGGGAATGGGACTCCGATGAGAGCTCCACCGACTCCTCCATCGAGGATGCCGCCAACATCGTCATCAATAAGGGCCTCCTCTTGCCCAACGTCAACCACAAGTGCTTCATGGCAAAGGACGGCAAAAAGAAGAAGGTAAAATCTAGAGCCTCCACCAAATATACAACATCTAGTGATGAGGGTAGCTCTAGTGAAGTTGAGGATGATTTGCTTACCCTTTTTGCCAACCTTAACATGCAACAAAAGGAAAAACTAAATGAATTGATAGGAGCTATTCATCAGAAGGATGAACTCTTGGATAGCCAAGAGGAATTCCTTATTAAGGAAAACAAAAAGCATGTTAAAGTAAAAATGCTTATGCTCAGGAAGTAGAGAAAAATGAAAACTTGACTAAAGAGCTTAGCATTTGCCATGACACTGTTTCCAACCTTAGAACTGAAAATGCTAATTTAATTGCTAAGGTTGAAAAATTAAATGTTTGTAATGATTCAACTGTCAATCTTAAGAATGAAAATGCTAGTCTAATTGCAAAGATTGATAAATTCAATGAATCAATTTCTAGCCTTAGAGATGAAAATGCTAGATTAATTTCTAAGGCTAAAGACTTAAATGTTTGCAATGATGCTATTTCCAGTCTTAGAAATGAAAATACCATTTTACATGCTAAGATTGATGAATTAAATGCTTGCAAACCCTCTACATCTACTGTTGATCATGTTACTATTTGTACTAGAAATAGATATGTTAATGTTGATGCTATTCATGATCACCTTGCTTTAATTAAACAACAAAATGATCATATAGCACAATTAACTGCTAAAATCAATGAGCATGAAATTGAAAATGAAAAATTTAAATTTGCTAGAAGCATGATCTATAGTGGGAGACGCCCTGGCATTAAGGATGGCATTGGTTTCCAACAGGGAAGCAATGTCAAGCTTAATGCCCCTAAAATTTGTCTAACTTTGTTAAGGGCAAGGCTCCCATGGTTCAAGACAATGAGGGCTATATTTTATATCCTGAAAATTATCCCAAACACAAAATTAGGAGAATTCATGCTAGGAAATCTCATTCTGTTTCTCACCATGCATTTATGAATAAGAATGAGGCATCTAGCTCTATGCATTCTACTCATGTCAAAATGCCTAAAAAGAAAACTCCTACTGCATCAAATGAGCCTACTATTTCATTTAAGACTTTTGATGCATCTTATGTTTTAACTAACAAATCAGGCAATGTAGTTGCCAAATATGCTGGGGGCAAACACAAGGGCTCAAAGACTTGTGTTTGGGTACCCAAGGTGCTTGTTTCTAATGTGAAAGGACCCAAGACCGTTTGGGTACCTAAGAACATGGCCTAAATTGTTTTGCAGGTTTATGCATCTGGAGGCTCAAGTTGGATCATTGATAGCGGATGCACAAACCATATGACAGGGGAGAAAAGGATGTTCTCCTCCCACGAGAAAAACGAAGATCCCCAAAGAGCTATCACATTCGGGGATGGAAATCAAGGTTTGGTCAAAGGACTTGGTAAAATTGCTATATCACCTGACAATTCTATTTCCAATGTTTTCTTGTAGATTCTTTAGATTATAACTTGCTTTTAGTTTCTCAATTATGCAAAATGGGTTACAACTGTCTTTTTAGTGACGTAGGTGTTACTGTCTTTAGAAGGAGTGATGATTCAGTAGCATTTGAGGGAGTGTTAGAGGGTCAGCTATACTTAGTTGATTTTAATAGAGCTGAACTTGACACTTGCTTAATTGCTAAGACTAATATGGGTTGGCTCTGGCATTGCCTTCTAGCCCATGTTGGGATGAAGAATCTCCACAAACTTCTAAAGGGAGAACACATTTTAGGACTAACAAATGTTCATTTTGAGAAAGACTGGGTTTGTAGCGCATGTCAAGCAGGAAAGCAAGTTGGCGCCCATCATCCACATAAGAACATCATGACAACGGACAGGCCGCTCGAGCTACTCCACATGGATTTATTCGGCCCAATCGCTTACATAAGCATCGGCGGAAGTAAGTACTGTCTAGTTACTGTGGATGATTATTCTCGCTTCACTTGGGTGTTCTTTTTGCAGGAAAAATCACAAACCCAAGAGACTTTAAGGGGATTCTTGAGACGGGTTCAAAATGAGTTTAGACTGAGAATCAAAAAGATAAGAAGCGATAATGGGACGGAGTTCAAGAACTCATAAATCGAAGGCTTTCTTAAGGATGAGGGCATCAAGCATGAGTTCTTTTCTCCCTACACACCTCAACAAAATGGTGTTGTGGAGAGGAAGAATAGAACTCTATTAGACATGGCGAGGACCATGCTTGATGAGTACAAGACACCGGATTGGTTTTGGGCTGAGGCGATTAACACCGCCTGCTACTCCATCAACCGGTTATATCTACACCGAATTCTCAAGAAGACATCTTATGAACTCCTCACCGGTAAAAAGCCCAATGTTTCATATTTTAGAGTCTTTGGTAGCAAATGTTTTATTCTTGTTAAAAAAGGTAGAAAATCTAAATTTGCTCCTAAGGCTGTAGAAGGCTTTTTACTAGGTTATGACTCAAACACAAGGGCATATAGAGTCTTCAATAAATCCACTGGATTGATTGATGTTTCTTGTGACATTGTGTTTGATGAGACTAATGGCTCCCAAGTGGAGCAAGTTGATCTTGAAGAATTAGATGATGAAGAGGCTTTGTGCGTCGCGCTAAGGAACATATCCATTGGGGATGTGTGTCCTAAGGAACCCGAAGATCCTCCACAAGCACAAGATCAACCGTCATCTTCCAACCAAGCATCTCCACCAACTCAAGATGAGGAACAGGCTCAAGGTGATGAAGAAGAAGATCAAGAGGAAGAGCCACCTCAAGAGGATGACAATGATCAAGGGGGAGATGAAGTTGATCAAGACAAGGAAGATGATCAAGAAATTCAGGGTCAAAGACCACCACACCCAAGAGTCCACCAGGCGATTCAAAGAGATCACCCCGTGAACTCCATCCTTGGTGATATCCATAAGGGGGTAACTACTCGATCTCGAGTCGCTCATTTTTGTGAACATTACTCTTTTGTGTCCTCTATTGAGCCATACAGGGTGGAGGATGCACTAAGAGATTCGGATTGGGTGCTGGCAATGCAAGAGGAGCTCAACAACTTCACGAGAAATGAGGTATGGCATTTGGTTCCACGTCCTAATCAAAATGTTGTAGGTACCATGTGGGTATTCCGCAACAAGCAAGATGAGCATGGTGTGGTGATAAGGAACAAAGCCTGACTTGTGGCCAAAGGTTATTCACAAGTCAAAGGTTTGGATTTCGATGAAACTTATGCACCCGTAGCTAGGCTTGAGTCAATTCACATATTACTTGCCTATGCTACTTACCATGGCTTCAAGCTTTACCAAATGGACGTGAAAAGTGCCTTCCTCAATGGACCAATCAAGGAAGAGGTCTATGTTGAGCAACCTCCCGGCTTTGAAGATAGTGAGTACCCTAACCATGTCTATAAACTCTCAAAGGCGCTTTATGGGCTAAAGCAAGCCCCAAGAGCATGGTATGAATGCCTGCGAGATTTCCTTATCACTAATGACTTCAAAGTCAGCAAAGCTAATCCTACTCTCTTTACTAAAACTGTTGCAAATGATTTGTTTGTATGCCAAATTTATGTTGATGATATCATATTTGGGTCTACTAACAAATCTACTTGTGAAGAGTTTAGTAGGATCATGGTACAAAAATTTGAGATGTCAATGATGGGGGAGTTGAGATATTTCTTAGGATTTCAAATCAAGCAACTCCAAGACGGCACCTTCATCAGCCAAACCAAGTACATTCAAGACATTCTTAAGAAGTTTGGAATGAAGGATGCCAAACCCATCAAGACACCCATGGGAACCAATGGGCATCTCGACCTCGACACGGGAGATAAATCCGTAGATCAAAAGGTATACCGGTCGATGATAGGATCTTTACTTTATTTATGTGCATCTCGACCGGATATTATTCTTTCTGTATGCATGTGTGCAAGGTTCCAAGCCGATCCTAAGGAAGTTCACCTTAGGGCCGTGAAGCGAATCATGAGATATTTAGTTTACACTCCTAAGTTTGGGCTTTGGTACCCCAAGGGATCCACCTTTGATTTGATAGGATATTCAGATGCCGATTGGGCAGGGTGTAAAATTGATAGGAAAAGCACATCAGGGACTTGTCAGTTTCGGGGGAGATCCCTGGTGTCTTGGGCTTCAAAGAAACAAAACTCAGTAGCTCTTTCCACCGCCAAAGCTGAGTATATTACCGTAGGTCATTGTTGTGTGCAATTACTTTGGATGAGGCAAACCCTAAGGGACTATGGCTACAAATTAAGAAAAGTCCCTCTCCTATGTGACAATGAGAGTGCTATCCGCATGGCAGAGAATCCCGTTGAACATAGCCGCACTAAGCACATAGACATTCGGTATCACTTTTTGAGAGATCACCAACAAAGGGGGGATATCGAGATAGCCTATGTTAACACCAAAGATCAATTAGCCGATATCTTTACCAAGCCACTCGACAAGAAAAGCTTTAGCAAACTTAGGAATGAGCTTGTTGGGGACTTGTTCTCAAATGCTATGAGTTAAGAACAAGGCAACACAAAAGGTTAATGGTTAATGCCCTTCGTCCTTCGAAATATTATCTCCCTTAGGATATAATGATCTTCAGACGAAGGTCATGAAGGACGTACCTTCATCATCATATTATATATTAATGAAAGAAGAAGCATATGAGACATGAGAAATAACATAAATAATCATATGACATTATTAATATCTCTTCATTATATCATCATGAATGAACGTGAATAATATTGAATTACATTTATACCTTCAGCTTGACAGAAGGCAAAAGTCCAAGCGTGATGCACCAGCGAATACAAATCAGCGTGAACAGTACGGGAGTACTGTTCATCTATTTATAGGCACAGAGCGCAGCCTGTGTAAAATTACATTTATGTCCTTCATATTTACTACTGAATTATGGACAACTCAACGAGGACTGGATGGCCTTTTCCCCTTTAAGTCGGTTCCTTTTTCCGCTGTTGAGCTAAAGGTACTCTGCCCGTAGCTTCGGAGCAGCATCATCCTTCGTCTTGACCATGCTTCTTACATCGGGTACGACTTTGATCTATATCCGAAGGTACCTATTCACATGTTATACTTGGAAAACATTGTTAAACCATGTTTTTGAGGACCTTCGGAGGACGAAGGCCCCCAACAGTAGCCCCTCGCGGTATTAATTTGTTTAAGATAACGAATTCAAACTGCGACCTGGACGAAGGCCTTAAGCCGAAGGTCCAAAAAACACCTTTCCTTTGCTAGAATAGCAACAGTCAATGACAGACGGGACCCTCTAACTCGGGGCGCGTCGAGCGTATAAATAAGAACTCACCCTGACCACATTTGGTACGCTATTTGTGCCGCTTGCTTTATTTGCTCAATTTTTTAGCTCTTGCTCACCAACACTTGCTTAGTTTTTCGAGTTCTTTAAGCTTCGTCTTGAAGAGCACGTTTTCGTTATTTCCGAAGAGAAGATGTCTCAAGACAAGAAAGTTGTTGCTGAGACGAAGCTAACCGAAGAGGAGAAGCTCTTTGAACAGAAGAAGGATGCAAATCCTTATATAGCTAGGTTTCTAGAATCAATGGCAAAATCAAATACAGAGAAGATTACAAAAGAAATATTGGAGGGCCTATCTGAGGATACTGGTGTCAGTGACAGTTATGATGTAGAGAGTGGGGGTGAAGATTCCGAAGATCGACCGTGGAGGCCAAACCATACAATTTTCGGAAAGTCGACCATCAAGCAAAGTCACCTTGAGAGCATGAGGGGAAGGTACTTTTGGGATATATCTATTGTGAGGGCTAGCAAAAACAATACCACTCCTGCGCCTGAAAAGAATGAAGTTGTGATCTTCCGAAGCTTTTTTAAAGCTGGGCTTCGGTTCCCACTGAGCAGGTTCGTAGTGGAAGTGTTGAAAACCTTTCAAATTTTCCTTCATCAACTGACCCCCGAAGCCATATTGAGGATGGGAGTCTTTGTCTGGGCAGTAAGGAGCCAAGGGATAGAGCCAAGCGCAAAATGCTTCTGCAGCATGCATGAACTTATGTTTGAGATGAAGGCTATGTGGAAGGAACAGTATCACAACAACTTCGGTTGTTACAGATTTATCGCCCGTCCCAACTCAAGCTACCCAGTACCAACATTTAGGAAAAAATGGCTGGGAAATTGGATGGAGGAATGGTTCTATGTGAAGAACGACTTAGTAGAGAGAGAGGATGTTAAGGTGGTTATTATGCGTCCCATATGGTCCTGCTTCGGCCTTCGAAGGCTGAAGGTTGAAATCGATGAGGCCGCCAAAGCATGCCAGAAGGCCTTTGGTACTGTATGCTTCTTCATTGCTACAAGAGACCTAATTCAAGAACATATATCATTCAGAGTATGGCCTCTTGTAGAGAATTGGGAGATGCCGAAGGAGACTGTCACCGAGTCTAGCGAAGGTGACCTAGTTTGACTAAAATACACCTTCAGATATGGAGACAAATTTGATGAACCAAATGACGACTGGCTGAAATGTATCGAATCTATAAGTGATGAATTGCTTGGGTCATATTCCAAAGCAAAAGATGATGCATTATCCACATCCTTCGGGGGCCGAGGAAAAAAGAGATTGAATAGAGTTTTTGATGCCATTGGTTTTGTTTACCCCGACTACTGCTACACGCTGCGGGGACGAGGAAGGAAAAGGAAAACCGCTGCATCGGCCAAGACTACTGCTTCGACCACTTCAGATGAGCCCGCACCGAAGAGCAAAAAGTTGAAAGTCCTTACCCACCGGCCACGCTATATCGAGCCAGTCGTGGTACCCGAGTTTGGCGAGGAAACTTCTTCAGCTGCTGAACCAAAGGAGCCTATTCCTCCTACATAGAAGGCTGAGGATCCGGCTACGATGCCGAAAGTACCTTCATCCGGGCTAGCTGAGTCAAAGCCGATGAAAATAAGGTAGATGAACCAAAAATTGAAGGAACAAAAGTGTTAGGAATTTTAAGCCCTTCGACAGAAGTAACAATGCCGAAGGTTGGAAAACATTTTGCGGCAACTCCCAAAAGAAGAAGGATGGCAAATGTACTAGATGTGTTAGAATCAGTAAAGGCTTTAAGCTCTACTCCTTCAGGGAAAGTCGCCGAGGTTTCAAAACTGCAAATCGAATCTAAAACAAAACCGGCTAAAATTGAAGCTGCAGCAAGCCAAGCTAGTGCCGAAGCTGGGCCTTCAGAGCTTGCCGAGAAAAAACCTTCGGAAACTAAAGAAAAGGTAGCAGAAGAAAAAACCTCAGAGCAAACTTCACCTGAAAAGGTTGCTACTCCTACTCCCGAAGCTTTGAAAGAGAGCATTGATTACATCATCCGCCATGCTTCGGGAAAGACACTTACTTCGAAAGAAAAACGAGAAGCCTAGCATTATGCCCAAAGACTGAAATACCTGAAAGGGGCACTGGTATTTAATGGCAGCGAAGAAGAAGATTTTTTATACTGTCTCCCGGATAATAAAGAGATCCGTCAGCCGGGAGATAGGAAGAAGCTTCGGATTTCCGAAGCTTGAAGACGGCCTCTCCGTATTGTCAAAGGATGAATTAGCTGACAGTTTAGCATATAATAGTATAAAGGTATGAAAATGAATTCTTGTATTTGAAAACAAATTATTTTATTTATTTATACTTAATTCTGTACTCCTTTTGCAGGGCTTGATCCTTAGCAATGCCCTCAGGGCACAGAAAAATATCGAAGATGAAGGGTATACAATGGCTCTGAACAACCTTCGCTCAGAGGTGATTGAACTAAGGAACGAAGGCCTTGAAAAAGATAAAATATTAATTTCATTGATAAACAAAATAAAAGAAGATGAAGCTAATTCCAAAGTTCAAGCTGAGGCCCAGAAGAGTGAAATTGAAGATCTTTGGAAACAATTGGCTGAGGCCAAATTAAAATGCGCTGTCACCGAAGCTGATCGAGATGCCAGTGAGTACTGGAAAAATTATTTTGAAAAGACAGTTACAGAACTTCGCGCATCGAAGGAAAGGTGTTTTGAAAAATCTGTGGAGTGCGTGAAAAAGATGAAGACTAGCTTTGCCAACGTGGGCGCCTACTCCAACGAAGATAATTTCATACAAGGTGACCCTGAGGGCGTTATTGAGTGGATCAGTTGTGAAGCCAAAGCTTTTGAGGAAATCTTAAGTGATCGTGGGGACGTCTGCGCCTTCTCTAGCGCGAGAGGAGTTGCTGTTGTCCTGCAGAAGGCGGGTTGCGAACATGTTAAAGCCTTGGCCCAGGCTGAAGGTGCCTTCTCTGTTGACGATACAAAAGACCCCTCAGCCAAAGCAAGTTTAATAGGCAGAAAATTTTTCACTGATATCTGGGAAAATGGTGGCCAAAAGATAGCTCATGAAATAATGAAGAAGAGCAAAAAAGATATTCATGACACTCGGGAAGCAACGAAAGAAGCTGAGAAAGCTGCGGAACTCGAAAGACGGATATGTATTTCTTAATAGCTTTTAGCTTTGTCGTTTATTTTCGTGACTTCGAGCTAATTGATGTTTTCTACCGCAGCTGAACTACCTCCTCCTCTAGAGCCGTTCGACCCATTGGCTGACCTAGAAACGAGGAAAGCAATAGAAGTCATTAATGTGGCCGAAGCCATTGTCGACGAAGTTGTTACTAAACTGCTTAACGAAGTTGCAGAGAAAGTTCTGAAGGAAGAATAGGAGTTATTGTAAAAACATTTCTAGGGTGTTAATGTAACATTTGCTGAACTAAGTTTGTAATATTTGATGTTTATATTTTTCAATGTAATATGTAAATTATTTGTAAGTCAACTCTTTGCGATGCATGAAATTTTATGTACATACCATTTTTGAGCCTTTGGCGAAAAAGCACCTTTCCTTCTTTTCATGCTTCACAAAGAAGAATTTTTATCCTTCGTAAGAACATCCACACTTTGTAAAAACGTCGATGCTTCGTAAACAATAGATCTCTTCTTCCATATCAGAACTAATGAAGTCGTGATTTTTAGCTTGCTTTTGTGTCTTAGCACCTTTTCATTTTTGTAAGGCATTCCCCGAAGGTCGGCTTCGTTTCCAACTGATGTCATCGGTGTGGTATGATGTATGATGAGATGCTATGCTATATGATGCGATGATATGATGCAAAGAATGATGCTAATGCCGAAGACACATACCCCCACTGAAACACAATCTCTATGTCCCCTTAGGAACAATCAAAATCTCTTTGCCGTTTATTTTTCGGCTTCACCACTTATTTTTCGGTGTAAATTCTGCATCCCCTTAGGGACGTCTTTTGAACTTCTTCGCCTTCTATCTCGGCAGTATTCACGTTGACTTTTCGCGCTTCGCCTTATATTTTGACAGTATTTGGCTCTGCATTCCCTTTGGAACGACTTTTGAGCATAAAACTTACACTGTGCTCCCTTGGGAACGACTTTTTGTAGCTTCGGCAAACTTACGCTGCGTTCCTTAGGAACGACTTTCTGTAGCTTCGGTAAAAGTTACAATGCGATTTTTAGCTTTGTATTCCCTTAGGAACGACTTTTGAGCTTCAGCAATTTTTGAGCTTCGTAAATCTGTGAAAAGATATATTTCTCAAGAACGAAGCTATTTAAAAATGACAAGAAGACTAGATTTACATTGATTGTTTTTTATTAAAAAAGAAAATGACAAAGAATATAAAAATGCTTCAGAGGTAGGATATGTCTCAATAGATGTGTTTTGATTCTGGCACAGTACTATTGACTATGCGAGCTTCGGATTCCTCTCTGAGGTCTCGCTGCTGATGGGTCTGATGGCTCCCTTCTGGCTGCTGACCTCATGAATAGGCAGGTTGTAGTGGCGGTGGAGGTGGAAGCTGTGGCCAACAAGCCTATGGCTGACTAGCCGAAGCAACAGAGGCTGCAGGATGATTGCCCACATATTCTAGTATGTAGGGTGAGTGACACGAAGCAGTATGCAGGACTTGCTTCGGTTGACTTTGCCGTGCTTCGGCTTCTGCGATCTCCTTCTGCTTTTGGATAGTGATTTGGCACATTCTTGTAGTATGGTCCTTGTCTTCTCCACAAAATAAGCAGTAGATCTTTCTAGGCTGATCCCCATATCTTCCTCTGAAGCCCCTGGCGCCTCTGCCTCTTGGAGCTGGCGGCCGGAAAGAGCTTTGTTGGTGCCCCGAAGATTGTGAAGTATACTGCGGCCTCTGCAGCTGACTTCCTCTGTCATCACTCTGAGTGGAGTTGTGAATTGACCTGACATGCCTTGGGTGGATTCTTCCTCCGAAGCCCCTGGTCATCTTAGAGAACCTGTAAGCCTCCTCCCTTCTTTGGCAAAAGTCATTGTCAGCCCGGATGTATTCATCCATCTTTTGAAGCAGCTTTTCTGGAGTCTGTGGAGGCTTCCTAGCGAAATACTGGGCAGTAGGTCCTGGACGAAGCCCCTTGATCATGGCCTCAATGACAATTTCATTGGGCACTGTAGGCGCTTGTGCTCTCAGACGCAAGAACCTTCGGACATATGCCTGAAGATACTCCTCATGGTCTTGCGTGCATTGAAACAGGGCCTGAGTTGTGACCGGCTTCGTCTGAAAACCTTGGAAACTTGTCAGTAACATATCCTTGAGCTTCTGCCACGAAGTAATAGTCCCTAGCTGAAGAGAAGAATACCATGTCTGGGCCACATTGTGAACTGCCATGACGAAGGACTTGGCCATGACAGCTGCATTGCCTCCATATGAAGATATAGTTGCTTCATAACTCATCAAAAACTGCTTCGGATCCGAATGCCCATCATACATAGGGAGCTGAGGTGGCTTGCATTATGGAGGCCATGGGATAGCTTGTAGTTCTGCTGCCAAGGGAGAAGCAGCATCAAAGGTAAAGGTATCATGATTAAAATCATCATACCATCCATCCTCATTGAACAAGCCTTCCTGATGAAGCTCCCTGTGTTGGGGCCTTCGATCTTGTTCGTCTTGAGCAAGATGGCGTACTTCTTCAGTGGCTTCGTTGATCTGCCTTTGAAGATCAGCCAGTCGGGCCATCTTCTCCTTCTTCCTTTGTACTTGCTGATGGATTATCTCCATGTTTCTGATATCTTGGTCCAACTCTTCCTCCTGGAGTGTTGGACTAGTGGCCTTCCTCTTCTGGCTTTGGGCCTCTCGGAGAGAAATGGTCTCCTGATTTGGGTCCAGTGGCTGTAGTGCAGCAGCCCCTGGCGCTGAAGCTTTCTTTGGCGGCATGACGAAGGTTAGTGCTTGTCGAAGGTGGTCGAAAAAAGGGTTCACCAGAGGTGGGCACCAATGTTGGGGACGTGTTCTCAAATGCTATGAGTTAAGAACAAGGCAACACAAAATGTTAATGATTAATGCCCTTCGTCCTTCGAAACATTATCTCCCTTAGGATATAATGATCTTCAGACAAAGGTCATGAAGGACGTACCTCATCATCATAGTATATATTAATGAAAGAAGAAGCATATGAGACATGAGAAATAACATAAATAATCATACGACATTATTAATATCTCTTCATTATATCATCATGAATGAACGTGAATAATATTGAATTACATTTATACCTTCAGCTTGACAGAAGGCAAAAGTCCAAGCGTGATGCACCAGCGAATACAAGTCAGCGTGAACAGTACGGGAGTACTGTTCATCTATTTATAGGCACAGGGCGCAGCCTGTGTAAAATTACATTTATGTCCTTCATATTTACTACTGAATTATGGACAACTCAACGAGGACTAGATGGCCTTTTCCCCTTTAAGTTGGTTTCTTTTTTCGCTGTTGAGCCGAAGGTACTCCGCCCGTAGCTTCAGAGCAGCATCATCCTTCGTCTTGACCATGCTTCTTACATCGTGTACGACTTTGATCTATATCCGAAGGTACCTGTTCACATGTTATACTTGGAAAACATTGTTAAACCATGTTTTTGAGGACCTTCGGAGGACGAAGGCCCCCAACAGAGCTAAATATTCTTGATTCTCGGAATTTTGATTGAAACATTGCACACATAGCTCATTTATATACCTTTGACATATCTCTTTCATTTGCTATGACTAATGTGTTTCCAAGTGTGTTTTTATGTTAAGTCATAGATTGAAAGGGAAATGGAGTATTCGGCAAAGATAACGCTTCCACTCAACTCCATCGGTATTACTTACCCTTTGCTGGTATTCTGCGATCTCTCCAAATTGGTATAATTCTTCACTCTTATTTACTTGCACCAAAGGGGGAGAAACTACCTTAGGGCTCTCAAAGTCTCCATTTTTGGCGATTAATGCTAAAGGGGGAGAAAGTATTTAGCCCAAAGCAATAGGATCACACCACCACCAATTTCAAAATTCCAATTTCAAAATTTTCAAGAATTTTTCAAATTGGTATCTAAATATATTTGATCTTGTTAAATTGATATTTACAAAAATTGGTAAAACCCTCTTGAACACTAAGAGGAGAATTTCATTCAGGGGGAGTTTTGTTTAGTCAAAGGAAAAGCATTTGAAACAGGGGGAGAAAATTTCAAATCTTGTAAATGCTTCTTGCAATTTTACTCATACACCTTTGACTATGTGCAAAAAGAATTTGAAAAGATTTTCCAAAAATAATTTGCAAAAACAAAACAAGTGGTGCAAACGTGGTCCAAAATGTTAAATAAAAGAAAGCAACCATGCATATCTATTGAAATTTTAGAATTGGTTTAATCCTAAGTAACCTATGCACTTACATTATGCAAACTAGTACAATTCTGCACTTATATATTTGCTTTGGTTTGTGTTGGCATCAATCACCAAAAAGGGGGAGATTGAAAGGGAAAAAGGGTTAAACCTTTTCCTATAAATAATTTTGGTGGTTGAATGCCAACACAAATATTGGACTAACCAGTTTGCTCTAGACTATATATTCTACAGGTGCATAAAGGCTCAACTCAAACCAATAGAAGATAAAAGATAGGGTTCAATTTCAAAGGAGCAAGAACCTTGAGAGTGCCCTGGTCTGGCGCACCGGACTGTCCGGTGCACCAGCGGAGCAACGGCTCCTTCGCGCAATGGTCGACTGCAAAAGCTGAAGTTTCAAATGAGCAGTGCGCAATAGTGCGCGGCAGAACAGAGCTGCCCGTCAGAGGCGCACCGGACAGTGAACAGTGCCTGTCCGGTGCCACTAGAAGACAAAGGCTCCAACGGTCGATAGCGCTCGAACCCTAATAGTTGGGTGACATGGCTAGCGCATCGGACAGTGTCAGGTGGCGCACCAGACTGTCCGGTGCTCCCTTCGACAGATAGTCGCCCCAACGGCTATATGGTGGTTGAGGGCTATAAATACCCCCCAACCACCACCACTCCAACCATCCAAGCATTCAACACTCTCCATTCAATACAAGAGCAAAGTGCAACACTCCAAGACACAAATCAAAGCCTCTAATCCAATCAAAGTCCCCAATTCAATTCTAGTATTTTAGGACTTGTGAGAGGATCGTTCTTGTGTTTTCTTTGTTGCTCTTGTTGCTTGGTTGGCTTTCTTCCTTCCTCTTTCTTGTTTCAAAGTGACTTGTAAGCAAGTCAAGAGAAACCAATTGTGTGGTGGTCCTTGCAGGGTCTAAGTGACCCGTGAGATTAAGGAGAAAGCTCACTCGGTCTAAGTAACCGTTTGAGAGAGGGAAAGGGTTGAAAGATATCCGGTCTTTGTGACCACCTCAATGGGGACTAGGTTCTTTAGAACCAAACCTCGGTAAAACAAATCACCGTGTTCATCCGCTTTATTTCTTGGTTGATTTGTTTCCCCCCTCTCTCCCGGACTCAGATTTAATTCTAACGCTAACCCTGGCTTGTAGTTTGTTGTTTTAAGTTACAAATTTCAGATTACGCCTATTCACCCCCCTCTAGGCGACTTTCAAATGGCACTAGTATTGATTCTGCCAGATGTTCACAAGCCATTCTCAGTATATTGTGATGCTTTGTACACCAGCTTGGGATGTGTGTTGATGCAGGAAGGGAGAGTAGTGGCATACTTGTACCACCAGTTGAAGATTCATGAGAAGAATTATCCTACTCATGATCTGGAATTAGCAACCATGGTTAATGTGTTGAAGACCTGGAGGCATTATTTGTATGGGCAGAAGTGTGTGAGAGCACCTAGAGGGGGGTGAATAGGTGATCCTGTAAAATCAGACACTAAATAGCCACAGACTTGATTATTAAAGTGTTAGTTAAATCAAGTGGCTATAAAACACGTTCGTGCGAACAAAATGATCACAAGAAAGCAACACATGAGACACGTGATTTTATCCCATGGTTCGGCCAAGTAGTACTTGCCTACTTCCATGTTGTGGTGTCCCAATGGACGAGGGTTGCACTCAACCCCTTTCAAGTGATCCAATGATCAACTTGAATACCACAGCTTTCTTCCTTATAGTGTTTCTCCCATTTGCGAGGAATTTCCACAAGTTAGAGCCTCTCGCCCTTACAATAGAGATCACAAAGAAGGCACAAGAGTAAGGTTAGGAGAGCAACACACACAAGACTCAAATATGCAGCACAATCACGCACACAAGTCACGACTTGAGCTCGAAACACACCCCACGGAGTTTGCAACTCGAATGGAGCTCAAATCACTAACACAGAGAATCAAATGCGTGGAGTTGGAGTCTTGGAGTCTTAGGAAGCTTAGTGAATGCTTAGATGACTCCTCCATGCGCCTAGGGGCCCCTTTTATAGCCCCAAGGCAGCTAGGAGCCGTTGGAGACAATCTTGGAAGGCAATTCCTGCCTTCTGTCGAGTGGCGCACCAGACAGTCTGGTGCGCCACCGGGCAGCTACTGTAGCCTGTCCCGTGAGCGATTTCCTTCTAAAACAGGCACAGTCGACCGTTGCAGCTCCGATCCCGTTGGCACACTGGACACTATCTGGTGCCTCTTTCTGACCGTTGGAGCTACCACACGTCGCCCGCAGATTTTGCAGCGGACCGTTGGCGCTGGCGACCGTTGGCTCACCGGACAGTCCTGTGCACCACCAGACAGTCTGGTGAATTTTAGCCGTACGTCACCGTCGAATCCCGAGAGCGGCGAGTTCACCACGGACTAGCCTGGCGCACCGGACACTGTCCGGTGCACCACCGGACAGTCTGGTGTGCTAGGCCGAACTGGAGTTCGGCTGCACACAGCCAAGTCTTTTGCAATTCGATTCTCTTCTTCTCAGCACTGTTTCTAGCACTTAGATAACCTCATTAGTATTCAAAAACAAATGTACTAAGTCTAGAAACATACCTCATGCCTTGATTTGCACTTTTCAACCTTTGGCACATTAGGACTTAAAGAATATGTGTTGGGCATCTAATCACCAAAATACTTATAGAAATTGCCCAAGGGCATATTTCCCTTTCAATCTCCCCCTTTTTGGTGATTTATGCCAACACATCAAAAGCAACAAAAAACGTGCAACATCAATTCAAATTGAAGATCCAATTGTTTTTTACTATAATTTGGCATATTTGGATCACTCTTTGCCACCACTTGGTTTGTTTTTGCAAATCAAATTATTTTTCCTATCTCTAAGTCAAACACACTTGTTTGGGCAAAACGAGAAATATTCCAAGAGAAAAATTGATCAAGTGCCAAAACTCCCCCTTTTTCCCTTAATCAAAATTCTCCCCCACAAGAGACCAAATTTTGCAATAAGAGTATTTTGGACAAATCAAGAGTTCTAACTCTATTGTTTTCAAAATTCACAAGTGGTTGACTGATCCATTTGCTTTGGCCTTAATTTCTCCCCCTTCAGCATTAAGCACCAAAACGGGATCATTTTTGGCCCTTTAACCCTATTGCCTCACCAAAATGTCAATTAAGAACAAAAGGCAAATAGAGCAAAAGAATGAACTTGGAATTAAATACACCAATACCGGAGTGCAGTGGAAGTCTTTGCATCGTCCAAGTCCATTTTCCCTTTCAATGCACCTTTGAGACTACATCAAGAGTACTCAAACAAATAGGTTAGTCTCAAAGGGTCAAGTTGTAGCACATCTCCCCCTTAGTATGTGCATCATTCGCATATGGACTTGTGAGGTCCGGGGATCACTTGTACAACTTGAGCACCTTAAATAACAATAATTGATTGAAATGCACAAAGTAACTTGATCAAAGGCATAGAACACATGTATGCTATAGATCAATCCAAGTTACGTGAATCTAAGACATTTAGATCACTACGCAGCCTGCAAAACCTTTTCTCATCTAAAGGCTTAGTGAAGATATTGGCTAGCTAGTTCTCGGTGTTAATATGATACACCTCGATATCTCCCTTTTGCTGGTGGTCTCTTAGGAAGTGATGCCGGATGTCTATATGCTTAGTGCGGCTGTGTTCAACAGGATTATCCGCCATGTGGATTGCAATCTTATTGTCACATAGAAGTGGGACTTTGCTCAGATTGTAGCCAAAGTCCTGGAGGGTTTGCCTCATCCAAAGTAGTTGCGCGCAACACTGTCCTGCGGCAACATACTCGGCCTCAGCGGTGGATAGGGCAACAGATGTATGTTTCTTTGAACTCCATGACACCAGGGACCTTCCTAGAAATTGGCACGTCCCCGATGTGCTCTTCCTATCAACCTTGCACCCGGCATAATCGGAGTCTGAGTATCCAATCAAGTCAAAGGTAGACCCCTTTGGATACTAGATCCCGAAGCAAGGTGTAGAAACTAAATATCTAAGAATTCGCTTAACGGCCATAAGGTGACATTCCTTGGGGTCGGATTGATATCTAGCACACATGCATACACTTAGCATAACGTCCGGTCTACTAGCGCATAAATAAAGCAATGAACCTATCATGGACCGGTATGCCTTTTGATCAACAGACTTATCTCCTTTGTTGAGGTCAACATGCCCATCGGTTCCCATCGGTGTCTTTGCAGGCTTGGCGTCCTTCATCCTAAACCGCTTGAGAAGATCTTGTGTGTACTTCGTTTGAGAGATGAAGGTGTCGTCCTTGAGTTGCTTCACTTGGAACCCAAGCAAGTAGGTCAACTTGCCCATCATCGACATCTCGAACTTTTGTGTCATCACTCTGCTAAACTCCTCACAAGACTTTTGATTAGTAGAACCAAATATTATGTCATCGACATAAAATTGGCACACAAAGAGATCACCATTGCATGTCTTTGTGAAAAGAGTGGGATCGGCTTTCCCAACCTTGAAAGCATTAGAAATTAAGAAATCTCTAAGGCATTCATACCATACTCTTGGGGCTTGCTTAAGTCCATAGAGCGCCTTAGAGAGCTTAAACATGTGGTTGGGATACCTGTCATCCTCAAAGCCAGGGGGTTGTTCCACGTATACCTCCTCCTTGATTGGCCCATTGAGGAAAGCGCTCTTTACGTCCATTTGAAACAGCTTGAAAGAGTGGTGAGCGGCATAGGCTAACAATATTTGAATAGACTCTATCCTAGCCACAGGTGGAAAAGTCTCCTCGAAATCCAAACCTACGACTTGGGCGTAACATTTTGCCACAAGTCGAGTCTTGTTTCTTGTCACCACCCCGTGCTCATCTTGCTTGTTGCAGAACACCCACTTGGTTCCCACAACATTTTGCTTTGGACGTGACACCAGGGTCCAAACTTCATTTCTCTTGAAGTTGTTGAGCTCTTCCTGCATGGCCAACACCCAATCAGGATCCTGCAGGGCCTCTTCTACCCTGAAAAGCTCAATAGAAGAGACAAACAAGTAATGCTCACAAAAATTAGCTAGGCGTGAGCGAGTAGTTACTCCCTTGCTGACATCACTCAGAATCTGATCGACGACATGATTTCTAATCAACGGCATGATTTCTTTGGATTGTTGCTCGGACTTGGGTTGGAGGGGCCTGTGGTGCTTCTTCCTCCATCACTTGATCTTCCTATGCTCCCCCTTGATAATGCCCTTCTTCTTGATGTACCTGTTAATCATCTTGAGTTGGGGGATGCACCATCGTAGAGGAAGATGGCTGATCTTGCTCCTGTTGTTCCTATGGTCGCACATCACCGATCGCCATCGTGCGCATTGCTGCCATCGGAACATCATCTTCATCTATGTCATCAAGATCAACTTGCTCTCTTAGAGAGCCATTAGTCTCATCAAATACAACATCGCTAGAGACTTCAACCAAACCCGATGATTTGTTGAAGACTCTATATGCCTTTGTATTTGAATCATACCCTAGTAAAAACCCTTCTACTGCCTTGGGAGCAAATTTAGAATGTCTACCTTTCTTCACTAGAATGTAACATTTGCTGCCAAATACACGAAAGTAAGAGACGTTGGGTTTGTTACCGGTAAGGAGTTCGTAGGAGGTCTTCTTGAGAAGGCGATGTAGGTAGAGCCGGTTTATGGTGTGACATGTTGTGTTCACAGCTTCCTACCAAAACCGCTCGGGCTTCTTGAATTATCCAAGCATCGTTCTTGCCATGTCAATTAGCGTCCTGTTCTTCCTCTCTACTACACCATTTTGCTGTGGTGTATAGGGAGCGAAGAACTTGTTCTTGATGCCTTCCTCCTCAAGATACTCCTCCACTTGCAGATTCTTGAACTTGGACCCATTGTCGCTTCTTATCTTTTTCACTTTGAGCTCAAATTCATTTTGAGCCCTTCTTAGAAAGCGCTTAAGGGTCCCTTGGGTTTCTGATTTGTCCTGCAAAAAGAACACCCAAGTGAAGCGGGAAAAATCATCAACAATAACAAGACCATACTTACTTCCCCCGATGCTAAGGTAGGCAATGGGTCCAAAGAGATTCATGTGAAGAAGCTCCAGTGGTCTTGATGTTGTCATCACATTCTTGCTGTGATGAGTGCTTCCCATCTGTTTCCCTGCCTGACATGCTGCACAAGGTCTGTCTTTCTCGAAACAAACATTGGTTAGTCCTAACACATGCTCTCCCTTTAGAAGTTTGTGAAGGTTCTTCATCCCAACATGTGCTAGAAGACGATGCTAGAGCCAGCCCATACTAGTCTTAGCCATTAAGCATGCATCTAGATCAGCATTCTCTTTCGAAAAATCAACTAAATAGAGCTTGCCGTCTAATACACCCTTAAATGCTAATGAACCATCACTCCTTCTAAAGACAGATACATCAACATTTGTAAACAAACAATTGTAGCCCATGTGGCACAATTGACTTACAGACAGGAGGTTGTATCCTAATGACTCTACTAAAAATACATTTGAAATAGAGTGCTCGCTTGTGATGGCTATCTTTCCCAAACCTTTGACCTTGCCTTGATTCCCATCTCCAAATATGATTGTATCCTAGGAATTCTTGTTCTTGACGTAGGAGGTGAACATCTTCTTCTCCCCTGTCATGTGGTTTGTGCATCCGCTGTCGATGATCCAGCTTGAGCCCCCGGATGCATAAACCTGCAAGGCAATTTAAGATTGGGTTTTAGGTACCCAACTCTTGTTGGGTCCTGCAAGGTTACTTATAACAGTTTTTGGAACCCATATGTAAGTCTTATCTCCCTTGCATTTGGATCCTAATTTCCTAGCAACTACTTTTGCATTCTTATATGAAAGAACAAAAGAATCATTACAAGCATGGTAAATGGTAGAAGGCCCATTGAATATTTTCTTAGGCACAACATGACCTTTCCTAGGCCTACGATGTACAAAAGTAGAACTAGATGCAAACATAGCATGTGAATCATTATAAGCAGCATGAACATAACTTTTATTATAATGAGAACGCCTAGCAATTTTCCTATCATAAATAAAAGCATGGTTCCTTTGAGAACTACTAGCCATAGGGGCCTTCCCTTTCTCCTTATTCAGAACAGAGGTCTTTTGGCTTGTTAAGTTCTTGGCTTCCTTTCAAAAACCAAGTCCATCCTTAATTGAGGGGTGTCTACCAAAAGTGTAGGCATCCCTAGCAAATTTTAATTTATCAAAATCAATTTTACAAGTCTTAAGTTGAGCATTAAGACTTGCCACCTCATCATTTAATTTAGTAATAGAAATTAGGTGTTCATCACATGCATCAACATCGAAGTCCTTACATCTATTACAAATACTAACATGCTTTACACATGAACTTGTTTTACTAACTTCCTCTAGCTTAGCATTTAATTCATCATTTAAACTCTTTAAACTAGAGATAGATTCATGGCAAGCAGATAACTCAGAAGATAGCATTTCATTTCTCTTAGTTTCTAAAGCAATAGATTTTTGTGCACTAACAAATTTGTCATGTTCTTCATACAAAATGTCCTCTTGCTTTTCTAAAAGTCTATCTTTTTCATTTAGTGCTTCAATTAATTCATTAATTTTCTCTACCTTAGCTCTATCTAATCCTTTAAACAATTCAGAGTAGTCTATTTCATCATTGGAAGATTCTTCATCACTAGATGAAGTGTACTTGGGCATGTCCCGAATATGTACCTTCTTCTCCTTAGCCATAAGACAGGTATGGTGTTCGTTGGGGAAGAGCGAGGATTTGTTGAAGGCCGAGGCAGCTAGTCCTTCATCCTCAGAGTCTGAGGAGGAGCAGTCAGAGTCCCATTCCTTCCCAATGTGTGCCTCGCCCTTGGCCTTCCTGTAGTTCTTCTTTTTCTCTCTTTTCCCATGCTTTTTCATGTGCCTGGTCATCATTATTATTAGGACATTGTGCTATGAAATGACTAGTCTTACCGCATTTAAAGCAGGAGCGCTTCCCTTTTGTCTTGTTCTTGTTGGGATACTCCTTACGTCCTTTAAGTGCGGTCTTGAAACGCTTGATGATAAGCGCCATTTCGTCTTCATTGAGCCCGGCAGCCTCCACTTGTGCCACCTTGCTGGGTAGCGCCTCCCTGCTGCGGGTTGCTTTGAGAGCAACTGGTTGTGGCTCGTAGACGGGTAGTGGACCGTTTAGAGCATCATCCACGTATCGAGCTTCCTTCACCATCATGCGCCCGCTCACGAATTTTCCAAGGATCTCCTCGGGCGTCATCTTGATGTACCTGGGGTTTTCACGAATAAGATTGACAAGATGGGGGTCAATTACAGTAAATGACCTTAGCATGAGTCGGACGACATCATGATCCGTCCATCTTGTGCTTTTGTAGCTCTATATTTTGTTGACCAGGGTCTTGAGCCTGTTGTAGGTTTGTGTTGGCTCCTCTCCCCTGATCATCGCAAATCTCCCCAGCTCGCCTTCCACCAACTCCATTTTGGTGATCATGGTGGTGTCGTTTCCCTCATGAGATATCCTGAGGGTGTCCTAGATCTGCTTTGCATTGTCCAAGCCGCTAACCTTGTTGTATTCATCCCTGCACAGAGATGCTAGCAAAACAGTAGTGGCTTGGGCATTTTTATGAATTTGTTCATTAATAAACACGGCATTGTCAGTACTATCAAAGTGCATTCTGTTTTCAATAATCTCCCAGATACTAGGATGGAGAGAAAATAAATGACTACACATTTTATGACTCCAAAAAGAATAGTCTTCTCCATCAAAGTGGGGGGTTTCCAAGTGGAATTGATAGTAAATGAGCATTAGAATTGTATGGAATACAAGAATAATCAAATGAATAGTTTTGATTAACCGTTTTCTTCTTTGACGAGGAGTTGTCATCGTCGTGTGGTGAAGAAGACGAGGCATCACTATCATAGTATATGATCTTCTTGATGCGCCTCTTCTTCTTCCCGTCTCTTTTCTTATGACTCGAGCCTGAGTCGGTTGGCTTGTCGTCTCTAGGCTCGTTGAGGAAGGACTCCTTTTCCTTGTCGTTGACCACCATCCCCTTTCCCTTAGGATCCATCTCTTCGGGCAATTAGTCCATTAAGTGAAGAGTACGGCTCTGATACCAATTGAGAGCACCTAGACGGGGGGTGAATAGGTGATCCTGTAAAATCAGACACTAAATAGCGACAGACTTGATTATTAAAGTGTTAGTTAAATCAAGTGGCTATAAAACACGTTCGTGCGAAAAAAATGATCACAAGAAAGCAACACACGAGACACATGATTTTTATCCCGTGGTTCGGCCAAGTAGTACTTGCCTACTTCCACGTTGTGGCGTCCCAATGGACGAGGGTTGCACTCAACCCCTTTCAATTGATCCAATGATCAACTTGAATACCATGGCTTTCTTCCTTATAGTGTTTCTCTCGTTTGCAAGGAATCTCCACAAGTTGGAGCCTCTCGCCCTTACAATAGAGATCACAAAGAAGGCACAAGAGTAAGGTTAGGAAAGAAACACACACAAGACTCAAATATGCAGCACAATCACGCACACAAGTCACGACTTGAGCTCGAAACACACCCCACGGAGTTTGCAAATCAAATGGAGCTCAAATCACTAACACAGAGAATTAAATGCGTGGAGTTGGAGTCTTGAAGTCTTAGGATGCTTAGTGAATGCTTAGATGACTCCTCCATGCGCCTAGGGGCCCCTTTTATAGCCCCAAGGCAACTAGGAGCCGTTGGAGACAATCTTGGAAGGCAATTCCTGCCTTCTATCGAGTGGCGCACCGGACAGTCCGGTGCGCCACCGGACAACTACTGTAGCTTGTCCGGTGAGCGATTTCCTTCCAAAATGGGCACAGTCGACCATTGCAGCTCCAGTCCCATTGGCGCACTGGACACTGTCCGGTGCCTCCTTCCGACCGTTGGAGTTGCCAAGCGTCGCCCGTAGATTTCGCGGCCGACCGTTGGCGCTGGTGACCGTTGGCTCACCGGACAGTCCGGTGCACCACCGTACAGTCTGGTGAATTTTAGTCGTACGCCGTTGTCCAATCCCGAGAGCGGCGAGTTCACCGCAGACCAGCCTGGCGCACCGGACACTGTCCGGTGCACCACTAGACAGTCCGGTGTGCCAGGCAGAACTAGAGTTCGGCTGCACACAGCCAAGTCTTTTGCAATTCAATTCTCTGCTGAGATAACCTCATTAGTATTCAAAAACAAATGTACTAAGTCTAGAAACATACCTCATGCCTTGATTTGCACTTTTTAACCTTTGGCACATTAGGACTTAAAGAATATGTGTTGGGCATCTAATCACCAAAATACTTATAGAAATTGTCCAAGGGCATATTTCCCTTTCAGTGTGATATCTACATGGACCACAAGAGTCTCAAATATATATTCACTCAGTCAGAGCTAAACATGAGGCAGCGAAGATGGCTAGAGTTGATCAAAGATTATGAGCTAGAGATTCATTATCACCCAGGCAAATCAAATGTGGTTGCAGATGCTCTTAGCAGAAAGAGTCAAGTTAATATGTTGGCCGCTCACCCGATGCCGTTCGAGCTAGCAAAGGAGTTCGACAGGCTAAGTCTCAGATTTCTGAACAACACTCAAGGAGTAACAGTCGAGCTGGAACCCACCCTAGAGCAAGATATTAGGAAGGGCCAAAAGGATGCTGAGAAGATCAATGAGATCTGGCAGCTGATCATAGATGGAAAAGGCAAGGATTTTCATGAAGATGTAGAAGGAGTGGTATGATTCAAGGATAGACTGTGTGTTCTCGACATCAAATCGATCCGGGAACTAATTCTCGAGGAAGCTCATGAGACAACATATTCTATACATCCTAGTAGCAAGAAGACGTACCAAGACCTGAAGAAACGATTCTGGTGGTACGGTATGAAAAGGGAGATAGCAGAGTATGTGGCTGTATGTGACAGTTGTCAGAGAATCAAGGCAGAACATCAGAGACCCGCAGAGTTGTTGCAGCCGTTGTAGATTCCTCAACGGAAATGGGATGAGATTGGGATGGACTTTATAGTCGGTCTGCCCCGCACTCAAGCCGGTTACGACTCCATCTGGGTAGTAGTGGACGGTTTAACAAAGGTGGCCCATTTCATACCAGTCAAAACCACCTACAACAGTGCATTATTGGCTGAACTATACATGTCTTGGATTGTGTGCTTGCATGGCGTTCTGAAGAAGATAGTATCAGATAGAGGCACTCAGATCACCTCTCATTTTTTGCAGTAGTTGCATGAAGCTTTGGGCACACACTTGAAGTTCAGCTCAGCTTATCACCCACAGACAGATGATCAAACAGAGAGAACCAACCAGATTCTTGAAGACATGTTGAGGGCTTGTGCTTTGCAAGACAAGATAGGTTGGGACAAGAGGTTACCGTATGCAGAATTCTCTTATAACAACAACTATCAGGCCAGTCTAAAGATGTCACCATTCGAAGTGCTTTATGGGAGGAATTGCAGAACTCCATTGCATTGGGACCAACCCGGCGAAAGACAGGTGTTCGGTCCAGATATTTTTCTTGAAGCCGAAGAGAACATTAGAATGGTCCGAGAGAATCTGAAGGCAGCATAGTCCAGACAACAAAGCTATGCTGACACCCGAAGAAGAGAACTGAGCGTTGAAGTAGGAGACTATTTCTACCTAAAGGTGTCACCCATCAGAGGAACCAAAAGGTTTGGAGTCAAAGGCAAGCTAGCACCTCAATACATCGAGCCGTACCGGATTCAAGCAAGGCGTGGAGAAGTGGCATATCAACTCAGTTTACTAGAGAATCTGTCAGCTGTGCATGATGTGTTCCATGTGTCTCAACTGAAGAAATGTTTGAGAGTGCCAGAGGAGCAGTTGGCAACAGAGGATCTTGAAGTTCAAGAAGATCTAACATATATTGAGAAGCCAACTCAAATTCTGGAAACAGTAGATCGGGTCACTCGGAGAAGTACCACCAGGATGTGCAATGTCAAATGGGGCCACCACTCTAAGGAAGAAGCAACCTGGGAGCGTGAAGATGACCTGGTGGCCAAGCATCCTGAACTCTTTGCTGGCCAACCTTGAATCTCGAGTGCGAGATTCTTTTAAGAGGGATAGGTCTGTAACACCCTTAATTTGGGGGTATAAAATTTCTTTCTAATTATCACCCAAATTCAGGTGTTACTCTTCTCTCTCTAGTTTCTATCTCTCTCTAGATTCTCCCTCTCTCTCTATCTTTCCTTTGGGTAGATATAGCTTAAATTAGGGAGGAATTATTTATTTATTTTTGCCAAAACATTATGAGTCATGAAATGTTGCATCATGCTACGCTTAGATATTCCTTGAATTGTTACACATGTTTGAATTAGTTTGAATTTGAAACTTGATTTGAATTTGAATTGGAAACCCTAGAGAAAAAAATAGAAAAGCAATTAGAAAATCTAGGGAAAAAGAAAAAGCCAAAGCAGCCCAGTCGGCCTAGCTAGGCCCAGCCAGGCCACGTGCCCGCACGCCCGCACCGCTTGATAGGTGGTCTCCACCTGTCAGCGGTGGTTTCCTTCCCCACGTGCTCACTCTCTCCCTCCCTCTGCCCCATGGGACCGGGCTGTCGGCACTAGTTGCCTTTCACTCGCGTGCCTGTAACACCCTGAATTTGGGGGTATAAAATTTCTTTGCCCAAATTCACAAATTCAGGTGTTACTCCTCTCTTCACACCTCTCCCAATCTCCTCTTTCTCTTTTCTATAGAACAAGAGTGGCTATTTTTATGTGTGATCATAATCTAATAGGCCAAACTCAAAGGGAGTATGTAATGTGACATCTTGTTAAACCCTAAATTTCACTTTTGTTTGATGCATAATACTTGGGAGTGCTAATTTGAATTTGTGACATTTTTAGAATTGAATCAAGTAGAGTAAATAAAAAGAAAAGGGAAAGTAATTGCTAGAATAAAAGAAAAAGGAAAAGGCCCATACCCCCGCCCCCCCTCGGCCTTTCGGCCCAATCGACCCATCCCGCGCGCTCGCGCGCCTCCCCGCCGATCTAATCCTGAGCGTTGATCCGAGATCCAACGGCCGTAGGAGCCCGATACCCCTTCGCCCGCGCAACTTCTTAAAGAGACCCCCGGTTTTCTGCAAATTAACCCGCCGCCCCTGGAACTTCACAGATAGGTCCTCGGACCTTTTATTTAATCCAGAATAAGTATTTAAAGAGTATTTTTAATCCCTAATCTTGTAAAATTCATAACTTTGTCATATGAACTCCAAATTAGGTGCTTCAAATTGCAAAATGTTCATAATATTTTTATCTACCTGTTTAAACAATGTTTCCCTGCTGTTTTTATGTCCCAATTAATAGTTGATCATTAGTGTAAAAGCAATGTTATTGGAACCCTAATTGAAATAAAGTAAAGGTAGTAGACTTTAATAAAAGTTGGAGCACTTAAGTTTATGGACTTAACACCATATAATGATTTAACCCCACCATTGACATAGACCTAGTTAGTGGATAATGAATCACTTTGTATAGTCACCTACCCTAGACCTAGGGAACACCAGATTGTCAATCCTTTTCTATTGTGAACCTGTGAACTCTCTGCTGCACATGTTTGGTATATTGCTTTTGTTTGTTATTTCCTAAGTACATAGAATGAATGATTACTTTGCGTAGACAATGGGCAGTCTGTGTTTCCCGAGGAAGTTGCAGAAGAAGTCCCTGAGCAGCAACTTGGTGAAGGCAAGTGTCCTCAGTCCCATTATGTCCCATTTACTTTATAATACACTGTCCCGCATACTATGAACAACCTAAGGATTGACTAGCTTTCTATTTACCTTATCCTTGTTTACCTTTCGGATTATCATGGTTAGCTCTATGCTGGTGCTTTACTTTCATCAATGAACATGATGTGAACACTTATGATACGATGTCGTCATTATGATTATGATGTTGGACTGGTGACACTTTAGGGGGCTCGAGCAGTTTCTCGAGTGCCTCTCCGTAAGGACCTGTTCGTTGAGAGACCACCTGGGATAACAGTGCAACCATGAGGGTGAAATGGGATGCCCTTAGCTAATTAATTAGAGGAACTAGAGGTGTAGTTGCTTCGCCGTCGTGCCGTCAATGGGGTCCAGGCACAGTGCTTGCACTACCGAGGCTGAGTGCCAAGGTTCTTTCGTTTTGCTTTTGTTAGTCACTCTCCTGCGGGGAGGGGTACTGTGTTTATCAAACTGGAGAAACCTAACGGGCGGCTATGACCTCTAGGGAATCTTTGTAAAAGCTACGTAGTGATACCCTGCCGGACCACCTAGGTAGTGGTCAATGGGGATTAGCTCTCCCCGGGCAGAAAGGGAATCATGACTCATGGGTAAAGTGTGCGACCTCTGCAGAGGGTAGTGAAACTGATATATCAGCCGTGCTCACGGTTAAGAGCAGCCTTGGGATCCTCTTTGATTAGAAATACTCCGGATACACTTCAGATGATGACTTTAATGATGATGGTTAATGTTGGCGAAGTTAATTATGTATTCTAGTATTTCCTCTCCGTGGAGATACTTTTGGGATTATAACTTGGGCTTGATGATAAAATCTGGCTTCTACTAACAATAAATACTTGACCAACTAAAAGCAACCGCTTGAGCCTAACCCCACATACAAGCTAGTCCACTTCAGCCAAACGGGGCATTTGCTGAGTACGTTGAGGTGTACTCATCCTTGCTTTACCACAAAACACCAGGTTGTCCACATTGTAACCACTGCTCAGGAGAAGACGAAGCCGTGGAAGGAGACTTCCAGGAGTTCCAAGACTACGACGAGTTTTAGGTGTGGGTTGGCGGCAACCCCCAGTCAGCTGCCTGTGAAGGCCTTATCTTTACTGCGTTTCGCTTAGCACTTTGATTTACCAGTTAAGTTGATGACTATGTGGATATCTCTGACTCTATGATGTAATAAGTTAATACTCTTTTATGTTATTATTCGAGCACTGTGCGATGATGTTCATTTATGTAATCGCTGTGTACGTGAGTTCTGATCCTGGCACGTACATAGTTCGCATTCGGTTTACCTTCCAAAACCGGGTGTGACAGTGCCCCTCTCCCCCTCTGCCTCGCGGGCCCACTTTGCCAGACACCAAGCCATTACCCCCGCGTGCCCACTCTCTCTCGCTGTGCCATGGGCCCCCCTGTTAGCTCTGCCTTCCCCGCGCCCGCCGTGGACCAACACACGCGCACTCGCGCACGTTCGCCGGGATCCTCGACCACGTCGCCCGCCCATGCCCCCCATCTCCTTTTGAGCACCACCCGCGCCCGCACTCACTCCCCCGTCCCAGTTCGCTCAGCCTCGCTCTCTCTCGCGCTCTGCCCACGCCGCTCAGCCTCGCCGGAGAACCGCGCCCGCTGTGCCGGTCATCTAGCTCGCCGGAAGCGCGCCAGGCCACCCCGAGCTCCGCCCCGAGGTGAGACACCCGTTCCCATGCTTGGTTTTCCCTATTCATGCCTACATGTAGCCAATTTGGCCTCACTGGTGTGCGGCCGCGCTTGCTCACCGCGCCCGCACGGTCCCCGGTGTTGGCCCATAGTGCTCCCCCACCTCCACTAGAACTAGGCCGAGCCCTATCGCGGTCGATTGCCTCTCCTAGCGGCCGAAATTCCTCACCGGAATTGTCCCGACCCGCCCAGATCCTTTCCTCTGCCGTTCTCCCCTCTCTGACCCCGGTCTCGTGGCCACAACCCCACCAACGAGTTCACCGAGTCTTCCTCTTCACTTCTGGCCAACTCCGGCGACCCCGGAACCACCGTAGCACGCACCCGCCCCAACTCTGGCGACCTCACTGCCACAAAGAGAAGCAGCGCCGCCCGCAGCTAACCAGCCCTCCCGGCTTTGATTTCCCCCATCCGATCTTGATCGCACGGCCGAGATCGCGGGATACTGCTTCGCACCCGCGTGCCCTGTGTCCGGGCCCATCGGTCAGCACCTGTGCCCCCTGGCACTGGGTCCGACCGGTCGGCGTGCCCCCCTCATCGGTCGCTGACACCGCTGGGCCGCTTGTCAATGCCTCGCTCGCCCGCTCGCGTGCCCTTGCTCGCAGATCTAATCTCGGCCGTTGGTTTTTGATCTAACGGTTGAGCAGACCCCGTACCCCTTCGCGCGGTGATTTTGTTAAAGAGCCCCTCGGTTTAGTTGGAATCAACCCGTCGTCCCTGGTTTTCGCGCGCAGGCCCCTGTAATCTTGTGATTGAACCCTAGACTTTTAAATAATTACAGAATTAGACCTATTTTCATATTTTACACTCCCAAACTTGTTTATTTCATATCTTTTGCATATGAACTCCAAATTTAGTGATTCAAATTGCAAAATGTTCATAGGAACATTCTCTATTTAAATAAATTAGTTCCATTTACTATCTGCACATTCTAATTTTATGGTTAACTATGAACTAGTATATGTGTGGATTTATTCATTTAATAAAATAAAAAAGGAAAACCCTAGAAGTGAAAGTATATTTAGTCTTGTGAGATTAATAATATGTATTACATGAATTCATCTCTGGTCTAACTTTTAGGTCTCAGTAAAATGAATAGAATTAGGTTATGTAATTATGGACAACACTTAAAGAATAATCTACCCCTAAATAAAATTATTTCATGTTATACTTTGATCTCATTCTTCCTTATTTAGTACTGTGCCTTTTTGAGATGTATTCCAATGTTTGTACATGTTTGGTGTGTTGTTCATTTGTACTTTCCAAGTGTATTGAATGTATGATCGCTTTATTTAGACAACGAGCAGTCTGTGGTTCCTGAGTGTGTTGCTGAAGACCTCCCTGAGTAACAACCTAGTGAAGGCAAGTGTCCTCTGACCCATTATGTCCTACATACTTTATAATTCACTGTCCCGTATTACATTATTTAAACCTAAGGATTGACTAGTCTGTATTTACCTTATCCT
Source organism: Zea luxurians (assembly GCA_029449295.1). Classification (NCBI taxonomy): domain Eukaryota; kingdom Viridiplantae; phylum Streptophyta; class Magnoliopsida; order Poales; family Poaceae; genus Zea; species Zea luxurians. The sequence continues at coordinate 39,577,068 of JAOPSE010000027.1, read as the reverse complement.
TGTTTACCTTTCTGGGTTATCATGGTTAGCTTTATGCTATTGCTTTAACTTAATCAATGAACATGATGTGATTATTTATGATACGATGATGTTATCTCGATGATACTATTGTGATACTAGGGGGCTCAGGCCATTTTTTTCCTGAGTACCTCTCCATAAGGACCTATTCGTGGAGTGACCACCCGGGATAACAATGCAACCATGAGGGTGGAATGGGACGCCCTTAGCTGAATAATTAGATGAACCTAGGGGTGTAGTTGGCTTTGCCGGAGGGCCGTCAATGGGGGCCGGGGCATAGTGCTCGCTCTACCAAGGGGGGTGCAGAGGTTCATTCGATTTGGTTTTGTTAGTCACCCACCTTGGGGAGGTGTACTGCATTTGTACAACTGGCGAAACATAACGAGCAGCTATGCACCAGGGGAGTCTATAAAGGCTACGTAGTGAAACCTTGCCGACTCACCTTGGTAGTGTTTGAGGGTTTGATCGACCTGAGGAATAAAGGGATCACGACTTGTGGGTAAAGTGTGCAACCTCTGCAGAGTGTTAGAAACTGGTATATCAGTCGAGCTCATAGTTAAGAGCAGCCTTGGGATCCTCTTTGATTAGAAGAACTTTGGTTACTTTTATGATGATGGTTAATAATGTTGGTTATAATTCTGATCTCTAGTACTTTTGGGTAATAACTGGGTTTATTACTAAAACTTGGCTCTACTAATAGTAATAAATGTTTGACTAACTAAAAGCAACTGCTTAACCTCAACCCCACATACAGCTAGTCCATTTTAGCCAAACGGGACATTTGCTGAGTACGTTGATGTGTACTCACCCTTGCTTTACAAACCTGAAAGTCGCCTAGAGGGGGGTGAATAGGGCGAAACTGAAATTTACAAAGTTAATCACAGCTACAAGCTGGGTTAGCGTTAAAAATATAAGCGAGTCCGAGAGAGAGGGTGGAAAACAAATCGCAAGCAAATAAAGAGTGAGACACAAGGATTTGTTTTACTGAGGTTCGATTCTTGCAAACCTACTTCCCGTTGAGGTGGTCACAAAGACCGGGTCTCTTTCAACCCTTTCCCTCTCTCAAACGGTCACTTAGACCGAGTGAGCTTCTCTTCTCAATCACACGGGACACAAAGTCCCCGCAAGGACCACCACACAATTGGTGTCTCTTGCCTTGGTTACAATGAGTGTTAACAAGAAAGAATGAGAAAGAAAAGAAGCAATCCAAGCGCAAGAGCTCAAATGAACACAAATGTCACTCTCTCTAGTCACTATTTGATTTGGAGTGATTTTGGACTTGGGAGAGGATTTGATCTCTTTGATTGTGTCTAGAATTGAATGATATAGCTCTTGTAATGTGTTGGAAGGTGGAAAACTTGGATGCAATGAATGGTGGGGTGGTTGGGGGTATTTATAGCCCCAACCACCAAACTAGTCGTTTGGTGGAGGCTGTTGTCGAATGGCGGACCGGACAGTCCGGTGCGCCACCGGACACTATCTGGTGCGCCAGCCACGTCACCCGGCCGTCAGGGTTCGACCATGGGAGCTCTGACAGGTGGGGTCTTCTGGCTGTCCGGTGGTGCACCGGACAAGTCCTGTAGACTGTTCGGTGCGCCTACTGCGCGTGCTCTGACCTCTACGCGCGCAGGCGCGCAATAAATGCGTTGCAGTCGACCGTTGCGCGCGAAGTAGTCGTTGCTCCGCTGATACACCAGACAGTCCGGTGTGCCATCGGACACTATCCGGTGCATACACCGGACGGTCCGGTGAATTATAACGGAGCGGCCTCCATTTTCCCGAAGGTAGCGAGTTCAGCGTCGGGTTCCCTGGTGCACCGGACACTGTCCGATGGCACACCGGACAGTCCGGTGCGCCAGACCAGGGCATACTTCGGTTGTCTTTGGCTCTCTTTGTTTGAACCCTTTCTTGGTCATTTTATTGGTCTATTGTGAACCTTTGGCACCTGTAAAACTTATAATCTAGAGCAAACTAGTTAGTCCAATTATTTGTGTTGGGCAATTCAACCACCAAAATCAATTAGGAAAAGGTGTAAGCCTATTTCCCTTTCAATCTCCCCCTTTTTGGTGATTGATGCCAACACAAACCAAAGCAAATATAGAAGTGCAGAATTTGAACTAGTTTGCATAATGTAAGTGTAAAGGTTGCTTGGAATGAAACCAATAAATATTACTTACTAGATGCGCATGGATGCCTTTTCTTCTTATTAACATTTTGGACCACGCTTGCACCACATGTTTTGTTTTGCAAAATGTTTTGGAAATTCTTTTCAAAGTTCTTTTGCAAATAGTCAAAGGTAAATGAATAAGATTTTGAGAAGCATTTTCAAGTTTTGAAATTTTATCCCCTTGGTTCAAACGCTTTTCCTTTGACTAAACAAAACTCCCCCTTAATGAAATCCTCCTCTTAGTGTTCAAGAGGGTTTTAGATATTAATTTTGAAGAGGGTATACCAATTCGAAATTATATCAAAATAAGATGCCAATTGAAAAACTTCTTTTAATATCAAATAAAAGACTACATTTTTTGAAATTGGTGGTGGTGCGATCCTTTTGCTTTAGGCTATTACTCTCTCCCCCTTTGGCATGAATCGCCAAAAACGTATGCTTGAGTGAAATATAAGCCCTTTTAAACTACTCTCTCCCCCTTTGGATAGAAGTATAGAAGTGAAGATTATACCAAAGTTGGAGAGTTGTGCGGAGTGACGACGAAGGATGAATGATTCGATGGAGCGGAGTGGAAGCCTTGTCTTCGCCGAAGACTCCTTTTCCTTTTCAATCTATGACTTAACATGAAATGGACTTGAAAGAACACATTAGTCATAGCACATGAAATAGATGATCAAAGGTATACATATGAGCTATGTGTGCAAAACATCAATAAAAGTTTCTAGAATCAAGAATATTTAGCTCATGCCTAAGTTTTGTAAAAGTTTGTTCATCCAATGGCTTGGTAAAGATATCGGCTAATTGTTCTTTGGTGCTAACATATGCAATCTCTTGTTGGTGATCCCTTAAGAAATGATACCGAATGGCTATGTGTTTAGTGCGACTATGCTCAACGGGATTATCCGCCATGCGGATTGCACTCTCATTATCACATAGAAGAGGAACTTTGGTTAATTTGTAACCATAGTCCCTAAGGGTTTGCCTCATCCAAAGCAATTGCGCGCAACAATGGCTTGTGGCAATATACTCGGCTTTGGCGGTTGAAAGAGCCACAGAATTTTGCTTCTTTGAAGCCCAAGACACCAGAGATCTTCCCAAGAACTGGCAAGTCCCTGATGTGCTCTTTCTATTAATTTTGCACCCTGCCCAATTAGCATCGGAATAACCAATTAAATCAAATGTGGATCCCCTGGGGTACCAAAGGCCAAACTTAGGAGTATAAACTAAATATCTCAAGATTCTTTTTACGGCCCTAAGGTGAGCTTCCTTAGGATCGACTTGGAATCTTGCACACATGCATATGGAAAGCATAATATCCGGTCGTTAAGCACATAAATAGAGTAAAGAACCTATCATCGATCGGTATACCTTTTGATCTACGGATTTACCTCCCGTGTCGAGGTCGAGATGCCCATTAGTTCCCATGGGTGTCTTGATGGGCTTGGCATCCTTCATCCCAAACTTGGTTAGAATGTCTTGAATGTACTTTGTTTGGCTAATGAAGGTGCCCTCTTGGAGTTGCTTGACTTGGAATCCTAGAAAATACTTCAACTCCCCCATCATCGACATCTCGAATTTCTGTGTCATGATCCTACTAAACTCTTCACATGTAGATTCGTTAGTAGACCCAAATATGATATCATCAACATAAATTTGGCATACAAACAAATCATTTGCAAGTGTTTTAGTAAAGAGTGTAGGATCGGCTGTTGGGGACTTGTTCTCAAATGCTATGAAATAAGAACAAGGCAACACAAAAATGTTAGGTATAAATGTCCTTCGTCCGTTGAAGCATTATCTCCTCAAGGATTTAATGAGCTTCGGACGAAGGTCAAGAGTAAAATATTACGAAGATTTCACCTTCGTAATCATACTTGTAAAACAACAAACAATGAGAAATGAAACATAAAGTATAAAATGTATTCACATATTTTATTATATGAATATATAAGTATTAAAACATAATATTTGGGCACATTTATACCTTCGCCTTGGCGGAGAGTAATAATTCAAGCGTAATGTGCCAGTGATTACAGGATCGCGTGAACAGTGCCGGGGTACTGTTCACCTATTTATAGGCACAGGGTGCTGTGGGGGACAGATATCCCCCGGGTCCACTGGAAGGGTAAAAGACCTCACGAAAGGCCCAAGGGCTCAATAAATCGTAAGGTCATTCCTTCATGGGCCTGGGGAGGGACAATCAGTAAAGCAGATCGACGTAAGGCCGGATCGGTGCAAGCCCGGATGGCCCCACAGCGTTGAGCAAGAAACCACAACAGAAGATCTGACTTTCCCGCGATGGAGCCCCATGTAGCGGAACCGGGCGAGGATAGGTCGGCAGAATCGTAGGAAGATAGACTCAAACAGTTCACTATCCTTTAGGAGCACGTTGTTATCATATCCACATGTATTGCCCCACGGTCGAATATATAAGGCCCAGGGGGCACCCCTTCAGAACGATCGATCTCACTACTCAGCCATCCACCTCAACCCTCTACGCCCTCACTTCAGAGAACTGTCTTGTAATCCATTGCACAAAGCATCCTCACCAGGACGTAGGGTGTTACGCATCTCTAAGCGGCCCGAACCTGTAAACACTGTCCATTGTCCCTCGTGCATCTGGCACGAACCATTTAGCTACAGTCGGCGACACCGTCCTACTCCTAAAAACACCTCGAGGGGCAACCCCAGGTGTGCGGTCGGACCCAAAACACCGACAGCTGGCGCGCCTGGTAGGGGGTGTGTCGACGATCTAAGCTAGCTCAATGGTCGTCACCTTCCACAGCAAGATCACCTTCCGTCCCGGATCCATGTTCTGCTTTGGAACGATCTCGTCCATAGCAGACGAAGAGGGAACTCTACACCGCATTGCAGATCCGCTAAGAAAGAAGTCTCCTCCAACAAACTCCGAAGATACTGGAAAAGCGCAACCTCCAGCTCTCCGAAGAAAGATCGCCACGACAACCACGCCATTCTACCCCGACGTTCTTTTCATCGGGAGAGTGGAGTCGCCTCCTGTCTCCGACGACGAGCCGACCGCGCCTGGGGAAGAACCACCTCAGCGGGAGTCCCATCGACGAAGAAACCGGCGCCGAAACATCCGGCGACATCACCAAGCCGGAGAACGGGATCCGGAACAGCCTGTCTCACGAGACGAGGGCTCGGAGATGGGAGAAACTCCGGAAGAACGCGTCTTCAGAGAACGACGGAATTCCTGACGACGTGATCGTCGATGAGCTCAGGAACAAGCCGAGCAAGACGCAAGGCAGCGCCGGGAAAATCCACTCTTCGGTCGCAACCTGAACCTCGACTTCGCCCGAGCCATGAACACGCCGAGTGAAGTCGGAAGAATACTAGCTCGGATAGCTGACGGACTCCCTCGGACTCCCGATGCCGAGGGCTATCGACGCCTGTTCACCCAAGTAGCCAACCATCTTCTACCTCTCGCTCACCCGCCGAACGATTTGCGACACGCCATCAATAGTCGCCGAGACGCGCGGAGCTCCATCAACGCTCCGCGTGAACGACGGCATGAGAACGAGATCCGCCGCCGGGAAGAGTACGACAGGGATCATGGCATCCCAACTCGGAGTCAAGCCACCAGAGCCAAATCAACGACGGCCTCGACTGGCGGAACTACCCGGGGACGGTCGAGGAACCACAACAACTACTCCCCTCCCCGGGACAGACATCATCCTCGACGATAGGAGGACACATGTGGAGTGTCCACCCTCACTCCACGCCTTAGGGCCATTCAATGGCCCCCTAACTTCAAGGTATCCAATGTCGATAAGTACGAACCTAAGCAGGACCCGGGAGGCTGGCTGGCCGTCTACACCACCGTCGCTCGAGCCGCCGGAGCATCCGAAGACGTGATGACTGCGTACTTACCCATTGTCCTCGGGCAAGACGCACTGCAATGGCTACGACATCTACCTCGACACTGCATCGACGACTGGAGCGACTTCAGTCGACGCTTCACCGCCAATTTTCAGTCCCTCTCCGACAAACCGGCGCAACCATGGGACCTCAAATCCATCAAGCGCTGGGGGGACGAAACTCTTCGGTCGTACCTCAAAAGGTTCCAGACCATGAGAAATCGTATCCCCGAGGTCACGGAGGCGGCCGTGATCGAAGACTTCTACAGAGGATCCAATGACTCGGCCTTCGTCCGAGCCATATTGCAGAAGGCACCAACCGCCTCCGAGGAGCTGTTCCGGGAAGCCGACCTCTACATTACCGCCGACGAGCAAGCCCAGGACCTCATCAGGGGAGCGAAGCCCACACCGGCAGCACCACGACACGACGCGAGCCAGCAACCTGACAAACGCTGGGAGAAGAGACCACGCGAAGAGGTGCATGCCGCCGGACCACCTGCCTCTCGCGCCCGGGGAGGACCTCACGGAGGCGAACGCATGCTGGACGACATCCTCGACGCCCAGTGCCCGTACCACAAGGACATGCGCCACACTCTTCGGAACTGCCGGGACTTCAAGCACTCCGTCGGGCACGGCCGACCCTTCCAACCTCTACCCCTCCTCCGCCGAGGGGAGGACCAGAAGAACCACGACAACCCCAGCAGCAGGAGGAGGGAGGAGGAGGAGCTTTCCCGCGCATTGACAGGGAGGTCAACATCATCTTCGGTGGACACGGGTCGCAGGAGAACAAAAGACAGCAAAAACTCAACGATCGCCAGATACTGGTGGCGACCACCGGTCCTCCCGCACCGTACCGATGGTCGGAGCACCCGATCACCTTCACTCAGGCAGACCAATGGCTCAACTTCGACCACCCAGGCAAATATCCGCTCCTCGTCGATCTGGTGATCCGAGAAAGCAGGGTGAAGAAAGTGCTAGTGGACGGGGGGAGCAGCATCAACGTTACCTTCCCCCGGACACTCCGAGGCTTGGGAGTTCACCTCAAAGAACTCCACGAGTCAGACACTCCTTTCTTCGGCATCGTGCCAACTGAAGGGGAATATCCACTGGGCCACATCTACATGCCCGTCACCTTCGGAACTCTGGAGAACTACAGAACCGAGTTCCTGAGGTTCGAAGTGGCGAATTTCGACTGCGGGTACAACGCCATCATCAAGAGGCCGGGATTGGCGAAATTCATGGCCATTCCGCATTACACGTACATGATATTGAAGATACCGGGACCACAAGGAATCATAACTGTGCGTGCTGACCTCCAAGGCGCCGCAGAATGTTTCCGAGTGGCCATCCAAGCGGCCCTCACCATCAAACCATCGGCGACTTCTTCAGCGCAGGCAAACTCTAAGCCTGAGGAAGACCTTATGGCACCGGCGAACGAAGCTCAAGCCGTGTTGGGGCCGTGCTTCGGTGCGCCGAAGGTCTTACACGAAGAAGCAGCTTCGGCTGAAGTCGTCTCCAAGAGATGGCCGAAGGTTCCTTTTCATGGAGCTTCGGCGTTACAAACCGACATAGAGATAGAATGACCTTTTTATCCATAGAGGTCTGAGTCAACGTTGTAAACTCTTGTAAGGGGCATAATTGTAATTTGTCACAGGCTGCGACCTGTGCCTATAAATAGATGAACAGTAGCTCTGTACTGTTCACGCGAACCTGCCATTTGCTTTCGCATCACACTTGTTCCTTTGCTTTCCTCAGGACCAGAGGTACATTTGTAACTTGAAGTCATTTATATTCATTCATTTATGATAATAAAGATGGAAATAATTCCATGATTATATTTAAATATTTGTTTCATGTTTCATGATTTATATGATATAAATGCTTCGTTCCTTGATATTATGTTTTACGAAGGTACGTCCTTTGTAACCTTCGTCCGAAATTCTTTATATCCTGAGGGGATATAATGTTTTGGAGGACGAAGGACCTTAACACCTAACATTTTCTATGTTGCCTTGTTCTTAATTCTTAGCATTTAAGAACAAGCCCCCAACATTGGCGCCCACCTCCGGTGAACTCACTTCCACTTTTCTGAGCTGATGGCTTCGTTCAACAATCAAGCTGGAGCTGCTTCGGCTTCGAAGCTGGTGCTCCCGATAACAGGCGGTTCTTGCTCAGAGCCGGCTAACAAGAAGCAGAAGAAGGAGGCTCAGAGAAGGGTGCAGCATGTTGGAGTGCAGGGACCCTTCATCAAGTCAAAATGGTCCCATATTCCAATTACTTTCTCTCAGGAAGACCTTCAGCTTAAGGATTATCCCCACAATGATGCCATGGTTATCTCTTGCGTGATCAAAGGATTTCTAGTCCACAATGTCCTAGTTGATACAGGCAGTGCAGCTGACATTATATTTGCTAAAGCCTTCAGACAAATGCAAGAGCCTGAAGACAAGATTCATGATGCTACGCACCCCCTTTGTGGCTTCGGAGGGCGACAGATTGTAGCACTTGGGAAGATTACCATGCCGGTAACCTTTGGATTTGTTAACAACACAAGGACGGAGCAAATTGTGTTTGATATTGTTGACATGGAGTATCCTTACAATGCTATCATTGGCCGTGGTACTCTTAATGCCTTCGAAGCAATTCTTCACCCAGCTTATCTCTGCATGAAGATACCTTCGGACCAAGGGCCTATTGCTATTCATGGAAGCCAGGAAGCTGCTAGAAGGGCCGAAGGAAGCTGGACTGACTCCAAGGCAATCCATAACATAGATGGAGCTGAAGCTTGTGAACAGTACAAATTCAGGAGGGAGAAGGCAGCTTCAGCGGATCAGCCGAAGCCCATGTTATTGTGTGAAGACATAGCAGAGCAAAAGGTGTTGTTGGGCTCGCAATTATCTGAGGACCAGGAGAAAACCTTGATAAGGTTTTTATTCAACAACAAAGATGTTTTTGCATGGTCAGCTAATGATCTCTGTGGAGTAAATCGGGATGTTATTGAACATTCGCTCAATGTGGACCCTTCCTTCAGACCCCGAAAGCAGAGGCTTCGGAAAATGTCTGATGACAAGGCCGAAGGGGCTCGCAATGAAGTAAAAAGACTCCTCAGTGCAGGAGTTATCAGAGAAGTGAAGTATCCAGAGTGGCTAGCTAACACTGTTATGGTGAAGAAGGCCAATGGCAAATGGAGAATGTGTATTGATTTCACAGATCTCAACAAGGCTTGTCCGAAGGATGAATTCCCGCTGCCAAGGATAGACTCTTTAGTCGATGCAGCAGCTTCTTTAGAGCTCATGAGTCTCCTAGACTGCTACTCAGGTTATCATCAAATTTGGATGAAGAAGGAAGATGAGCCAAAAACTAGCTTCATAACCCCAAGTGGTACATATTGCTATCTTCGGATGCCTGAGGGGCTCAAAAATGCCGGAGGAAGTTTCAGCCGAATGACAGCGAAGGTTCTCCAGTCTCAGATAGGCAGAAATGTGTTGACTTATGTCGATGACATTATTGTAAAAAGCACGAAGCGGGAAAATCATATTGCTGATCTGCAGGAGACCTTCGCCAGCTTCAGACAAGCTGGTCTGAAGCTGAATCCAGAAAAATGTGTCTTCGGAGTGAAGAAGAGCAAATTTCTTGGATGCTTGGTTTCAACAAAGGGAATCGAAGCTAATCCAAATAAAATCGAAGCTATACTTCGAATGGAACCACCAACCACAAGAAAGGGGCTCAAAGGTTGACAGGAAGGCTTGCATCTCTCAACAGATTTATATCCAGATCAGCAGAAAGAAATTTACCATTCTTCGAGGTGCTGAAGTCAGCTGAAGTCTTTCAATGGGGCCCAACTCAACAAAAAGCCTTCGAAGAGCTGAAGCAATACTTAATAGATCTAACAACATTAACTCCACCAACGCCAGGGGCTCCTCTGTTGTTATATGTGGCAGCTTCGCACTCAGCAGTAAGTGCGGCACTTGTCCAGGAGAAGTTTGATGGACAAGTCAAGAAGCAGGTCCCAGTATATTTTGTATCTGAGGTCCTTAGTGTCTCAAAGAAGAATTATACAGAGCTGGAGAAGGTATTGTATGCCGTTTTAATGGCATCCAGGAAGCTTCGGCATTATTTTCAGGCATACAACATTATTGTTCCTTCTTCGCAGCCGTTGAAGGATATCATGAGAAATAGAGAAGCTACTGGGCGTATTGGAAAATGGGCTGCGGAGCTCAATGAATTTTACATTGATTATGTGCATAGATCCTCAATCCAGTCTCAAGCATTGGCAGATTTCATTGCCGACTGGACGCCAGGGGCTCAGGACGAAGAAGCAAATAAAGATGCCGAAGTATGGACAGTGTTTTGTGATGGCTCTTGGGGAACCTTCGGAGCAGGTGCAGCTGCTGTGTTGGTCTCACCATCCAAGGTTAAAACTTGCTATGCAGCAAGACTTGACTTCAGCTGCACAAATAATATAACTGAGTACGAAGCCCTGCTCCTGGGTCTTCGGAAACTAAAGGCAATGGGAATCAGAAGGGCGATTCTTAAAACTGATTCCCAGGTTGTTTCGGGTCATATTGACAAAAGTTGCAAGGCTAAAGACCCGAAGCTTGAAAAATACCTAGACACGGTCCGAAGGATCGAGGCCTCCTTTGAAGGATTTTCTGTCAAGAATATCCCTCGAGGACAAAACGAGCATGCTGATTTACTAGCCAAGTCTGCAGCACAGGGGCTGCCGTTACCTTCGGATGTCTTCTTCGAAACAATAAAGGCACCTTCAGTGGAGCTCCTTGAAAGAGCAGTCCTCAATATTTCTCCTGTTTACAGCGAAGATTGGAGAACTGAAATAATCTCTTACCTTCAGGGCAACTTCCTATCAGATGACGAAGCTTATAATAAAAGGATAGAGGCAAGAGCTCGTCCGTATGTCATGATAGAGGGGGAGTTATACAAGCATGGAGTTTGTGCCCCGCTGCTCAAGTGCTTGTCTAGAACCGAAGGTATAGAGTTAATGAAAGAGATACATGCAGGCCTGTGTGGATCCCACATCGGATCCAGGCCATTACTTGGAAAAGTGTTCCGCCAAGGATTTTATTGGCCGAAGGCAGCTTCGGATGCAACGGAGTTAGTTCAAAAGTGCGAAGGTTGTCAGAAATGTGCAAGAGATCAAAAGCAACCTTCGTCTTTGACACAGCTGATACAACCCATCTGGCCATTGCAAAGGTGGGGCCTTGACTTGTTGGGTCCATTACCACCGGCCCAAGGAAATCTAAGATATGTTATAGTAGCTGTGGAGTATTTTTCCAAGTGGATTGAGGCGAAGCCATTAGCCACAATAACTTCGGCCACTGTCCAAAAGTTTTTCTGGCAGAATATTGTCTGTCGCTTTGGCGTGCCGAAGGCCATCACTGTAGATAACGGAACGCAGTTCGACTCCGAAGCTTTCAGAAATTTCTGTGATCAAATTGGAACGAAGATCCATTTTGCATCAGTCAGGCATCCGGAGTCGAATGGGCTTGTTGAAAGGGCCAATGGCATCATAATGACAGGAATAATGAAGCTAATCTTTAATCAACCAAGGGGAAAGTGGCCAGATCAGTTGACCAAAGTGGTGTGGAGCCACAATACAACAACATCAAGGTCTACAGGCTTTACCCCATTCAAATTATTATTCGGTGACGAAGCAATAACTCCGGAAGAAGCTAAAGCTGGGTCAATAAGGGTAGTAGCTTCGGCAGAGTCAGGTCCCGAAGATGCTTGCCTTGTGGAAAAAGATGCTTTAGAAGGAATCAGACTTCAAGCCGTGGAAAACATCAATAAATACCAGGCTGAAACAGTTAGATGGCGAGATAGAAAGGTCCGGCTAAAAAATATTGAGCCGGGACACTTGGTGCTTCGGAGAGTGGCCAACCCAGATACAGTCGGCAAATTACAATTGAAATGGGAAGGGCCTTTCTTAGTAGCATCTTCGTCAAGGCCTGGTTCCTACAGATTGAAGGACATGGATGGCAACGAAATTCCAAGGTCTTGGAATGCAGATGAGCTTCGGAGATATTATGTATAACTTGATGTAACTTTTTATGTTTTTCTTTTTCTTTTTCATGGCACCCTTTTCCTTTCTAAAGGGGGAGAAAGGTTTTTAATGGGGCCATCATCTGTAATTTCCTTTTTAGTTTTATAAGAGCAAAATCCCCCAAAAAATGTAAATGTAAAAAGCTGAGAACGCACCATCGAGTGCCGAAACTGAAAAAAAAAGAAGAGAAGAAGCTCCAAAGACGTCCCTAAGGGGATGCAGAGCTCTGATTCCGCCGAAAGTAAAAGGCGAAGAAGCTCCAAAGACGTCCCTAAGGGGATGCAGAGCTTACAGCGAAAAGTCAACGCTGATACCGCCTAAGTAAAAGGCGAAGAAGCTCCAAAGACGTTCCTAAGGGAATGCAGAGCTTATACTGCCTAAGTAAAAGGCGAAGAAGCTCCAAAGTCATTCCTCAGGGAATGCAGAGCTGATGTGTGGTTGGTTCCAAAGAAATAATGGCTGAGAGTGTGGCTTCGGATATATGTTTTGGACATTCATTCGCACATTACATTACATCATGGCATTTGCATGCATAAGCATTCATTCATAGCATTTATATACCAAAGTGGTTGCTTCGGCAAAAAGATGAAGTGGTTTTTTATGATTCGTTATGCTTTGTTGAGTACAAAAAAGAAAAGCTTCGGTAAAAAGAAGAATTGGCCTCTTATGCTTTGTTGTATACTAAAAAGAAAAGTTTCGTTGCTCGGCAAAAAGAAGAAGTGGTCTTTTATGCTTCGTTGCTCGGCAAAAAGAATTGGTCTCTTATGCTTCGTTGTGTACGAAAAGAAGGGAAGGTGTTTTTTCGCTTCGGCTCAAAATACTGATTTCGTCCACATCAAAGCGCTTCAGTAGAAGGGTAAGAATATATTACAAGGTATGTACAAAGTTCCTTGAGAACAGTTTAATTGTATTTACAAAAGTTGTTACAAAAGTATCCTGAGTTTTTTCCTATAGTACACTTCTACTGAACTTCATTGAGCTTCAGCTTCGGCGACGGCTTCGGCGACATATCTTAAGCATCATCTTCACCTTCGTCATCCTACATAAATCAAGGTATCGAGAGTAAAAATCAAGTTCAAAGGAGAAGGTAAGTACGAAGTATTATTTCTTACTGGTTCAAGATGACTTCGAGCTTCGTCTCCAGCCTTCTCCCGCCCGCCTTTTGTCCATATCATTTTTATAAATCTATTTGAGATGCTTCGGGCGAGGTCAGGTATATCATCCAGGATTGATGGAGACAGGGTGAAGTTAGGCCTGTTGACGATTTTTCCATGCTCGCAGCCGGCCTTTAGGAAAGCTGCAGCGGTACCCCGAGAAGCTACCCAGGCACAGAAGTCACCGTGCCCGGCTATAACTTCGTCAAGTTCTTCGATTTCAGCTTCAATATGATCGAAGGCTTGGGGTAAATTTTCCGCTGAAGGGTTAAACTTCCCGCTGCTGGCTCCAACAGAGTAAAATATCTTTTTCAATCGTTCAATACAATTATTGCTAAATTTCAAGCATTTGTCTTGAAGGCTTGTTAATGATTTCTTCAAGTCTGAGCTGGCCCGGACTTCGGCTTCAAGTTTCAAAGTTAGCTCTAGCTTCTCTTGTTCAAATTGTTTCGATTGACCGATGAGCTTCGAATTCAATTCTGATACCTTAGCCTCAGTCTCTGCCAGCAAGCCTTCGGTTGATTGGAGCTCGAAGTCTTTCTTCTCAATGATAGCTGATTGTTCTTTTATCTTGCTCTCTAAATTTTGAATTATAGCTTCGTGTTTTTTGTCCTCCAAATCTTGTTGCATCTTCAGAGCTTTGCTCAGTAGCATGCTCTGCACAGAAACAACTTTTGTTAGTAACATTTTCATTATTAACAACAATAAAAACCAGAGAAAAGATTGTTTACCTTGAAGTTGGAATAAAATAAGCTGCCGACGATATGTTGTCGTCGGTAGCGGCTGATATCTGTCTCTAGCTTCGGAAAACCGATACTCTTTGATAGAGTACCGATTACCTTAGCTCCAGTTTGGTCTCGAATGCAGCCTAATTTTTCATCGTCCACACCTCCAAATAGGAGAGCTCCTGGCTTGTAGCCGCAAGATTTGGCATAGTCCTTAAGTTCTTCCATTTCGGCCTTCGACAGTTTTTGCCTAATTAAATTTTGGAATGTGTAGGCTTCGTCGTCCGAAGTGTCCTCGGCTATTTCTTTCCCCTTCCCAGGCACTGTGGCCATGGTTTTTTCAGCAGCAGTGCCAGCTTCTTCTGCAGCCATGTCTTGCAAGATTTTGTCAATGTCCTCAATGGTAGTCTCTAAGTTTACATCTTCGGCTGTAGCGGCTTCGGTAGCCGCAACCTCCGAAGGTGCGATTTCGACGTTTGTGGTGCCTTCGACAGCTGGTGTTTTATGAATTGATGCCCGAGGCGGCGTCTTGTCGATAACTTCAGTTACTGCAATAATTCTTTGCCGCTTGGGTTTGGTTATCTTCGTTTGATCCGGCTCGTCCACCTTTCGAAAAAGCTTCGTCAGTTGGAGCCCTAATGGACTTAGCTTCTTGGGCATGGGTTCAGTCATTACCTTCAAAATTTCCTCCACGTCGCTGGTAGAAGGTGGTGTGGGGGTCCCCTCTTCTTCGGATATTTTTCGCTTCGGAGTTGATATTTTTCTTTTCTTGGGAATTTTCTTCTCTTTTGCTGGTCTTTCTTCATCCTTTTTCAGAGTTTCGGCCACTCTTTTTCTTTTGTGGCCCTCGGCACCCTTGTTCAACTGCTCATAGTCAGGGTACTCGAAGCCCAGGGCATCAAGCACTCGGTTCAGCCTTCGCTTCGGTCGGGCGCCGAAGGCCGCTGTCATTAGTTGATCCTCTTTTTTGGAATAATTCCCCAGGATTTCATTGCACATCACCTCGATTGTGTCCAGCCACTCTTGGCAGGGCTTCTTAAAGTATTTCTTGAATTTGAAGTGATAGGGCAGCCGGACAAGATCCCCCTCCTTCTTCTCCCCCTTTAACTTTGGCATTTCCCATTCTTTCAGAGTAGGGAAGACTCTGAATGCCAAGAATTCTTGGACCAGATCCCTGGTACCGATATGCTCTGCAATAATTCCGAATTCATCCATTGCCTGCTGTGTTTCACCCTCTGGCGTCATGTTACAGCGGGGTCGGGTTTCTCCGAAGATCAGCTCGATTGGACTTTGCACAAGCTTCTCCTTGTTGTCATCAACTTTGACATAGAACCATTCCGATTTCCAGCCTGCCGGCCATTTGCTTCGGTAGCTAATTACAGGAAACTTTGCCGTTTTCCGGTAGGCAAAATTGTAGCAACCGAAGTTATCGTGTAGCCCATCTTTTCTGGCCTTGGTTTGATAATGCAACTCATGAACTCGACAGAAACTGTCGGCAAATGGCTCCACTGCTTGGCTTCGGAGGGCCCAAATATAAACGCTAAGTCTAACGATAGCGTTGGGAGTTAACTGGTGAAGGTAGATGCCAAACCTTTTCAGTATCTCCGCAATAATCTCGTGAAGAGGGAATCTAAGCCCAGCCTTTAAAAAGCTCTTGAAGATAACAATCTCGTCCTTCCCTGGCTTCGGGGTGGTTTCTTCTCCCCCGAAGCGAAGTAGCTTCTTCTGGTCTTCATTGAAATAACCCGCTTTCACCATCTTCGAAAGATCAGCCTTTGAAACAGTTGATTTCCCAAAATCCAGGTGACTGGGCTTGCTGGGCATGGCAATACGGTAGTCATCTTCGGGATCAGTCCCTTCAATGATTTCTTCTTCTCCTTCGGCAGTTGTCGGGTTTGCTTCAGCAGCAGGCATTTCTTCTGCAGTCACTAGACCGGAACGCTGCATCGCTTCGGAGATGGGCACAGTGTTCGAACCTTCGGCTTCGTCTCCCTCACGTACAACTTTGGCAGTAGTTCGCACTCTCGCCATTTGATTCTGAGTTTGGGGAAGTCAGAAACTTTTTTCTTTTTTCTTTTCTCCCGAAGCTCTTCTTTCTGACGAAGCAGACGTCGAGATGGACCTTCGTTCGATTCTGAGAATCAAGCTTCGGCTATAGTTAAAAATTTTGGCAGCAAAACAGTGCAAATAGCAATGAATGCTGTGGTAACTTCACACCTACCCGTCTGTTTATATAGTGCTGCAGGTAAGAAGGCGAAGCGGCAGGATTTTTTACACCAAGCAGGCAGTCACTCGTACTCGCTGTGCAGTGGACCGCAAAAGATCAAACAGTAACTCTGCAAGGTGGGCCTGGCACGCGCTCGGAAGCCGGATCGTTTCTCCGCAACGAGCTCAGGGAAGGTGTTTTTTGGACCTTCGGCTTCCCGAAGCTGAAGAGGCTTTTTTTCATGGGTCAAGCTCGTTACGAAAAACGATCTAGCACCGCGAAAGGGGCTACTGTTGGGGCCGTGCTTCGGTGCGCCGAAGGTCTTACACGAAGAAGCAGCTTCGGCTGAAGTCGTCTCCAAGAGATGGCCGAAGGTTCCTTTTCATGGAGCTTCGGCGTTACAAACCGACATAGAGATAGAATGACCTTTTTATCCATAGAGGTCTGAGTCAACGTTGTAAACTCTTGTAAGGGGCATAATTGTAATTTGTCACAGGCTGCGACCTGTGCCTATAAATAGATGAACAGTAGCTCTGTACTGTTCACGCGAACCTGCCATTTGCTTTCGCATCACACTTGTTCCTTTGCTTTCCTCAGGACCAGAGGTACATTTGTAACTTGAAGTCATTTATATTCATTCATTTATGATAATAAAGATGGAAATAATTCCATGATTATATTTAAATATTTGTTTCATGTTTCATGATTTATATGATATAAATGCTTCGTTCCTTGATATTATGTTTTACGAAGGTACGTCCTTTGTAACCTTCGTCCGAAATTCTTTATATCCTGAGGGGATATAATGTTTTGGAGGACGAAGGACCTTAACACCTAACATTTTCTATGTTGCCTTGTTCTTAATTCTTAGCATTTAAGAACAAGCCCCCAACAAGCCGCGACCTCTATGCGGCCGACTGAGGAAACCAAAAGAATCAACCTTGGATTCGCTGATGAGCGCAAAACTGCCATCATCAGCTCCAGCCTAGATGATAAATAGGAAGGCACGCTCGTCCGGTTCCTGCAAGACAACCGAGACGTATTCGCATGGCAACTTGCGGATATGCCGGGAGTCCCGAGAGAACTGGCCGAGCACAGACTGAAGGTCTACCCCCAGGCGAGGCCGATCCGGCAAAAACTACGTCGTTTCACGCCCGACAAGAGAGAGGCCATTCGCGCTGAGCTGGCCCGCTTGGTCGCGGCTGGGTTTATTAGAGAGGTGTTACATCCCGAGTGGCTGGCCAATCCTGTTCTTGTACTCAAAAAGAATAAAGTGGATTGACGCATGTGCGTCGACTATACTGATCTCAACAAACATTGTCCAAAGGATCCCTTCGGACTCCCAAGGATAGATCAGGTGGTAGACTCCACCGCCGGATGTTTCGTGCTGTCTTTCCTGGATTGCTATTTCGTATACCATCAGATCAGTCTGGCAAAGGAAGACGAGGAAAAGACAGCGTTCATCACTCCCTTTGGAGCTTTCTGCTATACCTCCATGCCGTTTGGCCTCAAAAACGCTGGAGCGACGTATCAGAGAGCCATTCAAACATGCTTAGTCGATCACTGGGGCAAGCATGTGGAAGCCTACGTAGATGATGTGGTAATCAAAACGGAGAACTCGGAAAACTTCATCGAAGACTTGCAGCTGGTTTTCAACAGTCTACGGCGGTACCGGTGGAAGCTTAACCCTGAAAAATGTGTTTTTGGGGTACCAGCAGGAAAGTTACTCGGATTTATTGTCAGCCACCGGGGAATTGAGGCTAATCCAGAAAAGATTGAAGCTATCATGAAAATGGAAGCTCCACGATCACAAAAGAAGGTTCAGCGACTCACTGGATGTATGGCAGCCCTGAGCAGATTTATATCCAGGCTGGGAGAAAAAGGTTTACCGTTTTACAAACTACTCAAGAAGGTGGACAAGTTTCAGTGGATTTCAGAAGCACAGGAAGCCTTGGACGCACTGAAGAAATTCTTGACAACCCCACCAGTACTGAAACCACCACGGCGAGCCACATCGACTCAACCAGCTAAAGATTTGCTGTTGTATATTTCTTGCACGACTCACGTGGTAAGCACTGCGTTGGTAGTCAAGCGAGCAGAAGAAGGACATGCCTACCCAGTGCAACATCCTGTTTATTTCATCAGTGAAGTTCTGGGCCCCTCGAAGAAAAAGTATCCTCAAGTGCAGAAGCTATTATACGCAGTACTTCTAACTGCCGGCAAGCTACGTCACTACTTTGATGACCACAAAGTCATAGTAGTCACTGGTTTTCCGATAGGGGATATTCTTCACAACAAGGAAGCCATTGGCCAGATAGCCAAGTGGGCCTGTGAACTGGGATCTCATGACATCGAATTTCGACCTCGTACTGCCATTAAAACCCAAGCATTAGTTGACTTCGTGTCAGAATGGACTGAACAACAAGTACCAGAGAACCCGGAAATGACAGAAGTATGGCGGATGTATTTTGATGGTTCGTTGAAGCTGCAGGGAGCAGGCGCGGGAATTCTATTCATCGCACCTGGAGGCGAACACCTCAAATATGCCCTGCAGTTGTTATTTCCAGCCTCTAACAATGCAGCCGAGTATGAAGCTCTGATCCATGGACTAAACATCGCCATATCATTGGGCATCAAGAGACTAATGGTATACGGAGATTCTCTGGTGGTCATAAGCCAGATAAACAAAGAATGGGACTGTTCGAAAGATTCAATGGGAAAACACTGCGCTGCCGTCCGGAAACTAGAAGATAAGTTTGAAGGCCTAGAATTTCATCATGTAGAAAGAGATCGAAACACGGCGGCTGATGTATTGTCCAAGCTAGGATCCAGTCGAACTCAGGTCCCACCCGGAATCTTTGTACAAGAAATACCACAACAAAGCATCTCAATGGATCAGGCAGAAGAGTCTAATATCGTAAATCAACCAGAGTTAGACTCTGATGACTGGAGAAGGCCGATTATTAGATATATAAAGAATGAAGAGGAACCAGATGACAAAAATGTAGCCGAGCGCATCGCCAGACAGTCAGCCCACTACACACTCATTGGGGAAACATTATACAGAAGAGGTGCATCAGGCGTCCTCATGAAGTGCATTCTCTCATCTACTGGGAAGCAACTTCTGGATGAGGTCCATGCTGGGCAATGTGGAATACACGCAGCATCCAATACACTAGTCGGGAAGGTCTTCAGGTCAGGATTCTATTGGCCAACTGCGAAAAGCGATGCAGCCGAGCTAGTTCAGAGGTGCGGAGCTTGCCAGTACTTGTCAAAGCAACAACACCTACCAGCACAGCAATTGCAGACCATACCAGTAACTTGGCCCTTCGCATGCTGGGGACTGGATATGATTGGACCTTTCAAGAAAGCTCAAGGAGGATACACTCATGTACTGGTAGCAATCGACAAATTCACCAAATGGATAGAGTTCAAACCCATTGCTTCTTTAACCTCGGCTAAGGCCGTGGAATTCATACAAGACATAATATTCAGATTCAGAATACCAAACAATATCATAACTGACTTAGGATCCAACTTCACAAGTTCAGAATTCTTCGATTTCTGCGAGCAAAAGGGCATTCAGATCAAGTATGCTTCGGTAGCACACCCGAGGGCCAACGGGCAGGTTGAGCGAGCTAACGGGATGATACTGGAGGCGCTCAGGAAAAGGGTCTTCGAAAAGAATGAAAAATTCGCAGGAAAGTGGATAAGGGAATTGCCCTACGTCGTTTGGAGCCTAAGAACCCAACCTAGCCGAGCTCTACATGGAAACACTCCTTTCTTCATGGTCTATGGGTCAGAGGCAGTATTACCCGCCGATCTCAAGTTCGGGGCGCCAAGGTTGGTCTTCGAAAGCATAGCAGAAGCCGAAGCTACTAGGCTGGAGGACATTGATGTACTCGAAGAAGAACGACTGAATGCAGTAATTCAATCAGCACGATACCAGCAGACTCTGAGACGTTATCACGACAAGGCCGTGCGACAACGATCCTTCTCAGTGGGAGATCTCGTCCTCCGCCGAATTCTAACGGGGGAGGGACGACACAAGTTGTCGCCCTTATGGGAAGGACCATTCACAGTACCAGAAGTCACTCGGCCGGGATCATATCGTCTAACTCAGATGGACGACACAGAAATTGGGAACTCCTGGAATATAGAACACCTCAGGAAGTTTTACCCCTAGCTGAATTTCAAAAGCTATCAGGACGACAATGAACTCTGTAAAACGGGAGATATGTCATCAATAAAGAAGGCTTCAAAGATACTCAATTTGTTCATGATTTACTAGCACTCTTACCTAACTCGGGGTGACCACTATGCCCTGCTAACGGAGCAATCGGCTTAAGTCGGCAAAGACTTAAGACGGTGTAACATGCTCACGCTTACCTAACTCGGGGTGACCACTATGCCCAGCTAACGGAGCAATCGGCTTAAGTCGGCAAAGACTTAAGACGGTGCAACATGCTCACGCTTATCTAACTCGGGGTGACCACTATGCCCTGCTAACGGAGCAATCGACTTAAGTCGGCAAAGGCTTAAGACGGTGCAACATGCTCACGCTTACCTAACTCGGGGTGACCACTATGCCCTGCTAACGGAGCAATCGGCTTAAGTCGGCAAAGACTTAAGACGGTGCAACATGCTCACGCTTACCTAACTCGGGGTGACCACTATGCCCTGCTAACGGAGCAATCGGCTTAAGTCGGCAAAGTCTTAAGACGGTGCAGCATGCTCACGCTTACTTAACTCGGGGTGACCACTATGCCCTATAAACAGAAGCAATCAACTTAAGTCAGCAGCGATTTAAGGCGATCTGACGTGCTTACGACTACTCATATAGGGATGACTTCTATATCCCGTAAACAAGTTTCAAAACCATCACACAGCCTCTTACTACTGCAAATTTATGTACTGTTGAATTCTAAAACAATAGGAGAGTAGCAATACCATTCAAATGCTAAACTGGTGTCCTCTAACAAATGTATGACCGTGCTAACCGCGCGCTCAAAGCACGCAAAATATTTCTCTATTTCGCGATGTCTTTCTCAGGAGCAACCGACGAGGAAGGACGACTTGAGGAATCAGGAGCAGCATTCACGTCAGCCCTTATATCTTCAGGAACAACTACACCAGGTCTCCTCATCAAGATTCGTCCCGCCCGAATGGCCTTGTCCATGGCTCTGTCGCGCTGGGCTCTCAGAATGGAAGTTTCTTCAGCAACCTTGGCAGCCAATTGAGCGGTTTCCAGCTCCTGGGCAATGGATCTCTTGGAAGCACGGAGTTCTTTGATAGTAGCATCCTTAGCCGATATCAACTGCCTGAGACGGATCACATCATCCGTGGATTCCTGCAGCCTACAGCGAAGATTATCTAATTCCTCCATGGAGAAGCGATGACTTCTCTCCAGAATGGTCAACGAATTGCTAGAGTCGCGATATAGTCTGTCAAGACTGTCGCGAGACGCAGCAAGGACACGTTTTTCTTCCTGCAAACAAGAATCAACTCCTTTCAAACATCAAACAAGCAATAGGAACACAGCAATGCAAAGCACAGTTTCATAAGTCACCTTTTCAGAGTCAAGCTGAGTGCGAAGGGAAGAGCTCATTGCATTGGCGTCATCTAGGGCAGCAGAAACCTGGGCTAGTTCAGTCTGGCTTTGAGAATACTTTTCTTCAAAATCAGAGCACCGCTAGACCAGTTCGACCTGATCTCGAGAATGTTTTTCTTCAAGGGTGAAAATTTGCCGAGTCATATCTAGCAGAAGACAATCAAACAAAAAAGGTCAGAATGTAAGGCAGTTCAATAATGAAGACAAAGAGAAGCAGAAAAGCACTAACCAGCATTGGTCGCCTCCAAGTCAGAGACACGCCGTTGAAGTAACACCGGATTCCAACGTGCAAGATACAAAGCTCCCTCTGGAACAAAAGCACCCTGCAACCTCAGCTGGCTAGCCATCCCGTCCACCAGAGCCTGATAAGGGGAACAGACGAATGTAATGACAACAGTTCATACAGTACAAAAGTCGGGACAGAATATATCACAGTACCTGGAGATTGGAGAAGAACGAAGGGACTCCCAAATCATTAGAGATCAATTGATGACCGGGCGTAAGGTCGCCACCCGAAGCAGCTTGCAACAAACCAGCAGGAACCAACTCAGTGCCATCAACAGAGCTCAAAACTTGGCCAACGGGGAAGCTGCCCTCTAAAGCGACTCCCTGGTCCAAAGCTTGGGCTACCACCATGCAGCCGGAGTGCGGAGGCGATCCCGCATGAACGTCCATGGAAGTACAAGAGGGAGACCCCGCTTGGACACCCTCGGGGGCTGGGTCATAGTTTGCGCTACCCACGTGAGCCGGATCATCTTCGGCAGTACCCTCGGGGGCTGGGCAGTGGCTTGCACTTCCCACCCGAGCCGAGTCACCCTCGGCAACACCCTCGGGGGCTAGGTCATAGTTTGCGCTACCCACGTGAGCCGGATCATCTCCGGCAGTACCCTCAGGGGCTGGGCAGTGGCTTGCACTTCCCACCCGAGCCGAGTCACCCTCGGCAACACCCTCGGGGGCTGGGTAAGCGTCAACACCATCCTTGAAGGCCAGGTTCTCCGCAGTGGCCGCCTCTAAGGCTGAAAGACCCTCAGTTACTTCCATGGGACCGAGATAATCCAAGTCAGTCTCCTGACCTTCAAGACCGCGCTCTAAGGTCGATGAGGCGCAGGATGACCTCAACCCAGCATCAAGCACATCAGCACAAACCTCCATCACACCATCATCCGCTGGCTCTGATAAAAGGTCCTCTGGAACCATATCCTCTAGAGTCTGATCAAAGTTTGCCAGAGATAACTCCTGTAGACCAACGAGGGCTGACAGAGCAGGAGAAGGAACTCCACTACTCTCCCCACTGGCAATATACTGCCGACTGTTCTTCTGAGTCAGAGGGACCTCATCTTCTTCCTCCCTATCGTTTTCATCAACAACATAAGCAACACACCCATTGGGATCAGCATCAGGTGGGGCACACCCATTGGGATCAGCAGTAGATGGAGCACACCCATTGGGGTCGGCGTCAGTAAAATCAGGCACGGGAACCTCCTCAGCAGCAGGAACCAAAGGACCAGCGGCCCGATCCAAACTAGATACTTGCCGAAGATGTTTCTTTTTCTTTTTCTGCTCATCAGCAGAAGGATCAAGTTGATTGGCTCGGCAAGGGCATCTCGGGCGAGCACTGGCAGGCTTCTGAATTTCCAAAGTCGTACTAGCTTCTGGGAGAGGTGCCACCACCAATGTCCTGGCAGGAGCAGCATCAGGAGAGTCCTCAGCCAGCAAATCAAGCATAGTGCTTATTTCCGCGTCACTGGGATCCAAAGGCACCTCAAAGTGGACTTGTCGTTCGTCATCAGGAATTTCCCCGAGCGAGGCAACCAAAGTGTTAACTTCTTCGGCAGAGGGTCGCACTCTAAGGCCCAAACCGCCATCAGTGACAGGTGGATTCGACACAAAAAGAGTGAAGGCCTTGGGAGGAGGCAGGCTCCATGCTGAGTATGCCACTGGGGCACCAATATTTGATACCTTGCCTCTAAGAATCATCTCAAGTCGGTTCACCTAGTCTATAGAGGGAATTTTCCTATTGGTAACCCGAGTTGAATCAGCTAGACCTCGGTACAGATAAGCCGGGTATGCCCTGTCCTTCAACGGCTGAATATTCTTGAAAACAAAATCAGCAACCATAGCCTCGGTAGTCAGACCCCTTTCTTTCAGCAGTCCAACTTCAGCTAGCAAAGCCCTCGCCTCAGCTACCTCCTGATCCGTGGGAGACTCAGTCCAACTCGGAGTGCGAACATCCGGCTGTCTTCCCAACCGTGGGGGGGGGGAGAATTTCCATGGTTCTCAACAATAAACCATTCCAAGCGCCACCCCTTGATACTGTCTTTGAGAGGGATTTCAAGATACTCAGTCTTCCTCCCACGGCGCATCTCCAAACTAGCACCCCCAACCAGCTGATGCTGACCCCCGGCCATTCCAGGGTGGCAGTGATACAAGTACTTCCACAACCCAAAATGTGGCAGCACACCAAGAAAAGCTTCGCACAAATGAACGTAAATAGAAATTTGAAGAATAGAATTGGGATTCAGGTGGGTCAAGTTAAGGCGATAAAAATCAAGGAGGCCGCGGAAAAAGGGAGAAATGGGGAGAGCGAGACCGCGGAGAAGAAAAGGAACGTAAATCACGGATTCATGGGTATCCTCTGTCAGGACAGTGACCCCATGACAAATCTGCCAAGAACAAAGCTCCCTCGGGGGAAGAACCCCGGTGGACATGAGGTGGAGGAGGTCAGGCTCGGAGACAACAGACATGTGGTTACCTGCGAAAGGCAACTGGCTGTTGGGGTCGATGGGGGGAATTGCCGCAGCGGATGAACTCGAGGCCTTTCTCTTGGGCGCCATCTCAACTCTACTGGCGAACAGAGCGAGAGCCGAATTGCAGAGAGGATTTGGAGGCAGGAAAGCAAGAACTAGGGCACGGAAAGCAGAGGCGACTGAAAGCGCAGTATACGCCGGATATTCCCAAGTCAGATACCATCTCCAAAAGCGCCCAGTCAGCACCCAGCAGTTACTTCTAAAACACCGGCGTGCCACGTCGTCACCCGATGGCTACTTCTAAAACCCCGGTGTGCCACATCATCACTCGGCTACTATCCTCAAAGTGGCCGACCCGGCCCGTTTTAACTCGGCTGTTATTTTTAAGACGCTGACGTTATCACCAGTCGCTCGACATTTATCTCTAAAGTGCCGACGATATCTTCAGTCGCTCGGCAGCTATCTCTAAAGCACTGACGATATCTTCAGTCGCTCGGCAGCTATGTCTAAAGCGCCGACGATATCTTCAGTCGCTCGGCAGCTATCTCTAAAGCGCCGATGATGTCCTCAGTCGCTCGGCGGTTATTTTTTAAAAAAACGCTGACGTTGTTACAGGTCACTCGGCTGTCGCATCTAAGAGTGCCAACGTGGTCAACAGTTATTCCGACGCTGGCATGTTTTCATCATCACTCGGACTCTAAATAAAATGCGTAAATATCGACAGTAATAAGCTCGGCCATCACCCCTAAAGCGGCGATACGATGCCCGAGTTATTCAATTACTATTCCGAATGAATCAACTCCACAAATAAGAGATCGACTTCCTACGAAGCACAGTAATTGGTACCAGAGGAGACAAAGCCATTCTTCATTAAGGGAAGTAACAGTACTTACAAATCAACTCATTATGAGTTGATAACTTCCCTATTGATACTACTATACTACATTCTACTATTACTGCTACTACTACTACTACTACTACTACTACTACATTCTACTATTACTGCTGCTACTACTACTACTACTACTACATTAATTCACTATACTACTTCTAATCTATACTAATATTTAAAAACCAGTGGCATTTAGCCACTGGCCTTGTTGCCGCCCCTGCTGCCGCCCCTGCTGCCGCCGTCGCCGCCGTCACCATCGTCGTCACCGCCATCGCCTCCGTCGTCGTCGTTGTCGTCGTCGCCTTCGCCATCGCCGCCACCGTCCTCCTTGGACGAGTCCTCCTCGTCCGAGGAGTACTCCGACTCATCCGAGCCCGCGAGCCCGGAGCGCTCGACGGCCCGGATGTAAGTCCAGACCTCGACGGCGAGCCCCTGGGAGTCGTCTGAATTGTCAGACGACTCACGCAGAGGGATGGGAGCCAGAGACCCCTCGGACTCAGAGGAGAACTCCTCCTCTGAGTATTCCGAGTCACCAAAGTCCTCAGACGGAGGAGTCGGCTCGCGCTTGCGTTTCTTGCCCATGGCGGAAATGCAAGGAGAGGAAGAAGGCAAGCATTGGAGAACAGCAAGAGATGTGAAAAAACCAGGGAGGCAAAGGCACTATTTATAGAAGAAGGCAACCGCTCACCTCCAACCGCGGTCACTGAACAGTCGCGAAGCATTCAATACACACTTCAACCCGTCTGAAGACGCGCGGCTGACGCCGTTTCACGCAATGCAACACCCATTGGGACTCCAGTCAACAGCGCGGAGGATATGATTACGCCCGCCGTCACATCACATTACTACTCAGAAGCAGCCGGCTAAAACGCTCAGCGTACCAAGCCGTCCCTTGCCCACACCCATTGGGGGGGGACGCCCAGGAATTATCAGTATATTTTTCAAAAACTGTCACATCCGTGCAGGGCGTGCAATGAACACCTCAAGACAAAAATGAGATATCAGTAAGGATCAAAGGAAAGCCAAATATAGCCGGTGAAGTACAAAATCTGACCGACAGAAGCGACGTGAAGACTAGCCAGGGAACGTCCATCAAATGTCCAATCAGCCGCAGAGCAAATAAATTGCACCACCTAGCAAGATATGGGCGGATCACGAACTTGGCTGCAAAAGACAAAATACATGCTGACCTCTAAAGCATAATATGGATGACATAATGCCGACTTCTAAGGCATTCAAAAAAAGAGAGAAAATATGACTCTCGGCAAAAGGACATGAAGTAAAGACCTTTGAGAGGATTGTTTTCAAAAATCCACTCAAAGCTCGGGGGCTACACCCATTGGGTGCACCTTCGGTGCACCCCATGGATCACCATTTCAAGCCAAGATAGTGCCAACTTCTAAGGCATAAGACAAGATTAAAAGACAAGGCTGGCCCTCAACCAAAGTACGAGAAGAAAATAAAAATAATTTCTGATGAAGACCTTCGAGTAGATTATCTTCTAAAATCTACTCGAAGCTCGGAGGCTACACCCATTGGGTGCACCTCCGGTGCACCCAATGAAGTTTAGGGTCCTACAATATGAAATGCCGACTTCTAAGGCGCAAGCACGAAACAAAGCTTCAGTGTACGGTG
Source organism: Zea luxurians (assembly GCA_029449295.1). Classification (NCBI taxonomy): domain Eukaryota; kingdom Viridiplantae; phylum Streptophyta; class Magnoliopsida; order Poales; family Poaceae; genus Zea; species Zea luxurians. Next base: position 39,549,977 of record JAOPSE010000027.1, on the reverse strand, counting down.
ATCACAGCAGAAGGAGACAGTAAGAAATCATTTTTCTCCAAATTACCTGCAAGCTAGGCCTAGGATCTTTGGGCTGATTATCTCAAAATCAAACCAAAGATCGGGGGCTTGTGGGGGACAGATATCCCCCGGGTCCACTAGAAGGGTAAAAGACCTCACGAAAGGCCCAAGAGCCCAATAAATCGTAAGGTCATTCCTTCATGGGCCTGGGGAGGGACAATCAGTAAAGCAGGTCGACGTAAGGCTGGATCAGTGCAAGCCCAGATGGCCCCACAGCGTTGAGTAAGAAACCACAACAGAAGATCCGACTTTCCCGTGATGGAGCCCCATGCAGCGGAACCGGGAGAGGATAGGTCGGCAGAATCGTAGGAAGATAGACTCAAACAGTTCACTATCCTTTAGGAGCACGTTGTTATCATATCCACATGTATTGCCCCACGATCGAATATATAAGGCCTGGGGGGGCACCCCTTCAGAATGATCGATCTCACTACTCAGCCATCCACCTCAACCCTCTACGCCCTCACTTCAGAGAACTGTCTTGTAATCCATTGCACAAAGCATCCTCACCAGGATGTAGGGTGTTACGCATCTCTAAGCGGCCCGAACCTGTAAACACTGTCCATTGTCCCTCGTGCATATGGCACGAACCATTTAGCTACAGTCGGCGACACCGTCCTACTCCTAAAAACACCTCGAGGGGCAACCCCAGGTGTGCGGTCGGACCCAAAACACCAACAGGTGCAACCTGCGTAAAATTACATTTAAGCCTTTTACAATTGATTACAATAATGACACAAACATCATGGGTCTTTGAGTCAATCCATCTTTAAGTCGGTTCGGCCCTTCGTCTTAAGATCTATCATTGTGCCGAAGCTCTCTAAGTAATAGCTTCGGTGCTTGCTTCTGAGAATGTCTGCCGAAGGTGTTCTCTTTCTTTAGGATCTTCGCCTACGAAGCATACCCCCAACAGTAGCCCCTTCGCGGTGCTAGATCGTTTTCTATGCTTCGGGATGCCGAAGATCCGAAAAACACCTTCCCTGAGCTCGTTGGCGAGAAACGATTAAAATAATCCGCGCTCGAGGTGGCTCCATCTTGCAGCAGTTACGCGCGCCCTGGCGATTCACCCTCTCGAACCCTGTGGCCCACCGTTCAGCGAGTGCGGGTGACTATTTGTTCGGTGCGGGAGACCTTGACGATTCACCTTCTCACCTGCGGCACTATATAAACAGAAGGTAGGTGTGAAGTTACCACAGCATTCATTGTCATTGCACTGTTTTGCTGCCAAAATTTTAGTCATAGCCGAAGCTTAATCATCATGCTCAGACGAAACCCCGCTTTTGAATATGCTTCGTCACAAAAGGAAGAGCTTCGGGAAAATCAGAAAAGTCAACAACAAAAAATTTCAAGAAAGACATAATTAGATGGCCAGAGTTCGCTCCATTGCTAGGGTTGATCGCGAGGGAGATGAGACCGAAGCTATTGAGACCGTTCTGATTTCCAAAGCCATGAAGCGGTCTGGGCTGGTAACATCGGAGGACGTTCCTGCCGCCGGAGCAGAGCAAGTTGATGTTGATGAGACCGATTCTGAGGATGATTATAGCAGCTCTGTGCCGAGCAAACCCAGCCACCTTGATTTTGGAAAATACACAGTCTCCAAAGGTGACCTACCTAAAATGTTGAAATTGGGGTATTTCAATGAAGAGAAGAAAGAGCTGATTCGCTTTGGTGGAGAGGAAACTACTCCGAAGCCAGGAAAAGATGAAATAGTAGTTTTTAAGAGTTTCTTCAAAGCTGGTTTGAGATTCCCCTTGAATAAGATGATTGCTGATGTGCTGAAGAAGTTTGGGATCTACTTTCATCAGCTAACTCCTAACGCTATCGTTAGGCTTAGCGTTTACATTTGGGCTCTCTGAAGCCAAGGGGTGGAACCGTTTGCCGAAGGTTTCTGCCGAGTACATGAGCTGCATTACCAAACCAAGGCCAGGAAAGATGGGTTGCATGAAAACTTCGGCTGCTACAATTTTGCGTACCGGAAGACTACAAAATTTCCTGTGATCAGTTACCGAAGCTAGTGGCCGGCAGGCTGGAAATCGGAATGGTTCTATGTCAAAGTTGACGATGATAAGGAGAAGTTGGTTCAGAGCCCGCTAGAGCTGATCTTCGAAGAGACCAGACCCCAATGTAATATGACACCAGAAGGTCCAACCCAAACTGCACTGGCTGAATTCAGGATTATCGCAGAGCACATCGGCACTAGAGACTTAGTACAGGAATTTTTGGCTTTCAAAATATTTCCAACTATGAAAGAGTGGGCCATGCCGAAGCTCAAAGGAAAAAAGAAGGAGGGAGAACTTATCCGGCTGCCCTACCATTACAAATTCAAGAGACATTTCAAAGTACCCTGCCAAGAATGGTTGGATACAATCGAAGTAATGTGTAACGAAATTCTTGGAAATTATTCTAAAAAGGAAGATTAATTGATGACAGCGGCCTTCGGCACCCGTCCGAAATGAAGGCTAAACCGAGTGATGGATGCTATAGGCTTTGAATATCCTGACTATGAGCTACTGGACAAGGGTGCCGAAGGACAAAAAAGAAAAAGAGTGGCTAGTGCTCTGAATAAGGATGACAAAGATCAATCAAAGAAGAAAAAACAAGAGTCTGAGGCGAAAACAGTTGCTTCGAAGTAAAGAAAAACCTCGACTTCGAAGAAAAAACCAACTGATGAAGAAGAAAAGACTTCTGCGACATCCTCTACTTCTGAAGTAGAGGAAATCCTAAAGGTAATGACTGAAACTTTGCCTGTCAAACTAAGTCCACTGGGGCTACATCTGACGAAGCTTTTTTAGAAGGAAAAGGAGCCCATAAAAACGAAAGCACCTAGGCCGAAGAGGCAAAGAATCATTACTGTGACAGAAGTTATTGAAGCAACTCCACCAAGAGCTTCAGCTCCGAAGGTGCCAGCCGTTGAAAACATGACAGCTACCGAGGCTGTACCTTCGGAGGCTCCCGCAGAAGAAGTCAGAGCCGAAGATGCCAAATCCGAAGATATTAATTTAGAGAGCGTAGTTGCTGATATAGACAAGATGCTACTAAATATGGCCGCGGAAGAAGCTGTCGCAGCCACCGAAGAGACTACGGCCGCAAAACCCGAGAAGGAAGAGATGACCGAAGATACTTCGGAAGGTGAAACTTTTGACTTTCAAAACTTAATTGGCCAAGAGCTGACAAAAGCTGAGAAAGAGGAATTAAAAGAATATGCTATATCCTGCGGGTATTGGCCGGGAGCACTTCTCTTTGGTGGCATTGATGACGAAAAGTTAGGCTGCATACGAGATCAGACTGGCGCGAAGGTCATCGATACTCTATCAAAGAGTATCGGTTTCCCGAAGCTCGAAGCAGATATCAGCCGCTACCGACGACAACACATTGTCGGCAGTTTGTTCTATTCCAATTTTAAGGTAAACATCTTGTGTCTAACCCTTACTATTTGTAATAACGCAAATATTTTCTAACGAAGGTCATTTGTCCACAGAGTATGCTTTTGAGCAAGGCCTTAAAAATGCAGCAGGACTTAGAAGATAAAAGGCACGAAGTTATAATTGGGAACTTAGAAAACAAAATATAAGAGCAATCAGCTGCCATCGAAAAGAAAGACTTCGAGCTTCAAACAGCCGAAGGCTTATTAGCTGATGCTGAAGCCAAAATAACAGAATTAAATTCGAAGCTTCTTTCCCAATCAGAAAGTTTTGAACAAGAAAAGTTGAAACTTTATGCAAAGCTTGAAGCCGAAATTCAAAAAAGCTCGGAGCTGAAAGAATCCTTGACAAATCTTCAGAATAAATGTCTGGAGTTCAGCAATCGATGCATCCAACAGCTGAAGCAGGTGTTTCATTTTGTTGGAGCCAGCAGCGAAAAGTTCACTCCTTCGGCTGAAGACCTGCCTGGTGCCTTCGAGCATATTGAAGGTGAAATTAATGATCTTGACAAAGTTATAGCTGGGCATGGCGACTTCTGTGCCCTGGCAGCTTCTTGGGGCACAGCTGTTGCCTTTTTGAAGTCTGGCTGTGAACACGGAAAGATTGTTAATAGACCCAACTTCAGCCTGTCACCAGCAGACTTAGATAATATCCCTAGCCTGGCCCGAAGTATTGCGAATAGATTCATAAAATTAGTATGGACAAAGGGTGGCCGGAGCAAAGCTGGTGACGAAGCTCGAAGCCACCTTAAGCTGGTAACAAAATCATACCTTATGCTTACCTTTTCATTTGAATTTTGAATTTAGCTTATAATACTTACATACAGGTTGACCAAGCCGAAGCTGAAGCTGCAGAGTAAAAGGATGAAGCTCTATGGATGCTGTCGAAGCTCGAATAGTCTGTAAAAATAGCTCAAAAAACTTTGCATAAAATATGATGTAATCAAATTTCACTTTGTAATATAATATTACTTTTCCATCAATGTATGAAATGCTTTGGTGTGGACGAAATTAATACTTTTGAGCCAAAGGCGAAAAACACCTTCCCTTCTTTGCGTACACAACGAAGCATAAAATTGCCTCTTTTTTCCTTTTTTTCGAAGCCTTCTCTTTCAAAGCCAAAGAAAGTTTGTATGCTATGATGATGATGATCCTATGTATGTCTAAGTGAATGTTTATGAATGCAAATGTATGATGTAATGTATCGTGCAAATGAATGTTCAAAGACACATACGAAACCATAACCACAACTCTTATTCCCTTAGGAATAACAGATCTTTGTCGTTTATTTTTCGGCTTCACCGCTTATTTTTCGGTGTATCAGCGTTTATTTTTCGCTGTAAGCCTCCCTTAGGAGCTTCTTCGCCTTTTACTTCAGCGGTATCAGCGTTTATTTTTCGTTGTAAGCCTCCCTTAGGAGCTTCTTCGCCTTTTACTTCAGCAGAATCATCGTTTATTTTTCGCTGTAAGCCTCCCTTAGGAGCTTCTTCACCTTTTACTTCAGCGGAATCAGCGTTTATTTTTTGCTGTAAGCTCTGCGTTTCCTTAGGAACGACTTTTGAGTAGAAAACTTACGCTGCGCTCCCTTAGGAACGACTTTTTGTAGCTTCATCGTGCTCTGCATCCCCTTAGGGACGTCTTTCGAGCTTGTCCCTGTTTTTCCTTTTTCTCTTTGCACTCGATGGTGCATGCCCAGTTTTTACATTTACATCTTCGGGGGATATTGCTCTTGTAGAGCTGGTATAAGAAAAAGAGAAATTACATGCTATGGCCCCATTAAAAACCTTTCTCCCCCTTTGGAAAGGAAAAGGGTGCCATAGGAAAGAATAAAAAAGATTACATTAGGTTACACATAATACCGCCGAAGCTCATCCGCATTCCAAGATCTAGGAATGTCGTTGCCGTCCATATCCTTCAACTTGAAGGAACCGGGTCTTGACGAAGATATTACCAGAAAAGGTCCTTCCCACTTCAGCTGAAGCTTGCCTACTGTGTCGGGGTTGGCCACTCTCCGAAGCACTAGATGTCCTGGCTTAATATTTTTAACCAAACCTTTCTGTCACGCCATTTTATTGTCTCGGCTTGATATTTATTGATGTTCTCCACAGCCTGAAGCCTGATCCCTTCTATAGCATCTTTTTCCACAGAATAATCAGCTTCGGTTTCTGCCGAAGCCACTGTTCTTATTAATCCCGTTTTAGCTTCTTCTGGGGTTATTGCTTCATCACCAAACAGCAATTTGAATGGTGTAAAGCCTGTTGATCTTGACATTGTTGTGTTGTGACTCCACACCACTTTAATTAATTCATCTGGCCACTTTCCCCTGGGCTGGTTGAAGATTAACTTCATTATTCCTGTCATTATAATGCCATTAGCTCTTTCAACAAGTCCATTTGACTCCGGATGCCGAACCGATGCAAAATGGATCTTCGTGCCAATTCATTCACAAAACTCTCTGAAAGCTTCGGCATCAAATTGTGTTCCATTGTCCACAGTGATAGCCTTTGGCACCCCGAAGAAAAACACAATATTTTGCCAGAAAAACTTTTGCACAGTGATCGAAGTTACTGTGGCTAAATGCTTCGCCTCAATCCACTTTGAAAAATATTCTACTGCCACCACAACATATCTTAAATTCCCTTGTGCCGGTGGAAGTGGGCCTAGCAAATCAAGGCCCCACCTTTGCAATGGCCAAGTGGGCTGTATTAATTGAGTTAGAGACGAAGGTTGTTTTTGGTCTCTTGCACATTTTTGACAACCCTCGCACTTTTGGACTAATTTTGCTGCATCCGAAGTTGCCTTCGGCCAATAAAATCCTTGACGAAAAACTTTACCCAACAAAGGCCTAGATCCAATGTGAGATCCACATAGGCCTGCATGTATTTCTTTCATTAGCTCTATACCTTCAGCTCTGGATAAACATTTGAGTAATGGAGAACAGACTCCATGCTTATATAACTCCCCTTCTATTACTACATATGGACGGGCTCTTGCCGCTATTCTCTTATGATAAGCTTCGTCATCTGAAAGGAAATTGCCCTAAAGAAAAGATATGATCTCAGTTCTCCAATCTTCGCTATAGACGGGAGATATATTGAGTATTGCTCTTTCAAGAAGATCAACTGAAGGTGCTTTTATTGTTTCAAAGAATACTTCCGAAGGTAAGGGCAGCCCCTGTGCCGCTGACTTGGCTAGTAGATCAGCATGCTCATTTTCTCCTCGTGGAATATTCTTGACAGAAAACCCTTCGAAGGAAGCTTCAAGTCTTCGAACTGTATCCAAATATTTCTCAAGCTTTGGGTCTCTTGCTTTGCAACTTTTGTCAACATGGCCAGAAATAACTTGGGAATCAGTTTTGAGAACCGCCCTTCTTATCCCCATTGCCTTCAACTTCCGAAGACCCAAAAGTAAAGCTTCATATTCAGCAATATTATTTGTACAACTAAAATCAAGTTTCACTGTGTAGCATGTTCTGACTTTTGAAGGTGCAATTAAAACGGCAGTTGCACCTGCCCCGAAGGTTCCCCAGGAACCATTGCAAAATACTGTCCAAGCTTCGGCATCTTTACTTGCTTTTTCTTCCTGAGCCCCTGGTGTCCAGTCAGCGATGAAATCTGCTAGCGCCTAGGACTAAATCGAAGATCTATGCACATAATCAATGCAGAACTCATTGAGTTCCGCAGCCCACTTTCCAATCCTTCCAGTAGCTTCTCTGTTTCTCATAATATCCTTCAAAGGCTGTGATGAAGGAACAATTATATGGTATGCTTGAAAATAATGTCGAAGCTTCCTGGAGGCCATTAAAACAGCATACAGCACCTTCTCCAATTCTGTATAGTTTTTCTTTGATAAACTGAGGACTTCGGAAACAAAGTATATTGGAGCCTGCTTTTTCAATTGCCCTTCAAGCTTCTCCTGAACAAGCGCCGCACTTAGTGCAGCAGAGGAGCCCCTGGCGCTGGTGGAGTTAGGGTTGTTAAATCTATCAAATACTGTTTCAGTTATTTGAAAGCTTTTTGCTGAGCTGATCCCCATTGGAAAACTTCGGCTGACTTCAGCACTTCAAAGAATGGTAAATTTCTCTCTGTCGATCTGGATATAAATCGATTCAAATATGCCAGTCTTCCTGTCAGCTGTTGAGCCCCTTTCTTTGTGCTTGGCGGCTCCATCCGAAGGATAGCTTCGATTTTATTTGGATTAGCTTCGATTCCTTTTGTTGAAACCAGACAACCAAGGAATTTCCCCTTCTTTACCCCGAAGACACATTTTTCCGGATTCAGCTTCAGACCAGCTTGCCTAAAATTAGCGAATGTCTCCTGCAGATCAGTAATGTGATTTTCTTGCTTTGTGCTTTTTACTATGATATCATCAACATATGTTAGCACGTTTTTGCCTATCTGAGAATGAAGGACATTTGCTGTCATTCTGCTGAAGCTTCCTCCAGCATTCTTGAGCCCCTCAGGCATCTGAAGGTAACAATATGTACCACTGGGGGTGATGAAGCTGGTTTTTGGCTTGTCTTATTTCTTCATCCAGATTTGATGGTAGCCTGAATAACAATCTAGTAGACTCATGAGCTCTGACGAAGCTGCTGCGTCTACCAGAGAATCTATCCTTGGTAATGGAAATTCATTCTTCGGACAAGCCTTGTTGAGATTAGTAAAATCAATGCACATTCTCCATTTACCATTGGCTTTCTTCACCATAACAGTATTAGCTAGCCATTCTAGGTATTTTACTTCTCTGATGACTTCAGCGCTAAGGAGTCTTTTCACTTCATTCCGAGCACCTTCGGCTTTGTCATCAGACATCTTCCGAAGCCTCTGCTTTCTGGGTCTGAAGGATGGGTCCACATTGAGCGAGTGTTCAATAACATCCCTGTTGACACCACAGAGATCATTAGCTGACCATGCGAAGACATCTTTGTTGTTGAACAGGAACCTAATTAGGGTTTTCTCCTGCTCTTCAGATAATTGAGATCCCAATAGCACCTTCTGTTCTGCTATATCGTCACATAAAAGCATGGGCTTCGGCTGATCAGCCGAAGCAGCCTTCTCCCTTCTGAACTTGTATTGCTCACAAGCTTCGGCTCCATCTATGTTATGAATTGCTTTTGAATCTGTCCAATTTCCTTCGGCCTTTTTGGCAGCTTCCTGACTTCCATGAATAGCAATAGGCCCTTGATTCGAAGGTATCTTCATGCAAAGATATGCTGGGTGAAGAATTGCTTCGAACGCATTGAGAGTACCACGTCCAATGATTGCGTTGTAAGGGTACTCCATGTCAACAATATCTAACACAATTTGCTCAGTCCTTGTATTGTTGATAAATCCGAAGGTTACTGGCATCATGATCTTGCCAAGTGCTACAATCTGCCTTCCTCCGAAGCCACAAAGGGGATGTGTAGCATCATGGATCTTATCTTCGGGCTCTTGGATCTGTCTGAAGGCCTTAGCAACTATAATATCCGCTGCACTGCCTGTGTCAACCAAAACATTGTGGACCAGAAATCCTTTGATAACACAAGAAATAACCATAGCATCGTTGTGAGGGTAATCCTTGAGCTGAAGATCCTCTTGGGAGAAGGTAATCGGGATGTGGGACCATCTTGACTTGATGAAGGGTCCTTGCACCCCGACATGCTATACCCTTCTCTGTGCCTCCTTCTTCTGCTTCTTGTTGGCTGGCTCTGAGCTTGAACCGCCTGTTATCGGGAGTACCAGCTTCGGAGCCGAAGCAGCTCCGGCTTGGTTGTTGAACGAAGCCATCAGCTCAGAAAAGTGGAAGTGAGTTCACCGGAGGTGGGCGCCAATATTGGGGACTTGTTCTCAAATGCTATGAATTAAGAACAAGGCAACACAAAAAATGTTAGGTATAAATGCCCTTCGTCCGCTGAAGCATTATCTCCTCAAGGATTTAATGAGCTTCGGACGAAGGTCAAGAGTAAAATATTACGAAGATTTCACCTTCGTAATCATACTTGTAAAACAACAAACAATGAGAAATGAAACATAAAGTATAAAATATATTCACATATTTTATTATATGAATATATAAGTATTAAAACATAATATTTGGGCACATTTATACCTTCGCCTTGGCGGAGAGTAATAATTCAAGCGTAATGTGCCAGTGATTACAGGATCGCGTGAACAGTGCCGGGGTACTGTTCACCTATTTATAGGCACAGGGTGCAACCTGCGTAAAATTACATTTAAGCCCTTTACAATTGATTACAATAATGACACAAACATCATGGGTCTTTGAGTCAATCCATCTTTAAGTCGGTTCGGCCCTTCGTCTTAAGATCTATCATTGTGCCGAAGCTCTCTAAGTAATAGCTTCGGCGCTTGCTTCTGAGAATGTCTGCTGAAGGTGTTCTCTTTCTTTAGGATCTTCGACTACGAAGCATACCCCCAACATCGGCTTTTCTGACTTTGAATGCATTAGTAATAAGAAAATCTCTTAGGCATTCATACCATGATCTTGGGGCTTGCTTGAGCCCATAAAGCGCCTTAGAGAGTCTATAAACATGATTAGGATACTCACTGTCTTCAAAGCCGGGAGGTTGCTCAACATAGACCTCTTCCTTGATAGGTCCATTGAGGAAGGCACTTTTCACGTCCATTTGATAAAGCTTGAAGCCATGGTAAGTAGCATAGGCAAGTAAAATGCGAATTGACTCAAGCCTAGCTACGGGTGCATAGGTTTCACCGAAGTCCAAACCTTCGACTTGGGAATATCCCTTGGCCACAAGTCGGGCTTTGTTCCTTGTCACCACACCATGCTCATCTTGCTTGTTGCGGAAGACCCACTTGGTTCCTACAACATTTTGGTTAGGACGTGGAACTAAATGCCATACCTCATTCCTCGTGAAGTTGTTGAGCTCCTCTTGTATCGCCATCACCGAATCCGAATCTTGGAGTGCTTCCTCTACCTTGTGTGGCTCAATAGAGGAAACAAAAGAGTAATGCTCACAAAAATGTGCAACTCGAGATCTAGTGGTTACCCCCTTATGAATGTCGTCGAGGATAGTGTTGACGGGGTGATCTCGTTGGATTGCTTGATGGACTCTTGGGTGTGGCGGCCTTGGAACTTGCTCATCCTCCTTGTATTGATCATTTGCATCTCCCCCTTGATCATTGTCGTCGTCTTGAGGTGGCTCATCTTCTTGATCTTTTTCTTCTTCATCTTGAGCCTCATCCTCATCTTGAGTTGGTGGAGATGCTTGCATGGAGAAGGATGGTTGATCTTGTGCTTGAATGGGCTCTTCGGATTCCTTAGGACACACATCCTCAATGGACATGTTCCTTAGCGCCACGCACGGAGCCTCTTCATCATCTAATTCATCAAGATCAACTTGCTCTACTTGAGAGCCGTTAGTCTCATCAAACACAATGTCACAAGAAACTTCAACTAGTCCAGTGGACTTGTTAAAGACTCTATATGCCCTTGTGTTTGAATCATACCCTAGTAAAAAGCCTTCTACAGCCTTACGAGCAAATTTGGATTTTCTACCTCTTTTAACAAGAATAAAACATTTGCTACCAAAGACTCTAAAATATGAAACATTGGGCTTTTTACCGGTGAGGAGTTCGTATGATGTCTTCTTGAGGATTCGGTGTAGATATAACCGGTTGATGGCATAGCAAGCGGTGTTGACCGCCTCGGCCCAAAACCGATTCGAAGTCATGTACTCATCAAGCATGGTTCTTGCCATGTCCAATAGAGTTCTATTCTTCCTCTCCACTACACCATTTTGTTGTGGCGTGTAGGGAGAAGAGAACTCATGCTTGATGCCCTCTTCCTCAAGGAAGCCTTCAATTTGTGAATTCTTGAACTCCGTCCCATTATCGCTTCTAATTTTCTTGATCCTCAAGCCGAACTCATTTTGAGCTCGTCTCAAGAATCCCTTTAAGGTCTCTTGGGTTTGAGATTTTTCCTATAAAAAGAATACCCAAGTGAAGCGAGAATAGTCATCCACAATAACAAGACAGTACTTACTCCCGCCGATGCTTATGTAAGCGATCGGGCCGAATAGGTCCATGTGGAGGAGCTCAAGTGGCCTGTCAGTCATCAAGATGTTCTTATGTGGATGATGAACACCAACTTGCTTCCCGGCTTGGCATGCGCTACAAATCTTGTCTTTCTCAAAATGAACATTGGTTAGTCCTAAAATGTGTTCTCACTTAGAAGCTTGTGAAGATTCTTCATCCCAACATGTGTTAGTCGGTGATGCCAGAGCCAGCCCATGTTAGTCTTAGCAATTAAACAAGTGTCGAGTTCAACTCTATTGAAATCAATTAAGTATAGCTGACCCTCTAACACTCCCTTAAATTCTACTGAATCATCACTTCTTCTAAAGATAGTGACACCTACATCAGTAAATAGACAATTGTAGCCCATTTTGCATAGTTGAGAAACGGAAAGCAAATTGTTATCCAAAGAATCTACAAGAAAAACATTGGAAATAGAATGGTCAGGTGATATAGCAATTTTACCCAATCCTTTGACCAAACCTTGATTTCCATCCCCAAATGTGATAGCTCGTTGGGGATCTTGGTTTTTCTCGTAGGAGGAGAACATCTTCTTCTCCCCTGTCATGTGGTTCTTGCACCCGCTATCGATGATCCAACTTGAGCCCCCGGATGTATAAACCTACAAAACAAATTTAGTTCTTGATTTTAGGTACCCAAACAGATTTGGGTCCTTTGACATTAGATACAAGAGCTTTGGGTACCCAAACACAAGTCTTTGATCCCTTGTGTTTGTCCCCAACATACTTGGCAACTACTTTGCCGGATTTGTTAGTCAAAACATAAGGTGCATCAAAAGTTTTAAATGAAATGCTAGGTTCATTTGATGCACTAGGAGTTTTCTTTCTAGGCAATTTAGCATAAGTTGATTGCCTAGAGCTAGATGTCTCACCCTTATACATAAAAGCATGATTAGGGCCAGAGTGAGACTTCCTAGAATGAATTCTCCTAATCTTATGCTCGGGATAACCGGCAGGGTACAAAATGTAACCCTCGTTATCCTGAGGCATGGGAGCCTTGCCCTTAACAAAGTTAGATAATTTTTTAGGAGGAGCATTAAGTTTGACATTGTCTCCCCTTTGGAAGCCAATGCCATCCTTGATGCCAGGGCGTCTCCCACTATAAAGCATACTACGAGCAAATTTAAAATTTTCATTTTCTAGCTCATGCTCGGCAATTTTAGCATCTAGTTTTGCTATATGATCATTTTGTTGTTTAATTAAAATCATGTGATCATGAATAGCATCAATGTCAACATCTCTACATCTAGTGCAAATAGAAACATGCTCAATGGTAGATGTAGAGGGTTTGCAAGAATTTAATTCAACAATCTTAGCATGTAATATGTCATTTTCATCTCTAAGATTGGAAATAGAAGCATTGCAAACATCTAAGTCTTTAGCCTTAGCAATCAATTTTTCATTTTCAATTCTAAGGCTAGCAAGAGAGGCATTTAATTCTTCAATCTTAGCAGTAGAAATAGCATGATCATTTCTAAGATTTGCATATGAATCATCACAAGCATTTGAATCAACCTTAGCAATTAATCTAGCATTTTCATTTCTAAGGTTGGTAATAACATCATGGCAAGTGCTTAGCTCACTAGTTAATTTTTCACATTTTTCCATCTCTAGAGCATAAGCATTCTTAACCTTAACATGCTTCTTATTTTCCTTAATTAGGAAGTCCTCTTGGCTATCCAAGAGTTCATCCTTATCATGAATAGTGCTAATCAATTCATTTAACTTTTCCTTTTGTTGCATGTTAAGGTTGGCAAAAAGAGTAAGCAAATTATCCTTATCATCAGTAGAATTAGCCTCATCACTAGAGGTGGCATATTTAGTGGAGGATTTGGATATAACCTTCTTCCTTTTGCCGTCCTTTGCCATGAGGCACTTGTGGCCGACGTTGGGGAAGAGAAGTCCCTTGTTGACGGCGATGTTGGCGGCGTCCTCGTCGGAGGAGGAGTCGGTGGAGCTCTCGTCGGAGTCCCACTCGCGGCACACATGGGCATCGCCGCCCTTCTTCTTGTGGTACATCTTCTTTTCCTTTCTTCTCCCCTTCTTGTCGTTGCCCTGTCACTGTCACTAGAAATAGGACATTTTGCTATAAAGTGACCGGGCTTACCACACTTGTAGCAAACCTTCTTGGAGCGGGGCTTGTAGTCCTTCCCCCTCCTTTGCTTGAGGATTTGTCGAAAGCTTTTGATGATCAAAGCCATCTCCTCATTGTCGAGCTTTGAGGCGTCGATGGGGAGCCTACTTGATGTAGACTCTTCCTTCTTCTCCTCCGTTGCCTTGAATGCGACGGGTTGTGCCTCGGGCGTGGAGGAGGTGCCTTGCTCGATGATTTTCTTTGAGCCTTTAATCATTAGCTCAAAGCTCACAAATTTCCCGATGACTTCCTCGGGAGACATTAGCTTGTATCTAGGATCACCTCGAATTAATTGAACTTGCGTAGGGTTCAGAAAAACGAGGGATCTTAGAATAACCGTGACCATCTCATGGTCATACCATTTGGTGCTCCCGAGGTTGCGCACTTGATTCACCAAGGTCTTCAAGCGGTTGTACATAGCTTGCGGATCCTCTCCTTGGTGAAGCATGAAGCGACCGAGCTCCCCCTCGATCGTCTCCCGCTTGGTGATCTTGGTCACCTCGTCTCCTTCGTGTGCGGTCTTGAGCACGTCCCAAATTTCCTTTGCACTCTTCAACCCTTACACCTTATTATACTCCTCTCGACTTAGAGAGGCGAGGAGTATAGTAGTGGCTTGGGAGTTGAAGTGATGAATTTGGGCCACTTCATCCGAATCATAGTCTTCATCCCCTACGGATGGTACCTGTACACCAAACTCAACAACGTTCCAAATGCTTGTGTGGAGTGAGGTTAGATGATGCCTCATTTTGTCACTCCACATATTATAATCTTCACCGTTAAAAACCGGTGGTTTGCCTAGTGGAACGGAAAGTAAAGGAGTACGCTTTGAAATACGAGGGTAGCATAGGGGAATCTTACTAAACTTCTTGCGCTCATGGCGCTTAGAAGTTATGGACGGCGCGTTGGAGCCAGAGGTGGATGGCGATGAAGAATCGGTCTCGTAGTAGACCACCTTCCTCATCTTCTTTTTCTTGTCGCCACTCTGATGCGACTTGTGGGAAGAGGATTCCTTCTCCTTCCCTTTGTTGCGGGACTCTCCCGATGAAGCCTTTCCGAGGCTTGTAGCAGGCTTGTCGCCGGTCACCATCTCCTTCTTGGCGTGATCTCCCGACATCACTTCGAGCGGTTAGGCTCTAATGAAGCACCGGGCTTTGATACCAATTGAAAGTCGCCTAGAGGGGGGTGAATAGGGCGAAACTGAAATTTACAAAGTTAATCACAACTACAAGCCGGGTTAGCGTTAGAAATATAAGCGAGTCCGAGAGAGAGGGTGGAAAACAAATCGCAAGCAAATAAAGAGTGAGACACAAGGATTTGTTTTACCAAGGTTCGGTTCTTGCAAACCTACTCCCCGTTGAGGTGGTCACAAAGACCGGGTCTCTTTCAACCCTTTCCCTCTCTCAAACGGTCACTTAGACCGAGTGAGCTTCTCTTCTCAATCACACGGGACACTAAGTCCCCGCAAGGACCACCACACAATTGGTGTCTCTTGCCTTGGTTACAATTGAGTGTTCACAAGAAAGAATGAGAAAGAAAAGAAGCAATCCAAGCGCAAGAGCTCAAATGAACACAAATGTCACTCTCTCTAGTCACTATTTGATTTGGAGTGATTTTGGACTTGGGAGAGGATTTGATCTCTTTGGTTGTGTCTAGAATTGAATGCTATAGCTCTTGTAATGTGTTGGAAGGTGGAAAACTTGGATGCAATGAATGGTGGGGTGGTTGGGGTATTTATAGCCCCAACCACCAAACTAGCCGTTTGGTGGAGGCTGCTGTCGAATGGCGCACCGGACAGTCCGGTGCGCCACCGGACACTGTCCGGTGCGCCAGCCACGTCACCCGGCTGTTAGGGTTCGACCGTTGGAGCTCTGACAGGTGGGGTCTTCTGGCTGTCCGGTGGTGCACCAGACAAGTCCTGTAGACTGTCCGGTGCGCCTGCTGCGTGTGCTCTGACCTCTGTGCGCGCAGGCGCGCATTAAATGCGTTGCAGTCGATCGTTGCGCGCGAAGTAGTCGTTGCTCCGCTGACACACCAGACAATCTGGTGTGCCACCGGACACTGTCTGGTGCATACACCGGATGGTCCGGTGAATTATAGCGGAGCGGCCTCCATTTTCTCGAAGGTAGCGAGTTCAGCGTCGGGTTCCCTGGTGCACCGGACACTGTCTGGTGGTGCACCGGACACTGTCCGGTGGCACACCGGACAGTCCGGTGCGCCAGACCAGGGCACACTTCGGTTGTCTTTGGCTCTCTTTGTTTGAACCCTTTCTTGGTCATTTTATTGGTCTATTGTGAACCTTTGGCACCTGTAAAACTTATAATCTAGAGCAAACTAGTTAGTCCAATTATTTGTGTTGGGCAATTCAACCACCAAAATCAATTAGGAAAAGGTGTAAGCCTATTTCCCTTTCAAAACCAACCCACCCCAGGTTGTCCCCACTGTATCCAATGCTCAGGAGGAGATGCTGGCAACATGGAGAACTTTGAGGAGTTCCAGGACAATGACGAGTTCTAGTTTTTCCTTAGTGGCAAACCCCCAGTCAGCTGCCTTCTTTAAGTGTTGTCCATAATTACATAACCTAATTCTATTCATTTTACCGAGACCTAAAAGTTAGACCAGAGATGAATTCATGTAATACATATTATTAATCTCACAAGACTAAATATACTTTCACTTCTAGGGTTTTCCTTTTATTTATTTCATTAAATGAATAAATCCACACATATACTAGTTCATAGTTAACCATAAAATTAGAATGTGATGGTACTCACCCTTGCTTTACAAACCATCCCACCCCAGGTTGTCCCCACTGTACCCAGTGCTTAGGAGGAGATGCTAGCAACATGGAGGACTTTGAGGAGTTCCAGGACTACGACGAGTTCTATTTTTTCTTAGTGGCAAACCCCCAGTCAGCTGCCTGTGTAGGCTTGTCTTCTACATTTCCTTTTCCACACTTTGAT
The DNA here is from genome assembly GCA_029449295.1 of Zea luxurians. Lineage (NCBI taxonomy): Eukaryota > Viridiplantae > Streptophyta > Magnoliopsida > Poales > Poaceae > Zea > Zea luxurians. The sequence continues at coordinate 39,533,346 of JAOPSE010000027.1, read as the reverse complement.
ATTTATGTTAAAGACAATGGTTATGTATTAGACTCTGTGGATGTCTTGGACATCTTGATGTAATTAAAGTACCTTTCCGCTATTTACTTTGAGCAATGTGTGATGATGTCCAATTATGTAATCGCTGTGTACGTGAGTTTCTGATCCTGACACGTACATGGTTCGCATTCGGTTTGCCTTCCAAAACCGGGTGTGACAATCATCATTTTTCTCATATGAGGAGAACATCATTTTCTCCCCTGTCATGTGGTTTGTGCACCTGCTATCGATTATCCAACTTGACCCGCCGGATACATAAACCTTCCAAAAATGGTCTTGGGTCCTTTCACATTAGAAACAAGCACCTTAGGTACCCAAACACAAGTCTTAGGACTCTTGTGTTTGTCCTCAACATATTTGGCAACTACCTTGCCTGATTTGTTAGTAAGCACAAAAGATGCATCAAAAGTCTTAAATGAAATGTTATGCTCATTTAATGCATTAACGATTTTCTTTTTAGGCATTTTGATATGAGTTGAATGCCTAGAGCTCGATGCCTAATTACTATACATATAAGCATGATGAGAAACAATATGAGATTTTCTAGCATGAATTTTCCTAATTTTGTGTTCAGGATAGTTTTCAGGATATAAAATGTAACTTTCTCTATCCTGAACCATGGGAGCCTTACCCTTAACAAAATTATAGAGTCTGTGTTTGGGGGCATTAAGCTTGATGTTGCTTTGGCTCCCTTGTAGAAGCCAATGCCATCCTTAATGTCAGGGCATCTCCCATTATAAAGCATGCTACAAGCAAATTTAAAATTTTCATTCTCTAACTCATGCTCAGCAATTTTAGCATTTAATTTGGCTATGTGATCATTTTGTTCTTTAATCATAGTAATGTGATCATTCATAGCATCAATGTTAACATCTCTACATCTAGTGCAAATGGTGACATGCTCAACGGTAGATATAGAAACATTGCAAGCATTTAATTCTTCTATCTTAGCATTTAAACTAGCATTTTCAGTTCTAAAACAGGAAATTGAATCATTGCAAATGTTAAGCTCCTTATACAAATTCTCACATTTTTCTATTTCTAGAGCATAAGCGTTTTTCAACTTGACAAATTTTTTATTTTCCTTAACGAGCAAGTCCTCTTGGCTTTCCAAGATATCATCCTTCTCATTAATGGTTTCTATCAATTCATTTATCTTTTTCTTTTGGTCCTTGGTAAGGTTTGCAAAAAGAGAAGTTAAATCATCTTCATTATTGTTGGGGACTTGTTCTCAAATGCTTCGGATTAAGAACAAGGCAACATAAAAAGTGTTAAATGTTAAGGCCCTTCGTCCTACCAAACATTATTCCCCTTCGGGAATAATGAGTTCCGGACGAAGGTCACAAGAGACATACCTTCGTAAATATAATAAGTAATAACGAAGGATTCGTACAAAACATGAAATGTAAATCATAGAATCATTTCTATTTTATTAACACAGAGAAATAGAAATGATTTCAAATTACAAATGTACCTTCGGTCTTGAAAGAAGGTAAAAAGTACAAGCGTGACGCAAATGCCAATGCCAAGTCAGCGTGAACAGTACGGGAGTACTGTTCATCTATTTATAGACGCGGGACGCAGCCCACGTAAAATTACATCCATGTCCATTACATTTGTTAATGGCTTATGGAAATCTGTCAAGGCCCACGTAGTCTTTTCATCTTTAAGTCGGTTCCCCTTTCCACTATCACGACGAAGCTTCCCTACGCACAGCTTCGGCTGTGCACCACCCTTCGTAGAGCTTGGTAATCAGCTCGTCCTTTGTCTGGTTCAGGCTTCGTCCTGACCGTGCTTTATGTTCATAATTCTGAGTCCGAAGACACCTGTTCACATAATCCACTTGGAAAACATTGTCAAATCATGTTTTTGAGGACCTTCGGAGGACGAAGGCCCCCAACAGTAGCCCCTCGCAATATTAATTTGTTAACAATAAATTCAGATTGCGATATGGACGAAGGCCTTGAGCCGAAGGTCCGAAAAAACACCTTCCCTTTGCTAGAATAGCAACATTCACTGACAAGCGGGGTCTTTCAATTTTCAACGCCCTGGGCGTATAAATAAGATCATACCGCCAACTCATTTGGTACGCACACTTGCCATCTGCTTCGGTCCACTAAATTTTTAGCTCTTGTGCATTAAGATTGGTGACCTTTTTGATTTCGAAGCTTCGGCCCTGAAAATAATTTTTTAGCGTTTCCGAAGATGTCTGAAGGCAAGAAGATTCCTGCTGATACGAAGCTGAGTCTCGAGGAGGAGAAGAATCTGGGGTTCCTGATTGCGATGGCGGAGACCAATACAGAGAAAATCACCAAAGAGATTCTCGAAGGTTTGTCCGAAGATACTGATGACAGCGACAGCTATGATGTAGAAAGTGGTGGAGAAGAGGCCGAAGATCGACCATGGCGGCCAAGTCACACGGTTTTCGGGAAGACCAGTATCAAGCAGAGTCATATTGATAATATGAGGGGGCGGTATTTTCGAGATATATCCATTGTGAGGGCTGACGCTGGAGAAAAGACTTCTCCCACCCCCGAAGAAGATGAAGTTGTAATCTTCCGAAGCTTTCTCAAGGCTGGACTTCGATTCCCCCTGAGCAACTTTGTTATTGAGGTACTGAAAATATTTCAAGTCTACCTTCATCAACTTACTCCTGAAGCTATCATAAGAATGGGGATGTTTGTCTGGGCTGCAAGAAGCCAAGGTTTAGAACCAAATGCTAAAAGTTTTTGCAACATTCATGAACTGTTATATGAGACGAAGCCGTGGGGAAAAGAACAATATCACAATAATTTTGGGTGTTACAGCTTCGGTGCCCGCTCCGGGTCAAGCCGCCCTGTGCCAACCTTTCGGAAGAGATGGCCAGGAGCCTGGATGACTGAATGGTTCTATGTAAAAAATGACTTAACAGTGCAAGAAAATGTCAAGAGTATCATTATGCGCCCCATCTGGCAACGCTTCGGACTTCGAAGGCCGAAGGTTGAAATGGACGAAGCAGCCGAGGAATGCCAAAGAGCCTTCGGCATAGTCTGCTCTTTCATTGGGACAAGGGACTTGGTCCAAGAGCACATTGCCTTCAGGGTATGGCCACTTGCAGAAAAGTGGGAAATGCCGAAGGAGACCATTAAAGAGTCCGACGAAGGCGGACTGGTAAGACTGAAATACACATTCAAATATGCAGATAAATTTGTTGAACCTGATGATGACTGGTTGAAAAGCATTGAAACATTAAGTGACGAACTGCTTGGGGCATACTCGAAGGCCGAAAATACTGCGCTATCAGCAGCCTTCGGAGGCCGAAAGAAGAAAAGGCTCAACCGTGTGTTTGACGCAGTCGGGTTCATCTACCCTGACTATCATTATCCGGTATTGGGTCGCAAAAGGAAAAATGCTTCTCCTGCAACAGAGGCTACCACAAGTGCCACTAGTGAGCCAGCACCTCAAAGGAAAAAGATGAAGGTGCTCACCCACCGGACACGTTTTATTGAGCCGGCCACAGTGCCCGAATTTATTGGTGAAATTTCTTTAGCATCTGAAGCTACAGAACCAGCTCCAGTGCCGAAGATAGTAGAGAAAACTGAAGCGCCTTCAGCAGTAGAAAAACCAAAGACTGAAGGGCCAAAAACATCAGAAATTTTAAGTCCTTCGGCAAATGTCGAGACAACAAAAAATCAAAAGGGCCCATTGGTGACCCCAAGAAGAAAAAGAATGGTGAACGTGCTGGATGTCTTGGAGACAATTAAGTCTTCAAGCACAACCGCAAAGGAGTCTGTTGAACTCGCCGAAGCATCTACTGAAGCTTCGAAACAACAAGCTGAAGCTGAAGCTGAAGCTGGGCCTTCAGAGCCCGCCAAGGAACAATCCGAGAAAATATCAGAACCAGCTTTAGTTGAAGAAATTGACACTGCCGCCCCCGAAGCTTCCTCCAGCATACGCGATTACATCGTGCGACATGCTTCGGGGAAGAAACTATCTGCAGAAGAAACTTATGAAGCCAACCATTATGCGAAAGAGCTAAAATATCCGAAGGGGGCAGTAATATTCAATGGGACAAATGAAGATGACTTCCTATACTGCCTACCTGATAATAAAGAACTATCTGTCTGCCGAGAGATGGCCAGGAGTATAGGCTTCCCGAAGCTCGAAGCTGGATTAAGCGCCATGACGAAAGAGGATCTCACAGACAGTCTTGCATACAATAGCCTAAAGGTTTGGGAATTAAGCGTTTGAAAAAACTTTTTTAATACGTAATTCATTCCTATATTCTTATATGGATTCTTTTTCGTACAGGGCTTAATTCTAAGCAACGCATTAAGAGCCCAAAAAACGCCGAAGATGAAAGCTATGAGATTGCGTTTAACAATTTACGCTCCGAAGTTATCAAACTAAGAAACGAAGCTTTGGAAAAAGATAAGATTCTGCTTACATTGGTGGATAAAGTAAAGAAAGACGAAGCTGCTTCAAAAACCCAGGCCGAAGCCCAAAAGCGTGAAATTAAAGATCTTCAGAAACAGCTGGCTAGAGCTAAAGAGGAACGTGTGCTTGAGGAAACAAAACGAGAACTCAGTGATCATATGGTCAACAAATTGGAGTTAAGAGTTAAAGAGCTTCGTGCATCTCAGAGGAAATGTTATATTAAATCTGTAGAATGCGTGAAAAAGATAAAATCAAGCTTCGCCAGCGTTGGCGCCTTTTCTAGTGAAGAGGACTTTTCAAGGGGCAATCCCGAAGGTCCACTGGACTGGATTAGCCACGAAGCAGAAGCCTTCGAAGAAATCCTGAGCAGCCGCGGTGATATCTGCGCTTTCTCAGGCGCCAGAGGAATTGCTGCTGTTCTGGAGAAAAAAGGTTGTGAACATATAAAATCCTTAGCTCAGGCCGAAGCTGCCCTATCCTCTGAAGATATCAAAGATCCCTCGACCGAAGCCAGCATGGTTGGCGGTAAATTCTTCACTGATATCTGGGACAATGGCGGCCGAGAAATGGCACAAGAAATAATCCAAAGAAGCGAAAAAGGCATCCACGATGCTAGGAAAGTGGCAGAAGCTGCCGAAAAAAGTACAGAGCCCGAAAGGCAATTAGGTATTAATTAGTCGTTCTTATTGTGTTGTAATTTTTGTTTCAAACTTTGCTCACGGTTTGTAATAGTAATGAAGAAATGTTCTCTTCCCTCAGAAGCTGCTGGATCGACTGCCGACCCCCACACAAAAGGGGATGACGAAATTAAACAAATGGCCGAAGCTATCATGGACAAAGTTGTTGATCAACTTCTAAATGAAGCCGCCGAAGCAGTATTAAGAGAAGACTAGATGCTATTAGAAAAAACATTTAAATTGTGATCTATGTAACATTTTGTACATTTGAATGTAATATACAAGTTTCTTTTCATTATTCAATTCTTTACGATGCATGAAACTCTACATACATACCTTTTTGAGCCTTCGGCGAAAAAACACCTTCCCTTCTTTTCATGCTTCGTGAAGAAGACATTCTCCGTTAAAATTATTCTGATGAAACACGTTCATACTTCATGAAAACATTCTCCGAAGCTATACAATTTCGATATTGCTCTGATGAAGCTTGTCCATGCTTCGTAAAAATATTCTCCGAAGCTGTATTCCGAATCTATACAATTCGATATTGCTCTGATGAAGCTTGTCCATGCTTCGTAAAAATATTCTCCGAAGCTGTATTCCGAATCTATACAATTCGATATTGCTTTCTCAAAGCATCCTTTCGAAGGTTGATACTGTGTACCCTTCTCTTGCAAAATGCAATATGATGTATGATGCTTATTCTATGCAAGATGATGTGATGATGTTATGTTATGCAAATGACATTTGTTCCGAAGATACACACAAAATTTATTCGTAAGCTCTGCATTCCCTTAGGAACGTCTTTGGAGCTTCTTCGCCTTTTACTTAGACGGTATAAGCTCTGCATTCCCTTAGGAACGTCTTTGGAGCTTCTTCGCCTTTTACTTAGACGGTATAAGCTCTGCATTCCCTTAGGAACGTCTTTGGAGCTTCTTCGTCTTTTACTTAGACGGTATCAGCGTTGACTTTTCGCTGTAAGCTCTGCATTCCTTTAGGAACGACTTTTGAGCAGAAAACTTACACTGCGCTCCCTTTGGAACGGCTTTTTGTGACTTCATGAACTTACTCTGCGTTCCTTAGAACGACTTTCTGTTACTCCGAAGGATTTTTAATACTTCGAAGGTCCTCCTTGTTAACACAAAAACTTAAGCCTGTGGAGAAAATAGATTTTCCTCGTGGGAAACAGCGAAATTATTACATGGAAACTATCAATGTTTTTTGCTACAGAGAATAGAACTGAATGGAAAAGACTGCTATCAAAGGTAGGATATGTGTCAATAAATGTGCTTCGACTCTGGCACAGTGCTGTTGACTGTGCGAGCTTCGGATTGTTCTCTGAAGTCCCTTTGATGTGGAGCATATTGACTCCCTTCTGGCTGTTGACCCTGTTGCAATGGAGGTGGAGGCAGGGGCTGTTGTCAGGAAGCTTGAGGTTGACTTGCCGAAGCTACAGAAGCTGCAGGGTGGTTGTCTATGTATTGTGGGATGTAAGGCGGATGATACGAAGCAGTATGCATGACCTGCTTCGGCTGAACTTGTTGAGATGCAGCTTCGGCTATCTCCCTTTGCTTCTGGATTGTAATATGGCACGTCCTGGTGGTATGGCCCTTGCTTTCTCCATAGAACAAGCAAAACAATTTCCTTGGTTGGTCTCCGAATCTTCCGCCGAAGCCCCTGGCGCCTCTGCCTCTCGGAGCTGGTGGCCGGAAGGAAGCTTGTTGTTGCCCCGAAGCCTGTGAGGAGCCCTGCGGTCTGCTCTGCTGACTCCCCTTATCATCATTCTGAGTGGAGCTGTGAATGGACCGGACATGCCTCGGGTAGTATCTTCCTCCGAAGCCCCTGGTCATTTCAGAAAATCTGAAGGCCTCCTCCCTTCTTTGGCGAAAGTCATTGTCAGCACGAATGTACTCATCCATCTTTTGGAGCAGTTTCTCCAGGGTCTGAGGCGGCTTTCTAGCAAAGTATTGAGCTGCAGGCCCAGGACGAAGCCCCTTGATCATGGCTTCGATAACAATTTCATTGGGCACCGTTGGTGCCTGCGCCCTCAAACGTAAGAACCTTCGGACATACGCCTGAAGGTATTCTTCATGATCCTGAATGCACTGGAACAAGGCTTGAGCTGTGACCGGCTTCGTCTGAAATCCTTGAAAGCTGGTCAGTAACATATCCTTCAGCTTTTGCCATGAAGTGATCGTTCCTGGCCGAAGGGAGGAATACCAGGTCTGAGCAACACTCCTGACGGCCATAACGAAAGACTTTGCCATTACTGCAGCATTGCCACCATACGAAGACACTGTTGCTTCGTAACTCATCAAGAACTGCTTCGGGTCCGAATGGCCATCGAACATGGGAAGCTGGGGTGGCTTATAGGACGAAGGCCAAGGTGTAGCCTGCAGCTCAGCAGACAGAGGAGAAGCATCATCGAAAACAAAATTTCCATGATGGAAATTTTCATACCAGTCATCTTCGTTGAAGAAACCCTCCTGACGAAGGTCTTTTTGCTGAGGCCTTCGGTCTTGCTCATCATGGGTAAGATGACGGACTTCTTCAGAAGCTTCGTCTATCTGCCTTTGCAGCTCAGCTAGCCTGGCCATCTTCTCTTTTTTCCTCTGCACCTGTTGATGAAGCATCTCCATATCCCTGATTTCTTGGTCTAGTTCATCTTCCTGAAGCGTCGGGCTGACGGCCTTCCTCTTCTGGCTTCGGGCTTCCCGAAGAGAGACGGTCTCCTGGTTGGGGTCCAGTGGTTGCAGTGCTGCAGCCCCAGCCGCTGAAGCTTTCTTCGGTGCCATAGCGAAGGTCTACAGCTTCCGAAGGTGTTCAAAAAACTCGAAGTGGAAGTGAGTTCACCGGAGGTGGGCGCCAATGTTGGGGACTTGTTCTCAAATGCTTCGGATTAAGAACAAGGCAACATAAAAAGTGTTAAATGTTAAGGCCCTTCGTCCTACCAAACATTATTCCCCTTCAGGAATAATGAGTTCCGGACGAAGGTCACAAGAGACATACCTTCGTAAATATAATAAGTAATAACGAAGGATTCGTACAAAACATGAAATGTAAATCATAGAATCATTTCTATTTTATTAACACAGAGAAATAGAAATGATTTCAAATTACAAATGTACCTTCGGTCTTGAAAGAAGGTAAAAAGTACAAGCGTGACGCAAATGCCAATGCCAAGTCAGCGTGAACAGTACGGGAGTACTGTTCATCTATTTATAGACGCGGGACGCAGCCCACGTAAAATTACATCCATGTCCATTACATTTGTTAATGGCTTATGGAAATCTGTCAAGGCCCACGTAGTCTTTTCATCTTTAAGTCGGTTCCCCTTTCCACTATCACGACGAAGCTTCCCTGCGCACAGCTTCGGCTGTGCACCACCCTTCGTAGAGCTTGGTAATCAGCTCGTCCTTCGTCTGGTTCAGGCTTCGTCCTGACCGTGCTTTATGTTCATAATTCTGAGTCCGAAGACACCTGTTCACATAATCCACTTGGAAAACATTGTCAAATCATGTTTTTGAGGACCTTCGGAGGACGAAGGCCCCCAACAATTATCACTAGAGCTACCCTCATCATCGGAAGTAGTGTATTTGGGGGTATCTCTAGAATGTACCTTCTTCTTCTTGCCGTCCTTATCCATGAGGCATTTGTGGCCGACGTTGGGGAAGAGAAGTCCCTTGTTGACGGTGATGTTGGCGGCATCCTTGTCGGAGGAGTCAGTGGAGCTCTCATCGGAGTCCCATTCCCGCCCCACATGTGCCTCGCTGCCCTTCTTCTTGTAGTATCTTTTCTTCTTTATTTTCTTCTTCTCTTTCTTGTCGTCGTCCCTGTCACTATCACTTGTATATGGACATTTAGCTATAAAGTGACCGGACTTACCACACCTATAGCACACCCTTTTGGAACGGGGTTTGTAGTCCTTCCCCTTCCTTTGTTTGAGGATTTGCCAAAAGCTCTTAATGATAAGAGCCATCTCCTCATTGTCGAGCTTGGAGGTGTCGATTGGGAGTCTACTTGGTGTAGACTCTTCCTTCTTCTCTTTCGTTGCTTTGAATGCAACGGGTTGCACCTCGGGCATGGAGGTGGCGCCATGCTCCAAGTTGACAATATGTTTGGAGTCTTTGATCATTAGTTCAAAGCTCATAAACTTGCCAATAACCTCCTAGGGAGACATCTGATTATATCTTGGATCTCCACGGATTAGTTGTACTTGAGTGGCATTACGAAAAACAAGAGATCTAATAATAACCTTGACCATTTCATGGTCATCCCACTTGGTGCTCCCGAGGTTTCGCACTTGGTTGACCATTGTTTTGAGTCGGTTGTACATCGCTTGTGGCTCCTCTTCTTTGTTGAGGACGAATCGATCGAGCTCTCCCTCGATCGTCTCGCGCTTGGTGATTTTGGTCACCTCGTCCCCTTCATGCGCCGTCTTAAGGACATCCCAAATTTCTTTGGCATTTTTCAACCCTTGCACCTTATTATACTCCTCTCGACACAAGGAATTGAGGAGTATAGAAGTTGCTTGGGAATTAAAATGCCTTATTTGGGCAACCTCATCGGAGTCATAATCCTCATCGCCCACCTGTGGTGCCTGCGCTCCAAACTCAACAATATCCCATATGCTTTCATGGAGTGAGGTTAGATGGTGCCTCATTTTATCACTCCACATACAATAATCTTCACCATCAAAATATGGTGGTTTGCCTAGGGGTACCGAAAGTAAAGGAGTGTGTTTTGGAATACAAGGATAACGTAGAGGCATCTTACTATACTTCTTACGCTATTGGCGCTTTGAAGTGGTAGACTCGGCGTCGGATGTGGAAGGTGATGAAGAATCGGTCTCGTAACCCACCTTCTTCATTTTCTTTTTCTTCTTGTCACCCTTCCTATGTGACTTGATGGAGGAAGTGGATTCCTCCTTGTGCTTGTTGTCGGCCTCCCTTGAAGGAGTCCATTCATCATTCTTCCTTCTTGAGCCTTCAGGCTTTTCGCTGGTGACCATCTCCCTCTTGGTGTGTTCTCCCAACATCACTTCGAGTTGTTAGACTCTAATGAAGCACCGGGCTCTGATACTAATTGAAAGTCACCTAGAGGGGGGTAAATAGGCGAAACCTGAAAATTATAAACTTTGAACACGCACTATGCCCGGGGGTTAGTGTTAGAAATAATTTGGAGTGTGGAAGATAGTTCTCCTTGATAGGAGTTGCTCAATCAATGCGGATAACTTTGAGAGCCAACTCAAATCAATATGAGCAAGGGAACTTTTAGAGAGAGGAAAGAAGGGAAAACAAATCAAGTGGACATCAACACAAATGAACACGGTGATTTCTTTACCGAGGTTTGGTTCCAAAGAACTTAGTCCCCGTTGAGGAGGCCACAAAGGCTGGTCTATTCCAAACCTTTCCCTCTCTCAATCGGTCACACAGACCAGTCGAGTGCTCTTCCTTAATCACTTGGGTCACTAAGACACCACAAGGATCACCACACACTTAGGTGTTTCTTGCTAGCTTTACAAAGCACATAGAAGAATTAGAATGGGAAGGAGAAAGCAATACAAGCAACTAGAGCAACAAAATAAACACAAAACACCCTCTCTCAAGTCATTAAACAATTGAGTTGATTTTGAGGCTTGGAGAGGATTTGATCTTTTGGATGTGTCTTAGAGTGAATGCTTTTGCTCTTTTATTAAATGTGAAGTTTAGAAAACTTGGATGGCTTGAATGGTGGTGGTTGGGGGGTATTTATATCCCCAACCACTATTATAGTCGTTGCTGTCGATGGCACACCGGACATGACACTGTTCACTGTCCGGTGCCTGCCACGTCAGCAGACCGTTGGGGTTTAGAGCGGTTGACCGTTGAAGTCCCTTGTCCTCTTGCAGCACCGGATAGTCCGGTGCATTCTGACTTTGTAGCTCTGACTTCTGACTTGCGCACTGTTCACTTTTATTGTAAACCGCAGTCGAACGTTGGGCGCAGTTGACCGTTGCTCCGTTGGCTCACCGGACATGTCCGGTGCAAACCGAACAGTCCGATAAATTATAACGGAGCGACTCCCAGAAAAACCCAAGAGCGGCCAGTTCGTGAGTGCCTTGGCCTAGGCATCAAACAGTGTCCGGTGCGCCACTGGCAGCACCAATGCTTGTCTTTGCTCCAAACTTTATTGAGTTCCCTGTCACACCCGGTTCCAGGGGGTAGAACCGAGCGCATACCATATGTGTGCCAAGACCCATTTCCACACATATGCTGACGTCACAAGTGTAATATATCAAAAGACAATGCAATAAAGGTGTAAAGAGAGTAGAATATTTTATTACATCATCTGAATCATTGTATCTTTAACAAGTATCACATCAAAGTAAGGCGGAATTTAAATAACATGGGCAATCTCCCACAGGAAGATGAACGGAGCATCGTTAGACTTAGAATTCATCATCGTCAAAATCTCCATCAAAGTCTCCAGCATCACCCTCTGATCAAAATATTAGCAAGGGTGAGCTCACTTATGGTCGGGGCTCAGCAAGTGGAAGAAAAATTAATGCAGGTATAACAAGGTGAGGCTAAGGTTGAGCAGTAAGCATTTTAGTTGGTCAACATTTTATTAACAACACCTGTCTTACTAATAAATGTGAATCCCAAGTATCCCATTTAAACAAATGTATAAGTATAACAAAAACACTTAAGTGAAAACACTTAATCAAACCATTGGCAGATCATTGGATCTCAATTTATTTCCATCTTCAAGTTCAATTATCATGTGAGGAGTCCAGGCTGCTCATAACCGGGAGCACGGCTGATATATCAGTTTTACACTCTGCAGAGGTGGTACAACTTTACCCACAAGCCATGTATCCCATCTAGCCTGGGTTGATTGGACCCGTAAACACTACCAAGGTGAATGGCTAGGGATCCATTATGATGCTTTCACAAAATACACTTAATACAAAGCAACCCGCTAAGGTTTCCAATTCGGTGTGGAGGCCCTCTGGGCGAGGTACCTTAGCCAAGAATACGTCCCCATGTTAACGTGAGCTGCCACCACTACCGCTCCCCCTCTTGCTCATATTTCAGGTAAGGTTGGTAGGCACTAAGCATATAAAGCTAATTACCAAAGCCAGAGCCATGATAGCACTCGTGGTTGCACTGTTATCCTGGGTGGTCACTCCATGTTCCAATTAATATGAAATAATGTTGTTTTAACCATTGGGTTAATGTCATAATTGCCAATTTCAATTTTGGAACATTAATATCAATTAATGAGTGACATCAAAATTATTAAGTTGAGCGGTAGCACAAATTTGCAAAGCCTAATAATTTCCCAGGGTAAACAAGGAATACAGTTGGTAAATCTAGGAAATCCTTAATTAGGTAAAACCCATCAAATTATGCAGTATATCAAAAAGTAAACATTATTATATGCATTGATTGGGTACAAATAGAATATGCAGAGGGAGAATCCACTTGCCTTGCTCTAAAGTTTCCTACGGGTCGTCCTCAAACAGATTCGGATCCTCTACCACACAGTCAGCTTCTAATATCGATTCATATATCGTACATACAAAAGAAATCATTCACCAATAAATAAACACGCACCTATTAGGGGCCTGCTTCGTCGCTGAAGGTCATTTAAGCAGAAACACCTTCAAAAGATTGGCATATAAGCAAACACAACGTGAAGGTACACGTCGAAGCTACGATTCAGGGAGCTTCGGCACAGTGACATGCCTTGAGACGAAGGGCTGCACCGACTTAAAGAGGAAAAGACTGATCAGTCCATGATAATTTTTGTCATGGTTGTAACTAGTCATCAAGGACATAAATGTAATTTTGACCGGGCTACGTCCCATGCCTATAAATAGGTGAACAGTACCCCCATACTGTTCACGCTGATTGGTATTCACTTGTGCATCACGCTTGGACTTTTGCTTTTTGTCAAGCTGAAGGTACGAATGTAATTTAATAGTATTCATGTTCATTCATGATGATATAATTAAGATACGATTATTCATGTTATCTCTCATTTCTCATATGCTTCTTCTTTCATTAATATATACTGCGATAATGAAGCTACGTCCTTCATGACCTTTGTCTGAAGATCATTATATCCTAAGGGAGATAATGCTCTGAGGGACGAAGGGTATTAACCATTAACATTTCGTGTTGCCTTGTTCTTAACTCATAGCATTTGAGAACAAGTCCCCAACATTGGTGCCCACCTCCGGTGAACTCATTTTCACTATCGAGCTGATGGCTTCATTCAACAACCAAGTCATAGCACCTTCGGCTACAAAGCTGGTGTTCCCAATAATAGGCGGTTCAAGTTCAGAGTCGGCTAACAAGAAGCAGAAGAAGGAAGCACAGAGAAGGGAGCAGCATGTTGGGGTGCAGGGACCCTTCATCAAGTCCAAATGGTCCCACATCCCAATCACCTTCTCCTAGGAGGACCTTCAGCTCAAAGATTACCCTCACAATGATGATATGGTCATATCTTGTGTCATCAAGGGGTTTCTGGTCCATAATGTTCTGGTTGGTATAGGCAGTGTAGCGGATATCATATTTGCTAAGGCGTTCAGACAAATGCAAGAGCCAGAGGACAAGATTTATGATGCTACACACCCTCTTTGTGGCATCAGAGGAAGGCAGATTGTTGCACTTGGTAAAATCACAATGTCAATTACCTTCGGCTACGTCCACAACATAAGGACTGAACAAGTTATTTTTGACATTTGACATGGAGTACCCCTATAATGCAATCATTGGTCGAGGGACACTTAAAGCCTTCGAAGCAATACTTCATCCAGCATATTTAGGCATGAAGATACCTTCGGAACAAGGGCCTATTGTTGAGTCAAGAAGCTGCCAAAAGGGCCAAAGGGAACTGGACAGATTCAAAGGCAATCCATAACATAGATGAAGCTGAAGCATGTCAGCAGTACAAATGCAAAAGAGAGAAGGCTGCTTCGGCGGATCAGCCAAAGCCTATGCTTCTATGTCAAGATATAGCTGAACAAAGGGTACTGCTGGGGTCTCAGTTATCTGATGAGCAAGAGAAGACTTTGCTAAGATTTTTATTCAACAACAAAGATGTCTTTGCTTGGTCAGCCAATGATCTCTATGGTGTCAACAGAGATGTTATTGAACATTCACTCAATGTGGATCCATCCTTCAGGCCCAGAAAACAAAGGCTTCGGAAGATGTCTGAAGACAAAGCTGAAGGTGCTCGGAACGAAGTGAAGAGACTTCTTAGCGCCGGTGTCATCAGAGAAGTGAAATACCCAGAATGGCTAGCCAACACTGTTATGGTAAAGAAGGCCAATGGTAAATGGAGAATGTGTATTGATTTCACAGATCTCAACAAGGCATGCCCAAAGGACGAGTTCCCATTGCCAATAATAGACTCTCTAGTAGATGCGGCAGCTTCTTTAGAGCTCATGAGTCTACTGGATTGTTACTCAGGTAATCATCAAATTTGGATGAAGAAGGAAGACGAGCCGAAGACTAGCTTTATAACTCCTAGTGGCACCTAATGCTACCTTCGGATGCCTGCGGGGTTCAAGAATGCTGGAGGAAGCCTCAGTAGAATGACAGCCAAGGTCCTTCATTCTCAAATAGGCAGGAATGTGCTGACCTATGTTGATGATATCATAGTAAAAAGCATGAAGCAAGAAAATCATATTACTGATTTGCAAGAGGCATTCGCCAATTTTAGGCAAGCTGGCCTGAAGTTAAATCCAGAAAAATGTGTTTTTGGAGTAAAGAAGGGCAAGTTCCTTGGCTATTTAGTATCAACGAAGGGAATTGAAGCCAACCCGAGCAAGATTGAAGCTATCCTTCGGATGGAGCCACCAAGCACAAAGAAGGGGGCCCAACGGCTGGTAGGAAGAGTGGCATCATTAAACAGATTCATACCCAGATCAGCAGAAAAGAAATCTACCATTCTTTGAAATACTGAAGTCAGGCGAAGTTTTTCAATGGGGTCCAGCTCAGCAAAGAGCTTTCGAAGAGTTGAAGCAAATACTTGATCGATCTAACAACATTAACTCCACTTTCGCCAGGGGCTCCATTGCTTTTATATGTGGCAGCTTCGCACTCTGCAGTAAGTGCGGCGCTCGTACAGGAGAAGCTAGATGGCCAAATCAAAAAGCAGGCCCCAGTATACTTTGTCTCCGAAGTTCTAAGTTTATCAAAGAAAAACTATACAGAATTGGAGAAGGTGTTGTATGCTATGTTAATGGCCTCCAGGAAGCTTCAGCATTATTTCCAAGCATATCACATAATTGTTCCTTCATCACAGCCTCTGAAGGACATAATGAGGAACAGAGAAGTTACTGGAAGGATAGGAAAATGGGATGTGGAGCTTAACGAATTTAGTATTGACTATGTACATAGATCCTTAATTCAGTCCCAGACGTTAGCAGACTTCATTGCTGATTGAATGCCAGGGGCTCAGAAAGAAGAAACAAATAAAGACGTCGAAGCTTGGATAGTTTTCTGCGATGGTTCCTAGGGAACATTCGGCACAGGAGCGGCTGTTGTCCTAGTTGCGCCTTCTAAAGTCAGAACATGTTATGCAGCAAAGCTTGTCTTCAGTTGTACAAATAATATTGCTAAATACGAAGCACTTCTGTTGGTGCTTCGAAAGTTAAAGGCAATGGGAATAAGAAGGGCCATCCTTAAAACTCTCTCAAGTCATTTCTGGTCATGTAGACAAAAGTAGTAAGGTGAGAGATCCGAAGCTTGAAAAATATCTGGATACAGTTCGAAGGCTGGAGGTTTCTTTTGAAGGTTTTTCTGTCAAGAATATTCCAAGAGGAGAGAATGAGCATGCAGATCTATTAGCCAAATCAGCGGCACAGGGGCTCCCTCTACCTTCGGAAGTATTTTTTGAGACAATAAAAGCACATTCGGTTGAACTTATGGAGAGAGCAGTGCTTACAATTTCCCCTGTATATAGTGAAGATTGGAGGATTGAAATTATATATTTCCTTCAAGGTAATTGTCTATCGGATGACAACGCTTATAATAAAAGAATGGAAGTAAGGACAAGACCGTATGTGATAATACAAGGGGAGTTATACAAGCATGGAGTATGTTCTCCACTTCTCAAGTGTTTATCTAGAACGGAAGGTATAGAATTAATGAAGGAGATACATGCAGGTCTATGTGGATCTCACATTGGTTCTAGGCCCTTGCTTGGAAAAGTGTTTAGACAAGGATTTTATTGGCCGAAGGCAGCTTCGGATGCAGCAGAGTTAGTTCAAAAGTGCGAGAATTGTCAAAAATGTGCAAGAGATTAGAAGCAACCTTCATCTCTCACGCAGCTGATACAGCCTACTTGGCCATTACAAAGATGTGGCTTAGATTTGTTAGGTCCACTTCCACCGGCACAAGGAAATTTGAAGTATGTTGTGGTGGTAGTAGAATATTTTTCTAAGTGGATTGAAGCAAAGCCTTTGGCTACAATAACTTCAGCCACAGTTCAAAAATTCTTCTAGCAGAATATTGTCTGTCGCTTCAGCGTGCCGAAGGCTATAACTGTGGACAATGGAACACAGTTTGATGTTGAAACGTTCAAAGATTTCTGTGACCAAATTGGCACGAAAATTCATTTTGCATCAGTTAGGCATCCAGAGTGAAACGGGCTGGTAGAAAGAGCAAATGGCATTATAATGACGAGAATAATGAAGCTAATCTTCAATCAGCCCAAAGGAAAGTGGCCAGATGAGTTGATTAAAGTGGTGTGGAGCCACAATACAACTATGTCAAGATCAACAGGATTTACACCTTTCAAACTATTATTTAGTGACGAAGCTATAACTCCAGAAGAAGCTAAAGTGGGATCAATAAGAACAGCAGCTTCGGTAGAAGACGAAGTTGATTATCATGTAGCAAAAGATACTATAAAGGGGACTAGACTTCAGGCTATGCAGAACATCAATAAATATCAAGCTGAAACAATAAAATGGCGCGACAGAAAAGTTCGGTTGAAAAATATCAAGTCAGTGCATTTAGTGCTTCAGAGAGTCGCCAACCCAGAAACAGTGGGTAAGTTGCAGCTGAAGTGGGAAGGTCCTTTTCTAGTAGTATCTTCGTCAAGACCCAGTTTCTATAGACTGAAGGATATGGACAGCAACGACATACCCAGATCTTGGAATGCGGACGAGCTTCGGCAATATTATGTGTAATTTGATGTAATTTTTCTTTTATTTTCTCTGTGGAACCCTTTTCCTTTCAAGAAGGGAGAAAGGTTTTTAATGGGGCCACAGCTTGTAATTTTCCATTCTTATTTAGCCCCATGAGGGCCAAATCCCCCAAAAGATGTAATATGTAAATCTGAGCATGCACCATCGAGTGCAAAAAGAAAAACATGGAGAAGCTCAAAAAACGTCCCCAAGGGGATGCAGAGCATGACGAAGCTACAAAAGTCGTTCCTAAGGGAGCGCATCGTAAGTTTTCTGCTCAAAAGTTTTTCCTAAGGGAATGCAGAGCCAAATACCGCCAAAATATAAGGCGAAGAAGTTCAAAAGTCGTTCCTAAGGGGATGCAGAACTTATACCGCTGAAATAGAAGGCAAAGGAGTTCAAAAGATGTTCCTAAGGGGATGCAGAACTTATACCACCGAAATAGAAGGTGAAGAAGCTCAAAAGACGTTCCTAAGGGGATGTAGAGCTTAAGACTCAAAAGACGTTCCTAAGGGGATGCAGAGTCTGGGTGTGGCTTCGTGTGCGTGTGTTTGGACATTCATTTGCATGTTACATTACATCATTCATTGCATTCATAAACATTCATGTAGAAATTCATAGGATCATCATTATCATAACATTAAGCACAAATAGAAAATACTTCAGCTTCGGCAACAATGTTTCGATGAGCAAAAAGAAGCAAAGATACGCTTTGTTGTGTACGAAAAGAAGGGAAGGTGTTTTTCGCCTTCAGCTCAAAAGATACAAGTTTCGTCCACATCAAAGCAATTCACACACGGATGGGGAGGTAAAAATATATTACAAGGTATAGACAAATTTACAGAGTTTTGCTTGATTCCTAAATTACAATATATTTTACAAAGATAATTCAAATGTCTCTAAAGCTTTGTGCAGCAGATTCATCAATCTTCGTTGAGCTTCGGATTATTGACCTTCGGCATTGTCATCCTGCATACAAAAAAGCAGTATAAGGTAAAAAGTAATTTCAAGAGAAGGTAAGCAACAGGTATAAGTATCATACCGGCTTAAGATAACTTCGTGCCTCGTTAACAGCTAAGTCCCGCCCACCCTTCGTCCAAATTTGTGTTATGAATCTATTCCCAATACTTCGGGCTAGGCTGGGGATATCAGCTAGGTCCGCTGGTGATAGACTGAAGTTCAGTCTATTTACTATCTTTCCGTGCGGACAACCAGCCTTCATAAAAGCTGCAGCTATGCCGCGGGAAGTCAGCAGGACACAGAAGTCGCCATGCCTAGCTATGACTTCGTCAAGCGCCTCAACTTCGCTTTCAATATGATCGAAGGTGCTTGGCAGATCTTCAACCGAAGGTTCAATTTTTTCAGAGCTGGCTCCCACCGAGTTAAAGACCTGTCGTAACCGTTGCACACAACGGTTTTCGAAGTTTAAACAAATAATTTGAAGCTCTTTTAGGGATTTTTGCAGATTTGAACTCTTCTCGACTTTAGCTTCAAGCTTCGCATCTAAATTCTTCCTTTCTTGTTCGAAGCCTTTCGATCTGCGGAGGAGTTCATCATTTAATCTAGCAATTTTGGTTTGGGCTTCTGCCAATGAACCCTCCATTGTCTGAAGAAGGAAGTCCTTCTCCAGAGAAGCTTCGTGATCTTTAACTTTTTTTTTCCAAGTCATTGATTATAACCTCGTTCCTCTTATCTTCAATATCCTGCTGCATCCTCAATGCTTTGCTCAACAGCATACTCTATAGAAAATAACCTTCATCATAAAATTTTTCTTTCATCGCATGAATTAAAAAGCTGAAAGAAGTTAGTTTTACCTTAAAGTTGGAATAGAATAGGCTGCCGACGATATGCTGGCGCCGGTAGCTGCTGATGTCAGCTTCAAGCTTCTGAAAACCAACACTCTTCGACAGAGTGTTGATAATCTTCGCCCTGGTGCGGTCTCAGATGCACCCTAAGGCTTCTTCATCAACGCCACCAAAAAGCAAGGCCCCTGGCTGGTAGCCACAAGATGTAGCATACTCCTGTAGCTCTTTTTCTCAGCCTCGGATAATTCTTCACCAATGAAGTTCCGAAGGTTGAAGTTTTCTTCTTCCGAAGCATCTTTGGTAATTCCCTTCTCTTTCTCAGGCGCTGCGGCCGTGATTTCTTCCGTAGCTGCGGTGGTCTCCTCTGCGGCCATATCTAAGAGCACTTTATCAATAGCAGACAGCGTACTCTCTAGATTGGTAGCTTCGGCGGCAGCAGCTTCGGCAGAAGTATCAGCTTCAGCAGCCGATGTCATCTTTGATGCTGAGGCCGGCGGTGGCGTTTCCTCAATAGCTTGCATAACAGTAATGATTCTCCGCTTTTTGGGCCCAACCGCCTTTTTTGCTGCCGAAGGCTCGTCCTTCTTCTGTAAAAGCTTCGTCAGATGCAGTTCTAGAGGACTTAGCAGCTTAATACGTAAGGATTCAGTCATTACCTTTAAAATTTCTTCTACTTCCGTAGCAGAAGGCGTTGAAGGAGTCTCCTCCTCCATCTCAGCCACCTTTGGCTCCAGAGTTGCAGTTTTCCTCTTCTTCAAAGTCATCGCCTTCGGCTCGAGACTAGTTTTTCTTTTCTTCAGAATTTTTTCGTCCTCTTTCACCATTCTAGTAGCCTGCCTACTCAAAACACTGACAACCCTTTTCCTCTTTGTCCCTTCGGCACCCTTGCTGAGTCGTTCATAATCAAGGTATTCAAAATTTAAAGCGACCATTACCCGATTCGACCTTCATTTCGGTCGGGTGCCGAAGGATGCAGTCATTATTGATCTTCTTTTTTGGTATAATTGCCCAAAATTTCATTGCACATAGTCTCAATCATCTCTAGCCATTCTTGGCAAGGCTTTTTGAATTGTTTCTCAAACTTGAAGCAATAGGGCAATCGCACAAGCTCAAGTGCTTTCTTCGTCTCCTTTAGCTTCGGCATGCTAAATTCACTTAATGTTGGAGACGTCCTGTTGGCCAAGTATTCTTGAACCAGATCTCTAGTGCTGATCTATTCAGCCACCACCCTGAACCCTGATACAGACACTTGGCATGCTGACCCTTGCTTCATGTTGCACAAAGGTCTGGTCATTCCGAAGCTCAAGGCCGGCGGGCTCATCACCATCATCATCAGTTTTTCTCTTCTCTTCTCGTCAGCCTTAATATAAAACCATTCGCTCTTCCAGCTGGTTGGCCACTTGGTGCGATAGCTGAGGACCGGAGCCTTCGTATCCTTGCGGTACGCGAAGTTATAACAACCAAAATTTTCATGTAGTCCGTCTTCTCTGGCCTTCGTTTGGTAATGCAGCTCATGCACTCGACAAAAAGCTTCGGCATCTGGGTTCATCCCTTGGCTTTGAAGGGCCCAGATGTAGATACTTAGCCTAACGATAGCGTTAGGGGTCAGCTGATGAAGATAAATTTCAAAGTTCTTCAACACTTCTCTAGTCATCTCGTTCAGGGGAAATCATAATCCTGCCCTGAAGAAACTTTTGAAAACCACTATTTCATCATCCTTCGGCATAGGAATGGTTTCATCTCCGGCAAAACGAACAAGCTTCTTTTCAGCTTCTCCGAAGTAGCCCAGTTTCATCATCATGGGCATGTCGGCTTCAAACACAGTAGATTTTTCAAAATCCAAGTGGCTGGGTTTTGATGGGTTCAGAATGCTATAGTCTTCTTCTTCATCATCAATATTTTCTTCCTCAATATCAGCTTGTTCAGCTTCGGCAGCAGGTGCGCCTTCGTCAACGACTCCCTCCGTCACAACTAATCCCGATTGCCTCAAGACTTCGAAAATCGGAGCTGTCTCGGTGGCTTCAGTCTCCTCTCCTTCACGGGTCACCCTCGCAGTCGAGCGAACTCTGGCCATCTGATGAATCTTCTGCGGTTTTTACGAAGCTGATGTTTTTTACAGTTTTTGACGAAGCTCTCTCTCTTTTGTCGAAGCTAATTCAAAATGATGGTTTGCTTGAGAATACAGTGAAAAAGCTTCGGGTGCTTTTTTTCAACAGCATAACAGTGCAATGGCAATGAATGCTGTGGTAACTTCACACCTACCCGTCTGTTTATATAGTGCTGCAGGTGGGAACGTGAATCGCCAAGTTGCTCGCACCCGTTGAACAGTCACTCGCACTCACTGAACGGTGGACCACTCGGCGCTTGGGAAGTGAATTGTCAGATCGTTTGTACCCGCTGCGTGGTGGGCCATCTCGTGCTCCACATATTTTAATTGTTTCTCAACAACGAGCTCAGGGAAGGTGTTTTTCGGACCTTCGACATTCCGAAGCCTTGGAGATTTTTCACGGGTCAAGCTCGTTATGAAAAACGATCTAGCACCGTGAAGGGGCTACTGTTGGGGGCCTGCTTCGTCGCCGAAGGACATTTAAGCATAAACACCTTCGAAGATTGGCATATAAGCAAATATAGCGTGAAGGTATACGCTGAAGCTAAGATTCAGGCAGCTTTGGCATAGTGACATGTCTTGAGACGAAGGGCTGCACCGACTTAAAGAGGAAAAGACCGATCAGTCCATGATGATTTGTGTCATGGTTGTAACTAGTCGTCAAGGACATAAATGTAACTTTGACCGGGCTGCGTCCCGTGCCTATAAATAGGTAAATAGTACCCCCATATTGTTCACGCTGATTGGTATTCACTTGTGCATCACGCTTGGACTTTTGCTTTCTGTCAAGCCGAAGGTATGAATGTAATTTAATATTATTCATGTTCATTCATGATGATATGATTAAGATATGATTATTCATGTTATCTCTCATATCTCATATGCTTCTTCTTTCATTAATATATATTGCGATCATGAAGCTACGTCCTTCATGACCTTCGTCTGAAAATCATTATATCCTAAGGAAGATAATGCTCCGAGGGACGAAGGGCATTAACCATTAACATTTCGTGTTGCCTTGTTCTTAACTTATAGCATTTGAGAACAAGTCCTCAACAGCACCATTACATAAACATACACCAATCAACAAACAATGAAATATATGCTTTACAAATTATACTTGTAAAAGAAAAACATTCCAAAAAGAAAACTTAATTTGTAACTATAATAAAACACATCAACGATCATCTCATTTGCTACGACATAACATACTATTTATTTTTTTTGCATATTTCACTAGAGAGATCTATGTGGCAAATTTGACTATGGAAGTGTGTACTATATAAATTCATTAATATCGATATAGCGCTAAACCAAACTCTATGGAGTTAGTTTAATTAGCTAATCAATTATTTCTACCGGATAGTATGTGGGGTATATTTTATTATTTCTTTCTAAAAGAAAATTATAGTAGACGTTACAATATTATTTAAAAAGTCACATAACCTTGATATTTAAGAGAATTAAATTAACCTACCAATTTAATTCTACTATTTAGTTTATAGTAGACATAGTCGCTTAATCGAGACTCTAGAGTGACTAGCAATTTGTGTATAATCGCACATACGAACACATACGGTGTGACTAAAAATCTATAGTTCATCCTGAGCAAAGACAACCATCGAATTATTCATCTAGTATTATTGTTACAAATATATGGTTTACCTATCCCTTAATCTTTTACTCTAACAAACTATATTTAAATTAATGTCAACGATCTTAGTCAAATTAAAATACACAAAAGCGAAAGACAACATACACTAATTAAAATAGACCATCACATACATATGAAGTTAATCGTTCGGTATACACCTGATTTTTACACTAAAAGAAAATATACGACTAAAATTATGTAACGATACAGAAATTAGATCGTGATAGCACATAAAATCCACAGAGGCTTATTTTCACTTTCTTTTGGAACTGGAAAAAATGTCTAAATAACTTTTACATAGAAACAGGGGTTGGCTAGAATAATCGTGTTCATCTTCTACCTCGCTGTACTGGCGCAGAGGGCGGATGGGCGGCGTTCGTATGGGCAGCGCTCGGCTTCCTGGGCGCGTGCTCGGTCGGTCGGTCCGTCTGGTCGCACGGGGTCGTCGCGGAAGCTCCTAGCGGGGTCGATTCGCGTCCCTGGGCGTTCGGTGCTTGGGTGCAGGGCACGGCAGGGTTGCGGGTCGTGGCTTTGCTGCATGGCAGGCGCGGACGGTGGTGCGGCGAGAAGAAGAGCTTGAGCGAGTGAGCAGAGAGGCGATGTGAGGTGCAGCTGTATTTTATAGGGTGAGCAGGGAGAGCGAGGGGCGCCGAGGGACTTCATGGACACCGACGGGTCTTCAAGTACCGTCAATAGCGTCGGTTACCGGAGGGAATAATGGGAGGAGGAAGAAACGAAAAGTTCATGCTCCATCAATGGGCGAGACTAACGGACGCGCGGGCTTCACGGCGCTTGGGCTCGGCTTAGCGCTGCTCGGTGTCGCGGTCTGCTCGAGGTCGTAGCTTCCTGGTGCGTCGGGTCAGGGCTGGGGCGCTCGGCTCGTCGGGTGCCTCGGGCGCGGGGTCGCAGCGATGCTCGGGGCAGACGTGCAGGGCGGCTCGGCCGGATGGCCGACGTGCAGGGGCGCGCGGGGCCGGTCGCGTGGGGCCAAGGGAGCTCCTAGGGGTGCGTGCTCGGGGGAGGGTGGTTCGGCAGCGGTTGCTGCGCGGGGCCGGAGCCGGTCGGGGTTGGTCAGGCAGGCTTGCGCGAGCGCGGGGAGGAGCGAGGGGAGAGAGAAGTGAGAGAAGAGAGAGAATAGGGGAGGGAGAGGGACACAGGGGCAGCGGCGGGAAGATGCCAGCAGGGGCACGCGGCTAGAGTGTAAATGGGCCCCTAGTTGGGCTTTAGGGTTAGGTTAGGGTTTTGTTTTTTTTAATTTCGAAATGAATTTTTAAAGAGCTAAAAAATTCATAAAAAATTCATCAAAACTATTTATAAATAAAATATTTATTTTTAGACTAATAATTATTATATTATTTAATTATTATATTAATTACTAGGATTTTCTTTTAAGAAGAATTGCTATAAAATATCCGATAATCAATCATGCACACATAAAGAAAAATGATTCAAAGTGCAAATAAATAACCATCACTTTGAATAAAATTTATTACCCTAATTTCCATAATAACTAAATTCATTATTTTTAGTTGGTGGCTTTTATGGTGTTACATTCCCCAACTAAATTTCTTTGTTGGTTTACTTTGAACTTTATGTACTTGAGGTAAATGATAACTAGGCAAACTAGTTAGTTCACGTGGTTTGTGATGGTCGTCAAGCACCAAAATCGATTATAGGAAATGTGTAAGTCCATTTCCCTTTCACTTTCTTCTTCTCATTCTAAACTTCTCAAGTGTTTTGTAAAGCAAGCAAGAGACACCTAATTGTGTGGTGATCCTTGCGGGGTCCTAGTGATCCGTGTGATTAAGAAGAAGCACTCGACCGGTCTAAGTGACCGATTGAGAGAGGGAAAGGGTTGGAATAGACCTGTCCTTTTATGGCCTCCTCAACGGGGAGTAGGTTCCTTGGAACCGAACCTCGGAAAACAAATCATCGTATTCATTTGTGTTGATCTTCATCACTCGATTTGTTTCTTCCCTCTCCTCTCTCTAAAGTTCTCTTGCCCATATTGTTTTGAGTTAGCTCCAAAAGTTATCCGCATTGATTAAGCAACTCATAGCAAGGAGAACTATCTTCCGCTCTCCGAAATCAATATTATTTATCTCTAACCCTAACCCCGTGCGAAGTGCGCGTTCAAAGTTTATAAATTTCAGGTATCGCCTATTCACCCCCCTCTAGGTGACTTTCAGGCTACATTGTAAAAAATCTTGTTTTGAATACTATAGTTTTGTAGATACCATGATATTTTTGGAGTATTTAAAACTCCACTCCAACCCAAAGTTTTTTTTGTCTATGACTAGCCTTGCACATATATACTAAATACTCCAAACATATATTGTTAAGAGTAACGTAAAAAATACTACATTTGTGTCATGACATTTTAAAATTGTAGTGATTTAAAACATATATTGTTTTGCAATACTTTACTTTCAAACATGCCCTCGATGGTTGATCCTTTCGGTTCCAGAAAAAAAAGGAAAGGCAAAGGTAGCAAGCTACACGATTAGGGGGTATTTGGGAGTGAAGTTTTTTTAATCGTTTTGGAAAAATACTGCAGTATTATTTATAGAATGTTGTTTGACAAGCTAGCTAAAATTTTTATTTTCAAAACTAAACTATTACAAATATTGTAGTATTTTTAAGGTTCTAAACCTCAATTTCTAAAATTGTAATATTTTAAACTATGGTATTGTCTAATATTTTAAAAATTGTGGTTTTTAAAAGCCTGGTCCTTATTGGTAGGTGATAAGTGTCACAAATCGAGGACACATGGACGCTTCTTTGTCGTCACTTGTAGGACTGATTTGGTGGATAATGATCATGAGGGGATATAAATAGCAAGGGGATTTCTCCCCATGAATCCTCTCGTGATCACTATCCACCAAATCAGTCTATAAAGATTTTTTTTTACCTGAGATACATACAATACCAGACACTAGGGGCAAGGTAGGTAGTAAATAAAGGTGCACATACATGCACAAAATTTTGCAAAAATAATAATTTAGATTAAATTTTCACATTATAATCGTACACCTTTTTAAGTCATGTGCACTCTCGGTTTTGCTCTGTCTGGCCACTGCTGACAGCGGACGCAAATTAAGGGCCCCTTTGGCAGGGCTCTGGCTTCTCCAAAAACGGCTTTGGCTCTGGCTCACGAGGTGAAGCCACTTCTTTAGATGAGCCAAAGCTATTCTGAAAAATCATTTGACAAAACGGCTTATAGGTTGTTTTTTAGAAAGACCCTTGTATAGTTTACTTTTTACGTGGTCGATCTCTCCTGTACGTGGCTAGGGATTGAGGGCAGGACCAAAAAAATAATTTGGACTGGTGGGAGGGCTATTGTGCAAAAATGACGTGAGCTGAAGCCGGGTGAGCCACTTTTTTTGGCTCATGCCCTCTAGTTCATTTTGGAAAAGCACTTCACTGGTGAAGCCATTTAAAAAAGAGGTGTTTGACATAACTTTTGCATGAGCCAGAGCCGAAGCTGAAAAATAAGCCCTACCAAAGGGGCCCTAAAGACGAGGGAGAAGAGATACGGGTATCTTGGCAGGCATCGGCTTTGATGGAGAATGCATGGATGGAGCAGTGCAGAGCGAGTGAGTAGAGATGATAACGGCGATCCTCGCTTATCCATGAGAATGTCCTCTATTAAAGATTAGTTTGGAAACCTTATTTTCTCAAGAGATTTTTATTTTTATAAAAAAAATTAGTTCATTTTCTCTTGATAAAATCGTAACCTCTTAGGAAAATGGGGTTCCCAAACTAGCCCTAAAAGATGAGAATGTAGAAGTTTCTTTTCCCGCGGGGATGTAAAAGGGGAAATTCTCCACTGACGAGTAAACAGGGACAAAGATGATCAAACATTTCTCGCACCCATTCTCCGCGGGGACCGTTAAATTTACATGTAACGATGTTTTCATGTAATAATTAATTATAAAAATAAATAATTATATTGTTAAGAGATTACTTATTGTGCAATATGTTTATTTTGATGTACACATAATGATTTCTTACATTTGACATTGTGTATAAGTAACAATATTTTGCATTAATAATATATAAAGTGCGTACTAATTATAATTTAAGCGGGGACGCGAATCCTCGACGGGATTTATTCCCACGAAGAATGGAGATGGGAAAGAAACTCTCAGCAAATATTCGTGAAGATCCCTGCGTGGAAATTTTTTCGTCACGGGGACAGGAACGAGAACCTAAAACCCAACGCGGAATTGTATAGAGAATAAAGATGGAGAATAAATATGCCCGCAAACGTTTGTGGCCGGTGGGAAAAAATTTTGGCCGCGGGGACAGAAATGGGAACCTAAAACTGGACGAATAATTCCCCGTGGATGTCAGCCGATCAGTGCAGAGGAAACGTGTTG
Organism: Zea luxurians; assembly: GCA_029449295.1. Taxonomy (NCBI): domain Eukaryota; kingdom Viridiplantae; phylum Streptophyta; class Magnoliopsida; order Poales; family Poaceae; genus Zea; species Zea luxurians. The sequence goes on along the minus strand of JAOPSE010000027.1, from coordinate 39,506,076 downwards.
CACGGGAGTGGACGACGAGAACAAGTGCTGCTGCTGCTACCTCTCTGTCGGCCAGTTCCTTCGCGCTTTCCGTTCCTTCCCCTAATCATTCACGGACGTGACGGGGAGGGGGAGGGCCCAGCCCAGCCCAGCCCAGATGCCTGCCTGGCTCAACGGCCCAGACGTCACCACGTGACTCATGACATCATCATCCCACTGTTCACCGTCCGTCCGGACACACGAACCGAATCCATCCATCCATGGCCGACACTGCCAGGTGGGCTATCTCCCGTCGCTTCCAGCCATTGCCGTCCCCTCTCTCTCCATCAGGCATCAGCCAGCCACTCCGCTCGCTGCCTCGCTCCACCGACCACCGTGCGCGCGCGGCTTCCACTCGCGCCGGCCTGCCTGCCTGCGGCCGCAGGCGGCTTCCGTTGCCGCCAGGGCACCGCCCGTGACACCCTGATCTCCCCTCACCTACTCCTGGATTCGATCCCATCCAGCCCGTCCCGTCCCTCTCCCACCCTTTTCAGATCTGCCTGCGAGCCCCCGCCACGCACCCCCATGCCCATGCCCATGACCCCCCGACGCGAGGCCACTACTGCTAATGGCTCCCTGCCGTGACCGAGCCCATGGAGGACCTCGCCCCGGGGGCCCTCGCGCTCTTCGCCGCCGTCGCTGACTTCATAGACGACTCCGCTCCTGCTGCCGCCGGGGCCGGGATGCCACCGCCGGAGCCCGAGTCCGCGCCCGGGAGTCCCTGCTCCGACTGCAGCAGCGTCGCCACCGCCGACTTCGAGGGCTTCGCCGACCTCGCCTCCACGCTCGTGCTCGACGACCTCGTCTCCCCCGCATCCGCCTCCGCCTCCGCCAGCTCGCTCCCCGCCTCCGGGCCCAGGGCCGCCAGGAGCGTCTTCGCGCTCGACTGCGTGCCGCGCTGGGGACTCCACTCCGTGTGCGGCCGACGGCCCGAGATGGAGGACGCCGCCCGCGTGCTCCCAACCTTCTTCCACGTCCCGCTCTGGATGCTCGCCGGCGACGCGCCCGTCGACGGCCTCGACCGGGCATCCTTCCGCCTCCCCGCGCACTTCTTCGCCGTCTACGACGGCCACGGCGGCCTTCAGGTTGCGCGCGCGTATCCACACGATTCGATTCACCTCCACACGCATAAGCTCCATCATCAATGAACCCGCTGCTGCAGGTCGCCAACTACTGCCGGGACAGAATGCACGAGGTACTGGTCGAGGGGCTCACCAGGGCAGAGCAGGCCGTGTCCGACGCTGACTTGAGTGGCCTTGACCCTAGTACTCACGAGCACTGGGAGAAGGTCTTTGTGGACTGCTTCAGCCGTGTTGATGCAGAGGTGGGAGGAGACGCGGCGACCGGAGCCAAGCCTGTGGCTCCAGACACAGTGGGGTCAACAGCGGTGGTTGCGCTCGTCTGCTCATCGCATGTCATCGTTGCCAACTGCGGCGACTCGAGGGCGGTGCTCTGCCGGGGAAAGCAGCCCCTGCCGCTGTCCGTGGACCATAAAGTAAGTCGTCATCTCTTCTCGGGTCAACTATTATACTTGTTTCGCTCAGTCTGTGGATTCTGTCTGGGTGCTAGCTTCATGCATTGCTCGTTCACTGTTCTGGTTATTCCAGCCAAACAGGGAAGATGAGTATGCGAGGATCGAGGCCCAGGGGGGCAAGGTCATCAACTGGAATGGCTACCGAGTTCTCGGTGTTCTTGCCATGTCCCGGTCAATTGGTACGCATCCCTGTCCTCTTCATGTCATGAGAGCAAACGTTGGTTCTTCAAGTCCTGAAAAACTACAGACTAGTTAATCAGACTACTTACGATATGTAGCTGTCACCACTTGGAATGTTATTTACTGGCACATTCTGTTCTTTCACAAGTTATTGGTTATTTCATTTGTTCCAGTTTCGCTTTAGGGATGTATGCTCTGATTTTGGTTTAGGGTTTAGGGAAAACCTAATGAGTTCCAACTTTAATTACGCCACTGGATAAAATGGTATGGACTTCAAACAGTTGTGTGGTGCCTCTGTGTGCATGTGTGGTTGGTTGCTGCAGAACAGCTGTAATGCTTCCATGGGAGTCTATAATCATGGACTCCGCAGTCACATTAGATGTTCAGGCCCAATGAGGCAATGACCTGTGTTTTGCTGAACCTTTAGAGCCTCGTGTACCTTTTGGTTTTCGAGAATTTGTCCGTCGACACGTTTTTCATTCTAGAGCCTCGTGTACTGTTTTGGTGCCTTTGTATCAGTGTTCCAGTCTTACCTCACTTAAGCCTGACTACAACCAGATAGACTTGTGGATGAAAAAGTGGCCAGGAACCAACTGACTGTTTATTTGTCCCATCATCAGATAGAGTGATAGACAAATGATGACGTGATTTTGATTGATTGCCAAAAGCAGGAGATGACATATTATTGTTGATCCACATGTAGGGGACAGGTACCTGAAGCCATATATAATCCCAGTCCCTGAGGTCACAATTGTCGCCCGTGCAAAGGATGATGAGTGCCTAATTCTTGCAAGCGATGGCCTGTGGGATGTAATGTCAAACGAGGAGGTATGTGATGCTGCTCGCAAGCGCATACTGCTGTGGCACAAGAAGAACGGCGACGTCTCAGCGTCAGCCCAAAGAAGCGGTGATTCGGCAGATGAAGCAGCTCAAGCAGCTGCTGAATATTTGTCGAAGCTGGCCCTCCAGAAGGGGAGCAAGGACAACATTACCGTCATTGTAGTCGACCTCAAGTCACATAGAAAGTTCAAGAGCAGAACATGACCACGGATTCGGTAAGACTTGGACAGTAACAATAGACGCTAGAAAGGTTGAGAAAATGCTCCTGTTTAGCCTTTTTTTTCTTTTTCTTTCCCACAACCATTTAGGCTGCCACGTTTGATCAGGGTACAGATTCATACACAGATGTAATCTGGTTGGAGACTGGGCTGGCTAGGTAAGGTGGTCGATTCTAGGGTCCAAATCTTAGAAATAACATACATATGTAGATTCCAAGTAGTTCACTGATTGGGTTTGGGGCATTGTTTCTGTTATTAACAGGTAAAGGTACAATAGAAACTGCCACCCCTGAACTACCTAATTGAGCACTGTATCTGTGCTACTGGTGTTTTGATGTATGTATAATTATGTGAGCACTGGACCGACGAACCACAACAAGAACACGGAGGCGACTCAGGAGGACAGTGAAGAGCAGGACGGAAAGACACAGCGCCGGGCGCGGGAACGTCGACGCAATACGAAGTATACTGGACACGGAGTGCTAGCAGGAAGGAGAATCAGAAAGCAGGATAGGAGGAAACAGCAGAATATTAGGTATGCCTTCTCTTCGTTACCCTGCCTAGCCCTTGCGAGAAATTTGCCATTATGGATGTCCTCAGATGCGGCTTCGACGATTTGGAGGCGTAGGCGAGAGATTCTCTATTATGGAAAACTAGAAGACAACCCACACTTTAAAATGGACATGACCACGCTATTACTAGTAGTGAACGACGATTAGGGCCGTTGAGACAGCCGTCGTCCCAGCGCCGTGAGTGCTCGCTGCTTTCCCGTCTTGTCCTTTCTCTCTCTTCTCTCCTTCTCCTCGCTTCAGAAACGCACCAGAGAGCTCTCGGACGCTGGTGAGCGTCCGGTGGCGGTGGTCCTTGAGGTTGACCAGCTTGGCCAGCCCGAAGTCGGAGACCTTGGCGTTGAAGTGCTCGTCCAGGAGGATGTTCTCGGGCTTGATGTCGCAGTGCACGATGCAGTCGCGGCACTCCTCGTGCAGGTACGTGATGCCGCGCGCCGTGCCCACGGCCACGACGAACCGCGTCGGCCACGGCATCTTCCCGCCCGGCGGCGCGTCGCCGAACAGGAACGCGTCCAGCGATCCGTTCTTCATGAACTCGTACACCAGCAGCCGGTGCTGGCCCTCGGAGCAGAAGCCGATGAGGCGGACCAGGTTGAGGTAGTGGGTGCTGCTGATGGTGGCCACCTCCATCCGGAACTGCTTCTCCCCCTGCTCGATCCCTTCCAGCTGGTTCACCGCCACCACCGTCCGGTTCGCCAGCACGCCGCGGTACACGGCGCTGAACCCGCCAGCGCCCAGCTTCTCCTTGAACCCCTTGGCGGAGCGCTGCAGCTCGCGGTACGAGAACTGCACGGGCGCGCCCGACGCGTACTCCAGCAGCGCGTACTGCGCCGACGCCGGGCCGTACTTGGGGCTGTGCCGGCACAGGAACCACCAGAGCGCCCACTCGCAGAGCACCAGCGCGGACACCACACCCAGGACCACGACCGCCACGACCCAGGCGCGGAAGCCGGAGCCGCCGGCCGAGGGCGCCGCCGCGCTGGCCGGGGCCGGGTTGGGCAGCGGCGGGGAGCAGACCTTGACGAAAGACGTGCTGGGCAGCGCGGCCGACTGGTAGCCGCTGACGAAGCTGGACACCTTGAGGAAGCAGAGGCCCGAGCCGTCGGAGAGCGCGGTGGACGCGACGCAGGAGCCGCCGGAGAGGCAGTTGAGGCGGCAGGCGGTGATGCCGACGAAGAACTGCTCCGTGGTGATCTCCGGCGGACGAGGAAGACGACTGCTGCATTCCAGAGAAAAGAACGACGACTGCTAGGAGAGGTAACGGACGTAGACGACGACTGCTAGGAGAGGTAACGGACGTAGACGACGTGAGTATCCATAATTTTAATCAAAGAGGTTACTAAGTAATTGAGTGTTCTTGTTCGTTTTAGCGAGTAGCCTATTCCCTGCTTTTCCATATCAGCTAATCCCTCGTCTACGCCTCTAAAACGTCGAAGCCGCACGTGAAGATCTCCATAATAGCAAATTTCTCGGCCCTTGCGGCGGCGGCTTAATACTGTTCCGTCCCCAGCACACACTGGCTCGACCCAGCGTACAGCAGTTTGTGGCCGAAAGCCTATGAGCTATTACACGGCCCATATTGGCCCAGTATACTTCGTATTGCGTCGACGTTTCCGCGCCCGGCTCTGTGTCTTTCCATCCTGCTCATCGGCTCATCGCTGTCCTCCTGAGTCGCCTCCGTGTTCTTGTTGTGGTTCGTCGGTCCAGTGCTCACATTCCCCTTCCCTTGAAGACCAGCTTGTCCCCAAGCTGGAGCAGCTAGAAATCTGGCACGCAGAGCGTCCGCGTCTTCCTAGGTGGAAAGTTCAGGATCCATCCCAGACCAGCAAACCTTGAGCTGAGTAATGTGTTCACCACCGCGATCAATCATGCGACTCTGGAGCACTTTGGTAGGAACATGTACTGCATGAACATCAGTAGGTAAATTGGGCACCAAAATTTGATGACGACCCAATGCTAATTTGAGTTGGGACACATGAAAAACCGGATGGACCGTGCTGGAATCTGGAAGCTTAAGACGGTAGGCCACGTGACCAATCCGTTCCAATATCTTGTAAGGCCCAAAGAACCGGAATGATAGTTTGTGATTGGAACGCACGGCCACAGAGGACTGTATATAAGGTTGTAGCTTGAGATAGACGGAATCACCCACCGCAAAAATACGTTCTGAGCACTTCTTATCCGCCTGGCGTTTCATTCGATCGTAGGCTCTCTGTAAATGCAGTTGGATTACCTTAGTCATGACCTCCCTGTCGTGGAGCCATTCATTCAGTTCAGCGACCGGAGTAAGGGCATCTGATGACAAGCCAAAATGTTTTGGTTTGTAGCCATAGAGAACTTCAAATGGAGACCGACCATGCGCTGAGTGAACACTGGTATTATACCAGAATTCTGCAACAGATATCCATTGGGACCACTTCAAAGGACAAGTATGGACAAAACAGTGAAGAAATGTCTCCAAACATTGATTGAGACGTTCTGTTTGACCGTCCAATTGGGGGTGGTAGGCAGAGGACATGCACAACTTCGTATCTGTCAGCTGGAACAGATTCTGCCAGAAAGCACTAGTAAAAATACGATCACGATCTGATATGATGTTAGTTGGCAGACCGTGGAGCTTGTAAATGTTGTCCAAGAAAATGCGAGCGACTCGAGCAGCAGTGAAGGGATGTGACAAGAGCAGGAAATGGCCATATTTAGGGGGTGTTTGGTTGCTCCGGCTAAAGTTTAGCCCGGGTCACATCAAGCGTTTGACTTTTAAATAGGAGTATGAAATATAGACCCAACCAACTAGACTAGATTCGTCTCGTATTTTAATCTTCGGCTGACAAATTAGTTTTATAATCCGACTACATTTAATACCCGGAACGGAGGTTCAAACATTCGATGGGAGAGGGGCTAAATTTTAGCGGGGTGTAACCAAAATACAATTAGCGTGAGCTGATCGCGGCAAACCTTCAATGAAGTCAAGAGACATTGTGTGCCAAGCTTGAGGTCGAACAGGTAATGGTTGGAGAAGACCCGGATACTTCACACGTTCAGGTTTCGCTTGCTGACACGCGGCACAAGAACGTACATATTCAGAGTTATTTGAGTTTGTAACAATCTCGTCGCGCGGCTTCGCTACTATATTACTCCGCAGCTGCGCATCGCCAATTTGGTATTATGCAGCACACATCCACACCATATTGGGACTGTTATTCTTCTGAGCTCTGTTACCGTTCATGAGCTATGGTAAAAGTCAAGTTTATCCCTCCCTTCCAGCTCTTCCAATCCACGGCGCCATTTCTCTGTCTACTCTCCTCTGGTCTCGATATTCATCAGCGCCGAGGAGGGAGAGCTCGGCCACGGAGCCGGCGAGGCGCTGGCGATGCTAGCGCTGGAGAGCGAGACGGGTTGCGCGGCAATACTCAAGCGAGCCGACGTGCTCCAGCTCGTGTCGGTGTTGCAGGACGGCGACGACGCCCGCCGACTGCACGCGGCGAGGGTGCTGCGGAGCCTATGCGCGTACTCGGGCCCGGAATACAGGGAGCGACTGCACGTGGTGACTAAGTTGTTGCCGGTGGTGCTGGGTATCACCATGACGAAGAGCGACAAGGTCCTGGAGGTGTGCATCGGCCTGACGACACAGATCTGCACGTTCATCGACGGCGACCGGTTCGCTGCCGAGCTGCACGGTGCCGGCGTGGAGGAGGGGGCGTATGTGCATCGGCTGGCGACAATCCTGGTCCTGGGGGAGAACGAGTACCCGAAGGTCAAGATCCCCCGGATGCGACGGTTCGTGGTGCAGCAGGTCATCTGGTTGATGGCATGCTCGGGTGGTGGCAGATACATGGAGCTGCTGAGGGGAGTTGGGATGGAGAGCCTGCTCGAGTCCATCGCAGATACCACATCGGAGCTCGAGTGCTACCATGTCTTCTCGGGTAGCGTCGGTATTGGCAAGCACCGTGAGAGCTTCCCAGACATTGTGGACTCCGCGACTGATCAAAGGCGGTGGTGACAGAGCTCCAGCTGAAAAGTGAAAGGATTCATCAAATGTAATAAATATAGTCTTCTAAATTATATTAGAAATTCACGGTATTCCTGCTGCTCCTCGGCGCCGACCTCCGTCGCGTCGTCCGCACCACCGGCGACCTCCTCAAGGCATTCCTGCTCGGATCTGGTTGCTGCTGAACATTGGCGCTCTTCTCACTGGCGTCAAACATCCTAGCAGAGCCCAAGACGGCGACGGCGAGTCCGCAGAAGGACGGCGAGCGACTGTCGGTGCTGAACAGTGGCGCGGCGGTCGCTTTGTCCTTCATCATCTGCAAGGCCGGGTCGGCCATGGCCGCGCGGCTGGGGCTCCTCTTCTCGCCGTGCCAGGTCGCGGCCTCCTCCGCGCAGTGCGCGGTCATCGCGCGCCAGATGGTGGACACCTTAAGGCAGACGGCGGCGTGGGCAATACAGAGTGAACTCAAACGGCTAGGGGTAGATTAGTACGAAAGGGTACACAAACTTAATTAACCGTAACAAAACACACGATAACAGAGCGGGAGAGAATAACAGTCCCAATATAGCGCGGATGTGTGCTGCATAATACCAAATTGGCGATGCGCAGCTGCGGAGTAATATAGTGGCGAAGCCGCGCGACGAGAGTGTTACAAACTCAAATAACTCTACATATTCATGGATAACTGACTTCATCCCTGGCCAATAAAATAGTTGCAGGTATACCGGAATGGTCCCCAATCGTTGAATCATGCATGGCATGTAGAACACGTTGCTGAAGTTCAGAATTACAGGCCAACCAAACTCGTCCCTTGTACCGAATGACTCCTTGGTGTAGAGAAAATCGGTGTCACACCCGGTTTTGAAAGGTAAACTGAATGCGAACCATGTACGTGCTAGGAACAGAACTTATGTACACAGCGATTACATAATTGGACATCATCATACAATGCTCAAAATAAATAGCGGAAAGGTACTTTATTTACAATAAGATGTCCAAGACATCCACAGAGTCTAATACATAACCATAGTCATCAACATTAATATCAAAGTGCGGAAATACAAAACGTAGAAGATAAGCCTACACAGGCAGCTGACTGGAGGTTGCCACTAAAATAAACTAGAACTCATCGTAGTCCTGTAACTCCTCAAAGTCCTCCATATTGCCAGCATCTCCTCCTGAGCACTAAGTACAGTGGGGACAACCTGGGGTGGGGTGATTTGTAAAGCAAGGCTGAGTACACATCAACGTACTCAGCAAATGTCCCGTTTGGCTAAAAGTGGACTAGCTGTATGTGCAGTTAAGGTTAAGCAGTTGTTTTTAGTTGGTCAAGTTTTATTACTACAAGTATAGCCAAATTTTAGTAATAAACCCAGTTATTACCCAGAGGCACTCCCTCCAAGAGAAAATACTAGAGTTGAAAATTTATAACCATCACTGCTAACCATCATCATAAAAGTAACCAGAGCTCTTCTAATCGAAGAGGATCCCAAGGCTGCTCATAACCGTGAGCACGGCTGATATACCAGTTTCTAACACTCTACAGAGGTCGCACACTTTACCCACAAGTCGTGATTTCCTTTCTGCCCGGGGTTCTAGCCTTCCCATTGATCACTACCAAGGTGACCTAGCAGGGTCTCACTACGTAGCATTTACAAAGATTTCCCAGAGGTCATAGTCGCCCGTTAGGTTTCTCCAGTTTGATAAGCACAGTACATCTCCCCAAAAGAATGGTGACTAACAAAACCAAATCAAGAACCTCTACAACCAGCCTCGGTAGAGCAAGTACTATGCCTGGACCCCATTGACGGCCCTACGGTGAAGCCAACTACTCCTCTGGTTCCTCTAATTATTCAGCTAAGGGCGTCCCATTCCACCCTCATGGTTGCATTGTTATCCCAGGTTATCACTCTCCAAATAGGTCTTTATGGAGAGGTACTCAGGAAACAACCTAAGTCCCCTAAAGTAATCACAAGAACCTCATCGGGATAACATCATCGTATTATAAATCATCACATAATGTTCATTGATTAAGTTAAAGCAATAGCATAAGCTAACCATGATTAACCCAAAAAGGTAAACAAGGGTAAGGTAACTACAGACTAGTCAATCCTTAAGTTCCAATAATGTAATGCGGGACAATGAATTATAAAGTAAAATAGGACATGATAGGTCCGAGGACACTTGCCTTCACCAGGTTGTTGCTCAGAGGGATCTTCGGCAACACACTCAGGAACTACGGGCTGCTCGTTGTCTAAATAAAGCGATCATACATTCAATACATTTGGAAGGTACAAATGAACAGCTCATCAAGCATGTACAAGCATTAGAACACATCTCAAGAGGTATAGTATTAAATACAGGAGAATGAGATCAAATTATAAAATGAACTAATCTTAATTAGGAATTGATTACTCTCTAAGTGTTTGGAACACATCTAAAAAGGTATAGTAGTAATTAACCAAAGAAAAAGATTAAATTATAAAATGAACTAATCTCATTTAGGAATTTATTATTCTTTAAGTGTTGTCCATAATTACATAACCTAATTCTATTCATTTCATTGAGACCTACAAGTTAAACCAGAGATAAATTCATGTAATACATATTATTAATCTCACAAGATTAAATATACTTCAACTTCTAGGGCTTTCCTTTTATCTATTTCATTAAATGAGTAAATCAACATATACATTAATCTTATATTCTAGGTGTAAAATTAAAGTGTACAGATTATAGATGAACATAATTTATTTGGGCAGAGAATAATTTCATGAACATTTTGCAATTTGAACCACTAAATCTAGAGTTCATATGAAAAAGATATGAAATAAACAAGTTTTGAAGTTTAAAATATGAAATTAGGGCTAATTCTGTGATTAAATAAAAGCACAGATGGCTATTTAAAAGAAACCAGGGGTCTGCGCGCTAAAACTTAGGATTGCGGGTTGATTTCCTCAAACTCGAGGGTCTCTTAAGTAAAACATACACGCGAAGGGGTACGGGGTGATCTCAGCCATCAGATCAGAGATCAACGGACGTGATTAGATCCTGAGGACGCGCGTGCGGGCGCGCGCGAGCGGACGCGACTGACAGGCGGGGACGGGGTGTCAGCGAACTAGGGCGGGCTGACCAGCCGGGCCCAGCGGCAGGGGCGCGGGTGAGGGGGAGAGAGAATAGCGATCGGATCTGGATCGGAGTGCTGAGATTAGATCCACACTGATTAAACCTAAATAGTTAGATCTCAGACGGACATCTGGGATCCAACGACCGGGGGCCGGACATGAGCGCGGTGGCGCCGCTAGGTCTCGTGGCAAGGGCTCGCCAGAGACGAGGGGGCATCCACGACGGCTCTAGTGGCTTAGGGAAAGGGTCTGGCTTGCTCATGGCGACACGACGAACACAACCATGGGCGCAGAACCGGCACGAGGGCACCAGAGACGCAGACCACGACAGAAAAGGTCCCGCGGCGGCGCAACTAACTCTGGTGAGCAATTGCGCAGGCTCTGGGGCGATGCTTGGTGAAATAAAGGCATGGGAAGGTTGCTCACCTCGATTGCGAACTCTGGGACGCTTGGAGAACGGCGGGGGTGCGATGGAGCTTCGGGTCGACGGCGGCGGGGCTCCGGCTGCGCAAGAAAGGCTCCGATGAGCGTGGACTGGGCAAACCAGAGGGTGTCCCGAGTAGCTGACGGCAAGGCGGAACTCACCGAGGCAACAGACAGGGCGTGGGCTTGACAACGGTCGTAGAACGGATAGCAGTCAACGATGGGCAATGGTGGAGCTCTCTGGTCGCGCGCGCAGAGCAAGAGAGAGGGCGAGAGGGTTTGGCTGAGGGTGCAAGTGAGTAGGGGAAGGTGGGCGAGCGGGGCGCGGGGCTCAAAAGGGGCGAGGACGTGCGGAGGTGGCCAAAGATCGCGTGGACGTGGGTGCATCCACGGCGGGGGATCGTGGGCGGGAGGTTGGGGACGAGCTGATAGGTGGGGTCGGTGGGACAGAGAGAGAAGCGGGCGCGCGTGCGAGAGGAATGGCGCCAACAAACCTGGCCCACAGGGTAGCAAGAGAGAGAGAGAGAGGGCGCACGGGTTGGCGCCGACAGGCGGGACCCGCCTGTCAGGCACCGAGGGCTCGCGAGCGCGCGCAGGGCTGGGCTTAATGGGCCAACTTGGGCTGAATTGGCTTTTCTATTTTCTAGGGAATTTCTAATTGCTTTTCTATTTATTTTCTCTAGGATTTTCAATTCAAATTTAAATCAAGTTTCAAATTCAAACCAAATCAAACATGTGCAACAATTCAAAGAGTATTTGGAACTCAACATGATGCAACATTTCATGACTCATCTGTTTTGTCAAAATAAAATAAATAATCACTCACTAATTAAGCTAACCCTAACCAAAAGAAAAGAGAGAGAGAGAGAGAGAAACTAGAGAGAGAAGAGTAACACCTGAATTTGGTTGATAAATGGAAAGAAATTTTATACCCCCAAATTCAGGGTGTTACAGACCTACCCCCTTGAAAGAATCTCGCCCTCAAGATTCAGGGCTGGCTAGCAAAGAGTTCAAGGTACTTGGCTCTCAGATCGTCTTCTCTTTCCCAGGTTGCTTCTTCCTCTGAGTGATGGCCCCATTTAACTTTGCACACCCGAATAGTGTTCCTCCGAGTGACCCGATCTGCTGTCTCTAGAATTTGAGTTGGCTTCTCAATGTGTGTCAGATCTTCTTGAACTTCAAGGTCTTCCATTGGCAACTACTCTTCTGGTACTCGCAAGCATTTCTTCAGCTGAGACACATGGAACACATCGTGCACAGCGGACATATTTTCTGGTAAGCTGAGTTCATATGCCACTTCTCCATGTCTTGCTTGAATCTGATACGACCTGATATATCGAGGTGCTAGCTTGCCTTTGACTCCAAACCTTTTGATTCCTCTGATGGGTGACACTTTCAAGTAGACATAGTCTCCCACTTCAAAACTGAGTTCCCTTCTTCTAGTGTCAGCATAGCTTTGCTGCCTGGACTGTGCTGCCTTCAGATTTTCCCGAACCATTCTAATATTCTCTTCAGCGTCAAGAAAAATATCTGGACCAAACACCTGCCTTTTGCCGGGTTGGTCCCAATGCAATGGAGTTCTGCAATTCCTCCCATAGAGTGCTTGGAATGGTGACATCTTCAGGCTGGCCTGATAGCTGTTGTTGTACGAGAATTCTGCATACGGTAGCCTCTTGTCCCAACCTAACTTGTCTTGCAAAGCACAAGCTCTCAATGTAGGATTACGGGGAGGCTACGCTAGCGCAAAACAAAATTTTCATCCCCATAATACCAAGAACTACTGCGGTTATAGGTCATGGAATTACCACTAGACGCGCAGAGCAGCGGAAGACGTCTCGATGTAGACGAACGCGTCGAGCAGTGCCGTGCAGTCGCCGGCGTCCTTCACGTCCTCGCACGGTTCGTCCAAGAGCTCCAGATGCAGCACCTCCGAGGTATCCACACGTACAGGGAGGAAGCGCCGTGTACCGAACTGCTAGGTTCGCGACGGCGGCTTGGCGAGGGCGAGAGGTGAGCGGCGGCTGCTGATTTGCAGGTGGCGAATTAGGTTATCTCTTAACCGCGCCCCCGCCCCTCATTATATAGGCGTTATGGTGGGCTCTGACGCCGAGGCCCATCATTAACCCTAAAGCCCAGTCTAATTTCGGATCTAATCCGAATTAGGCTTCCTTCCCCTTAAGTGTGTGACCCTATAGGTTCACGTACAAATAGACATAGCCCGAGTACTCTTACTTGGCCCAATAATTGACAGCGGCCTCTAGCAAGACATGTCAACTCCTATGTGTACGTAAAGATCATATCAGACGAACCATTGCGACATTAAGTACATGCTGTTCCCTTTGTCTCACGATATTTGGTCTGGCTCTAAGCTGACCTCTCTTTCTCGATACTGTGAATTGGAATCCTTTCAATGGTTAACTCTTAACCCTAGCACGGCCATGCATTTCTTGATCCAATCACTCGAGGGGCCCAGAGATATCTCTCTCACAAAGAGAGGGACAAATTCCATCTTGACTGACCATGCCTCATAGCATGCTTCCTGACAAACCCAAAACTACCTTTATAACTACCCAGTTACGGGATAACGTTTGATAGTCCCTAAGTAAGTCAATTCACATCTTGAGAACATGCGACAATCTCAGGTCTAAGGATACAGTATTCATGTTGCAAGAAGAGAACTATATTACAATATCTCACGTTGGGTCGGTCCAGCCTCATGTCATACATGTGCCCACATTATTAATTTAACATCTCCATGTTCATGACTTGTGAAATGTAGTCATCAACTAATACATGTGCTAGTCATCGACTCTGACTAGGGACATCATTTAGAATAACCATATAAGTAAAGAATCTCACAAACAATTCACATAATTGCTAATCAATACAAGGTGCCTTCCATGGATATTCAATTAAGGAATATATATATCATGGATACAAAGAAATATGCTCATCTCTATGATTATCTCTAGGGCATATTTCTAACAGTCTCCCACTTGCACTAGAGTTAATCTAGAAGATATCTAATACCCATAGATCTCACGTGTGCCCCATGCTTAGGTTGTGGAAGAGGTTTTGTCAAAGGATCAGCAACATTCAAATCCGTATGTATTTTGCATATCTTTATCTCACCCCGCCTAATGAATTCCCGTATGAGGTGAAACTTCCGCAGTACGTGTTTGTTTTTCTGGTGGTTCCTTGGCTCCTTAGCTTGCGCAATAGCCCCATTGTTGTCACAGTAGAGGTTCAATGGGCTAGATGCATTAGGAAACACACCAAGCTCGATGAGGAACTTTCTTATCCAAACACCTTCCTTCGCAGATTCAGAAGCTGCAATGTACTCGGCTTCTGTTGTAGAATCAGTCACAGTCTCCTGTTTGGAACTCTTCCAACTAATAGCACCACCATTTATTGTGAACACAAAACCTGATTGCGATTTTAACTCGTCTGGGTCAGTTTGGAAGCTAGCATCGGTGTAACCAGTTACAACGAGCTCCTCCTTACCCCCATATACCAGGAACATATCTTTAGTCCTTCTTAAGTACTTAAGAATGCCTTTTACCGCTGTCCAGTGATCCTCACCTGGATCAGCCTGGTATCTACTCGTAGCACTTATAGCGTATGAAACATCTGGGCGTGTACTTATCATGGCATACATGATTGAACCAATTGCTGAGGCGTATGGTACCTTACTCATGCGCTCCCGCTCATTAGCCGTTGCAGGACATTGCATCTGGCTAAGGTGTTTACCATGTGACATAGGTATGAACCCTTTCTTGGACTGTTCCATGTTGAACCGTTTCAAAACCTTGTCAATGTACGTATCTTGACTTAATCCTATAAGCCTCTTTGACCTATCTCTATAGATCCTTATGCCCAAAATATATGCTGCTTCCCCTAAGTCCTTCATAGAAAAACTCTTTTTCAGTGAAGCCTTGACGGACTCCAGCATAGGAATGTCATTCCCAATCAATAATATGTCATCCACATACAAGATTAGAAATACAACAGCGCTCCCACTTTCCTTCTTGTAAACACAAGCTTCTTCTTCATTCTGATGAAAACCAAGCATTGATCGGATCGACACTTCATCAAAACGAATGTTCCAACTCCGAGATGCTTGCTTCAACCCATAAATGGATTTCTGAAGTTTGCATATCTTTCTAGCATTGATCGGATCGACAAAACCCTCGGGCTGTATCATATACACGTCCTCATCTAGGTTTCCATTAAGGAAAGCTGTTTTGACATCCATCTGCCAAATCTCATAATCGAAATATGCGGCAATAGCTAGAATGATCCGAATAGATTTAAGCATCGCTACTGGTGAGAATGTCTCGTCATAGTCAACTCCTTGAACTTGTCGAAAACCCTTTGCAACAAGTCGAGCCTTATAGATGTGAACATTTCCATCCATGTCTTTCTTCTTCTTATAGATCCATTTGCATTCTATAGGTCTAACACCATCAGGCGGGTCAACCAAGTTCCAAACTTGATTTTCTCCCATGGAATCTATCTCGGATCTCATGGCGACATGCCATTTCTCGGAATCTGGGTCCATCATCGCTTTTGAATATGTTGCAGGTTCGTCGTTGTCTAACAACAACACTTTCCCATTGCCCAACAATAGCACTTCTCCTCGTGCCTCGCGAAGCCTTGCTGACCTTCGTGGTTGTGGTGGTGATTCTCTTGCCATAGACGTCTCAACTTGTTCTGCTACATTAGCATCACTTGTTGAATCTTGTCCCACTGGCTCATCCTGAACTTCTTCAAGATACACCTTTTGTTTACTTTTCTCTCTTTTGAGAAACTCTTTCTCTAAGAACACACCGTTCCGGGCGACAAACACTTTGCCCTCTGACCGGTGGTAAAAGTAATATCCTAAAGTTTCCTTTGGATATCCCACGAACATGCACTTGTCCGATTTTGGAGTGAGTTTATCCGACTGTAGTCGCTTGACGTAAACCTCACAACCCCAAATCTTCAGAAAAGACAAGCTGGGAGTCTTCCCAGTCCACATCTCATATGGTGTCTTAACTACGGACTTAGACGGTACCCTATTTAGTGTGAAAGCTGCTGTTTCTAGAGCGTATCCCCAAAACGACAAAGGTAGGTCCGACTGGCTCATCATTGATCGAACCATATCCAATAAAGTCCGATTACGTCGCTCAGACACGCCATTCCTCTGAGGCGTTCTAGGCGGCGTAAGCTGTGGAAGAATTCCACAACTCTTTAGATGATTGCTAAACTCATGACTCAAATATTCACCACCACGATCTGATCGCAGTGCTTTAATTTTCTTGCCACGCTGATTTTCTACTTCATTCTGAAACTCTTTGAACTTTTCTAAGGATTCAGACTTGTGTTTCATTAAGTAGACATACCCATATATACTAAAATCATCAGTGAAGGTTATGAAGTATTGGAATCCTCCCCTAGCTGTCGTACTCATTGGTCCGCACACATCAGTATGTATGAGTTCCAATAAATCTAACGTCCTCTCCGGTAAACCCGTGAAGGGCGCCTTGGTCATCTTACCAAGTAAGCAAGCTTCACATGTCTCGTATGATTCAAAATCAAACGAAGTTAAAAGCCCATCAGAATGAAGCTTCTTCATGCGATTCTCACTTATATGACCCAAACGACAGTGCCACATGTAGGTAGGACTTAAATCATTAGGCCGAGGCCTTTTAGCACTAATATTACAGATAGGTGCATCATCAAGATTTAAAATGAATAACCCATTCATAATGGATGCAAAAGCCACAAACATGCCATTCTTAGAGATCACACAACCATTGTTTTCACTCGCAAATGAATAACCATCCTTCATCAAACATGAAGGAGACATAATGTTTCGACTCATACTAGGAACTAGATAACAATTATTTAACTCCAAAATAAATCCTGATGGGAGGTGGAGTTGCATCGTCCCGACGGTCAACGCAGCAACTCTTGCATTATTGCCTACCCGGAAATCAACTTCTCCTCTTTTCACGCTTCTACTTCTTATCATTCCCTGCATCGAATTGCAAATATGGGCAACCGATCCGGTATCAAATACCCAAGAATTAATATAAGAATCAGCAAGAAAAATTTCTGTAATGTGAATAGCAAGTGTACCTGCTGCGGCTGTACCCTTACCGCCGCGATCCTTAATAGAGGCCAAGTACTGCTTGCAATTCCTTTTCCAGTGACCAAGTTCTTTGCAATAAAAGCACTCTGCATCTGCAGCTGGTCCAGCCTTGGGCTTTTGATTTGGCTTAGATACTGTATCCTTTGCCTTGCCCTTCTTCTTTTGAGATTTACCCTTCTTCTTAAAGTTGGGTTTGTTTTGGACCGCCATCACATGGCCGCTGCTGCCAGCGCTTTTCTTTATGTCCCCCTCTGCTGTTTTCAGCATGCCACATAGTTCATTGAGGCCCCTCTCCGCCCCATGCATATGGTAGTTCGTGATGAAATTTCCATAGCTGGGCGGAAGAGATGCCAAAATGAAGTCATTGGCCAACTCTTGCCTTATTGGGAAGCCTAGCTTCTCCAACCTCTAACTGTAACCAACCATTTTGATTACGTGTGGCCCAACTGCTGCGCCTTCTGCTAGCTTGCATTCCAGAAAGGCTTTGGACACATTGAACCTTTCTGTCCTAGCCTGAGTCTGGAACATATCCTTGAGCGCCACGATCATATCGTGCACCTCATGGTTTGTCTCAAACTGCATCTGCAGCTCAGGCTCCATGCAAGCAAGCATTAGGCAACTCACTTCAAGATTAGTATCCATTGCTTTCTTGTAAGCGGTTTTAGCTGCAGCAGTTGCATTTTCACAAGGATCCTCTGGTAGTGGGGTGTCTAGAACGTCTTCCTTTTTTTCAGCCCTGAGAACAATTCTCAGGTTACGGATCCAATCCGTATAGTTTGTTCCATTTAACTTATCCTTTTCAAGAATT
The DNA here is from genome assembly GCA_029449295.1 of Zea luxurians. Taxonomy (NCBI): domain Eukaryota; kingdom Viridiplantae; phylum Streptophyta; class Magnoliopsida; order Poales; family Poaceae; genus Zea; species Zea luxurians. The sequence continues at coordinate 39,488,237 of JAOPSE010000027.1, read as the reverse complement.
GATCGCAAAGTAAATGTTGGTGTGCTAGGTGCCATTTATCTACAACAAAATAATGCAAAATACTAAGACAAAAATATCCATGACAGAGTAAATCATATTAAACATTTAATAGTCTACTCCCACTAAAATCAATATCCCTCGATTGATACTTAGTGATTCAGAACCCACAACTAACAAGTCTACTAGTGAGCTTTAGCATCACCGCTAGAAGACAAGGTAGATCGGTAAGCAACTCCTTGCTAATCATATCATATATATGACTCCTGTTGTTGGGTGACATCTCTATGTCTCGGCTCCCAACCTTATGCCTCAAAGTCCTTAACCATTAAGCTGACTTTGTTTAAGTTAACCAACCCTTTCTGCAGTTCGTATCCGATACAAACCTATCTAGTCAAGGAAAACTGGTGGCACCCTAATTTCATAGACCCACCACCAATTGTACAAGACTTATGATAGTGCAAGGTTTGGAGAGGCATTAAAGCTTAAACATTTATGAGGGATCGTCCTACTTATAACATCGCACGCAAGGACATATATGCAATATGAACAAGTAGAACAATAAGAATGGCATTCACACAACAGTTGTGATTCGGTATGGCTTGCTGTCACATGGTGATCCCCATCTCCAATAATCTGTCCATCACGATGATCTCCATCTCCATGATATAGGTATGCCATCCTCCAGGTGATGAGTCCTTCAAGACCTATCTAACGTATGCTGGTAAACAAATTACATATACGCTTTGGATCATCACATGTTGACACGCAGGTCATTACATTAAATTTGGACAATACATGTGGCTCCAGCCGTATTGCCCTGGTCACGACACGCAGGTCATGAATAATTTATTAACATGCATCATATACACAATAGCCATACCGATCACAAGATGTCCTGCAAAAACAGGTTAGACAAACACGTTTCTATACGTTCGCCACTTCAGCAGATAGCCACGGCATCGTATGTATGGAAATTCAACTGGAAATCTCATGCGGTTGATCAAATCAACCCAAATCCGAGACTTTCGACCCGAAGAAGATTACACTCATGACGTTGATCTGTTACGTCAATCTGCTGGTTGTGTACGCAGTTAGCCCCGATGGTGATTCCAGCCGGTAGGGGCAAGTTGCGCATACAACAGAGAAGGACGAACTGATCTCTCCAGTCATATCCGATGTAATCTACTTCAACCCTTTATTACCAATTGATCTAATCAAACCGTGCATCAAGTAGATCCATCTCATGAACCTAGATCCAGACCTAAAACTACGCAGAATCTGCTCTGATACCACTGTAGGATTACGGGGAGGCTACGCTAGCGCAAAACAAAATTTTCATCCCCATAATACCAAGAACTACTGCGGTTATAGGTCATGGAATTACCACTAGACGCGCAGAGCAGCAGAAGACGTCTCGATGTAGACGAACGCGTCGAGCAGTGCCGTGCAGTCGCCAGCGTCCTTCACGTCCTCGCACGGTTCGTCCAAGTGCTCCAGATGCAGCACCTCCGAGGTATCCACACGTACAGGGAGGAAGCGCCGCGTACCGAACTGCTAGGTTCGCGACGGCGGCTTGGCGAGGGCGAGAGGCGAGCGGCGGCTGCTGATTTGCAGGTGGCGAATTAGGTTATCTCTTAACCGCGCCCCCGCCCCTCATTATATAGGCGTTATGGTGGGCTTCTGACGCCGAGGCCCATCATTAACCCTAAAGCCCAGTCTAATTTCGGATCTAATCCGAATTAGGCTTCCTTCCCCTTAAGTGTGTGACCCTATAGGTTCACGTACAAATAGACATAGCCCGAGTACTCTTACTTGGCCCAATAATTGACAGCGGCCTCTAGAAAGACATGTCAACTCCTATGTGTACGTAAAGATCATATCAGACGAACCATTGCGACATTAAGTACATGCTGTTCCCTTTGTCTCACGATATTTGGTCTGGCTCTAAGCTGACCTCTCTTTCTCGATACTATGAATTGGAATCCTTTCAATGGTTAACTCTTAACCCTAGCACGGCCATGCATTTCTTGATCCAATCACTCGAGGGGCCCAGAGATATCTCTCTCACAAAGAGAGGGACAAATTCCATCTTGACTGACCATGCCTCATAGCATGCTTCCTGACAAACCCAAAACTACCTTTATAACTACCCAGTTACGGGATAGCGTTTGATAGTCCCTAAGTAAGTCAATTCACATCTTGAGAACATGCGACAATCTCAGGTCTAAGGATACAGTATTCATGTTGCAAGAAGAGAACTATATTACAATATCTCACGTTGGGTCGGTCCAGCCTCATGTCATACATGTGCCCACATTATTAATTTAACATCTCCATGTTCATGACTTGTGAAATGTAGTCATCAACTAATACATGTGCTAGTCATCGACTCTGACTAGGGACATCATTTAGAATAACCATATAAGTAAAGAATCTCACAAACAATTCACATAATTGCTAATCAATACAAGGTGCCTTCCATGGATATTCAATTAAGCAATATATATATCATGGATACAAAGAAATATGCTCATCTCTATGATTATCTCTAGGGCATATTTCTAACACTCAACATGTCTTCAGGAATCTGGTTGGTTCTCTCAGTCTGACCGTCTGTGTGCGGGTGATAAGCCGAACTGAACTTCAAGTGTGTGCCCAGAGCTTCATGTAGCTGCTGCCAAAAATGAGAAGTAAACTGGGTGCCTCTGTTCGATATGATCTTCTTTGGAATGCCATGCAAGCACACAATCCAAGACATGTATAATTCTACCAACACTGCACTGTTATAGGTGGTCTTGATTGGTATGAAATGGGCCACCTTTGTTAAACGGTCCACTACTACCTAGATGGAGTCATAACCAGTTCGAGTGCGGGGCAGGCCGACTATAAAGTCTATCCCAATCTCATCCCATTTCCACTGAGGAATCTGCAATGGCTGCAACAAACCTGCGGGCCTCTGATGTTCTTCTTTGATCCTCTGACAACTGTCGCATCTGGCCACATACTCCGCTATCTCTCTTTTCATACCGTACCACCAGAATCTCTTCTTTAGGTCTTGGTACATTTTCTCGCTACCCGGGTGTATAGAACATGTTGTCTCATGAGCTTCCTTGAGAATCAGTTCTCGGATCGATGTGATGTCGGGAACGCACAACCTATCCTTGAACCATATCCCTCCTTCTGCGTCTTCTCAGAAATCTAGACCTTTCCCATCTATGATCAGCTGCCGGATCTCATTGATCTTCTCGTCATCCTTTTGGCCTTTCCTGATATCTTGCTCTAGAGTGGGTTCTAGCTCAACTGTCACTCCTTGACTTTTGTTTAGAAATCCGAGACTCGGCCTGTTGAATTCCTTTGCTAGCTCGAACAGCATCGGGTGAGCGGCCAACATATTGACTTAACTCTTCCTACTCAAAGCATCTGCAACCACATTTGCTTTGCCTGGGTGATAATGTATTTCCAGCTTATAATCTTTGATCAACTCTAGCCATCTTCGTTGTCTCATGTTTAACTCTGACTAGGTGAATATGTACTTGAGGCTCTTGTGATCTGTGTAGATATCACATTTCTGCCCATAAAGATAATGTCTCCAGGTCTTTAGTGCATGAACCACCGCTGCTAGCTCCAGATCATGAGTGGGGTAATTCTTCTCATGAACTTTCAATTGTCGAGACGAGTATACCACTACTTTCCCTTTCTGCATTAACACACATCCCAGTTTGGTGTACGAAGCATCACAATATAGTGAGAATGGCTTGTGAACATCTGGCAGAACCAATACCGGTGCTGTTGTCAACTTCTGCTTCAACATTTCAAATGATTCTTGGCACATTGGGGTCCACTTGAACTCAACCTTCTTTGCTAGCAAGGCTGTCATTGGTCTGGCAATCTTGGAGAAACCCTCAATGAAACGCCGATAGTAACCGGCCATTCCAATGAAACTCTTGATTCCTCGGACATCTTTTGGTGCTTTCCAGTCCAAAATCGCTGCTACCTTCTTTGGATCCACAACTAGTCCATCTCGGTTTATAATATGACCCAAGAACAGAACTTCGCTAATCCAGAACTCGCACTTGCTAAGCTTGGCGTACAACTAGCAATCTCGTAGCCTCTGAAGTACTTTCCTCAAACGTTCCTCATGCTCTTGCTCATTCTGAGAATATGCAAGAATATCATTGATGAACACTACTACGAACTTGTCGAGGTAGTCCATGAACACGCTGTTCATTAGGTACATGAAGTAGGTTGGTGCATTCGTCAAACCGAATGACATAACCATGAACTCATATAATCCATACTTGGTGATGAATGTTGTCTTCGGTATATCTGAAGGTCGGATTCTAAGCTGATGGTAACTTGACCTTAGATCTATCTTTGAGAACACACTGGCTCCTCTCAACTGATCAAATAGGTCTTCGATTCGAGGCAGAGTGTATTTGTTCTTGAAAGTGACTTCATTCAAAGCTCTATAATCAATGCACATCCTCTTCGTACCATCCTTCTTCTCCACAAATAGCACTAGGGCTGCCCAAGGTGAGGTACTTGGTCTGATGTAGCCTTTCTCTAACAACTCATCAATATGCTTCTTGAGTTCCACCAACTCTGGTCTGGACACTCGATAGGCTCTCTTGGAAATAGGGGCGGTGCCTAGGATAAGCTCTATGGCAAATTCAACTTTCCTTTCAGGCGGCATACCTGGTAACTCTTCAAGGAATACATCGGGGAATTTTGACACAATCCTAATTGCCTCAATCGGATTGGACTCTTTATCATCTACTGATAAATGGTGACAGGCTCCTTCTTCTAGTTCAGGCAAGTACAACTTAGTTACTACTTCCTTTCCGGATGGGGACACCAACTTGACTGTTCTCTTGTCACAACTGACAGTGGCTTGGTTTTTGTGTAGCCAATTCATCCCTAGGATGACATCTAACCCTTGAGTTCCCATTACTACTAGGCTAGCGGGAAAGTCTATCCCCCTTATTTCAATCCTTAGATTCGGACATATCCTATCGGACTGAACTTTTCCCTCAACTGAATTAACTCTTAAAGGTGGGATCATTTGTTCTATGGGGATGTTATGTGCATCTACCAAAGATGTAGAAACAAAAGAATGTGTGGCACTAGTATCAAATAATACTTTTGCTGGGAAGGATTCGACTAGAAACATACCTATTGCCACGTCCTGAGCATCCGGGATTGCTTCGACCTCCAGGTGGTTCACCTTTCCACGGTTGTAGGCCTGACCATGGCCTCCTGGTGCTTGCTGTGGCCCTCATTGTCTTGCTGGAGCATTGGCTACTAGCGACTGCTGAGTTGCCTTCTTTGGATAGTTCTTCGCCCAGTGATTTTGTCCTCCACAGTAGAAGCATGCACGACCTCCTACTTGCACTGGAGCTGCTTGGCCATTCTGGTTGGTTGCTGGGGCAGGAAGGTGAGCTGCCTAGTTATTCTGATGTTGGTACTGATTTCCTCCTGGTTGGGTGCTCTGACGGTACTGCTGCTGCTACTGAGGAAACTGCCTCTAGTACTGGTGCTAATGTTGACGCTGGTGCTGGTGACCTTGCTTGAATTGCTGAGGTGAGTTGCCTGAGTAGCGGGGACGACTGCTACTCCCAGCCTGAGATCCACCGATCTTGCGTTTCTTGTCCTCCATCTAACGATGCTTCCTTTCAGTCATGATCGCTCTGTCTATCAAGTGCTGGAAGGTGGGGAAAGTGTGGTTCATCAACTGATAGTGGAGGGGATCAACCAATCCTCTCAGGAAACGATACTGCCTCTTGGTATCCATGTTGACATCTTCTGGGGCATAACGTCACAACTGCAGAAACTTGTCCCTGTACTCACTGACGGACAGGGGACCTTGCTTTAGGGCGAGAAACTCCTCCTTCCTCACTATCATCAGTCCCTTGGGCATATGGTAGCGACGGAAGTTGTCCCTGAACTCCTCCCAGGTGATGGCTTCATGGTTGGCATGAGTGGCAAGGTAAGACTCCCACCAAGACTGTCCTGCTCCCCTTAGCTGATGGGGACCATACAACACCTTCTCACGATCGTTGCACTGGGCAGTGTGCAACTCACGTTCCACGGTACGCAGCCAATCTTCAGCATCCATGGGATCAGCAGAATGGGCAAAGACAAGGGGATGACCCCTCATGAATTCTGCTCGCTGTCTCTGGGCACTTGCGACATCTGGACTTGCACCTAAGGTTGAGGTGGGGGTGGTTGCTGCTAGTGTCTGACCAATTGCTTGGACTGCCTGAGTCTGCATCAGGAAGATCTGCTCAATGGTCATCGGGGGTGGCGGTGGCAACTGCTGCTGAGCTGCATCTTCCTGGGGTGCCTGCTGCTCTGGCTGAGCACGCCTTTTACCTCTGCGCCTGTTCTCAGACATCTGTAGAAATCACACACATATCAGATCTGACTATGCAGTCTTTCAGCATAAGAAAAGGTGTATAAAAAATCTTCATAGCATTGAACAAATGATCATCTTCACTGACAGCTTCTCAGATAAAGAGGAAAGTGGAAATAAAGGGATTACCTAACTAAATAACTGACTTTATTAATAACTACACCAAGTTGCAGGGGATACCCACACCTTGATGACAATCATTACAAAGATCCAACTTCATTACATGTTCATCACGACAAGCATTCCAACATATGATAAAGAAACTAACTCTAACTAATACTGACCAGGCTAAGACATTGAATTAATCATTATTACAGACTTCAACTCCATCGATCTATGGATCCAAATCTATCTGGGTCCTGCAGTCTAGGGTACCATACTCGAAGCGACCACGGGGCGGTGAACGGTAAGGGTGCTGAATCCTGATAGGGGCAGGAGAACCACCATCTAGATAGTGGCGTGCCACGCACTCAGCACACAATTTTGCAACCTCTGCCCGAACCTTTCCCAACTCGTCAAGGGCATGGTCCAGCTCAGTGTTGAGCACGACGACCAAGTTGACCATGCTGTTTAGCCTGGGATTGCCCTCACCAACTGGCGAGACAATCACACCTCCAGCACTGTCGGTCGAACGACGAGGGTAGTACTTCAGGTCAAGGCCATCAGCTACCCCACTGAACAACGAGCAATACTGAGAAAGTACACGTCGTGCTGCATCTTGCATGGCTGCCTCGTCAGTATCCCTCTCAGTGATAGAATAGTGCTCTGAGAAGGCCTCTACATCCCGGAGATCATCGTCCGGACGGCGCACCAAGCAAGTAGCCTCCCACTGGTCTGGGTATAACCCGCGATGATGCTGGTAGACTACACAACGGTACTTGATGGATCAAGTGTGTCAATCGAAGGCCCGATGCAACAGGTTATCGAGAGCGTCGTGAAAGTGACACCCGCGAGCGGCGTCACTAGTGATAGGTCTAGCGATCCATCCCACCGGCTCTGGCTCCTCCAAGAACTCTATGCCGTGGCTCAAACTGCCACCGGCGTCGTCGTCCTCTCCGTCTCCGTCAGGGTCTCCTCCAGCAGCCGGGATGCCCTGTGGTGGTGCAGGGGGCATCTCTGGCTGAGGTGTAGGGGAAGGCTGCCTCCCAGACTCCACCTCCTGCTGAGGCGAGGGGGAAGAGTCCTACTGCTCCTGCTCCTGGCGTCGACGCTCCTGCTCCTCGTGCAGGCGACAATGCAGTCTCTCCAGGTGACTGGACTGACCTAGCACCGTGTGACGCAGTGGACGCTCTACCAGGCGAGAAGGCAAAAAGGGGATCACAGACTTACGTGCAGTGCATCTAATACGAGCCATCTACAAAAGACATCGTAAGCACAAGAGTGAGAGTAGAACTATAAGACCAGAAAGTAACCAGAAAGAAAAGTGAGACAAATATTTTTGAGATAAGTGAATAACATAGAATTGGTCAAGATGACCAACTTTTGAAATGACTCTAAAGATCAAGGTAAGAGTGGAGGTCTATAGTCCTTAGGGCGACCATTCTAGTCTAGGTTAGCGGTCCTATAGTTAGAAAGGCTTTGATACCACTTATGTCACACCCAGTTTTGGAAGGCAAACCGAATGCGAACCATGTACGTGCCAGGATCAGAACTCACGTACACAGCGATTACATAATTGGACATCATCACACAATGCTCAAAATAAATAGCAGAAAGGTACTTTATTTACAACAAGATGTCTAAGACATCCACAGAGTCTAATACATAACCATAGTCATCAACATTAATATCAAAGTGCAAAAATACGAAACGTAGAAGATAAGCCTACACAGGCAGCTGACTGGGGGTTGCCACTAAAATAAACTAGAACTCATCGTAGTCCTGGAAATCCTTAAAGTCCTCCATGTTGCCAGCATCTCCTCCTAAGCACTGAGTACAATGTGGACAACCTAGGTGGGGTGGTTTGTAAAGCAAGGGTGAGTACACATCAACGTACTCAGCAAATGTCCCGTTTGACTAAAAGTGGACTAGCTGTATGTGGAGTTAAGGTTAAGTAGTTGCTTTTAGTTGGTCAAGTTTTATTAATACAAGTAGAGCCAAATTTTAGTAATAAACCCAGTTATTACCCAGAGGCTCTCCCTCCAAGAGGAAATACCAGAGTTGAAAATTTATAACCATCACTGCTAACCATCATCATAAAAGTAACCGGAGTTCTTCTAATCGAAGAGGATCCCAAGGCCGCTCATAACCGTGAGCACGACTGATATACCAGTTTCTAACACTCTACAAAGGTCACACACTTTACCCACAAGTCCTGATTCCCTTTCTGCCAAGGGTTCTAGCCACCCCATTGATCACTACCAAGGTGACCTAGCAGGGTCTCACTACGTAGCCTTTACAAAGATTTCCCAGAGGTCATAGTCGCCCGTTAGGTTTCTCTAGTTTGATAAACACAATACATCTCCCCAAAGAAAGGTTGACTAACAAAACCAAATCAAGAACCTCTGCAACCAGCCTCGACAGAGCAAGTACTGTGCCCAGACCCCATTAACGGCCCTACGCCAAAGCCAACTACTCCTTTGGTTCCTCTAATTATTCAGCTAAGGGCGTCCCATTCGACACTCATGGTTGCACTGTTATCCCGGGTTGTCACTCCCCAAGCAGGTCCTTACGGAGAGGTACTCAGGAAACAACTTGAGTCCCCTAAAGTAATCACAAGAACCTCATCGAGATAACTTCATCGTATCATAAATCATCACATCATGTTCATTGATTAATTTAAAGCAATAACATAAGTTAACCATGATTAACACAAAAAGGTAAACAAGGGTAAGGTAAATACAGACTAGTCAATCCTTAGGTTCCAATAATGTAATGCGGGACAGTGAATTATAAAGTAAAGTAGGACACGATAGGTCTGAGGACACTTGCCTTCATCAGGTTGTTGCTCAGAGGGATCTTCGGCAACACACTCAGGAACCACGGGCTGCTCGTTGTCTAAATAAAACAATCATACATTCAATACATTTGGAAGGTACAAATGAACAGCACATCAAGCATGTACAAACATTGGAACACATCTCAAAAGGTATAGTATTAAATAAAGGAGAATGAGATCAAATTATAAAATGAACTAATATTAATTAGGAATTGATTACAATCTAAGTGTCTAGAACACATCTAAAAAAGTATAGTAGTAATTAAACAAAGAAAATATTAAATTATAAGATGAACTAATCTAATTTAGGAATTGATTATTCTTTAAGTGTTGTCCATAATTACATAACCTAATTCTATTCATTTCATTGAGACCTACAAGTTAAACCAGAGATGAATTCTTGTAATACATATTATTAATCTCACAAGATTAAATATACTTCAACTTCTAGGGCTTTCCTTTTATCTATTTCATTAAATGAGTAAATCAACATGTACATTAATCTTATATTCTAGGTGTAAAATTAAAGTGTACAGACTATAGATGAACATAATTTATTTGGACAGAGATAAATTTCATGAACATTTTGCAATTTGAACCACTAAATCTAGAGTTCATATGAAAAAGATATGAAATAAACAAGTTTTGAAGTTTAAAATATGAAATTATGGCTAATTCTGTGATTAAATCAAAGCACAGGGGGCTATTTAAAAGAAACCAGGGGTCTGCGCGCTAAAATTCAGGACAGCGTGTTGATTTCCTAAAACCCGAGGGTCTCTTAAGTAAAACATACACGCGAAGGGGTACGGGGTGATCTCGGCCATCGGATCAGAGATCAACGGACAGGATTAGATCCTGAGGACGCGCGCGTAGGTGCGGGCGTGCGGACGCGACTGACAGGCGGGGACGGGGTGTCAGTGAACCAGGGCGGGCTGACCAGCCAGGCCTAGCGGCAGGGGCGTGGGTGAGGGGGAGAGAGAAGAGCAATCAGATCTGGATCGGAGGACTGAGATTAGATCCACACTGATTAAACCTAAATAGTTAGATCTCGGACGGACGCTCGGGATCCAACGGCCGAGGGCTGGACATGAGCGCGGTGGCGCCGCTCGGTCTCACGGCGAGGGCTCATTGGAGACAAAGGGGGCGGCCACGACGGGGCTCTAGGGGCTTAGGAAAAGGGTCTGGCATGTTCAGGGTGACACGGCGAACGCGACCATGGACGCAGAATCGGCATGGGGGCTCCTGAGGACGTAGACCGTGGCGAAAAAGGTCCCGCGGTGGCGTAGCTAACTCCGGTGAGCAATTGCGCGGGCTCTGGGGCGATGCTTGGTGAAATAAAGGCATGGGAAGGTTGCTCACCTCGAGTGCGAACTCCGGGACGCTTGGAGAACGGCGGGCGTGCGATGGAGCCTTGGGTCGACGGTGGCGGGGCTCCGGCTGCACAAGAAACGCTCCAATGAGCATGGACCGGGCAAACCAGAGGGTGTCCCGAGTAGCGACGGCAAGGCGGAACTCACCAAGGCAACAGACGGGGCACGGGCTCGACGACGGTCGTAGAACAGATGGCAGTCGACGGTGGGCGGTGGCGGAGCTCTTTGGTCGCGCGCGTAGAGCGAGAGAGAGGGCGAGAGGGTTCGGCTGAGGGTGCAAGTGAGTGGGGGAAGGTGGGCGAGCGGGGCGCGGGGCTCAAAAGGGGCGAGGACGTGCAGAGGTGGCTAGAGATCACGTGGACATGGGCGCATCCACGGCGGGGGATCGTGGGCAGGAGGTTGGGGACGAGCTGACAGGTGGGGTCGGCGGGACAGAGAGAGAAGCGGGCGCGTGTGCGAGAGAAACGACGCCGACAAACCTGGCCCACGGGGCAACGAGAGAGAGAGAGAGAGAGAGAGAGAGAGAGAGAGAGAGAGAGAGAGAGAGCGGGGGTTGGCACCGAGGGCGCGCGCGCGGGCCTGCGCTTAATGGGCGGACTTGGGCTGAATTGGCTTTTCTATTTTCCAGGGAATTTCTAATTGCTTTTCTATTTATTTTCTCTAGGGTTTTCAATTCAAATTTAAATCAAATTTCAAATTCAAACCAAATCAAACATGTGCAACAATTCAACTCAACATGATGCAACATTTCATGACTCATCTGTTTTGTCAAAATAAAATAAATAATCACTCACTATAAGCTAACCCTAACCAAAAGAAAAGAGAGAGAGAAACTAGAGAGAGAAGAGTAACACCTGAATTTGATTGTTAAATGGAAAGAAATTTTATACCCCCAAATTTAGGGTGTTCCAATGGGCCTGAAGAATTTGAGTATAGAGACAGAGTTGTTAGTAATTGTTGTGCAGCTGGATTTGTTGCATACCCATTGACCACATCTTGTGACCAAGCCATAGAACAGTGTGACATTGCAAGATAGTCCACAGTTTGATGAGGCAGCCTAAATAAGGCATCGGTTGCAGTATTGTCAGAACCCTTGCGATAAACTATCTTGTATTGAAGACCAATCAATTTGGTGTAAACTTTTTGTTGCCACGGAGTATGCAAACATTGCTCATTCAATTGCGTAAGACTGATGTGGTCGGTGTAAATAATAAACTCCACCAATTGCAGGTAAGAACACCATTGATTATCTGCTAGAAGTATGGCCATATACTCTTTCTCGTAGGTTGAAAGCCCCTGGTTCTTAGGCCCCAAGGCACAACTGAGAAATGGCAGAGGATGGTCCTGCTGCATCAGTATAGCACCCACACCAAATTGACTCGCATCAGTATGAATTGTGAATGGTTTGGAAAACTCTAATAATGCCAATCCAGGTGCAGTCACTAGGGCATTTTTAAGCAACTGAAAAGCCTGCTGATGATTGATGGTCCAAACAAAGACTGCATTTTTCTTAAGCAAATTGAATAGGGGACGATTGATAATGCCAAAGTTGTGAACAAACTTGCGATAGAACCCCACAAGTCCCAAAAAACTTCGTAGGTCCTTAGCATTAACCGGTATTGGCCATTGTTTAATAACCCGGATTTTGTCAGGATCCGTTGATACACCCTGAGCACTAATGACATGTCCAAGATAAATAATCTTCTGTTGCGCGAATTCACACTTGGATAACTTCACTTTCCACTAGTCATGGGATAACAGACCCAAGATTTCAGACAAATGGGAGATATGGTCCTCAAATGTAGAGCTGTAAGTCAAAATATCATCAAAGAACACTAATGCACATCTTCATAACACCGATTTAAGTGTAGAGTTCATGGCCTCAAGAAATGTATTCGGTGCCCCCAGTGAGTCCAAAGGCCATCACCCAAAACTCATAGTGACCGACATGAGTTTGGAATGCCGTTTTATACTCTTCCCTGACCCTCAAAAGAATTTGGTGGTAACCAGCTTTAAGGTCCAATTTACTGAACCAACAAGAATGTGCAAGCTCATCAATGAGTTGGTCAAATACAGGCACCGAGTATTTACTCTTGATAGTGAGAGCATTTAAATAACGATAATCAACACAAAAACGCCAGGTGTCATCTTTTTTCTTAACCAATAAAACTGGTGAAGCAAACGAACTATTACTCTTCTGGATGACACCCTGCTGCAGCATGGTAGTGATTTGTCGTTCAATCTCGTATTTCAGTTGCGGTGGGTATCTATATGCTTTGACAGACACTGGTTGAGCCCCTTGGATCAATGGAATAACATGGTCACTGTCCCGTGAAGGTGGAAGGCCCACTGGATCTGCAAAAACTGAAGCATAATGTTGTAACAACAACTGAATTCGAGGATGCAATTCTGGTTGTGTTGTACTTGAAGAAGAGACCAGTAGGAGTTCAACAATGGTACATTCTGGTATAACAGCTGACTGTCCATGTAATGTGACAGTTCTTCCTTGATAGGGAATATATAACCATTTATGTGCCCAATGTACCATCATGGGACTAAATGACTGAAGCCAATCCATTCCAAGAATCTATATCTATACTACTATATTAAAGCTGTAAAGGATAGCCTGCCGTTCTGCCGTTAGATCTCAGCCACCCGTTCTGTTCTATAATCTAAGCCGCATGATCACACTCCATCGTCAGCTCTCACCAACCAGCCCCGCAGACAGCTCACCCCATCACTTGAATCACTTGAATGGCCGAAACCATCGCTCCTCCCTCGAATCCAGAGCGGACCATGCGCCCAGGCTCTCCTCCACTGCGTCGCTGCCGCTGCCCGCCTCGAGGTTTGCCGGAGCGGGCCCTGCGCCCGGGATCTCCTCCGCTGCATCGCCACCACCCGGTCCCTCGATTCACGTCGCGCACAAACGACTCCCCCACCCCCGCCTATCCAACTAACCCCCACTGAGATCGCGGCGAAATCATAGCGAGAGGGCTCTATTCCAGTCAATTAGTCAGCGCGCACACCAATCTCCTTACCGACAACGAGGAAGGGAACAGTGAAGTGGAGTGCCAGCGCATGGACTTCGCGCAGGAGCTGGAGTCGCAGCGCGTGCAGTTCTTCCTCAACGCGCGGATGGAGCTCACGCAGGCCAGGAATCACGTGTCTCCAGCCACGGCCGCACGCCCCGCCGCTGGATTCTCGTCCAGGAGGATGTCCGTGGTTACCGACGCCGGCGGCAACAGCAATCACCATAGCCGTTACCGGATCAGCCATGGCGACATGCACGCGAGGGCGGGGGTTGGGGCTGCAAGTGAGGGTGAGCAGTCTGACGAGAAGGAGGATGATTACGAAGAAGAGAGCCAGTAATTGTAGCCGCGATTCGCCATAATTTATATAGGTATTGCCATGGAATTATTGCATTGCTCCGATTCAACTTTTTTGTGTGATTGCAAAGGCGATAATGACTTGTTATGGGAGCAGTGGAAATTGGCCATATTGGTAAAGGCACTAGCAGTAACATTAGATAGCCCCTTGCTGTACCATGATGTTAGTTAATTCGTTGCTTGCTTCTCAACTTTGCGTTAATAACATCTGAGGTGATCTCATTTGTCTGAAGAACTGGCAAAATTACTGCTGAATGGCAATATGGCATGCCGGGAGTCGCATCAATGCTTGCTTTGCTTGCTCTTTTTTTTGGAACAGCAATCGGCCATGAGAGTTGATGGAACTGATCCCATGTTTGAAATGCTATGAAGATTGTGTGGAGCAATGCTTTGCCTCTATTTTGCTAATAGAATAGAATGGGTTGAAAGGTGGTTATACGAAAGATGATGCATGCCAGATTCTTTCTGCATCTGTGGCCAGGTGGCTGTATATGCAGAATAAAAAGCAGGCGCGAGCCAGCCACCCAATCATGAAAGGAAAACTTCTTCACTGGAAGTGGAAAGCACCGAGGAATCTAGCTTTTTAACTCTTTTGCAGAGCTGTTAGATACGGTAATCTGACTGATTATGCACCTGTTTGGTTACAAATTTTGGCCGGCGGGCAGCGACAATCAACAGAAATCGCGACAAACTAAGTTAGAGTATATAGTTATTTTATACTCACTCGTCGTTTTAGCTCTTTGCTTTTATGTCTATATTTAAATCAATAAAGATGAATCTAAACATATATTTGTGTGCATGAGATAATTTCTAGATGTGTGTATGGTTGATTCATTCGATTCTTTTATGCATTTCTTCTTGCAGAATGAAAGCATTAATGGTATACAGTTGGATATTTCATTCAGAGAGGCTCAAGTGATAGCTGCAAGTAGTCCCACAAGAGAAATCACCAAAAGGTAATGCTTCATTTTTCAGGTCATCATCCTTCTTGCCATTTCTCCCCCCGTTCATTTTTCAATGGATGTGGTTCAGTACGCACGTGTTCCATTGTGATTTTGCTGTTCCATAGCTTCCATTCAACCAATGCCGCTTAGTCCAAGGTCTTCTACCTCAAGATGAAGGGTGACTACAACAAGTATACTGTTATCGCTAGCAAATCTAGACCATGCACGTTGTAAACAAGCACAGGTTACGAATATTTATGAAATGATTTTTTTCTCGAAATTATGAGAAATGAAAGTCCGAGCTGAGGAACTAACAAAAAAAGAACTGTTTCCTGGCATTTGAGGGCAACTTGGTGTCGAGACTATTACCAATTGTCATACAAAAAATAAACTGTCCATGCAATGCAACAATGGACTGATAAAATGAATTTCACAGAGCAAGCAAGACATTCAGTGGTGGTTTTCAGCAGGAAGCAAGGGTGAAGACGCTACAGGTATCATTTGTTTTCTAGCATGATATAGCAGGGAAACTAGGCTTACTGTACAGTTTGGGGAGAGCATTCATTCACCGGAGTGACTGCATCTGCAGCTACACCATTGTCATGTGCAGGATGGGGTTCAGCTGAAAGCAGCAAATCCTGCTCAAAGATGACGCTCACTCCTTAAGGCGCTTTGCCTTGCCTTTGCTGGAGTGGACGCACCCAATAGTTTCCAGGATGATATACGTACTCAAAAAAATGTTGAAGCATTGTGAATGATCTAGAATGCAATGCAACGACAAAGGATAAAAACATGGAACACAAATTTATATTTCAACCATGTACTACAGGAGACAACACATGATCATGCATCATACAGGCAAATTCATAGATAAGCAACAAACCTTACTAAAAACCAGCATCCTGCCGCTCCCATTGTCTAGACAAATATATACACACAGATCTTAAGTTTTGATCTCTACAAACCACAACTTGCATGGTCTAGATCTGCTAGCGATAACAGTATACCTGTGGTAGTCGCCCTTCATCTTGAGGTAGAAGACCTTGTACTCGACGGCATTGGTTAAATGGAAGCTATGGAACAACAAAATCACAATGGAACACGTGCGTACTGAGCCACATCCATTCAAAAATGAATGGGGAGAAATGGCAAGAAGGATGATGACCTAAAAAATGAAGCATTACCTTTTGGTGATTTCTCTTGTGGGACTATCTCCGCAAGTTCATACTTTGCAGGAGAGGTAGCTCCAAGGCTTTGCAAAGAGCACACCGCCGCTTCTGAAAGTATATGGAACCGTTCAGTTGCGAGTGTCATAGGTTAAAGATCATAATCTATCCAAAAAACACCGAAGAACTCTAAAAAAGGAAATAGAACACACAAGAACCGAAGCCATGGTCCAAAGCACAAAAAAGGAATGTCAAATGGCATGAAGAAATTGAGAAGGAGTATCTTGTGGAGATATGCAGCGAAACTACCTTGCCCTTCTCCTCGAGCGCCTCACAGACAGGTGGCCTCATGTCACGGTGCCGATGTGCTCGACTGCGACCCGAGTTCCACTTCAACATCATCTCAGACGGGTCGCGGACGTCGTCCTCCATCTTAACAGTATAACACAAATTTGTACATGCGTTATTATAGTATTATATGTTTCCATTGCAATGCACGGGCACTCACCTATTAAAGATATTAAAAAGTCACATAAAAGAGTGGACATCTCATACTTATGAAAATGTGGTGTCATTACCTAAATAAAATAACACTAATAAATAAATAAACAAATAAGTGCACATTAGACTAAAGTTTTATTTTGTGCATCTAAAATTCAAAAAAGAAGTTAGAATTTGGTTTGAATATTGAAATTTTAACAAAGAAAAGAAAATCAGAAAGAAAAGAAAAGGAAAGGTCAAACCTGCGTCTAGGCCCAATGCGCTCGGTCGGCCCACTTCCCCCTTCCGCGTGCTCAGCCCAGACTCCCGGGTCGCGTGATCCTTTATGCCGACTGGTGGGGTCGCTTGGTCAGCGACTCGGCCATTGGCCCTGCTACGTGCGCGCCTCGCTGGCTGTGGGCCTGGAGTGTCGGCGCTCTACCCCTCCCCCTTACTCCACGCGGACATCGTCGCTGCCCAACAATCTGCGCCGACTTTGCCAGGGAAATCGGGCAGCATCTGTCGACCTTCGATCTGCAGTGCCGGGTATATAAAGGACTGAGCCCATTGCCCTTCTGCTCACCCAATTCCGTGAGCCACACAGCGAGAGCCACCTAGCACGCAGGAAATCGAGAAGAAGCGCCGCCACCGGTAAAGTTGGGGAGCATCGCTGCTCGGGTTGGAACTTGGAGTCAGAGAGCTTTGCTTTCTCTTGAGGAACGTGTCTGCTGTTACTGTTGAGCTCTGGTGGCCGAGATCTGGTGGCAATTTCTCATCGCACTTCTTGCTTCGCTGACCGGCCTTCCTCCACTACGGATTAGCCTCATTGCAACCCAATCAACGGTAACACCACTCCTATTGAATTTGCCATCGTATCCGCATCGCATAGAACCTGCCAAAATTGGGGATAGGGCTCCTGGGCGTCGGGCGCACTGCCCGCCGGCGCCGCCGCCATGCAGGACTGTTTGGCGCTGCCACTCTGTGGCCGTTGGGGAAGAAGTGACCCCGATCGTTGATCTGGGTTTGCAATTACACGGTTAGTGTTTACATGTATTTTATTTTTATGCAATATTTAGAATTGTTTTGTAGGTGTTTATTCTGATAAACATCCGAGGAACGCACTGGTATCTTGCCGTCATCAATGCAAGAAATATGGAGATACAAGTGCTCGATTCACTTGGTACTTCATTCGACCGCAATGACCTCACTGACTCCGTGAGTTTGCACAAACCAAACAATTAGTAATCCCTTATTAACTTATATCCCACCCTTTGATTCTATGTTTACAATTTATAAATATTAAAGGACTCCAAAGACAAATTGATATGGTATCTCAGCGCAAGGAGTTAAAAGATCACAGGTGGCCAGACCTCCAGGTTGCTTCTTGGCCGCTAAGTGGGATATGCAAAGCAGACAGATGGGTACACCATAAATTCTTCTTAACCAATTTCTTCATTGATATTAATCTTGACATTTTTATTAACAATGTAATGTAGCTCCTCGTGTGGCCTCTTTCTATTGAACTATATCGAATACTAGACAGGAGATGAACTGTCAGACATTTTTACCCAAGTATATTATTACTTCCATGGCATATATCCACATCTACAATCAATGTTAATATATGATGCTATAAATAATTTTTTTCTTATTTGCAGGATGACATGACACATTCAGGAAAAAATTGGCTGCTATATTACTATCTTCAGACATGAACAAGAGAAAGGGGTGCTTGTTATACAAATATGAAAAAGGAGTTAACACGGTAAGCCCCTCTGATGTTCAGATATTAGATAGTCCTACAAATCCTAAGAAGAGAAAACTACTCTGTGCACTTGATGATAGTGAAGTATTGAAGGAAGATGATGATGGTCCCATTACTCAAGCGGACTTAGAAATATGGTTTGTTCATGATTGGGATAAAGGAACTCCTATAAAGGTATCGGCCGATGAGTGCACCAACGACTTTTTAATGAGTGGTCTTTCCACAAAGGATATGCCTATGACCATAGACGATTTAATAGATGTTCTATGCGATTACATCATGGCAATCCAAGATGATATGACATTACAGTAAGTGATCATTGTTTTATCTATTTTATGTATACCAACTATGTATAGTCTTGATATTGACTTTCGTCATGCTACATTACAGGATGACATGGGTGCGAAGTTTTAACCCTTTAAAGATAGAAATATCTATCAAAGACTTGCAAAATATATTAAGGATAAATCTAGATATGACTCTAAAATGTTTTGACATGGCTATTCGACTGCTTGCCAATAAAGATTCACGTATGTCAAAAGGTGAAAAGATAAAGGATATAAAGCATTATATGGATATGCGCTTCTGGGTAAGTTTGTTTCCAATCAATAATGTAGCAATATATAGTATCTACCTCTAATCCTCATGTGGTCATGTATATATATTTATCTAGAGAATGGTTGGTTTTGGCAAACTTCCAAAGTACCACGAGGGCCCTACAACAGAAGAGCTAGCCAAATTACTCGACTGTTGGCCATCAATGAACTACTATATCACTGGTTGTAGATATGTAAGTATGTGTTCATTTCGAATGTATTTATAAAAATACACTTCTTTGCAATCCTAATGTTTGATGTTTTGCAGGTTCTTATGCCATGGAAATTCAACGAGTGCTACGCCCTTTTCGTAATTAACCATGGTAAAAAGCACATAACTTTTATCGACTTTACACCCACTCAAGATTGGTGTAAGCATATGCCATGCAAAAGGTTCGTGGAAGCGATTATCATGGCCTCAAAAAATATAAGATTGCCTACAGCAAGAAACGTTCTGAATGGGCAGAGGATATTTTTAAGTGGGAACATACAATTCAGACTGGTCTTCCAATTGACTTAAAATGGTATTTTCTTCGTACCACGTACCTTCTCAGCAATATAGAATTTTTGTATGATAACCATTGTATATAACATAGTTGGCCAAACATTATTCTACAGGGTTAATACCAGCTACCTCGTTCTATAAGCTATGGTCATGTGGGGAAATGGTAAGTGAATGGAATTTGTTAGGGTGATTGGAGTACGTTTGTTTCATGTTCAAACATACATTCCAGTTACATAATACAAATTTGATTTGATGTTCTATTCTCTTATGTGTCACACCCGGTTCCAGGGGTAGAACCGAGCGCATACCATATGTGTGCCAAGATCCATTTCCACACATATGTTGACATCACAAGTGTAATATATCAAAAGACAATGCAATAAAGGCGTAAAGAGAGTAAAATACTTTATTACATCATCTGAATCATTGTATCTTTAATAAGTATCACATCAAAGTAAAGCGGAATTTAAATAACATAGGCAATCTCCCACAGGAAGATAACCGGCGCATCGTTAGACTTATAATTCATCGTCGTCAAAATCTCCATCAAAGTCTCCAGCATCACCCTCTGATCAAAATATTAGCAAGGGTGAGCTCACTTATGGTCGGGGCTCAGCAAGTGGGGAAAATTAATGCAGGTATAACATGGTGAGGCTAAGGTTGAGCAGTAAGCATTTTAGTTGGTCAACATTTTTATTAACAACACCTGTCTTACTAATAAGTGTGAATCCCATTTATCCCATTTAAACAAAGGAATATGAATATAACAAAAACACTTAAGTGAAACCACTTAAGCAAACCATTGACAGATCATTGGATCTCAATTTATTTCCATCTTCAAGTTCAATTATCATGTGAGGAGTCCAAGCCGCTCGTAACCGTGAGCACGGCTGATATATCAGTTTTACACTCTGCAGAGGTGGTACAACTTTACCCACAAGTCGTGTATCCCATCTAGCCTGGGTTGTATGGACCCTTAAATACTGTTGAGGTGAATGGCTAGGGATCCACTATGTGGCTTTCACAAAATACACTTAATACACAACAACCCGCTAAGGTTTCTCAAGTCGATGGTGGAGGCCCCGTGGGTGAGGTACCTTAGCCAAGAATACGTCCCGATGTTAACGTGGGCTGCCAACACCACCGCTCCCCCTCTTGCCCATATTTCAGGTAAGGTTGCTAGGCACTAAGCATATAAAGCTAATTACCAAAGCCAGAGCCATGATAGCACTCGTGGTTCCACTGTTATCCTGGATGGTCACTCCATGTTCCAATTAATTTGAATTAATGTTGTTTTAACCATCGGGTTAATGTCATAATTGCCAATTTCAATTTTGGAACATTAATATCAATTAATGAGTGACATCAAAATTAATAAGTTGAGCGGTAGCACAAATTTGGAAAGCTTAATAATTTCCCAAGGTAAACAAGGAATACAGTTGGTAAATCTAGGAAATCCTTAATTAGGTAAAACCCGTCAAATTATGCAGTATATCAAAAAGTAAACATTATTATATGCATTGATTGGGTACAAGTAGAATATGTAGAGGGAGAATCCACTTGCCTTGCTCAAAAGTTTCCTGCGGGTCTTCCTCAAACGAGTTTGGGTCCTCTACCACACAATCGGCTTCTAAAAGAGTCATGCATCGCACATACAAAAAGAAAACATACATCAATAAATAAACGTACACCATTCAACAAACAATGAAGCATACGTTTTACAAATCATACTTATAAAAGGAAAACATTCAAAAACAAAACTTGATTTGTAACTATAGTATAAATTTAATCCTAACTTAAGGTTCATCATTAGAATTATTGATTTACTTCATCTTTTATGAAAATCTAAGTTATATTTATATAACCTGTTATTACTATTTATTTAAAACAAACTAAGTATAGGCCTAAGGATATGTTCATGCAAACGAACTAAAATAGATAATATTACCTTCAATTTTATGCAAGATATATATTTCACTAGTGAACTACTTTCAATTCAAAAACAATATATAACCTAAAATTTTACTTACAAATTATATTAGTTAACTATTTTTAGTATTTTTGAAATATCAAGGCATATAAAACATACTACACTCTTATATATACATAGCTTGAATAATAAACTAGTCTATATTCTATGAGTAAATATACTAAACCGATAACCATCTTTCAATATAGGAGTTAAGTTCCGTTTTAATTTATTACTTAAAAGCTACATATTATTACAAACGTAATTCAAATAAGAATATGAAAATACTAAAAATTGCTGCAAATCAATGAATTAGAATACGTAGCGCACTAATATGATGTTAATAAAACAATAATAAACTTATTTGGATTAGACTTTATTGTGAAAGAATGCAGCAACAATTAACACATATTTAACCGTAATTTCTAGTGGGTAGCGAAACATGGTCTTATTTAAATACTTTTGCACTGTATGAAATGTAGACGCAATTTAACAAGAAACCAGGGACCTAAATACGAGTCTGCCTTCTTCTACCTTGCTGCAATGTGACGAACGGGCAGGGGAAAAATGGAGGGTGTTGGTCGTTTGGGCCTCGGCTACGGCGGTAGAGAAGGACGTCGGGCAGGAAAATCGACAGAGGTGTGACCGAGGAGCTTGTCGGGGCAGTCACCAATGACGACAGTTGACCGAGGCGTCCTGGCGTCGGCGAATAGCAGCGTCGGCGGTGGCTTCGTGCGGCCAGCGAACAGGGGCACGGGGAGAGGGGCAAGATGGCTGGGTATTGGCTCCACGAGGTGAGAGCGAGAGATTTATAGAGAGGCGAGAGCAGAGGAGGCGTCGGCTGGGCTTCATGGCGCCATTGATGGAGGAAGGTAGTAACGGAGGAGAGAAGGGAGGAAGAAACGGATGCTGTTGAATCTCCATAACTCGCGGAGAAGAAATGGACGGTGGGGTCGACGTTGGGCGGTTCGGCTGCTCGGTTCCTAGCCAGGGTCGTGCGTCGGGTCGCGGTTTCGCAGCACAGCAGGCGCGGTCGGGCTGGGCGGCTCGGCCGCGGGGCTCGGCCGGCTGCCTGACGTGCACCGGCATGTGGCTGGTGCACGGGAGCAGGCACAGGGGCCGGCTCGGCGAGCGGCCAGGGCGCGCGGGGCTGGGGACACTCGGTGCAGGGACGTGCGGCGTCACGGGGCTGGCCGGATGGGTCTCCTATGCGCGCGCGAGAGAGAGAGAGAGGTCAGAGGGAGGAGAGAGAATAGGGGAGCGGAGGGAGAGAGTAGTAGGGAGCGGCGGCGGCTAGAGAAGGAGAAGCTAGGGGTGCGCGCGTTTAGTGTAAATGGGCCCCTAGTTGGGCCTTAGGGTTAGGTTAGGGTTTTATCTTTTTTTTTAATTTCGAATCACATTTTTAAATAGCTCAAAACTTCATAGAAATTCACCAAAATTATCTATAAATATAATATTTTTTAGCCTAATAATTATTATATTATTTACTAGGATTTTCTTAAGAAGAATTGCGATCAAGTCCTCACAAACCAATCATGCGCAGTAAAAAAATTATTACGAATACATATAAATAATAATAAACAATTGAATAAAAATTATTATCCTAATTACCATAATAACTAAATTCATTATTTTTAGTTGATGGCTTTTATGGTGTTACAAACCTACCCCTCTTAAAAGAATCTCGTCCTCGAGATTAAGAAACTTCCGAGAATAACTGGGGGAATTCTGCTCTGAGTTCATCTTCTCTTTCCCAAGTGGCCTCATCTTCCGAATGATGACTCCACTAAACTTTGCACATGTTGATGACTTTACTTCGTGTAATTCTGCGAGATGTTTCCAAAATTCTGACAGGGTACTCCGAATAAGTCAAATCCTCATTAACAATCAGTTCTTCCATGGGTAACTGTTCCTCTGGTACTCTCAAGCACTTCTTGAGTTGTGATACGTGAAATACATCATGCACATCCGATAAACTATCGGGTAACTCTAACTGGTAGGCTACTTCACCTTTTCTTTCCAAAATCTTGAATGGGCCAATATAGCGAGGAGATAATTTTCCCTTAACTTTAAACCTTTTCATTCCTCTCATCGGTGAAACTTTAAGGTAGACAAAGTCTCCTACTTCGAACATCAACTATCTTCTTCTATTATCAGCATAGCTTTTCTGTCTTGACTGTGCTGTCTTCAAATTTTCTCTGATAATTTGCACTTGCTTTTCCGCTTATTGGAGAATTTCTGGACCAAATACTTGACTTTCTCCAGTCTGATTCCAATAAAGCAGTGTTCTACACTTTCGTCCATAAAGTGCTTCAAATGGTGCCATTTTTTGACTTGCTTGATAACTATAGTTATACGAAAATTCTGCATAAGGCAAACTTTTAACCCAGCTTCTACCATGCTTTAGAGCGCAAGCTCTTAGCATATCTTCTAACACTTGGTTTGTCCTTTCTATTTGCCCATTTGTTTGCGGATGATAAGCTGAACTAAAGTTTAGCTTGGTATCCATGGACTCATGAAGTCTTTTCCAAAAGCGCGAGGTAAACTGGGTTCCTCGATCTGATATGATCTTCTTTGGTACTGCATGTAGACAAACAATTCTTGACATGTATAACTCTACTAACTGGGCTCCCGAGTAAGTTGTCTTCACAGGTATAAAGTGTGCCACTTTAGTCAACCTGTCTACTATGACCCATATTGAACCATAGCCATCCCGAGTACGGGGTAGTCCAACTATGAAATCCATACCGATTTCTTCCCATTTCCATTCCGGTACCTTGAGAGGTTGTAGTAATCCTGCTGGTCTTTGGTGTTCGGCTTCAACTCGCTGACACACGTCACATAATGCAACATGAGTAGCAACATCTCTTTTCAATCCGTACCACCAATACTTTTCCTTAAGATCCTGGTACATCTTTGTACTACCAGGGTGAATAGAGTAAGCTGAATCATGAGCTTCTCTCAAAATAAGTTGGCGCAGGTGTTCGACTTCCGGTACGCAGATTCTCTTCTTAAACCATACTATGCCTTGATCATCTTCCGTGAAATCTGGGGCTTTACCCAAACTAATTTGCGTCTTAATTTCTTTGATTTTCTCATCAGACTCTTGTCCTTTACGAATCTCTTCTTCCAAAGTAGATTCAACTTCCATAACCGTTGCTTCTACATTATTGAGCATACCAAGGTTGAGTTGTTCCATTTCCCAGCATAATTCCTATGACATCAAACGAGTAGTGATGTTGTTCACTTGATCCTTACGGCTCAAAGCATCAACCACTACATTTGCTTTTCTGGGGTGATATTGTATTTCCAAATCATAGTCCTTAGTCAACTCAAGCCATCTTCTCTGTCTTAGGTTGAGTTCCTTCTGAGTGAATATATATTTCAAGCTTTTGTGATCCGTGAAGATTTTGCACTTGTTTCCAATCATATAGTGCCTCCAAATCTTCAAAGCATGCACTATGGCAACTAGTTCCAGATCATGCGTAGGATAATTTTTCTCATGCTTTCTCAACTGCCTTGAGGTATAAGCTATCACTTTTCCTTCTTGCATTAGCACACAACCAAGTCCAAGGTGTGATGCATCGCAATACACATCAAATCCCTTGTGAATGTCTGGCATTACCAATATTGGTGTAGTGGTTAACCTTTTCTTGAGTTCTTCAAAACAATTCTAACAAGCTTCATCCCACTTGAACTCTTTACCTTTCTCCGGTAGAGAGGTAAGAGGTTTCACTTACTTGGAAAAACCTCCAATAAATCTTCTGTAGTATCCTGCCAATCCAAGAAAGCTTCTGATCTTGGACGCATCCTTTGGTTGCTTCCAATTAGTATCTCATTTATCTTTCCTGGGTCCACTTTAATTCCACCATCGGTAACGATATGCCCTAAGAAAGCAACTTCCTTCAACCAAAAATCACACTTCGAGAACTTCGCATATAGCTGGTTGTCACGAAGCTTTTGTAGGACTAGCCTTAGATGACCTTCATGTGTTTCTTCATTCGAAGAGTATATCAGTA
Source organism: Zea luxurians (assembly GCA_029449295.1). Classification (NCBI taxonomy): domain Eukaryota; kingdom Viridiplantae; phylum Streptophyta; class Magnoliopsida; order Poales; family Poaceae; genus Zea; species Zea luxurians. The sequence continues at coordinate 39,462,687 of JAOPSE010000027.1, read as the reverse complement.
TGTCGTCAATGAATACAACCACAAACTGATCGATACATTCCACGAATACTTTATTCATCAAGTTCATAAAGTATGCTGATGCATTAGTCAGTCCGAATGACATGGCCAAAAACTCATATAATCCATATCTCGTCGTGAAGGCTGTCTTGGGTACATCTTCTGCTCGAATTTTTAACTGATGATATCCCGATCTCAGATCTATCTTCGAGATTATCTTAGCTCCCTTCATCTGATCAAATAAATCTTCGATCCGAGGTAATGGGTATTTATTCTTAATGGTTACCTCATTCAAACTTCTATAATCAACACACATTCTCCTTGAACCATCTTTCTTGTTCACGGATAGAACTGGGGCTCCCCAAGGGGATGAACTTGGGCGAATGAAACCTTTTTCTAGTAATTCTTCTATTTGTTTCTTCAGTTCTACTAAATCCTTGGCATCCATTCTATAAGGTCTTTTCAAGATAGGTGCAGTTCCGGGTAATAATTCAATTGAAAATTCTATATCACGGTCAGGTGGCATACTTGGTAATTCCTCTAGAAATACGTCTGGGTACTCACACACTATATTGATATTTTCCAAGGGCTTTTCTTCCAAGTGATTTATCAATGTCTTCCCTTTTGCATTTGTTGGCATGTCTGTGCTAACTTGAACTCTTTCACCTTGAGGACTTGTCAACGTAATTGTTCCGTTGGCACACTGTATCACTTCATCACAACTTTTCAACCAGTTGCATCCAAGAATCACATCAATACCGTTGGATCCTAGGACCACTAGGTTGACTGAAAAATCTATTCCTTGAATCTTGAGATTAACATGGGGGCATGAGTGTGTGGCCTTCATGTCACCTACCGGTGAACTAATATGTAATATCTTCTTAAGAGGGTACTTTGGTATGTTATGTTTTTCCATAAATGACTCAGTTATAAACGAATGCGATGCTCCAGAGTCAAATAAAACTGATGCAGGTATGGAGTTAACAAGAAACATACCATACACCACGTCGGCATCCTCAGGCACTGATTCTATAGTGACGTGATTGACCCTTCCTCTACTCTGGTTCTGTGGAGTCTTGTTCTGTGTAGATCCACGAGCGGGGGTGTTCTAGTCATTCCTCTGAGTGTTGCTCCTCTGAGGTGTCTGCTGGTTGCACCTTGGGCAGTTGTTAGCATAGTGGCCTAGCTCACCGCACTTGAAACAGCCACTAGGTTGGACTGGTGCGTTGTTGCTTCTGGCCTACGTGTTTATGGTGCCTCCTTGACAATTCTGTGAACTCCCACCAGACCTCTGGTTGGTCTAAGAGTTGCTCCTTTGCTGGTTCTGACTTTGATTATTTCTCTGACCTTGTTGTCCAGAGCGTTGCATCTGATAATTGTTTCCACCCTGATTTCCAGAGCGGAAGTATGAACCTTGAGCGTTGTTCGGGCGGGTGTTCCTGCTGGACTGACCTTGAAATTTTCTTTTGTGGTCAGATAGTTCCCTTCTTTTGCTTTCAAGGCCAATTGCCTTGTTCAGTAGTGTCTGGAAATTGGGGAAGGTATGACTCTGAAGTTGGTAGTTCAGAGGTCCAATCAATCCTTCTAGGAAACGCTCTTGGTGCTTCTCATCTGTATCCACCTCTTCTGGTGCGTAGCGTGAAAGCTGAGTGAAGCGATCACGATACTCACTAATAGACATATTCCCTTGAATAAGGGAAAGGAATTCCTTCTTCTTTAGCTTCATAATTCCCGAGGGAATATGGTGAGCGTGGAAGTTCTCTTGGAACTCCTGCCAGGTTATTGTATCCGCGTTGGGGTGTGCCGCTGTGAATGCATCCCACCAGTCGGACGCGGCTCCCTCGAGTCTTCCTGAGGCGTACAAGACCTTCTCTTGGTCGTTGCACTGAGTGATGTCCAACTTCTTTCCAATGATCTTGAGCCAGTCATTGGCATCTAAAGGATCAACCGCATGGGAGAATGTTGGCGGGTGATGACTCATAAAATCCCGGTGCTTATCTCTAGCCAGAGGTGCATTCTGTTGTTGCTGCTGATGCTGTTGATTCAGCTGGTTCTACTGAATTTATTGAACAGTTGCAGTGAGACCCTGCAGAAGCTGCATCTGAGCTGCGATGAACTGCTCGTTGGGGTTCAGTGGTGATGGTGGTATCTGTTGACCACGCTGGTTCAAGTTGTTATTGGGTCCTTGACGAGCGTTCACCATCTGATTGGTTAGAAAGTGAAATCCTTAGAAGAGTGAAGAATAGTAAAGATTCAAGAGGGGAATATCCTAAGTTTATGTTTTTTTATATGCTCTTATGGCCATCATTCCATAAGACCATTGCACTCAAACAAAAATCCAACTCAAACATGTCAACCAACACCATCACATGGTTTTTATTTATTAATAAAATGACTTAAGAAGAGTATCATCGTCTGACGTGAAGACTAACTTATTACATCATAACTTAAAACACTTAAAGCAGCCTAGTGACGGATCCGGGCTCCCCATAGCGCAACCTCTTGCGGGGAGGAGACAACGCCATGGCGGGGACCTGAGCTTCGGGCGGATCCAGTCCTTGAAGTTGGGCTTCCAGGGCTGCAATCCTGGCATGGGCATTCTCCAGCTCCAAGTGCACCCTAGAGAGATCCAGGGTGGCACTGTTCAGGTCGGTGTTGAGACCAGCCACTACACCAGCTAGGTTGTTGAGGCGATCCTCACCAGTTTCACCTGGGATGATGCTGGTCAGACTTCCTCCACTCAGACACAGAGGAAGATGCCTGAACCTCGTGTCCTGCAGTTGCTGCCGGTAGGTGTGGCTGAGCGACCATAGGGTCCGTCTGGCAGCATCGCTGACCGAGGCAGCGTATGTGGATAGTGGTGTCATGGACTCATGAGCAGACAGAGTCCTGAATCCCCTATACCCTACATCCATCACCCTGACATGGATGCGAGTGATGTAGTAGCAAGCCCAGGGAGGCTCGCTCACTCGCCTTGTTTCGTACAGGGGGCGGACGTAGGTGCCTAGCGCGTGCAGCACGTCTTGTAGCAGGTTGGGGAAGTGCCCCATCTCGAACATTGATGTGTAATGTTCGATAATAGGACCAAACCCTATGAAGTTGTCCTGCTGGGCATAGTCGGCTTCCTCGTTGACGTGTTCGTCTCCTCCTTCGTCGCCGTCGTCATCCTCATCATTGTCGTCCCTATAGAGTCGTCGCGGTTGTCGCCTCTGGGTGTAGGAGCTTGGACGGCTGGTGCAGGCGGTGCTAATGTCGATGACCTAGCTGCGAAGGCTAGTGACTCTACCAACGGGGTGGGTGTCGGCAGTTGTTCCTCCGAGCTGTCCTCCAGGATGACTCCATTCTCCACTCGAATGTGAGGGAGATCCACTGGAACTTCCTCGACTACCACTGGGTAGATAGGGATTTGCCGGGGTGGAGGGGCGTAGCTGGTGTTGACACGGGTAGTTTGGAGAGTACAAACCATCTACAAGAGAAATGTCAACTCAGTTGAAATTTTAAAGAGGTAAGGCTGATAAAATAATTTATAAGAATGAAATTAGCAAGTTTTGAACAAACTAGGCTTTCCATTTCTAACTAGTCTAACGACATAGGGTCAGCATAGCTTTGATACCACTTCTGTCACACCCGGTTCCAGGGGGTAGAACCGAGCGCATACCATATGTGTGCCAAGATCCATTTCCACACATATGTTGACGTCACAAGTGTAATATATCAAAATACAATGCAATAAAGGCATAAAGAGAGTAGAATACTTTATTACATCATCTGAATCATTGTATCTTTAATAAGTATCACATCAAAGTAAAGCGGAATTTAAATAACAGGGGCAATCTCCCACAGGAAGATGACTGGCGCATCGTTAGACTTAGGATTCATCGTCGTCAAAATCTCCATCAAAGTCTCTAGCATCACCCTTTGATCAAAATATTAGCAAGGGTGATCTCACTTATGGTGGGGGCTCAGCAAGTGGGGGAAAAATTAATGCAGGTATAACAAGGTGAGGCTAAGGTTGAGCAGTAAGCATTTTAGTTGGTCAACATTTTATTAACAACACCTGTCTTACTAATAAGTGTGAATCCCATGTATCCCATTTAAACAAAGGAATATGAATATAGCAAAAACACTTAAGTGAAACCACTTAAGCAAACCATTGGCAGATCATCGGATCTCAATTTATTTCCATCTTCAAGTTCAATTATCATGTGAGGAGTCCAAGCCGCTCATAACCGTGAGCACGGCTGATATATCAGTTTTACACTCTGCAGAGGTGGTACAACTTTACCCATAAGCCGTGTATCCCATCTAGCCCGGGTTGTACGAACCCTTAAACACCACCGAGGTGAATGGCTAGGGATCCACTATGAGGCTTTCACAAAATACACTTAATACACAGCAACCCGCTAAGGTTTCTAAAGTCGATGGTGGAGGCCCCCTGGGTGAGGTACCTTAGGCAAGAATATGTCCCCATGTTAACGTGGGCTGCCAACACCACCGCTCCCCCTCTTGCCCATATTTCAGGTAAGGTTGCTAGGCACTAAGCATATAAAGCTAATTACCAAAGCCAGAGCCATGATAGCACTCGTGGTTGCACTGTTATCCTGGATGGTCACTCCATGTTCCAATTAATTTGAATTAATTTTGTTTTAACCATCGGGTTAATGTCATAATTGCCAATTTCAATTTTGGAACATTAATATCAATTAATGAGTGACATCAAAATTAATAAGTTGAGCGGTAGCACAAATTTGCAAAGCTTAATAATTTCCCAGGGTAAATAAGGAATACAGTTGGTAAATCTAGAAAATCCTTAATTAGGTAAAACCCGTCAAATTATGCAGTATATCAAAAAGTAAACATTATTATATGCATTGATTGGGTACAAGTAGAATATGTAGAGGGAGAATCCACTTGCCTTGCTCAAAAGTTTCCTGCGGGTCTTCCTCAAACGAGTTTGGGTCCTCTACCACACAATCGGGTCTTCCTCAAACGAGTTTGGGTCCTCTACCACACAATAATTTCCCAGGAGTCACGCATCGCACATACAAAAAGAAAACATACACCAATAAATAAACATACACCATTCAACAAATAATAAAGCATACATTTTACAAATCATACTTATAAAAGGAAAACATTCAAAAACAAAACTTGATTTGTAACTATAGTATAAATTTAATCCTAACTTAAGGTTCATCATTAGAATTATTGATTTACTTCATCTTTTACGAAAATCTAAGTGGTATTTATATAACCCGTTATTACTATTTATTTAAAACAAACTAAGTATAGGCCTAAGTAAATGTTCATGCAAAAGAACTAAAATAGATAATATTACCTTCAATTTTATGCAAGATATATATTTCACGAGTGAACTACTTTCAATTCGAAAACAATATATAATCTAAAATTTTACTTACAAATTATATTAGTTAACTATTTTTAGTATTTTTGAAATACCAAGGCGTATAAAACATACTACACTCTTATATATACATAGCTTGAATAATAAACTAGTCTATATTCTATGAGTAAATATACTAAACCGATAACCATCTTTCAATATAGAAGTTAAGTTCCGTTTTAATTTATTACTTAAAAGCTACATATTATTACAAACATAATTCAAATAAGAATATGAAAATACTAAAAATTGCTGCAAATCAATGAATTAGAATACGTAGCGCACTAATATGATGTTAATAAAACAATAATAAACTTATTTGGATTAGACTTTATTGTGAAAGAATGCAGCAACGATTAACACATATTTAACCGTAGTTTCTAGTGGGTAGCGAAACAGGGTCTTATTTAAATACTTTTGCACTGTATGAAATGTAGACGCAATTTAACAAGAAACCAGGGACCTAAATACGAGTCTGCCTTCTTCTACCTTGCTGCAACGTGACGAACGGATAGGGGAAAAATGGAGGGCGTTGGTCGTTCGGGCCTCGGCTACGGTGGTAGAGAAGGACGTCGGGCAGGAAAATCGACAGAGGTGTGACCGAGGAGCTTGTCAGGGCAGTCACCAATGACGATAGTCGACCAGCGCGTCCTGGCGTCGGCGAACAGCAGCGTCGGCGGTGGCTTCGCGCGGCCAGCGAACAAGAGCTTGGGGAGAGGGGCAAGATGGCCGGGTACTGGCTCCACGAGGTGAGAGCGAGAGATTTATAGAGAGGCGAGAGCAGAGGAGGCGTCGGCCGGGCTTCATGGCGCCATTGATGGAGGAAGATAGTAACGGAGGAGTGAAGGGAGGAAGAAACAGATGCTGTTGAATCTCCATAACTCGCGGAGAAGAAATGGACGGTGGGGTAGACGTTGGGTGGTTCGGCTGCTCGGTTCCTAGCCGGGGTCGCGCGTCGGGGTCGCGGTTTCGCAGCACGGCAGGCGCGGTCGGGCTAGGCGGCTCGGCCGGCTGCCCGACGTGCATGGGCATGCGGCTGGTGCGCGGGAGCAGGCACAGGGGCCGGCTCGACGAGCGGCCAGGGCGCGCGGGGCTGGGGACGCTCGGTGAAGGGACGCGCGGCGTCGCGGGGCTGGCCGGATGGGTCTCCTGTGCGCGCGTGAGAGAGAGAGGTGAGAGGGAGGAGAGAGAATAGGGGAGATGAGGGAGAGAGTAGTAGGGAGCGGCGGCAGCGGCTGGAGAAGGAGAAGCTAGGGGCGCGCGCGTTTAGTGTAAATGGGCCCCTAGTTGGGCCTTAGGGTTAGGTTAGGGTTTTGTCTTTTTTTAATTTTGAATCACATTTTTAAATAGCTCAAAACTTCATAGAAATTCACCAAAATTATCTATAAATACAATATATTTTTTAGCCTAATAATTATTATATTATTTAATTATTATATTATTTACTAGGATTTTCTTAAGAAGAATTGCGATCAAGTCCTCAAAAACCAATCATGCGCAGTAAAAAAAATTATTATGAGTATACATAAATAATAATAAACACTTGAATAAAAATTATTATTCTAATTACCATAATAACTAAATTCATTATTTTTAGTTGATGGCTTTTATGGTGTTACATTATGTCTTTGTGTGTAGGATGAAAGGATTCTTCGAAGGAACTTTGTGATTGATCTATTAAGTTACGAGGACAATTCATGCCGCTATGCCATCCCTGCAAACATAAAACAGAGACTTATCAATATCTCTACAAAGGAATAGATTAGTGTACGATTATCGATATATTGTTTGTTTTCATGTAATTGTTGTGCACTCGCGTTTTATTAATAATTTGTGAGTTGTCGCAACGCAAATACACCTAACTATCATATATATATATAGGTCTGCATGATATTGATGATTGCAATGTAGTAGTGAAACATGTAGATTAAAATAAGAAACTTTATATGTATAGCTAGGATCACCAATGGATTACACAATCTTTTCTCATAACAATATAACACATTTATATATAAGTTATCATGATATTATATGTGCCCGTTGCAACGCACGAGCACTAACCTAGTCATGTCATAACATGGTAGAGGCAGCAAAGTGACATCTGTATGGAAAGCACACCCATGCAAATGACACCGTAGCTGTTGAATTTTGTGCTGGCACCTCAATACAGCCCCACTAGCCACTCGCACTTGCATGTATGTAGAAACCAACTGAATATTGGGCAACAAGGACTGAAATTTCTCATGTAAGAAGGAATGAGAACTTCCACTATCCAAAAGGATGAGCACAGGATGATCTTGAATGAAGCCCTCAAACTTTAAAGTGTGTGTTGTTCTAGATACGCCCCAGCCAGCTCGAGAAACTGACATAAACAGCTGCTCCTCATTTGCCTGCAAGTCCGATTGGGAATCTGGAGGCTTCGGTTCTTTAGGTATTAATAAGTCCCATACCGCCTCAAGGGCATGCAGATGTGCAACAGCAGTACACTTGTGGCCATAACTCCATTTCTCAGCACATTTGTCACATAATCCTCATGCTCTCCGAAAACACCTTAATACCACCAATTTGTCATCAGTGGATCCCGGCTTGGCTGCCTCAGCCGGCTGATCCCACTTAGGCAGAGAAGATGGAACATCCTGCTTGGAAGTAGTTCTCAGTGGTGCTTGATAGGCATGACAACTCCTTCCAGAGGCCAAGGCCTCTTCCTGCACCAAGGCAAGGGAACAGGCAGTATCCAATGTGGAGGGACGTTGCACCATAACAGCAGATTTAATTTCATCATGCAGACCATCTACGAAACGCATAGTATAATATAGTGGATCGGCATGTTCTTGATACACAGAGAGGTGATCCACTAAAATGGAAAAACGTTCAACATAATCTGCCACCGATTCTGACTGCCGTATGTGGAACAACTGGCAAATCAAGGACTCGTGTTGATCACATCCAAAGCGATCATGAACATGGGCGCAAAATTCAGACCACGACCAAAATGGTACGCGACGACCCATGGATTGCAACCAACCTTTGGCGTGCCCCGTGAAATGTATTGTAGCCACCCTAATCCACATGTGAATATCAACAACATACATATCAAAATAATTACTGCAAAGAGTCTTCCACAACTACGGATTGTCCTCGTCGAACGATGGAAAATTCAGACGTGGTAAGTTTCTGCAACCCCCTCGACTTCCCTCGCGACGACCCCCATCCAGATCCCATGCAGGATCACCAAAAATGCCATAGCTATGAGAGAATGGATCTAGATACGTACCCTTGACCGGGCTGTGGGTTTGTGAAAGGGAAATGGGCTTAACCATTTCCTATAATCAATTTTGGTGGTTGACGTCCATCACAAATCTCGTGGACTAACTAGTTTGTTTAGATATCATTTATCTCAGGTGCATAAGGTTCAACACAAACCAAGAAAGAAATTCAGTTACGGACTCAATCAAATATTGGAGCAAGACTTAGAGTGTGCTGAAAATTGGCACACCAGACACTGTCCGGTGCGCCAGGGCCGTACACTTCCAAACAAGTCACTCTCTGGAATTCTGCACTCGCGCTCCACTATAATTCATCGAACTGTCCGGTGTGCACCGGACTGTCTGATGAGCCAGCGGAGCAACGGCTCCATGTGCGCCAACAGTCGTTTCGTCAAATGAACAGTGCCGCGGCAGAAGTCAGAGGTCACCGGTCTGTCCGGTGCAGCAAGACGACAGACGGCTCCAACGATCAACTGCTCCAAACCCTAACGAATGCGCTGACATGGCGCACACCAGACAGTGAACACTGGCTGTCCGGTGCGGCACTGGACTGTCCGGTGCGCCAATTGCCAGCAACGGCTAGAAAGTGGTTGGGGGCTATAAATACCCCCAACCACCTCATTCATAGTCATCCAAGTTTTCTGAACATCCCATTCATTGCAAGAGCAAAAGACTTCACTCCAAGACACATAAAATAGATCAAATCCTCTCCAAGCCTCAAAATCAACTCAATTCCATTAGGGACTTGTGAGAGGGTGTTTTGTGTTCTTTTGTTGCTCTTGTTGCTTGGATTGGCCTTTTTCTTTTTCCCTTCTTATTCTCAAGAGACTTGTAATCGAAGCAAGAGACATCTAAGTGTGTGGTGGTCCTTGCGGGGTCTTAGTGACCCATGAGATTAAGGAAAAGGCTCACTCGGTCTAAGTGACCGTTTGAGAGAGGGAAAGGGTTGGAATAGACCCGGCCTTTGTGGCCTCCTCAACGGGGACTAGTTTCTTTGGAACCGAACCTCGGTAAAACAAATCACCATGTCTACTCACTTTGATTCTCACTTGATTTGTTTTGCACTCTTTCCTCTCTCTAACGTTTCCTTGCTAGTATTGATTTGAGTTTGCTCCCATACGTCATCCGCACTCTTTGAGCAACTCTTAGCAAGAGAAACAATCTTTCAGACTTGAATTTAATTCTAATGCTAACCCCCGACCTTAATGTGTGTTTAAGTTTATAAATTGTAATACCCACTTTGTAAGAAAAGTCTAAAAAGAGAAATTATAGTACTTTATATCGATATGTGTTATCAATGTTTATCATCACATGTGAACACCATCTTTAAAGACAATTAATAAAAATATATATACCACTAAATTATGCATCATGCTGGATATTATTTTTGTGTGTGCATTTTGTGACAAGGAATATAGTAAAGAGTCCAAAGTGGAATTCAAAACCTAAAAGAGATTTTAGAATTTAGAGAAGAGAAGCAAACAAGTATTACATGATATAAAAATATAAATAATATATATAGCTCCAAATTGAAACTTGTCATGACACAATATAAAATAAGGATAAATTTGTCACAAGTTTAAACTTAAACTAGAATTTAAATTTGAATTTGGAAAAAAAGAAGGAAAGAAAAAAGAAGAGAAAATAAAAAGAAAAACAGAACTGTGCATTGAATGGGTCGGCCACCACCAATCTGGCCCATTACCACACTCACCAGCGTAGCCCAACTAACCTAACGGCGCCGACATGTGGGACCTCTGCGTCAGCTGCCCCATCTCACGCGCGCGCCGACACAGTGGGGCCATCAGTCAGTCTGCGCTCGTGCCCGTTCTATTCACTGACCTGTGGGACCCACACTCCAGCCGCTAGTTGATCGCGCACGACGCTTCGGTGTGTCTGACAATTGGGCCGGCTTCGTCAACTCCATCCGCAACCGAAATCCCGAGCATGGCGGAGCTTACCGTCGGTCGCGGATTCCGTTGCTGACCAACCGACTACGCATAAAAATGGATCGCGCCTCGCCCCTCCTATCCTTTAATCCAACTCGCGTCCACCGGAGGGGTCGAGAGAGAGAGAGAGAGAGAGAGAGAGAGAGAGAGAGAGAGAGAGAGAGAGAGAGAGGAGGGAGCCAGAACCCATGGTGACCGAGTGGGCGGATTGGCGACCTCACCATCGTCGTTTGTGCTTGACACTAAATTGGGGCCTCGTGTGCAGACAGAAGGCTTCGCCCAAGTCCCTGGGCCGGTTGGGTGGCAATTGTGGGCTCGGAAGGTGACCAGGGGCGCTCAATTCATCGCCGCTGTCGCAAGGCCATGGGTCATCGCGGACAGACCAGGTGACGGCCGGAATCTCTGTGAAAGCACACCTCCCATGTTTGTTACCTTCTCAATTTCGTTTTGCACTCGTGATACGAGGGGATTGGGTACCGTGGAGCGCAATTGGCATTCCGTCCATGGCAGACCGTCGCGGTGCTCGGTTGGGTGCGGCATGGTCGCAAGCTGTCGAGGGGAGGAAGAAAGGTGCGAGCCGTTAGATGGGTTGTGGACGGTCGAGATTAGGTATTCCCTTACCCGTTCGCGCAATCAAACGGGCACCATAGATCTGCCATCCCTCGGCTCAGACAAGATCTAGTTTCATTAAACCGTGGCCGTGGATCTTGGATCCAGCGGCTAATAGCGCTTACCATTTCGGTTAAGTTATATCTAATCTGCGCCACACATTGTCGATCAAATGGTCCAGAATAGAACTTACCCCTTCGCGATGGCATTATGCTAAAGAGTCCTCGGATTTTCTATAAACCAACCCGCCATCCACCAGTACTATTCCCTGAGTCTAGGTTATCTTGCGCAGAGACCCCTGGACTTTCCACGAATTGAGGCCCAGTCCAGGGCTGACTTAAAATTGAATAAATGAATTAAAAATAGATTTTTAATATGAAAACAATTACTAGAACTTGATAAATTCATAGAAAATCCATACTTGGTCCAAATTGAGCCATTCCACTTTCTAAATTTTTGTAATATTATTCTTTATCACTTAGAGTATCTGTTTTGTCATGAAAACAGTAAGAAAATTTAATTCTCATTTAATCCTAGTCCAAGCATATAAAACCTTTGAAAATTCATAACTTAAAATCTATAACTCCAAAAATTATGATTCCTGTTCCTAGGTTTTTATTTTAATGTGTAGATTATCACTGTGTATTTTGTTTATATGTTTGGTGGGATGTTAAATTTTCTCTATATAATGTGCTTGTTTGTATTGTAGCGAGTAGAAGAGCCCGTGACTGAGGATCTTAGTGAGCAGCAGATAGAAGTAGCTAAGCAGGAGCTCATTGAAGGCAAGTTGTGCCCTTCACCACTTTTTTTACCCAATAATGTTCTTTAATGTTACTTATTCATGCATAGGTTTAATTTTGATGGGACCCATTAGGTCACCCTAGATTGTTTATCTCATTACCTTGTTTACCCCTGAATCACTTGGGTAGTTTGCTATTGCTTCACATGGTTTTTGGGATAATCATTTATTTTATCTATGTTCCAATTCTTTTGTTATTCTATTTATGTTCATGTCAAGATCATTAATGTTAATTGGAACATAGAGCTTAACTTGAGAAACACGTGCCATCACAACGGAGGAAAGGGACCCCTTGGTTGACTAATTAGGAAAGCTAGTGGAAGACTACCTTACCCGAAATGGGCAAGGGCGGTAGGGGAGTTGCATGTAAGGAGGTTCTCGGGTTGATTTAGCTGCGATGGCGGTCAGACGGGGGATTCTTGCAAGTGCTCTTCCCATAAACTGTAGCGGGTTTTCGGAAGCTAGTAGAACTTTGTAAAGGCCTCGTAGTGTTGTCCTGCCTCGCTTCCTAGGTAGAGGTGTATGGGAGTCGCGATCCCTTGGCAGATGGGTAACATGACTTGTGGGTAAAGGGTACAACCTCTGTAGAGTGTAAAACTGGTATACTAGCCGAGCTCACGGTCATGAGCAGCTCAGGACTCCCTGATGATTAATTTATGGAACTTAAATTCAATTTTGTCATTTGCATTGCATGGGATTATTATTAATTTTGTTCTAATACTTTATTTAAGGTTTGGTATTTACTTACACTTAGTAACTGCTAATAAAATTTTGACCAACTACTTAAAAGCAATGCTCAGCTCTAACTCCTGTCATTGATTAGCCTTACACATCACATGAACTCCCACCTTTGTGAGTTCATGTCCACTGGTTCCCCACAACTTGTTGAGCTATGATCATGTGTGAGCTCACCCTTGCTATCTCACACCCCCCATAGGAGAAGAACAGGTGGTTCAGGAGGAGCCACAAGGCGAGGAGTTTGATCTAATCTAGGTGGTGTTTCTCAGTTGACATTGGCGCCAACGAAGATCCTTAGTTCGTTTTATATTTATCTTTTATTTTGTAATAAGACTTCCGCTATGTAATAAATACTCTGATTATTATGACATCTATCTCTATACACTCTGTTATTATATATGTTGTCTTCTTAGCGCATGTATGAGATACACCTGGCTTTGTTCCTTTAAGCCGGGTGTGACAGAAGTGGTATCAGAGCAAATGTTGACTGTAGGACGAAACCTAGATAGAAATGGACAAAACCCGTACCTACTTACCTTACTCTGATTCATTCTATACTTACCTCATCTTGATCTTGTCTCACCTTTTGCTTTTCTACTCTGATCATTCTTACCTTTACTACTCTAAGACAAGGTGGATTTCACACCTTGGAATCCTATGACTATGATCTTTTAGGAGATAGGAAACCTAAGACAAAAAAATTAAAACTATTTTCTCTATTTAAAAATGTTGGTTGATTGTTCTGATGATAAATGACTGATTTGCTTCTTTGATTGATTGAAATATTATATATGGACATCTTAGTATGTACCACCATAAGGTAATGAATTAGCTATGGTAGGTAAAATATTAATCTGCTTAGCTAATAAATCCCCCAAAGTAACATGATTCGTAACTACCTGCCTTGTCTACTATTCTCTTACCATATGTATCTAACTCAGATGGTCAATACTAGGAGGGGTGGTGGAATTGATTTACCTCCCAGACGACACACTCGGAGGATATTTAGACAACCCCAGCCATAGCCAGCACATATGAATCCTCCTAATCCTCCACCCGGTGGAGTTGACCCACTGATTGCAGCTCAGATGAGGATGATGCAACAAATGGCAGACACTATGGTAGATATGTGTGCTCAGATGCAGCAAGAACGCCAGGAGATGCGTCAGGAACGAGAAGAGATAAGCCAGGAGTTGCGCCAGGAGCGAGAAGAGATACGCCAGGAGAGAAGGGCGCAACAGCAGCTGCAACAGCAATTTGAACAGCAACAGTAGCAACAGCAACAAGTACCACTGCCTCCACCTCCACCACCAGTTCCACCCCGAGATAAGCATAGGGAGTTCATGAGTCATAAGCCACCAACGTTTGCAAGCTCTCCTGATCCATTGGACGCAGATGATTGGCTAAAGTCCGTAGAGAAGATGTTGAACATTGCTCAATGCACTGACCGGGAGAAGGTTTTATATGCTTCTGGACGTCTGACAGGTCCTGCTGCCGATTGGTGGGATTCATATACTGCTGCCCACGATGCTGCTGATACTATTACTTGGGTAGAGTTCAGTACATAGTTCAGGAATTATCATATACCTGCTGGATTGATGAAGATTAAAAAGAAGGAATTTCTGTCACTGAAGCAAGGAAGTATGTCAGTCAGCGAGTACCGCGACAAGTTTATCCAGCTATCTAGATATGCTCTAGATGAGGCTGCTGAAGATGAGAGGAAGCAGGAGCACTTTATTGAAGGACTTAATGGACCTCTGTAGTATGCTCTGGTGGCACATACATTCCTGTCATTTTAGAGGCTGCTTGATAAGGCTCTAGCTATTGAACACAAGCGTGTTCAACTGGGAGATTTGAAGAGAAATGCTATATCTCAAGGACAAGGAAGCAACAGTGTACGTCCTCGCTACAGTTCACCCTAGGGTACACCAGTTCGCACTGGCGGAGGCCAGCACCCAGTTCAGCAATCACCTCAGAAGACTCCACCGCCTCATCAGGCTACCCCCACTGACACCTCGACGAAGTTTTCTGGGCAGAGGGCAGGCACCACTTGCTTCAAGTGTGGGAAGACTGGACACTATGCAAATGTTTGCCCACAGAGGATGGCTACTACCCCAGTTCAGAATAGGTAGCAAACTCCAGGATCTGACAAGGGATACTCTATTGCCAAGGTTAATCAAGTCAGCGTTGATGCTACTCCGGATGGTGCTGACATCATACTTGGTATGTTTTACGTTAATGCTATTCCTACAACTATATTATTTGATTCTGGTGCTACACATTCATTCATGTCTGCTCGATATGCCAACACAAATGAGATACCCCTGCTGAATATGAGAAAACCAATGATAGTAATTACACCTAAATGGCCTGTTGAGGCAAATCAAATGACACGTAGATTGACATTAACAATTATGGGAAGAGAATTTGGAGCTACTGCTATAATATTAGAGGCAAGCAGTATAGATCTGATCCTTGGTATGTCATGGTTAAGAAAGGCAAAGGCCATAATAGCATGTGGTAGAGGTACCGTAGAACTCACCATCCCTAAAGGAGAAAGATTTCAAGTTAATATTGCAGTAACCACCTCATCCAAACATGCAATGTTCTTTATACCTAAGGAGTTTGTTAGGGACAACATCCGTGTGGTTAGAGATTTTCTGGATGTCGTTCCGGAGGAGTTACTAGGGATGCCACCTGATAGAGAAGTTGAGTTTGTAATTGATCTCTTACCTGGGACTGCCCCCATTTCTAAACGGCCATACTGGATGTCCGTAGAAGAGCTAAAGGAACTTAAGAAGCAGTTAACTGAGTTACAAGAGGCTAGGTACATTCGTCCGAGTTCCTCACCTTGGGGAGCGCCGGTTCTATTTGTACATAAGAAGGATGGATCACAAAGAATGTGTGTGGATTACAGATCTCTTAATGATGTTACCGTGAAGAACAAGTATCCGTTACCCCATATTGAGGACTTATTTGATCAAATGAGAGGTGCAAGGGTATTCTCGAAGATTGATCTCCGATCGGGTTACCATCAAATGAGGATTAGACCATCGGATATTCCCAAGATAGCATTCTCGACTCGATATGGATTATATGAGTTCACTGTTATGTCGTTTGGATTAACCAATGCACCAGCTTATTTTATGAATTTGATGAATAAGGTGTTTATGGAGTATTTGGACAGATTCGTCGTGGACTCGTGGTATTCATCAACGATATTCTTATTTATTCCCAGAGTGATAGCGATCATGAGGAACATCTGAGATTGGTGCTACAGAAGCTATGAGATAACCAACTATATGCCAAGTTTAGCAAGTGCAAGTTTTGGGTTGGCGAGGTGCCATTTCTTGGTCATATCATATCTAATGGAGGAATATCAGTGGATCCTGCTAAGATTAAGGAGATAATGGAGTGGAGAGTACCCACTACAGTTACTGAGATTCAAAGTTTCTTGGGACTAGCAGGATATTATTGGAGATTTATTGAAGGATTTTCTAAGATTGCTAAGCCTATGACCTCACTTTTGGAGAAGGGCAAAGAATTTAAGTGGGACGAGAAGTGCCAAGATAGTTTTGATCAATTAAAGAAGAGATTGATGTCACCACAAGTGTTGGTTATGCCAGACCTACAGAAAGGATTTGATATCTATTGTGATGCATGTGGCTAAGGCTTAGGATGTGTGCTCATGCAAGAGGGACATGTGATTGCCTATGCTTCTCGTCAGTTGCGGAAACATGAATTGAACTACCCCACTCATGACTTAGAATTGGCAGCCGTTGTGCATGCACTTAAGATATGGAGACATTACATTATGGGAACCAAGTGTCAAGTATACACGGATCATAAGAGTTTGAAGTATATATTCACTCAGAAGGATCTCAACCTTAGGCAACGCCGTTGGTTGGAGCTTATTAAGGATTATGATTTGGAGATTCACTATCACCCGGGCAAGGCAAATTTGGTTGCAGATGCCTTGAGTCGAAAGGAGCATGTTCATTCAGCTATTGTTGCCCAGCTACCCGATGAGATTGTTGAGGATTTCAGGAGACTTAACCTGGGAATAGTTGCTCACACTGAAGAAGTTACTATTGATGTGGAACCTACCTTGGAGCAAGAAATCCGCAAAGGACGAATTGGTGATGCTAAAATACAAGAGATTAAGGATCTTATTACTGAAGGTCGAGGTCCGGAATTCACGGAACATGAGCAAGGCAGCATATGGTTTAAGGACAGGATATGTGTTCCTGATATCGAGAGCCTTCGTGAGACTATTCTAAAGGAGGCCCATGACTCAGATTATTCTATTCATCCTAGCAGTACCAAGATGTATCAGGATTTGAAGCGGAAATACTAGTGGTATGGATTGAAAAGAGATGTGGCTGCACATGTGGCTATGTGCGATGTGTGTCAAAGAGTTAAGGCTGAACACCAGAGGCCAGCGGGACTATTGCACCCACTAAAGATACCTGAGTGGAAGTGGGAAGAGATTGGTATGGATTTTATTACTGGATTGCCTCGCACCTAGAAAGGATATGATGCTATATGGGTGATTGTGGATAGATTGACCAAAGTGGCTCACTTCATTCCTATAAAGACTACTTATAAAGGTTCTCAGCTAGCAGAATTTTATATGGCTTGGATTGTGTGTTTACATGGAGTACCAAAGAAGATTGTGTCAGATCGAGGTTCACAGTTTACCTCAAGATTTTGGAGAAGCTTTCATGAGAACATGAATACCAAGTTGAACTTTAGTACAGCTTATCACCCTCAGACTGATGGACAGACTGAAAGGACTAATCAAGTATTGGAAAATATGTTGAGAGCTTGTGCCCTTCAGCATGGTGGAAGTTGGGATAAGAGTCTACCTTATGCTGAGTTTTCATATAATAATAGTTATCAGGCCAGTCTGAAGATGTCACCTTTTGAAGCTTTATATGGGAGAAAGTGCAGGACTCCCCTATATTGGGATCAGACTGGAGAAAGATAGTTCTTTGGGCCTGAACTGATTTAAGAAGCAGAAGAACAAGTCCGTATAATTCGAGAGAATTTGAGGGTAGCTCAAACCAGGCAAAAGAGATATGCTGATAATAGAAGAAGACCACTAGAATTTGAGGAAGGAGATTATGTGTACCTCAAGGTGTCACCACTTCATGGAATGAGGAGATTCAAAGTTAAGGGCAAATTGTCCCCTCGCTATATTGGACCATTCTTGATCTTTAGGCGAGTTGGGGAGATGGCATACCAACTCGAGCTACCTGCTAGTCTATCGGATGTGCATAATGTGTTCCACGTATCTCAACTTAAGAAGTGTCTCCGTGTCCCTAAGGAACAGTTACCAATGGAAGAGCTCAGTGTTCAGGGTGATTTGACTTACACAGAATACCTGATCAAGATTTTGCATACATTGACTCGAGTTACGAGAAATAAGGTGATAAAGATGTGCAAGGTGCAATGGAGTCACCATGGAGATGATGAAGCAACCTGGGAAAGAGAAGAAGAGCTTCGCATAGATTTTCCCCACCTTTTTCCTAGATCTTCCTAAAATCTTGAGGACGAGATTATTTTTAAGGGGGGTAGGATTTGTAATACCCACTTTGTAAGAAAAGTCTAAAAAGAGAAATTATAGTACTTTATATCGATATGTGTTATCAATGTTTATCATCACATGTGAACACCATCTTTAAAGACAATTAATAAAAATATATATACCACTAAATTATGCATCATGCTAGATATTGTTTTTGTGTGTGCATTTTGTGACAAGGAATATAGTAAAGAGTCCAAAGTGGAATTCAAAACCTAAAAGAGATTTTAGAATTTAGAGAAGAGAAGCAAACAAGTATTACGTGATATAAAAATATAAATAATATATATAGCTCCAAATTGAAACTTGTCATGACACAATATAAAATAAGGATAAATTTGTCACAAGTTTAAACTTAAACTAGAATTTAAATTTGAATTTGGAAAAAAAGAAGGAAAGGAAAAAGGAAGAGAAAATAAAAAGAAAAACAGAACTGTGCACTGAATGGACTGGCCGCCACCAATCTAGCCCATTACCACACTCACCAGCGCAGCCCAACTAACCTACCAACACCGACATGTGGGACCTCTGCGTCAGCTGCCCCATCTCACGCGCGCGCCGACACAGTGGGGCCAGCAGTCAGTCTCAATGCGCTCGCGCTCGTTCTATTCACTAACCTGTGGGACCCACACTCCAGCCGCTAGTCGATCGCGCACGACGCTCCGGTGTGTCTGACAATTAGGCCGGCTTCGTCAGCTCCATCTGCAATCGAAATCCCGAGCATGGCGGAGCTTACCATCGGTCGCGGATTCCGTTGCTGACCAACCGACTACGCATAAAAATGGGTCGCGCCTCGCCCCTCCTATCCTTTAATCCATCTCGCGTCCACCGGAGGGGTCGATAGAGAGAAAGAGAGAGAGGAGGGAGCCAGAACCCGTGGTGACTGAGCGGGCGGATTGGCGACCTCACCATCGTTGTTTGTGCTCGACGCTAAATTGGGGCCTCACGTGCAGACAGAAGGCTTCACCCAAGTCCCTGGACCGGTTGGGTGGCGATTGTGGGCTCCGAAGGTGACCAGGGAGGCGCTCAATTCATCGCCACCATCGCAAGGCCGCGGGTCATCGCAGGCAGACCAGGTGACGACCGGAATCTCTGTGAAAGCACACCTCCCATGTTTGTTACGTTCTCAATTTCGTTTTGCACTTGTGATACGAGGGGATTGGGTACCGTGGAGTGCAATTGGCGTTCCGTCCATGGCGGACCGCCGTGGTGCTCGGTTGGGTGCGGCACGGTCACAAGCTGTCGAGGGGAGGAAGAAAGGTGCGAGCCGTCAGATGGGTTGTGGATGGCCGAGATTAGGTATTCCCTTACCCGTTTGCGCAATCAAACGGGCACCGTAGATCTGCCATCCCTCGGCTCAGACAAGATCTAGTTTCATTAAACTGTGGCCGTGGATCTTGGATCCAGCGGCTAATAGCGCTTACCGTTTCGGTTAAGTTATATCTAATCTGCGCCACACATTGTCGATCAAACGGTCTAGAATAGAACTTACCCCTTCGCAATGGCATTATGCTAAAGAGTCCTCGGATTTTCTATAAACCAACCCGTCGTCCACCGGTACTGTTCCCTGAGTCTAGGTTATCTTGCGCAAAGACCCCTGGACTTTCCAGGAATTGAGGCCCAGTCCAGAGCTGACTTAAAATTGAATAAATGAATTGAAAATAGATTTTTAATATGAAAACAATTACTAGAACTTGATAAATTCATAGAAAATCCATACTTGGTCCAAATTGAGCCATTCCACTTTCTAAATTTTTGTAATATTATTCTTTATCACTTAGAGTCTCTGTTTTGTCATGAAAATAGTAAGAAAATTTAATTCTCATTTAATCCTATTCCAAGCATATAAAACCTTTAAAAATTCATAACTTCAAATCTATAACTCCAAAAATTATGATTCCTGTTCCTAGGTTTTTATTTTAATGTGTAGATTATCACTGTGTATTTTGTTTATATGTTTGGTGGGATGTTAAATTTTCTCTATATACTGTGCTTGTTTGTATTGTGGCGAGTAGAAGAGCCTGTGACTGAGGATCCTGGTGAGTAGCAGATAGAAGTAGCTGAGCAAGAGCTCACTGAAGGCAAGTTGTGCCCTTGACCTCTTTTTTTTACCCAATAATGTTCTTTAATGTCACTTATTCATGCATAGGTTTAATTTTGATGGGACCCATTAGGTCACCCTAGATTGTTTATCTCATTACCTTGTTTACCCCTGAATCACTTGGGTAGTTTGCTATTGCTTCACATGGTTTTTGGGATAATCATTTATTATATCTATGTTCCAATTCTTTTTTATTCTATTTATGTTCATGTCAAGATCATTAATGTTAATTGGAACATAGAGCTTAACTTGAGAAACACGTGCCACCACAAGGGAGGAATGGGACCCCTTGGCTGACTAATTAGGAAAGCTAGTGGAAGACTACCTTACCCGAAAGGGGCAAGGGCAGTAGGGGAGTTGCATGCAAGGAGGTTCTCAGGTTGATTTAGCTGCGATGGCGGTCAGATGGGGGATTCTTGCAAGTGCTCTTCCCATAAACTGTAGCGGGTTTTCGGAAGCTAGTGGAACTTTGTAAAGGCCTCGTAGTGTTGCCCTGCCTCGCGTGCTAGGTAGAGGTGTATGGGAGTCACGGTCCCTTGGCAGATGGGTAACATGACTTGTGGGTAAAGGGTACAACCTCTGTAGAGTGTAAAACTGGTATACTAGCTGAGCTCACGGTCATGAGCAGCTCAGGACTCTCTGATGACTAATTTATGGAACTTAAATTCAATTTTGTCATTTGCATTGCATGGGATTATTATTAATTTTGTTCTAATACTTTATTTAAGGTTTGGTATTTACTTACACTTAGTAACTGCTAATAAAATTTTGACCAACTACTTAAAAGCAATGCTCAGCTCTAACCCCTGTCATTGATTAGCCTTACACATCACATGAACTCCCACCTTTGTGAGTTCATGTCCACTGGTTCCCCACAACTTGTTGAGCTATGATCATGTGTGAGCTCACCCTTGCTATCTCACACCCCCCACAGGAGAAGAACAGGTGGTTCAGGAGGAGCCACAAGGCGAGGAGTTTGATCTAATCTAGGTGGAGTTTCTCAATTGACATTGGCGCCAACGACGATCCTTAGTTCGTTTTGTATTTATCTTTTATGTAATAAGACTTCTGCTATGTAATAAATACTCTGATTATTGTGACATTTATCTCTATACACTCTATTATTATATATGTTGTCTTCTTGGCGCATGTATGAGATGCACCTGGCTTTGTTCCTTTAAGCCGGGTGTGACATAAATTTCAAGATTCGCCTATTCACCCCCCTCTAGGCGACTTTCAATTGGTATCAGAGCAGGTTCTTCATTAAGAGTCTAACCAACTCGAAGTGATGTCTGGAGATCACGCCAAGAGAGAGATCATGACCGGCGAGAAGCCCTTGGGCTCGGGGAGGACTCTCTCAAGGGATTCCGGCAACAAGTTAAAGGAGAAATCCTCTTCCTCCATCAAGTCACTTAGGAGGGGTGACAAGAAGAAGAAGAAAATGAAGAAGGTGGTCTACTACGAGACCAACTCTTCATCACCCTCCACGTCCGGCGTCGAGTCTACAACTTCGACACGCCACGAGCGCAAGAAGTATAGTAAGATGCCACTTCGTTATCCCCGCATTCCTAAATGTGCTCCTCTACTTTCGGTACCCCTAGGCAAACCACCATATTTTGATGGTGAAGATTATTGCATGTGGAGTGATAAAATGAGGCACCATCTAACCTCCACAAAAGCATTTGGGATATTGTTGAGTTTGGAGCACAGGTACCACAAGTGGGAGATGAGGATTATGACTCGGACGAGGCCGCCCAAATTAGGCAGTTTAACTCCCAAGCCACTTCTATACTCCTCACCTACTTGTGTCGAGAGGAGTATGATAAGGTACAAGGATTAAAGAACGCTAAAGAAATTTGGGACATCCTCAAAACCACGCACGAAGGGGACAAGGTGACAAAGATCACCAAGCGGGAGACGATCGAGGGCGAGCTCGGTCGATTCGTCCTCAACAAAGGAGAAGAGCCGCAAGCGATGTACAATCGGCTCAAGACCATGGTAAACCAAGTGTGTAACCTTAGGAGCACCAAGTGGGATGACCATGAGATGGTCAAGGTTATTCTTAGATCACTTGTTTTTCGTAATCCCACTCAAGTGCAACTAATCCATGGAGACCCTAGATATAAACAGATGTCTCTCGAGAAAGTTATTGGCAGGTTTGTGAGATTTGAACTTATGATCAAAGACTCCAAACACATTGTCAACTTGGAGCAAGGCGCCATCTCTACACCCAAGGTGCAACCCATTGCATTTAAGGCAACAGAAGAAAAGAAGGAGGAGTCTACACCAAGTAGGCTTCCAATCGACGCCTCCAAGCTCAACAACGAGGAAATGGCACTCATCATCAAGAGCTTTCGCCAAATCCTCAAGCAAAGGAAGGGGAAGGACTACAAACCCCGCTCCAAAAGGGTGTGCTACAAATGTGGTAAGTCCGGTCATTTCGTTGCTAAATGTCCATACACAAGTGAAAGTGACAGGGACGACAACAAGAAGGGGAAGAAGAAAATGGAGAAGAAGAAGTACTACAAGAAGAAGCACGGCGAGGCACACATGGTGCGTGAATGGGACTCTGACGAAAGTTCTACCGACTCCTCCGACGAGGACGCCGTCAACATCGCCGTCAACAAAGGCTTTCTCTTCCCCAACGTCAGCCACAAGTGTCTCATGGCAAAGGACGGAAAAAAGAAGAAGGTACACTCTAGAGCCACCCCCAAATATACCACATCTAGTGATGATGGTAGCTCTAGTGATAATGAAGATAATTTAATTTCTCTTTTTGCCAACCTTAACATGGACCAAAAGAAAAAATTAAATGAATTAATTGAAACCATTAACGAGAAGGATGATCTCTTGGAATGCCAAGAGGACTTGCTCATTAAGGAGAACAAAAAATTTATTAAATTGAAAAATGCTTATGCTCTAGAAGTAGAGAAGAATGAAAACTTGTCTAAGGAGCTTATCATATGCAATGATTCAATTTCTTGTCTTAGAACTGAGAATGATAATTTAGTTTCTAAGATTGAAAAATTGAATGCTTGCAATGATTCTATTTCCTGTCTTAGAAATGAAAATGTCATGTTAAATTCTAAGATTGATGAATTGAATGCTTGCAAACCATCAACATCTTCTGTCGAGCATATTTCCATTTGCACTAGATGTAGAGATGTAAATGTTGAAGCTTTTGATGATCACCTTGCTATGATTAAACAACAAAATGATCACATAGCTAATTTAACTGCTAAAATTGCCGAGCATGAGCTAGAAAATGAAAAGTTTAAATTTGCCAGAAGCATGCTCTATAATGGGAGACACCCTGGCATTAAGGATGGCATTGGGTTCCAACAAGGGAACCAAAGCAATGTCAAGCTTAATGCCCCTAAGAAATTGTCTAATTTTGTAAAGGGCAAAGCTCCCATGGTTCAGGATAGAGAGGGCTATATTTTATATCCTGCAAACTATCCTGAGCATAAGATTAGGAAAATTCATGCTAGAAAACCTCATACTGTTTCTCACCATGCTTTCATGTATAAGAATGAGGCTTCAAGTTCTAGGCATACCACACATGTTAAAATGCCTAAGAAGAAAATTCCTACTCCATCAAATGAGCATAATGTTTCCTTTAAAACTTTTGATGCTTCCTATGTTTTAACTAACAAATCAGGTAAAGTAGTTGCCAAATATGTTGGGGGCAAACACAAGAGCTCCAAGACTTGTGTTTGGGTACCCAAGGTGCTTGTTTCTAATGTGAAAGGACCCAAGACCATTTGGGTACCTAAGAACAAGGCCTAAACTTGTTTTGTAGGTTTATGCATCCGGTGGATCAAGTTGGATAATCGATAGCGAGTGCACAAACCACATGACTGGGGAGAAAAGGATGTTCTCCTCATACGAGAAAAATGAAGATCCCAAAGAGCTATCACATTCGGGGATGGAAATCAAGGTTTGGTCAAAGGTTTGGGTAAAATTGCTATATCTCCTGACCATTCCATTTCCAACGTTTTTCTTGTAGATTCTTTAGACTACAATTTGCTTTCTGTTTCTCAATTATGTAAAATGGGCTACAACTGTTTTTTACTGATACAGGTGTTACTGTCTTGAGAAGAAGTGATGATTCAATAGCCTTTAAGTGTTAGATGGTCAGCTATATTTGGTTGATTTTAATGATAATAAAGCTGAACTAGACACTTGCTTAATTGCTAAGACTAATATGGGTTGGCTCTGGCATCGTCGACTTGCCCATGTTGGAATGAAGAACCTTCATAAACTTCTAAAGGGAGAACACATTTTAGGACTAACAAATGTTCATTTTGAGAAAGACAGGGTTTGTAGCACATGCCAAGCAGGAAAGCAGGTTGGAGTTCATCATCCACACAAGAACATAATGACGACTGACAGGCCGCTAGAGCTACTCCACATGGACCTATTCGGCCCAATCGCTTACATAAGCATCGGTGGGAGTAAGTACTGTCTAGTTATTGTGGATGATTATTCTCGCTTCACTTGGGTGTTCTTTTTGCAGGACGCAAACCCAAGAGACATTAAAAGGATTCTTGAGACGGGCTCAAAATGAGTTCGGATTAAGAATCAAAAAGATTAGAAGCGATAATGGGACGAAGATCAAGAATTCACAAATATAAGGATTTCTTGAGGAGGAGGGCATCAAGCATGAGTTCTCTTCTCCCTACACACCTCAACAAAATGGTGTAGTGGAGAAGAAAAATAGAACTCTACTGGACATGACAAGAACCAAGCTTGATGAGTACAAGACACCGGACCGGTTTTGGGCGGAGGCGATTAACACCGCCTGCTACTCCATCAACCAGTTATATCTTCGTTGAATCCTTAAGAAGACTTCATATGAACTCCTTACTGGTAAAAAGCCTAATGTTTCATATTTTAGAGACTTTGGGAGCAAATGTTTTATTCTTACTAAGAGAGGTAGAAAATCTAAATTTGCTCCTAAAGTTGTAGAAGGCTCTTTACTTGGTTATGACTCAAACACAAGGGCATATAGAGTCTTCAACAAGTCCACTGGATTAGTTGAAGTTTCTTGTGACATTGTGTTTGATGAGACTAATGGCTCCCAAGTGGAACAAGTTGATCTTGACGAACTAGATGATGAAGAGGTTCCGTGCGTCGCGCTAAGGAACATGTCCATTGTGGATGTGTGTCCTAAAGATCCGAAGAGCCTCCACAAACACAAGATCAATCTGTAGGATTACGGGGAGGCTACGCTAGCGCAAAACAAAATTTTCATCCCCATAATACCAAGAACTACTGTGGTTATAGGTCATGGAATTACCACTAGACGCGCAGAGCAGCGGAAGACGTCTCGATGTAGACGAACGCGTCGAGCAGTGCCGGGCAGTCGCCGGCGTCCTTCACGTCCTCGCACGGTTCGTCCAAGTGCTTCAGATGCAGCACCTCCGAGGTATCCACACGTACAGGGAGGAAGCGCTGCGTACCGAACTGCTAGGTTCGCGACGGCGGCTTGGCGAGGGCGAGAGGTGAGCGGCGGCTGCTGGTTTGCAGGTGGCGAATTAGGTTATCCTTAACCGCACCCCCGCCCCTCATTATATAGGCGTTATGGTGGGCTTCTGACGCCGAGGCCCATCATTAACCCTAAAGCCCAGTCTAAATTCGGATCTAATCCGAATTAGGCTTCCTTCCCCTTAAGTGTGTGACCCTACAGGTTCACGTACAAATAGACATAGCCCGAGTACTCTTACTTGGCCCCATAATTGACAGCAGCCTCTAGCAAGACATGTCTACTCCTATGTGTACGTAAAGATCATATCAGACGAACCATTGCGACATTACGTACATGATGTTCCCTTTGTCTCACGATATTTGGTCTGGCTCCAAGCTGACCTCTCTTTCTCGATACTGTGAATTGGAATCCTTTCAATGGTTAACTCTTAACCCTAGCACGGCCATGCATTTCTTGATCCAATCACTCGAGGGGCCCAGAGATATCTCTCTCACAAAGAGAGGGACAAATTCCATCTTGACTGACCATGCCTCATAGCATGCTTCCTGACAAACCCAAAACTACCTTTATAACTACCCAGTTACGGGATAGCGTTTGATAGTCCCTAAGTAAGTCAATTCACATCTTGAGAACATGCGACAATCTCAGGTCTAAGGATACAGTATTCATGTTGCAAGAAGAGAACTATATTACAATATCTCACGTTGGGTCGGTCCAGCCACATGTCATACATGCGCCCACATTATTAGTTTAACATCTCCATGTTCATGACTTGTGAAATGTAGTCATCAACTAATACATGTGCTAGTCATCGACTCTGACTAGGGACATCATTTAGAATAACCATATAAGTAAAGAATCTCACAAACAATTCACATAATTGCTAATCAATACAAGGTGCCTTCCATGGATATTCAATTAAGCAATATATATATCATGGATACAAAGAAATATGCTCATCTCTATGATTATCTCTAGGGCATATTTCTAACAGTCTCCCACTTGCACTAGAGTTAATCTAGAAGATATCTAATACCCATAGATCTCACGTGTGCCTCATGCTTAGGTTGTGGAAGAGGTTTTGTCAAAGGATCAGCAACATTCAAATCCGTATGTATTTTGCATATCTTTATCTCACCCCGCCTAATGAATTCCCGTATGAGGTGAAACTTCCGCAGTACGTGTTTGTTTTTCTGGTGGTTCCTTGGCTCCTTAGCTTGCGCAATAGCCCCATTGTTGTCATAGTAGAGGTTCAATGGGCTAGATGCATTAGGAAACACACCAAGCTCGATGAAGAACTTTCTTATCCAAACACCTTCCTTCACAGATTCAGAAGCTGCAATGTACTCGGCTTCTGCTGTAGAATCAGTCACAGTCTCCTGTTTGGAACTCTTCCAACTAACAGCACCACCATTTATTGTGAACACAAAACCTGATTGCGATTTTAACTCGTCTGGGTCAGTTTGGAAGCTAGCATCGGTGTAACCAGTTACAACGAGCTCCTCCTTACCCCCATATACCAGGAACATATCTTTAGTCCTTCTTAAGTACTTAAGAATGCCTTTTACCGCTGTCCAGTGATCCTCACCTGGATCAGCCTGGTATCTACTCGTAGCACTTATAGCGTATGAAACATCTGGGCGTGTACTTATCATGGCATACATGATTGAACCAATTGCTGAGGCGTATGGTACCTTACTCATGCGCTCCCGCTCATTAGCCGTTGCAGGACATTGCATCTGGCTAAGGTGTTTACCATGTGACATAGGTATGAACCCTTTCTTGGACTGTTCCATGTTGAACCGTTTCAAAACCTTGTCAATGTACGTATCTTGACTTAATCCTATAAGCCTCTTCGACCTATCTCTATAGATCCTTATGCCCAAAATATATGCTGCTTCCCCTAAGTCCTTCATAGAAAAACTCTTTTTCAGTGAAGCCTTGACGGACTCCAGCATAGGAATGTCATTCCCAATCAATAATATGTCATCCACATACAAGATCAGAAATACAACAGCGCTCCCACTTTCCTTCTTGTAAACACAAGCTTCTTCTTCATTCTGATGAAAACCAAGCCCTTTGATCACTTCATCAAAACGAATGTTCCAATTCCGAGATGCTTGCTTCAACCCATAAATGGATTTCTGAAGTTTTCATATCTTTCCAGCATTGATCGGATCGACAAAACCCTCGGGTTGTATCATATACACGTCCTCATCTAGGTTTCCATTAAGGAAAGCTGTTTTGACATCCATCTGCCAAATCTCATAATCGAAATATGCGGCAATAGCTAGAATGATCCGAATAGATTTAAGCATTGCTACTGGCGAGAATGTCTCGTCATAGTCAACTCCTTGAACTTGTCGAAAACCCTTTGCAACAAGTCGAGCCTTATAGATGTGAACATTTCCATCCATGTCTTTCTTCTTCTTATAGATCCATTTGCATTCTATAGGTCTAACACCATCAGGCGGGTCAACCAAGTTCCAAACTTGATTTTCTCCCATGGAATCTATCTCGGATCTCATGGCGACATGCCATTTCTCGGAATCTGGGTCCATCATCGCTTCTGAATATGTTGCAGGTTCGTCGTTGTCTAACAACAACACTTCCCCATTGCCCAACAATAGCACTTCTCGTGCCTCGCGAAGCCTTGCTGACCTTCGTGGTTGTGGTGGTGATTCTCTTGCCATAGACGTCTCAACTTGTTCTGCTACATTAGCATCACTTGTTGAATCTTGTCCCACTGGCTCATCCTGAACTTCTTCAAGATACACCTTTTGTTTACTTTTCTCTCTTTTGAGAAACTCTTTCTCTAAGAACACACCGTTCCGGGCGACAAACACTTTGCCCTCTGACCGGTGGTAAAAGTAATATCCTAAAGTTTCCTTTGGATATCCCACGAACATGCACTTGTCCGATTTTGGAGTGAGTTTATCCGACTGTAGTCGCTTGACGTAAACCTCACAACCCCAAATCTTCAGAAAAGACAAGCTGGGAGTCTTCCCAGTCCACATCTCATATGGTGTCTTAACTACGGACTTAGACGATACCCTATTTAGTGTGAAAGCTGCTGTTTCTAGAGCGTATCCCCAAAACGACAAAGGTAGGTCCGACTGGCTCATCATTGATCGAACCATATCCAATAAAGTCCGATTACGTTGCTCAGACACGCCATTCCTCTGAGGCGTTCCAGGCGGCGTAAGCTGTGGAACAATTCCACAACTCTTTAGATGATTGCTAAACTCATGACTCAAATATTCACCACCACGATCTGATCGCAGTGCTTTAATTTTCTTGCCACGCTGATTTTCTACTTCATTTTGAAACTCTTTGAACTTTTCTAAGGATTCAGACTTGTGTTTCATTAAGTAGACATACCCATATCTACTAAAATCATCAGTGAAGGTTATGAAGTATTGGAATCCTCCCCTAGCTGTCGTACTCATTGGTCCGCACACATCAGTATGTATGAGTTCCAATAAATCTAACGTCCTCTCCGGTAAACCCGTGAAGGGCGCCTTGGTCATCTTACCAAGTAAGCAAGCTTCACATGTCTCGTATGATTCAAAATCAAACGAAGTTAAAAGCCCATCAGAATGAAGCTTCTTCATGCGATTCTTCAGCGCCCTGAAAACCTCACAGGATTCCATGCATCGTATGTATGGAAATTCCACTGGAAATCTCATGCGGTTGATCAAATCAACCCAAATCCGAGACTTTCGACCCGAAGAAGATTACACTCATGACGTTGATCTGTTACATCAATCTACTGGTTGTGTACGCAGTTAGCCCCGATGGTGATTCTAGCCGGTAGGGGCAAGTCGCGCATACAACAGAGAAGGACGAACTGATCTCTCCAGTCATATCCGATGTAATCTACTTCAACCCTTTATAACCAATTGATCTAATCAAACCGTGCATCAAGTAGATCCATCTCATGAACCTAGATCCAGACCTAAAACTACATAGAACCTGGCTCCGATACCACTGTAGGATTACGGGGAGGCTACGCTAGCGCAAAACAAAATTTTCATCCCCATAATACCAAGAACTACTGCGGTTATAGGTCATAGAATTACCACTAGACGCGCAGAGCAGCAGAAGACGTCTCGATGTAGACGAACGCGTCGAGCAGTGCCGGGCAGTCGCCGGCGTCCTTCACGTCCTCGCACGGTTCGTCCAAGTGCTCCAGATGCAGCACCTCCGAGGTATCCACACGTACAGGGAGGAAGCGCTGCGTACCGAACTGCTAGGTTCGCGACGGCGGCTTGGCGAGGGCGAGAGGCGAGCGGCGGCTGCTGGTTTGCAGGTGGCAAATTAGGTTATCCTTAACCGCGCCCCCGCCCCTCATTATATAGGCGTTATGGTGGGCTTTTGACGCCGAGGCCCATCATTAACCCTAAAGCGCAGTCTAAATTCGGATCTAATCCGAATTAGGCTTCCTTCCCCTTAAGTGTGTGACCCTATAGGTTCACGTACAAATAGACATAGCCCGAGTACTCTTACTTGGCCCCATAATTGACAGCAGCCTCTAGCAAGACATGTCTACTCCTATGTGTACGTAAAGATCATATCAGACGAACCATTGCGACATTACGTACATGATGTTCCCTTTGTCTCACGATATTTGGTCTGGCTCCAAGCTGACCTCTCTTTCTCGATACTGTGAATTGGAATCCTTTCAATGGTTAACTCTTAACCCTAGCACGGCCATGCATTTCTTGATCCAATCACTCGAGGGGCCCAGAGATATCTCTCTCACAAAGAGAGGGACAAATTCCATCTTGACTGACCATGCCTCATAGCATGCTTCCTGACAAACCCAAAACTACCTTTATAACTACCCAGTTACGGGATAGTGTTTGATAGTCCCTAAGTAAGTCAATTCACATCTTGAGAACATGCGACAATCTCAGGTCTAAGGATACAGTATTCATGTTGCAAGAAGAGAACTATATTACAATATCTCACGTTGGGTCGGTCCAGCCACATGTCATACATGCGCCCACATTATTAGTTTAACATCTCCATGTTCATGACTTGTGAAATGTAGTCATCAACTAATACATGTGCTAGTCATCGACTCTGACTAGGGACATCATTTAGAATAACCATATAAGTAAAGAATCTCACAAACAATTCACATAATTGCTAATCAATACAAGGTGCCTTCCATGGATATTCAATTAAGCAATATATATATCATGGATACAAAGAAATATGCTCATCTCTATGATTATCTCTAGGGCATATTTCTAACACAATCATCATCTTCCATGCAAGCATCTCCACCCACCCAAGATGAGGATCAGGCTCAAGAAGATGAAGATCAAGATGATGAGCATCTCCACACTATTCATCATCATTACTATTCATCGTTACTATTCATCGATGATACCTATAGTTACTTTTCCGTCGTCACTATTCATCGTTACTATTCATCGATCATCTGATCACCCCAAATTTCAACTACTCATCTGTTATATTGTCCAGTCCACCTAAGACCAGCCAGACCCATACTCCAGTCATACGAACTCCGGTGACTGTGATTTTCCTTCCAGTAGGGAACTTCCCATCTGGTCACCTATCCCAGATTTCTCCAAGTTGAGCACGCTTAACTTTGGGATTCTTTCAAGCCAGACTTCCAAAAAGAAAGGTGAACCAAGTTTGTATGGATACGTCTTCAATCCTATAAAACCTGGCCCAAGATACCACAGCCCACTTGGACCAGAATAACATAGCATTCCAGCTATTTGGGTCCCGCCTTACTGTTGTCTGATGTGACACAGTAGGTAGGAACAGTTTCCACCAACATAAACCTCTGCCCAAGAAAAGCCCAAAAATAATTCCTCGCACCCGCTCAAAAATACATTTGTATTTTTGATTTTCCAAATATCTCTAAATATTCAAATTCTAGAATATTTCTTTCCTTTTCTTTTTCTCCCTATGATTATAAAATCCAAAACTCCTCCATCCAAACTCAGATTTCAGTCATTCTTGTTTCTAAAATTCTTGTCAAACTATTCCCTATCCAACCATGTCATCCCTTAAGCATGGTTCATATTCCAGAAAACTCCCAAAATACTCTTGTCCCATATTCTGCCTATAACTCTCCTGTCCATGCTAAGTCAGATGATTCTTTCGTCGCTATTCTCACCAATAGTGAACTTCACTGAGCTACACCACATACACCCAGCTATAAATACACCCAGCTACCCTCTCCCACTTCACACACTTAATACCCTCAGCCAAGGCAAACACCCCACCCACTCAGTTACTCCGCTCTGCCGGCTACACGCACAGTGTCGCTTTGCCTCTAGTCCACCCTCCTGGTAAGCACCTCCGCTCCACCACTAGTAGTACCTCAACACCACATGACACAGATTCTACTCAAGACTCTGCCCATCCATATATCGCTATTCTGACCACTATACTAAAT
Source organism: Zea luxurians (assembly GCA_029449295.1). NCBI lineage: Eukaryota > Viridiplantae > Streptophyta > Magnoliopsida > Poales > Poaceae > Zea > Zea luxurians. Next base: position 39,430,304 of record JAOPSE010000027.1, on the reverse strand, counting down.
ATTTGTTGGTATACTTGCTGGTTTGTTGTTTGCTTGTTCATGTTGCATAGTTATCGGAGCGTTCGTGACTATCTCGTGGAGGCCAGATCTGCAAGTCTACGCCAGGCAGTGGAGCTAGAAGCCAGTTCCGTGAGCTTTCCTTCCCCCTTCGCCGGATAAGCACGACAAGCTCACTTGATCTCTTTGATGCATAAATTACCTATGATTTTTCAACCACATCCCTTAGCCTGTTATTTTATGCATGATATGATTTTGAGACAAGTTATTATGGCCACCCAGCCGCTTGCCGCAATCAATCCCTGATATATTTGTTACAAATGATTGGAGGAAAGGTGTGAGTTTTCAAAAGAAAATGCTTTTCAAAACATGTATGATGAAGGGTTTTCACCCTTATCACCTTTGAGTAGGGATGATTAGGGACTCCCTGGTTTAGGGGAGGGCCTAAGGTGATGGCTCAGCTGGTTTAGGTGTGAGTAGAAGGATTGTCCCCTCACATAAGGACCGGTTTGTCATCCTTCACTACCTATACTCATGATAAGTACAACCACTCGAGACTGTGTGGGCAGTCACTCAATCTGAACTCGTACGGTTCAAACCCTAGGGTTATGAAGGCTGGGGAGCACCGGGAGGATAAGGAGGGGGAATGTTTTGTCTGGTTTGGGCATGGCGGTGGCCTGACTCCTTCCGGTATAACCGTTAAGGTAGGCACGTGCGAGGAAAGAAAGAGATTTGGATTCGGGTCTCACTAGCTATGAGATCGTAGAGCCGGACTAGTGGGTAAAGTGTACACCTCTGCGCAGAGTTTGAAAACCTATTCGAATAGTCCGTGTCCACTGGTATGGACGAGTCTAGTGTGGTATGACAATTAGTGTTTTGTTTTAAAAAAAGGGTGCATTTGAGAAAAGTGGTTTTTAAAAGGTCCGGCGGTTTAGCCTGAGCTATGGTGGACGGGAAGTCCAGTAGCTGTTTTTGAAAATGAAAACCAGTGGGAAACTGCTGAGATACCTGGATGGTTTAGTCCAGGGGATTTTGTTCTAATATTGAAAAACTTCCTGCTCCTTTGGGAGAGGATGCGCTTTGAAAAATACAAAATGTTTTACAAAACAACCCTATATAAAATATTGCTGTTTCTGAAAAATATCCTGAGCTCCACATATTCCATGCATTATATCTGATTTCCCCATTCCGCGGGTGAAGGTGGGCTGCTGAGTACGTTTGGACTCACCCTTGCTTATTTGTTGTTTTTTAGAAAAAGGAGATCGGGTAAGAGTTACGACTGTTACCAACCTTGCCTGTGGCTGTTGGGCCGCTGATTTGCTTCGCTGCGTATATCAGGCTGCTTCAGCCCCACTCTAATGATATGTCCCGAGTTGTGGACCAACTCTTAAAGTTGATCGCCACCTTTATAGGTTTGTCTCGTTTAAGCAGATCTGGAATCATCTGATATATAAATGTGTTTACTAGCCTCCTGGGACTAGTAATTGTATCACATTTGCGTCCCAGAGGATCTAGGGTGCTTCATAAATCCTAAGGAAGTCCACCATAGGGCCGTGAAGAGAATCATGAGATATTTAGTTTACACTCCTAAGTTTGGGCTTTGGTACCCCAAGGGATCCACATTTGATTTAATAGGATATTCTGATGCCAATTATGCAGGGTGTAAAATTGATAGAAAGAACACTTCAGGGACTTGTTAGTTTCTGGGAAGATCCCTGGTGTCTTGGGCTTCAAAGAAACAAAACTCCGTAGCTCTTTCCACCGCCGAAGCCGAGTACATTGTCGCATGCCATTGTTGTGCACAATTACTTTGGATGAGGCAAACCCTTAGGGACTATGGCTACAAATAAAGCAAAGTCTCTCTCTTATGTGATAATGAGAGTGCAATCTGCATGGCGGATAATCCCGTTGAGCACAGCCGCACTAAGCACATAGATATTCGGTATCACTTTCTAAGAGATCACCAACAAAAGGGGATATCGAAATTGCTTCTGTTAATACCCACAACCAATTAGCCGATATCTTTACCAAGCCATTAGATTAAAAGACTTTTAGCAAACTTAGGAATGAACTAAATATACTTGATTCTCGAAACTTTGATTGAAACATTGCACACATAGCTATTCTATATACCTTTGATCATATCTCTTTCATTTGGTACAATTGCATATTTCTTATTCTTCTTGTGCCAAGGCTAAGACTAATGTGTTGTCAAGTGTATTTCTATACTTAGTCTTAGATTGAAAGGGAAATGAAGTATTCGGCAAAGACAAGGCTTCCACTCCAAACTCTGACAGTATCATTTACCCTTTGCCGTTACCTCGCAAACTCTCAATTGGTATGACAGTTCACTCATATTTATTTCACCATTTGGGAGAAAATGCAAAAGGGCTCTCAAGTTCTTCGTTTTTGGCGATTAATGCCAAAGGGGAGAAAGTATTAAGCCCAAAGCAAAAGGACCGCACCACCATTATTTTAAAATTTTCGTGTATTTTTCAAATTTGTATTAAGATCTTTTCAAAAAGGAAATGTTTATTTCAATTGATACTTAAGTTAGCCTTCAAATAAGTTTTCAATTGGTATTTTAAGTCAATCTTCAATTTGTATCTATTTCAAAACCCTCTTGAAAGCTAAGGGGAGATTTCATTCAGGGGGAGCTTTTATTTAGTCAAAGGAAAAGCATTTGAAATAGGGGGAGAAATTTCAAATCTTAAAATGCTTCTTGAAATCATATTCCTATCCCTTTGACTATTTGCAAAAGATTTTGAAAGAATTTTTCCAAAAGATTTGCAAAAACAAACAAGTCATGCAAATGTGGTCCAAAATGTTAAAAAGAAGAAAAGCAATCCATATACACCTAGTGATACTTTCAATTGGTTTAACTCCAAGTAACATATGCACATTCATCATAAATACAAACTAGTTACATTTTTGCACTATATATTTGCTTTTGTTTGTGTTGGCATCAATCACCAAAAGGGGGAGATTGAAAGGGAATGGGCTTAACCATTTCCTATTATCGATTTTGGTGGTTGACGTCCATCACAAACCTCATGGACTAACTAGTTTGTGTGGATATCATTTATCTCAGGTGCATAAGTTTCAACACAAACCAAGAAAAAAATCAGTTAGGGACTTAATCAAATATTGGAGCAAGACTTAGAGTGTGCTGAAAATTGGCGCATCGGACACTGTCTGGTGCACCTGGGTCGTACACTTCCAAACAGGCCACTCTCGGGAATTCTCTTGAGAGCACCTAGAGGGGGGGGTGAATAGGTGATCCTGTAAAACTTGAAACTTAAGCCACAAAAACTTGGTTAAGCGTTAGCACAATAATCGCCAAGTGGCTAGAGAGGAGTCTCAACAAAACACAATAACTACAAGAGATCAATCACAGAGATAGCACAGTGGTTTATCCCGTGGTTCGGCCAAGACCAACGCTTGCCTACTCCACGTTGTGGCGTCCCAACGGACGAGGGTTGCAATCAACCCCTCTCAAGCGGTCCAAAGACCCACTTGAATACCACGGTGTTTTGCTTTGCTTTTCTTTATCCCGTTTGCGAGGAATCTCCACAACTTGGAGCCTCTCGCCCTTACACATGAAGTTCACAAAGAAGCACGGAGTAAGGGAGGGATGAGCAACGCACACAAGACACAAAAATCAGAGTGTCAACACGCACACAAGTCGCAACAAGAGCTCACAACAAAACCTGACGAGTTCACAACTCAACTAGAGCTCTAGATGCTATCACGAAGAAACAAATGCGTGGAATCGAAGTCTTGGTGCTTAGGAATGCTTTGAGTATGCTTGATGTCCTCCTCCATGCGCATAGGGGTCCCTTTTTGTAACACTCAAGTTGTATACCAAGAGTAATAAAGAGAGTCCCTCATTTTGTGTGTCTTATTTGCATCATAAAAAGAGCATCTATGTAAATGAGAGTGACTAAATAAAACAATTATGCTAAAATAAAGAAAAAGTGCATTTGTTGGAGTTTTATGTGTTGTGCATTAAATAAAACCAGAATGATAAAGAAATGATAAGGTAATAATTATTGGAAGCTTGATTAAGCCACATTGAAAACTAGGGTTTAAAGGGAGAAGAAAAATGTTTAGAAAATAAAGAAAATAATGTAAATATATTCCAAAAATTTGTATTTCATATTCCAGAGTATGATTTGATAACAAATGTGCACAAGGGTTGAAAACTAAATTCAAATTCAAATTTAAAAGAAAGAAAGCAGAAAAACATAAAAGAAAAGGAAAAAAAAACCCTACCTGGGCCGGCGGCCACCCATTTTGGCCCACCTAAGGATTACCCTCGCGCAGCCCACCACTCACCCTCGGCGCCGACATGGTGGACCCACAGGTCAGTCGCGCCAGCGCACACCGCCTTTCCTCCCTTCACTGCGCTGTGGGGCCGACCCGTCAGCCGCGCGCGCGCGTGATTAGCTCGCTGTCGCGCGGGCCCGTGTTGTCATCACCTAGCTCCGCGCGGACACCGCGCGATTCAACGACCTCCGCCGTCCTCGCCGTAGGAATCGGCCGTAGTGGCCAAGTTCGCGCCTAGATCACGCTCGAGTCCGCGGTCCTCCTCCCGACTCGCCCGCATGGTGCGTGAATTATCCACCCGCGCGCCTGGTCAACCGCCCTCCGCAACAAACGCGAGCTCGCCGTGCGCGCGATTCTCGCCGGAGGACTCTGATTCCGTGGAACCACCTCGCGGACGCCCTTTAACATCGAAGCTAAACCCCTCCGCTCCCCTCTCAACCACCAATAAACCGAGCCATCCATTACTAACGCCATCGACGCCGTGTTAACGAGGCGCGGACCACACCAAAGCGGACCAGCGCTCTGGCCGTCTCTTTGGCCTCGACTAGGCTTCTGGGGCCTTCGTTGAGGCTCGCTGGTGCTCGTGGTTTGCTCGGCTGGCGCGATTAAGGGCTGGGGTGCACGCAATTTCTCACCGGTGTTCCTACGCCGCCGCGGGCTCGCCCTCCGCCGTGGACTGCATCGACCGAGTCTCTACCGTCGGTAAGAATCACACCTCCCTGTTGTCTGTGCTTTGCGATTCACGTAGCACCCTTAGGAACGGGGATTGGGGCATCTATGCGCCGGTACATCACTCGCCGGAGGCTCTCCGCCGCGTGACTCTGGTGCGCCGCCGCCGCGATCCACTGGGGAAGGAAGATGGCTCGTGGGCCGTTCGATCCTTCTTGGGCGGCTGCGATGGCGCCCAGCGTACCGTTTAGGGTGGTGGGTTCCGTGGCCGTTGGATCGTCAACGCAGGGGCACGATCGGATCAAGCTCATTTAAAATCGTCACCGTTGGTAGTTGATCCGATGGACTAGATTGCATACCGGTTCGAGATAAAATCAATCTAATCCACACCGTTCGCGTCCGATCCAATGACCGAGATCTTGAGATACCCCTTCGCGGGTACTTTTTGTTAAAGAGCCCCTGGAAAATTTAGTTATCAACCCGCAGTCCATTGGCCACTGTACACTGAGTCTAGGATTTTATTCGCGCAAGCCCCTGAGTTTTCTGGAATTTGACGCCCGGTCCCGAGAATATTAAAAACAGAGAATTTATATTAGAAATTCGTTTTTAATACAAAAACAATTCTAGAAATTTGTATAATTCATAGAAAATTCATTTTAGCTCCAAATTGAACCATTCCAGTTTCTAAAATTTTGTAATAATATTCTTTATCAGTTAGTGCCTCTGTTTTGGCATGAAAGGCTCACTTAAATTTATCTAATACTTAATCTTGTATTAAATACATAAAAGCTACAGAAATTCATAACTTGAATTATATAACTCCAAATTTAGTGATTCCAGTTCCTATGATTTCATTTTAATGTGTAGATTTTTACTGTATATTTCATTCATCTGTTTGGTGTGATGTTGATTTTGGCTATACTATGTATGTTTTGTATTGATGCGAGTAGACGAGCAAGCTACTGTGGAAACTGAGGTTCAACAAGTAGAAGTAGCTGAGCAGGAGCTCATTACAGGCAAGTTGTGCCCTTGATCACTTACTTTTCCCAGCCATGTTCTTATTAATTTTAATGATCTGCATAGGTTAATTTTGATGGGAGCCTTTATGTTACCCCAGTTTTGATTACCTCTATGCCTTGTTCACCCCTGGAATATTTTTGGGTAGTATTTACTATTGCTTTATGTGGATTGGGTATGGAGATTCATTATTCATGATTATTCTGTTATTATCTTGTTATTATTATTGTTCATGTTAAGATCATTAAATTAATGGGAACATGGAGCGACCACCCGGGAAAACAGTGCTACCACAAGGGTTTAATGGGACGCCCTTGACTGACTAATTAGAAAAGCTAGTGGAAGACTACCTTACCCGAAAGGGGCAAGGGCAGTAGGGGAGAGGTCAGTGCGGGGAGGTCCCTGGTTGATTTTGCTGCGATGGCTATCAGCCAGGAACCCTTTACTGGATCTTCCCATAAACTGTAGCGGGTTTTCGGAAGCTAGTGGAACTTTGTAAAGGCCTCGTAGTGGATCCCTAGCCATTCACCTCGGTAGTGTCTAAGGGCCTTGCAAACCCAGGCGACATGGGATACACGACTTGTGGGTAAAGATGCGCAACCTCTGCAGAGTGTAAAACTAGTATACTAGCCGTGCTCACGGTCATGAGCGGCTCGGACCCTCACATGATTAACTATGGAGCTTAAATTCAATTTGACATTTGCATCGCATTTGGGATTATTTTATTATTACTGTTCTTTATTATTATTAAGGTTTGGTATTTACTTACACTTAGTAATTGCTAATAAAATTTTGACCAACTTATAAAAGCAATGCTCAGCCTCAGCCTTTATTTCATTGATCAGCCTTACACTACATGAACTCCCACCTTTGGTGAGTTCATGCCACATTATTCCCCACGACTTGTTGAGCTATGAACGTATGTGAGCTCACTCTTGCTGTCTCACACCCCCCCCCCACAGGAGAAGAACAGGTGATTGAAGAGGAGCTGCCTAACACTGAGGAGTTCGATCTGATCTAGGTGGCGTTTCTCAGTCGACATTGGCGCCGTCGATCCTTAGTTCGTTTTACATTTATCTTATTTTTGTAATAAGTCTTCCGCTATGTAATAAATACTCTGATGTTTTATGACATTTATCTCTATACACTCTGTTATTATATATGTTGTCTTCTTTGGCGCATGTATGAGATGCACCCGGCTTTGTTCGTTAAAACCGGGTGTTACAGAAGTGGTATCAGAGGAAATGTTGACTGTAGGACGAGACCTAGATAGAAATGGACAGACCCTTACCCACTTATCTCATTCTGATTCATTCTACACTCACCTTACTCTGATTCTTTCTACACTCATCTTGATCTTGTCTCACCTTCCACTGTTCTACTCTGATCATTCTTACCTTTTCTACTCTGAGACAAGATGGATTTCACACCTTGGAATCCCTACCCCTATGACCTTCTTAAGAGATAGGAAGCCTAAGACAAAAGTAAAACTATTTTCCCTATTAAAAATATTGGTTGATTGTTCTGATGATCAATGCCTGATTTGCTTCTTTGATTGATTGAAATAGTATAGATGGACATCTTAGCATGTACCAACATAAGGTATTGAATTAGCTATAGTAGGTGAAATATTAAACTGCTTAGCTAATGAATCCCCCAAAGTAACATGATTGTAATTACTGCCTTGTCTACTGCTCTTTCTTACCATATGTATCTAACTCAGATGGTCAATACCAGGAGGGGTGGTGGAATTGATTTGCCTCCTAACCAACACACTCGAAGACAACCTCAGCCACAACCTGCAGGGATGAATCCTCCTAATCCTCCACCAGGCGGAGTTGACCCATTGGTTGCTGCTCAGATGGCGGTGATGCAGCAGATGGCAGACACCATGGCTGATATGCGTGCTCAGATGCAGCAAGAACGCCAGGAGATGCGTCAAGAAAGAGAGGATATACGACAGGAGTTGCGCCAGGAGCGAGATGAGATACGCCAAGAAAGGAGGGCGCAATAACAGCTTCAACAACAGCAACAGCAGCAACAAGTGCCACTACCTCCACCACCACCACCAGTTCCACCTCGGGATAAGCACCGGGAGTTTATGAGTCACAAGCCACCGACCTTCGCCAGCTCGCCAGATCCACTTGATGCAGACGATTGGTTGAAGTCAATTGAGAAGATGCTGAATATTGCACAATGCACTGATCGGGAGAAGGTCTTATATGCTTCTGGACGTCTGACTGGTCCTGCTGCTGACTGGTGGGATTCTTATACTGCTGCCCATGATGCTGCGGATACTATTACTTGGGCAGAGTTTAGTACACAATTCAGGAACTACCATATTCCAGCTGGTATGATAAAGATTAAGAAGAAGGAGTTTCTGTCACTGAAGCAAGGAAGTATGTCAGTCAGCGAGTACAGAGACAAGTTTATTCAGCTATCCAGATATGCCCCTGAAGAAGTTGCTGAAGATGAGAGGAAGCAGGAGCATTTCATTGAGGGACTTAATGGGCCACTGCAGTATGCTCTAGTGGCACACACATTTCCATCATTTCAGAGGCTGCTTGATAAGGCACTGGCTATTGAACACAAGCGTGTTCAACTGGGAGATTTGAAGAGAAAGGCCATATCCCAGGGACAGGGAAGCAGCAGTGTACGTCCGCGCTACAGTTCACCACAGAGTACACCGCCTCGACCAGGAGGACCGCGGCCAGTTCAGCAATCACCACTGAGGACACCTACTCGACAGGCTACACCCACTGGCACCCCGACGAAGTTTGCAGGACAGAGTCCGGGCACTCAATGTTTCAAGTGTGGGAAGATTGGTCATTATGCAAATGTTTGCCCACAGAGGATTGCTACTACTCCAGCCCAGAACAAGCAACAGACCCCTGGCAAGGGATATTCTATAGCCAGGGTGAATCAAGTCAGCGTTGATGATACTCCTGATGGTGGGGACCTCGTAATTGGTATGTTTTATGTTAATACAATTCCTGCAACAATATTATTTGATTCTGGTGCTACACATTCATTCATGTCTGCTAGATATGCCAACACAAATGAAATACCACTGCTAAATATGAGAAAACCCCTGATAGTAATTACACCTAAAGGGCCTGTTGAGGCGAATCAAATGACACGTAGATTGACATTAACCATCATGGGTAGAGAGTTTGGAGCTACTGCTATAATATTAGAGTCAAGCAGTATAGATTTGATCCTTGGTATGTCATGGCTAAGAAAGGCAAAGGCCGTTATAGCATGTGGTAGAGGTACAATAGAACTCACTACTACTAAGGGAGAAAGATTTCAAGTCAATATTGCAGTAACCTCCTCATCCATGCGTGTAATGTTCTTTATGCCTGAGGAGTTTGTTGGTGACAACATCCGGGTGGTTAGAGATTTTCCGGATGTCTTTCCAGAGGAGTTACCAGGGATGCCACCTGATAGAGAAGTCAAGTTTGTTATTGATCTCTTACCTGGAACCGCCCCTATTTCTAAACGGCCATATAGAATGTCCGTAGAGGAGTTGAAGGAACTTAAGAAGCAGTTGACGGAGTTACAAGAGGCTGGTTACATTCGTCCAAGTTCCTCACCTTGGGGAGCGCCGGTGTTGTTTGTGCAGAAGAAGGATGGATCGCAACGGATGTGTGTGGATTATAGATCTCTTAATGATGTTACGGTGAAGAACAAGTATCCGTTGCCCCGTATTGAAGATCTATTTGATCAGATGCGAGGAGCTAGAGTATTTTCGAAGATTGATCTCCGATCGGGTTACCATCAGATGAGGATTAGACCATCGGATATTCCCAAGACGGCTTTCTCGACTCGATATGGATTATATGAGTTTACTGTTATGTCATTTGGATTGACCAATGCACCGGCTTACTTCATGAATTTGATGAACAAAGTGTTTATGGAATATTTGGACAGATTCGTCGTGGTATTCATCGACGATATTCTTATCTATTCTAAGAATGAGAGTGACCATGAAGAACATCTAAGGTTGGTGCTACAGAAGCTACGAGATAATCAACTCTACGCTAAGTTCAGCAAGTGCGAGTTTTGGATTGGCGAAGTGCCATTTCTTGGTCATATTATTTCTAATGGAGGAATAGCAGTGGATCCTGCTAAAGTTAAGGAGATAATGGAGTGGAGAGTGCCCACTACAGTTACTGAGATTCGAAGTTTCTTGGGACTCGCAGGATATTACCGGAGATTTATTGAAGGATTTTCTAAGATTGCTAAGCCCATGACATCGCTTTTGGAGAAAGGAAGAGAATTCAAGTGGGATGAGAAGTGCCAAGAAAGCTTTGATCAGTTGAAGGAGAGATTGATGTCACCTCCAGTATTGATTATGCCAGATCTGCAGAAGGGATTTGATATTTATTGTGATGCATGTGGCCAAGGACTTGGATGTGTGCTTATGCAAGATGGTCATGTGATTGCCTATGCATCTCGTCAGTTGATGTAACACCCGGATTTTAGGGGTCCAAAACCCGAGGTTAACATAAACACCAGGTATGCTGGGACCAAGTCTCATACATATGATGTAAAGTGGCACAGGATCGAATGTCACAACTTTATATATAACAGGAGTTCTATACAAAATAAATAATTACATTATAAGGAGACAACGGTCCAGCAACCCAAAGTTGACTGGGAGACGACGACCTAGACCTCTCACGAACTCATCGCAGCATCCTCCATGAGCATCATCCTGCAGTACCTGGTCTTGACCTGTGGTGTATGTGAGACAGCAAGAGTGAGCTCACATACGTTCATCGCTCAACAAGTTGTGGGGAATAATGTGCATGAACTCACCAAAGGTGGGAGCTCATAAAGTGTAAGGCTTACCAAAGAAGATGGTTAGAGCTGAGCATTGCTTTTAAAGTTGGTCATAATTTTATTAGCAATTACTAAGTATAAGTAAATACCAAACCCAATTAAGTAGTAGAATCAAAATAACAACTTCACCTGCGATGCAATGCATATGACAAATTGAATTTAAGTTCCATAGTTAATCATGTGAGGGTCCGAGCTGCTCATGACCGTGAGCACGGCTAGTATACCAGTTTTACACTCTGCAGAGGTTGCGCATCTTTACCCACAAGTCGTGTTACCCATCTGCCAAGGGGTCATGAATCCCATACACCTCTACCAAGGAAGTGAGGCAGGGTAGCACTACGAGGCCTTTACAAAGTTCCACTAGCTTCCGAAAACCCGCTACAGTTTATAGGAAGATCCAGTACAGGAATCCCTTGCAGGACCGCCATCGCAGCAAAATCCTCCCGAGGGCACTTCCCGCACTGACCTCTCCCCTACTGCCCTTGCCCCTTTCGGGTAAGGTAGTCTTCCACTAGCTTTCCTAATTAATCAGCCAAGGGCATCCCATACTACCCTTGTGGTAGCACTGTTTTCCCGGGTGGTCGCTCCATGTTCCAATTAACATTAATGATATCAACATGAACATAAACAGAATAACAACAAGAATTGGAACATGGAGGTAATAAATGATTATCCCAAAACCATATAAAGCAATAGCAAACTACCCAAGTGATTCAGGGGTAAACAAGGTGATGAGATAAACAATCTAGGGTAACCTATTGGGTCCCATCAAAATTAACCTATGCAGATCATTATGATTAATTAGAACATGAGTAGGTGAAAAGAAGTGATCAAGGGCACAACTTGCCTGGGCCTTGAGATCCAGGTACCAGGATGATTCTTCAGATCTTCGTGACCTCACTGCTAGTCGTAGCAATACAAACATACATGGTATAGGCAAAATTAACATTACACCAAACATATATGCAAAATACATATTAATAATCCACATATTAAAATAAGATTACAGGAAAAAGAATTATTAATTTTGGAGTTGTAGAATTCAAGTTATGAATTTCCTAAGGTTTAATGTGATTAAAATATGGTTAAATGATAAATAAATTTTCTGACAGAGTTCATGTCAAAACAGTGATTCCAAATGGTAGAGAATATTATTACAAAATTTTAGAAAGTGGAATGGATCAATTTGGACTAAAAATGGATTTTCTATGAATTATCTAAGTTCTAGCAATTATTTTTGTATTAAAAATTTAATTTCTAATTCATTTAATCAATTTAAACGAGTTCTGGACTGGGCCTCAAATCCAGAGAAACCCAGGGGGCTCGGGGTAAGTTTCCCGAGACACAGCGCACAGTAAACATAGGACGGCGGGTTGTTTTCTCTAAAACTCAGGGACTCTTTAGCAAAACGCGCAAGCCGAAGGGGTATCGGCCGAGCACAGCCATCCGATCAAGCGTGGACGGTTCAGATTAGATTTAGTATAACCCGAACCGGTACGCATCTACAACCGTTCGATCAGCGATCAACGGCCCAGATTTAATGAAGCCGAGATCAACTCTGCACCGCTGGATCTCGCATCTACGGTCTCCGCGCGATCGAGCGAAGGGGTATGCCCCGATCTAATCGGGACCGTCCATCCACAGATCAACGGCCACGAGCATTTCCCCCAATCCTACGCCGAGCGACGGTGGCGCCGCCCACCAACCGCGGCGGACCATCGCCGGAGCAAACGCAATCCAGCGTTCCAGTGCCCTAGAGCTCAATTATCAGCTGCTACACGGTGTCGAGGGGATGGCGAACTCACCGGAGTAGTTGATTCCACGGATTGTCGGTCAGGTGTCGTCGGCCACGGCGAGGAGCGGATTCACGGCGGAGTAGCAACGGCGGCGAGCAATTACTTGAGCTCAGGTGGAGTTCAACTCGATTTGGAGGCGCGGACGGCTTTCCCAGGCGAAGTCGATGCTCCCCGACCCGACTCCGAGAGCGGAGACCCTCCCGACGGCGGCTAACCTCGGCGGCGGCTCCTCTCCGGTTTCTCTCTCTCTCGGTGATGGTGGCTGGCGGTGGGGGGATGAAGGGAGGGAAGCGGCACGGTGAGCTTTTATACCCGGAGCAAAGTCCGAGCGAGAAGGAGGCGGTGGCCGGTAGGCGCGTGATCCTCGGCGGCGAGCTCGCGCGTTCCGTTGAGCCGCGGCGATTCTGTTGGGAGAGGGAAGGAGCTGACGCGTGGGTCCCGCGAGCCAGTGAGTGGTGAGGGCGAGAGTGCGGCCGACGCGCGAGGGAGGGGTGTGGCTGAGCAACGGGGCCCGCGGACCAGAGACAGACGACGAGCGCGTAGCGCGGAGGGAGGGAGCGGCTGACAGGGCGGGCCCACCTGTCGGCGCCGCGGGTACGAGTAGAGATGGGCCGCGCGGGATGAAAAGCGGGAATGGGCCAGAAATGGAATCCGGGGCCCAGTTAGGTATAGTATCCTTTTTCTTTTTCTTTTCTATTTTCTTTTCCCCATTTTCAAATCCAATTCAAATCCAATTTGAATTCAAGTTTGAGTTCAACTTTGTGAATAACTTGTCCTCAGTTTGAAAGGTATAATTTCATAATATAAGTGTGAAGGATATTTATTTTATTTTATGTAATATTTTTCTTAGTTCTTCCCTTCTCCTTTTTATTTTCTATTTTCTATTCCAAATTCAAATTTATACTTCTATTTTAGTTTTCAGATTTTTCAAATGTATCATTTGAAATCCAAGGATGAATATAAACCATACTTATTTTAATATTACTAACTTAAGTTTTTATTCTCCTTTCTATTTATTTCCTGAGATGTATAAATGGTTTTTCTTAAAAGAAAAAGAAAAATTCTTTTCCATCTTTTTCTTATTTCCCAATTTCTAAGACATTATGATATTTTGTTCAAATTTCTTCTACTAATTCCCAATCCAGAATTTGGGTGTTACAAATCCTACCCCCCTTAAAAATAATCTCGTCCTCGAGATTTGTAAGGAAAAAGGATGCATACTCATATGCACAAACAAAGAGATCTCAGTATGAGGTATAATTCTTTAACAAAACATTGGGTCAATAGACCTTTATTATTTCTTCTAAAATATTATCATATTACTAAAGTAACACCTAGATCTTACAAATCATCATAATTTATATCTATGTAGCTTGGTGAAGCTGGTGGTGGTGGGGGTTGTTGTTGTTGTTGTCTCTCCAGCCGTGCTTGCCTTATTTCTTGGCGGGCTTGACGTATTTCCTCGCGTTGTTGTCTTATCTGATTCCGCATCTCGGTCACCATGTCCGTTAACTGTTGTATTACCAGTCTTTGGGTAGCAACCACTTGATTGAGGTCAACAGGTGGAGGATTTGGAGGATTCATTTTCTGTTTGTTGTTACGTGATAATCTTTCCCTTCCTGGTATCGACCATGAAAGTTAGAAGTATGTGATAATAGTTTTGCAAAGGAAATTACTAAGCGGAATGGATAAGTTGGTAGTTGGTTATAATCTATAGATTCTTTGGTAGGGCTTAATTTATGTCCAGATTGGGGTAACCAATCATATAAGGTGAATATCCAAGGGTAAGATAGAATCTGTCAAGATGAGAGATATATATGGGTGAGATAGACTACAAGATGTAGGTTAAAAGTTTTGTTTGTTATTAGGTGGGAATAGAAAGGTCATACTATTCATTATGGCACTATGGGTTGGGTTAGCTCATATTAATTCAACACATATGCATAAACAAAATCTCGGCATGATGCATATCTTATTAGCAAAACACAGGGTCAAATGGACCGTATTATTATTACTAAAATAGTAAAATACTACTACTGGCTAAACTAATATTTAGGTCTTACAAATAGTAATATATATATATATATATATATTTATATTTATGTTTATCTCTCTATTCTTGTTGCTCGTTGACTTCTTCACCGACTACTTCATCTCCAACTGGCTCTTCTTCTTGAGTTTGAATTTCAAGTTCACCGGGTTCAGCTTCTACTTCTGTATGATGAGCATATCCTCGGTTGATGGATAGGGGCTGACTCTTCCCTGCTGAGGCTTGTCCTTGCTTCATCGGTGCCGGTGTAGTGTAGGCAGCTCTGTTGGGACAGTAGTTGGCATAGTGTCCCGGTTGTCCACATTTGAAGCATGTCCTGACGGCGGTTGTGTTAGGAGCAGCGGGTCCTCCTGGAGTGCTTGCTTTTGAAGGAGCAGTTGGTGCCTGTTGAGTTTGTTGTCCGGAACTGCCACTAGCTGGTGTACTTGGAGTGGTAGTATAGCGAGGACGGGAACTGCTTCCAGCCTGCCCTTGATTGACAGCCTTTCTTTTCTCTCCAAATATACTCCTCTTGTTTTCTACAGCAATAGCTTTATCCAATAGCCTTTGGAAGGATGGGAAGGTGTGCGATACCAGCTGATATTGCAGGGGTCCAATCAAACCATCCAGAAAGAGCTCCTGCTTTTGCTCATCATCTTCAACATCTCTGGGAGCATAACGAGATAACTGAATGAATTTGTCCCTATATTCACTCACGGACATACTTCCTTGCTTGAGGGATAGGAACTCCTTCCTCTTAATCTTCATGAGTCCAGCAGGAATATGGTAATTCCTGAATTGTGTGGAGAATTCTTCCCAGGTAATTGTATCGGCAGCAGCATGAGCTGCACAGTACGCATCCCACCAATCCGCAGCGGGACCAGCAAGACGACCCGATGCATAGAGTACTTTCTCTCGATCCGAGCACTGGGCTATGTTGAGCATCTTCTCTATGGACTTTAACCAGTCATCTGCTTGCAGTGGATCTGCGGAGTTGGAGAAGGTTGGTGGTTTGTGGCTCATGAATTCCCGGTGCTTGTCCCGGGGTGGAACAGGTGGTGGAGGCAATGGTATTTGTTGTTGTTGCTGCTGTTGTTGAAGTTGTTGCTGCAGCTGTTGTTGTTGTACTCTCCTCTCCTGGCGTATTTCTTCCCGTTCTTGGCGCATTTCCCGACGTGCATTTTCTCTTTCCTGGTGCATTTCTTGGCGTTCTTGCTGCATTTGGGTGCGCATATCTGCCATGGTGTCCGCCATTTGCTGCATCATTCTCATTTGAGCTGCGACGAGTGGATCAACTCCGCCTTGTGGAGGATTAGGAGGATTCATTGCTGCTGACTGTGGTTGAGGTTGGCGATTAGCAGGTAAATTAATTCCACCACCCCGCCTGGTATTGACCATCTAAGTTAGAAGCATATGGTAAGACAGCTTTGCAAGGGAATCATTTAGTAG
Organism: Zea luxurians; assembly: GCA_029449295.1. Classification (NCBI taxonomy): domain Eukaryota; kingdom Viridiplantae; phylum Streptophyta; class Magnoliopsida; order Poales; family Poaceae; genus Zea; species Zea luxurians. The sequence continues at coordinate 39,414,170 of JAOPSE010000027.1, read as the reverse complement.
ACAGAATGAATAAGCTAACAGTTGGTTGTGCACTGGAATTTCTTTGGCAGGGCTGGGCCAGATATTTTATGTTAAGACTAGGGTAATTAGTTGTACGAGGTGAATGTCCAAAGGTAAGATAGAATATGTTAAGATGAGACAGATACGGAATACTAGTTACCTCTTTAATGGGGTTATTCTAGATTGTCTAGTTATTTTATAAATACTATCTTTTATGCCTAGATGTATATGCAGATGTAATTGTGGACATTACTCCACAACCCATCACACTCATTCAAAGATCCAAATCAGACATGTATCACAAGAACAAACATTCAAGCATACAAATAGCTACAAAAATAGTTTTGTTTTTGTTCCTATGAGTAGGTCTCCTATTCCTAAAAGTCACTTTAAGCACAGGATTTCAAAGTGTGAAATCCAAGTTTGTCTTTAGAATGAAAAGGTAAGAATAATCAGAGTAAGCGGAAATAGATGAGAAAAAGATTAAGATAAGTTTAGAAAGAATCAGAGTAGCAGAGGTAAGTAGATAATGGTTGTCCAGTTCTATCTAGGTTTCGTCCTACAGTCAACATTCCTCTGATACCACTTCTGTAACACCCGGATTTTAGGGGTCCAAAACCCGAGGTTAACATAAACACCAGGTATGCTGGGACCAAGTCTCATACATATGATGTAAAGTGGCACAGGATCGAATGTCACAACTTTATATATAACAGGAGTTCTATACAAAATAAATAATTACATTATAAGGAGACAACGGTCCAGCAACCCAAAGTTGACTGGGAGACGACGACCTAGACCTCTCACGAACTCATCGCAGCATCCTCCATGAGCATCATCCTGCAGTACCTGGTCTTGACCTGTGGTGTATGTGAGACAGCAAGAGTGAGCTCACATACGTTCATCGCTCAACAAGTTGTGGGGAATAATGTGCATGAACTCACCAAAGGTGGGAGCTCATAAAGTGTAAGGCTTACCAAAGAAGATGGTTAGAGCTGAGCATTGCTTTTAAAGTTGGTCATAATTTTATTAGCAATTACTAAGTATAAGTAAATACCAAACCCAATTAAGTAGTAGAATCAAAATAACAACTTCACCTGCGATGCAATGCATATGACAAATTGAATTTAAGTTCCATAGTTAATCATGTGAGGGTCCGAGCTGCTCATGACCGTGAGCACGGCTAGTATACCAGTTTTACACTCTGCAGAGGTTGCGCATCTTTACCCACAAGTCGTGTTACCCATCTGCCAAGGGGTCATGAATCCCATACACCTCTACCAAGGAAGTGAGGCAGGGTAGCACTACGAGGCCTTTACAAAGTTCCACTAGCTTCCGAAAACCCGCTACAGTTTATAGGAAGATCCAGTACAGGAATCCCTTGCAGGACCGCCATCGCAGCAAAATCCTCCCGAGGGCACTTCCCGCACTGACCTCTCCCCTACTGCCCTTGCCCCTTTCGGGTAAGGTAGTCTTCCACTAGCTTTCCTAATTAATCAGCCAAGGGCATCCCATACTACCCTTGTGGTAGCACTGTTTTCCCGGGTGGTCGCTCCATGTTCCAATTAACATTAATGATATCAACATGAACATAAACAGAATAACAACAAGAATTGGAACATGGAGGTAATAAATGATTATCCCAAAACCATATAAAGCAATAGCAAACTACCCAAGTGATTCAGGGGTAAACAAGGTGATGAGATAAACAATCTAGGGTAACCTATTGGGTCCCATCAAAATTAACCTATGCAGATCATTATGATTAATTAGAACATGAGTAGGTGAAAAGAAGTGATCAAGGGCACAACTTGCCTGGGCCTTGAGATCCAGGTACCAGGATGATTCTTCAGATCTTCGTGACCTCACTGCTAGTCGTAGCAATACAAACATACATGGTATAGGCAAAATTAACATTACACCAAACATATATGCAAAATACATATTAATAATCCACATATTAAAATAAGATTACAGGAAAAAGAATTATTAATTTTGGAGTTGTAGAATTCAAGTTATGAATTTCCTAAGGTTTAATGTGATTAAAATATGGTTAAATGATAAATAAATTTTCTGACAGAGTTCATGTCAAAACAGTGATTCCAAATGGTAGAGAATATTATTACAAAATTTTAGAAAGTGGAATGGATCAATTTGGACTAAAAATGGATTTTCTATGAATTATCTAAGTTCTAGCAATTATTTTTGTATTAAAAATTTAATTTCTAATTCATTTAATCAATTTAAACGAGTTCTGGACTGGGCCTCAAATCCAGAGAAACCCAGGGGGCTCGGGGTAAGTTTCCCGAGACACAGCGCACAGTAAACATAGGACGGCGGGTTGTTTTCTCTAAAACTCAGGGACTCTTTAGCAAAACGCGCAAGCCGAAGGGGTATCGGCCGAGCACAGCCATCCGATCAAGCGTGGACGGTTCAGATTAGATTTAGTATAACCCGAACCGGTACGCATCTACAACCGTTCGATCAGCGATCAACGGCCCAGATTTAATGAAGCCGAGATCAACTCTGCACCGCTGGATCTCGCATCTACGGTCTCCGCGCGATCGAGCGAAGGGGTATGCCCCGATCTAATCGGGACCGTCCATCCACAGATCAACGGCCACGAGCATTTCCCCCAATCCTACGCCGAGCGACGGTGGCGCCGCCCACCAACCGCGGCGGACCATCGCCGGAGCAAACGCAATCCAGCGTTCCAGTGCCCTAGAGCTCAATTATCAGCTGCTACACGGTGTCGAGGGGATGGCGAACTCACCGGAGTAGTTGATTCCACGGATTGTCGGTCAGGTGTCGTCGGCCACGGCGAGGAGCGGATTCACGGCGGAGTAGCAACGGCGGCGAGCAATTACTTGAGCTCAGGTGGAGTTCAACTCGATTTGGAGGCGCGGACGGCTTTCCCAGGCGAAGTCGATGCTCCCCGACCCGACTCCGAGAGCGGAGACCCTCCCGACGGCGGCTAACCTCGGCGGCGGCTCCTCTCCGGTTTCTCTCTCTCTCGGTGATGGTGGCTGGCGGTGGGGGGATGAAGGGAGGGAAGCGGCACGGTGAGCTTTTATACCCGGAGCAAAGTCCGAGCGAGAAGGAGGCGGTGGCCGGTAGGCGCGTGATCCTCGGCGGCGAGCTCGCGCGTTCCGTTGAGCCGCGGCGATTCTGTTGGGAGAGGGAAGGAGCTGACGCGTGGGTCCCGCGAGCCAGTGAGTGGTGAGGGCGAGAGTGCGGCCGACGCGCGAGGGAGGGGTGTGGCTGAGCAACGGGGCCCGCGGACCAGAGACAGACGACGAGCGCGTAGCGCGGAGGGAGGGAGCGGCTGACAGGGCGGGCCCACCTGTCGGCGCCGCGGGTACGAGTAGAGATGGGCCGCGCGGGATGAAAAGCGGGAATGGGCCAGAAATGGAATCCGGGGCCCAGTTAGGTATAGTATCCTTTTTCTTTTTCTTTTCTATTTTCTTTTCCCCATTTTCAAATCCAATTCAAATCCAATTTGAATTCAAGTTTGAGTTCAACTTTGTGAATAACTTGTCCTCAGTTTGAAAGGTATAATTTCATAATATAAGTGTGAAGGATATTTATTTTATTTTATGTAATATTTTTCTTAGTTCTTCCCTTCTCCTTTTTATTTTCTATTTTCTATTCCAAATTCAAATTTATACTTCTATTTTAGTTTTCAGATTTTTCAAATGTATCATTTGAAATCCAAGGATGAATATAAACCATACTTATTTTAATATTACTAACTTAAGTTTTTATTCTCCTTTCTATTTATTTCCTGAGATGTATAAATGGTTTTTCTTAAAAGAAAAAGAAAAATTCTTTTCCATCTTTTTCTTATTTCCCAATTTCTAAGACATTATGATATTTTGTTCAAATTTCTTCTACTAATTCCCAATCCAGAATTTGGGTGTTACAGTTGAGGAAACATGAATTGAACTACCCCACTCATGATTTGGAATTGGCTGCCGTTGTGCATGCACTTAAGATTTGGAGACACTACATCATGGGAACTAAGTGCCAAGTATACACGGATCATAAGAGTTTGAAGTATATATTCACTCAGAAGGATCTCAACCTTAGACAGCGTCGTTGGTTGGAGCTCATTAAGGATTATGACTTGGAGATTCACTATCACCCAGGCAAGGCGAATTTGGTTGCAGATGCCTTGAGTCGGAAGGAGCATGTTTACTCCGCTTTCGTCGTCCAGCTACCTGATGAATTAGCAAAGGATTTTGAGAGACTCAACCTGGGAATTGTTACACATACGGAAGGAGTGACTATTGAATTGGAACCTACCTTGGAGCAAGAAATTCGTAAAGGTCAGATTGGTGATGCTAAGATTCAAGAGATCAAGGATCTGATAACAGAGGGTAGAGGCCCAGAGTTCACGGAGGATGAGCAAGGCACGATATGGTTCAAGAATCGGATCTGTGTTCCCGATATTGATAGCCTTCGGGAAACCATATTGAAGGAAGCACATGATTCAGTTTATTCTATCCACCCCGGGAGCACTAAGATGTATCAAGACTTGAAGCAAAAGTATTGGTGGTATGGACTAAAGAGAGATGTGGCTGCACATGTGGCTATGTGCGATGTATGCCAAAGAGTTAAGGCTGAACACCAGAGGCCAGCCGGACTATTGCACCCATTGAAGATACCCGAGTGGAAATGGGAAGAAATTGGTATGGATTTTATTGTTGGACTACCCCGCACTCCAGCAGGATATGATTCTATATGGGTGATTGTGGACAGGCTAACTAAAGTAGCCCACTTTATTCCAGTGAAGACCACTTATTCAGGAGCTAAGTTGGCAGAGTTGTACATGGCACGGATTGTATGCCTGCATGGTGTGCCAAAGAAGATTGTGTCAGATCGAGGATCACAGTTTACCTCTCGATATTGGAAGCAGTTGCACGAGTCATTGGATACGAGATTGAATTTTAGTTCGGCTTACCATCCCCAGACTGATGGGCAAACTGAGAGGACTAACCAAGTACTGGAAGATATGTTAAGGGCTTGTGCTCTTAAACATGGTGGAAGTTGGGATAAGAGTTTGCCGTATGCGGAGTTCTCTTATAATAATAGCTATCAGGCCAGCTTGAAGATGTCACCGTTTGAGGCTTTGTATGGCAGAAAGTGCAGGACTCCCTTGTATTGGGATCAGACTGGAGAAAGACAGTTGTTTGGGCCTGAGATTATACAAGAAGCAGAGGAACAAGTTCAGCAAATAAGGGAGAATTTGAGAACTGCACAGTCTAGGCAGAAAAGTTATGCTGACACCCGGAGAAGACTGCTTGAGTTTAAGGAAGGTGATTATGTCTATTTGAAGGTGTCACCACTCCGGGGCATGAGAAGGTTCAAAGTCAAAGGAAAGTTGTCCCCTCGCTTTATTGGGCCCTTCTTAATCTTGAAGCGAGTGGGAGAAGTTGCATATCAATTGGAGTTACCCGATCATCTGTCAGATGTACATGATGTCTTTCATGTATCTCAGCTGAAGAAATGTCTCAGAGTGCCTGAAGAACAGTTACCAATGGAAGACCTTAGTGTTCAAGAGGACTTGACTTATGCTGAGTACCCCATCAAGATTTTGGATACTCTGACTCGAGTTACGAGGAATAAGGTGATTAAAATGTGCAAGGTTCAATGGAGCCACCACGGTGAAGATGAAGCAACTTGGGAAAGAGAAGAAGAGCTTCGTATAGATTTTCCCCACCTTTTCCCTAGATCTTCTTAAAATCTCGAGGACGAGATTATTTTTAAGGGGGGTAGGATTTGTAACACTCAAGTTGTATACCAAGAGTAATAAAGAGAGTCCCTCATTTTGTGTGTCTTATTTGCATCATAAAAAGAGCATCTATGTAAATGAGAGTGACTAAATAAAACAATTATGCTAAAATAAAGAAAAAGTGCATTTGTTGGAGTTTTATGTGTTGTGCATTAAATAAAACCAGAATGATAAAGAAATGATAAGGTAATAATTATTGGAAGCTTGATTAAGCCACATTGAAAACTAGGGTTTAAAGGGAGAAGAAAAATGTTTAGAAAATAAAGAAAATAATGTAAATATATTCCAAAAATTTGTATTTCATATTCCAGAGTATGATTTGATAACAAATGTGCACAAGGGTTGAAAACTAAATTCAAATTCAAATTTAAAAGAAAGAAAGCAGAAAAACATAAAAGAAAAGGAAAAAAAAACCCTACCTGGGCCGGCGGCCACCCATTTTGGCCCACCTAAGGATTACCCTCGCGCAGCCCACCACTCACCCTCGGCGCCGACATGGTGGACCCACAGGTCAGTCGCGCCAGCGCACACCGCCTTTCCTCCCTTCACTGCGCTGTGGGGCCGACCCGTCAGCCGCGCGCGCGCGTGATTAGCTCGCTGTCGCGCGGGCCCGTGTTGTCATCACCTAGCTCCGCGCGGACACCGCGCGATTCAACGACCTCCACCGTCCTCGCCGTAGGAATCGGCCGTAGTGGCCAAGTTCGCGCCTAGATCACGCTCGAGTCCGCGGTCCTCCTCCCGACTCGCCCGCATGGTGCGTGAATTATCCACCCGCGCGCCTGGTCAACCGCCCTCCGCAACAAACGCGAGCTCGCCGTGCGCGCGATTCTCGCCGGAGGACTCTGATTCCGTGGAACCACCTCGCGGACGCCCTTTAACATCGAAGCTAAACCCCTCCGCTCCCCTCTCAACCACCAATAAACCGAGCCATCCATTACTAACGCCATCGACGCCGTGTTAACGAGGCGCGGACCACACCAAAGCGGACCAGCGCTCTGGCCGTCTCTTTGGCCTCGACTAGGCTTCTGGGGCCTTCGTTGAGGCTCGCTGGTGCTCGTGGTTTGCTCGGCTGGCGCGATTAAGGGCTGGGGTGCACGCAATTTCTCACCGGTGTTCCTACGCCGCCGCGGGCTCGCCCTCCGCCGTGGACTGCATCGACCGAGTCTCTACCGTCGGTGAGAATCACACCTCCCTGTTGTCTGTGCTTTGCGATTCACGTAGCACCCTTAGGAACGGGGATTGGGGCATCTATGCGCCGGTACATCACTCGCCGGAGGCTCTCCGCCGCGCGACTCTGGTGCGCCGCCGCCGCGATCCACTGGGGAAGGAAGATGGCTCGTGGGCCGTTCGATCCTTCTTGGGCGGCTGCGATGGCGCCCAGCGTACCGTTTAGGGTGGTGGGTTCCGTGGCCGTTGGATCGTCAACGCAGGGGCACGATCGGATCAAGCTCATTTAAAATCGTCACCGTTGGTAGTTGATCCGATGGACTAGATTGCATACCGGTTCGAGATAAAATCAATCTAATCCACACCGTTCGCGTCCGATCCAATGACCGAGATCTTGAGATACCCCTTCGCGGGTACTTTTTGTTAAAGAGCCCCTGGAAAATTTAGTTATCAACCTGCAGTCCATTGGCCACTGTACACTGAGTCTAGGATTTTATTCGCGCAAGCCCCTGAGTTTTCTGGAATTTGACGCCCGGTCCCGAGAATATTAAAAACAGAGAATTTATATTAGAAATTCGTTTTTAATACAAAAACAATTCTAGAAATTTGTATAATTCATAGAAAATTCATTTTAGCTCCAAATTGAACCATTCCAGTTTCTAAAATTTTGTAATAATATTCTTTATCAGTTAGTGCCTCTGTTTTGGCATGAAAGGCTCACTTAAATTTATCTAATACTTAATCTTGTATTAAATACATAAAAGCTACAGAAATTCATAACTTGAATTATATAACTCCAAATTTAGTGATTCCAGTTCCTATGATTTCATTTTAATGTGTAGATTTTTACTGTATATTTCATTCATCTGTTTGGTGTGATGTTGATTTTGGCTATACTATGTATGTTTTGTATTGATGCGAGTAGACGAGCAAGCTACTGTGGAAACTGAGGTTCAACAAGTAGAAGTAGCTGAGCAGGAGCTCATTACAGGCAAGTTGTGCCCTTGATCACTTACTTTTCCCAGCCATGTTCTTATTAATTTTAATGATCTGCATAGGTTAATTTTGATGGGAGCCTTTATGTTACCCCAGTTTTGATTACCTCTATGCCTTGTTCACCCCTAGAATATTTTTGGGTAGTATTTGCTATTGCTTTATGTGGATTGGGTATGGAGATTCATTATTCATGATTATTCTGTTATTATCTTGTTATTATTATTGTTCATGTTAAGATCATTAAATTAATGGGAACATGGAGCGACCACCCGGGAAAACAGTGCTACCACAAGGGTTTAATGGGACGCCCTTGGCTGACTAATTAGGAAAGCTAGTGGAAGACTACCTTACCCGAAAGGGGCAAGGGCAGTAGGGGAGAGGTCAGTGCAGGGAGGTCCCTGGTTGATTTTGCTGCGATGGCTATCAGCCAGGAACCCTTTACTGGATCTTCCCATAAACTGTAGCGGGTTTTCGGAAGCTAGTGGAACTTTGTAAAGGCCTCGTAGTGGATCCCTAGCCATTCACCTCGGTAGTGTCTAAGGGCCTTGCAAACCCAGGCGACATGGGATACACGACTTGTGGGTAAAGATGCGCAACCTCTGCAGAGTGTAAAACTAGTATACTAGCCGTGCTCACGGTCATGAGCGGCTCGGACCCTCACATGATTAACTATGGAGCTTAAATTCAATTTGACATTTGCATCGCATTTGGGATTATTTTATTATTACTGTTCTTTATTATTATTAAGGTTTGGTATTTACTTACACTTAGTAATTGCTAATAAAATTTTGACCAACTTATAAAAGCAATGCTCAGCCTCAGCCTTTATTTCATTGATCAGCCTTACACTACATGAACTCCCACCTTTGGTGAGTTCATGCCACATTATTCCCCACGACTTGTTGAGCTATGAACGTATGTGAGCTCACTCTTGCTGTCTCACACCCCCCCCCCACAGGAGAAGAACAGGTGATTGAAGAGGAGCTGCCTAACACTGAGGAGTTCGATCTGATCTAGGTGGCGTTTCTCAGTCGACATTGGCGCCGTCGATCCTTAGTTCGTTTTACATTTATCTTATTTTTGTAATAAGTCTTCCGCTATGTAATAAATACTCTGATGTTTTATGACATTTATCTCTATACACTCTGTTATTATATATGTTGTCTTCTTTGGCGCATGTATGAGATGCACCCGGCTTTGTTCGTTAAAACCGGGTGTTACACTTTTATAGCCCCAAGGCTGCTAGGAGCCGTTGAGAGCATTCCAGGAAGGCAGATCTTGCCTTCTGTCGCCTGGCGCACCGGACAGTCCGGTGCACCACCGGACACTGTCCGGTGCAGATTTCTTTCCTTCTATGGCGTAGTCGACCGTTGCTGATTGAGAGCCATTGGTGCACCGGACACTGTCCGGTGCACACCGGACAGTCCGGTGCCCCAATGTGACCGTTGGCTCAGCCACGCGTCACGCGCGGAATCCTCGGCCGACCGTTGCCCCGGCTGACCGTTGGCTCACCGGACAGTCCGGTGCACACCGAACAGTCCGGTGAATTATAGCCGTACGCTGTTGATGGTTTCCCGAGAGCGACGAGTTCGCCTGTGAACGGCTCACCGGACAGTCCGGTGCACCACCGGACAGTCCGGTGAATTATAGCCGTACACCGTCGTCAAAGTCCCGAGAGCACCAAGTTCGCCAGAGTCAGCCTGGCGCACCGAACACTGTCCTGTGCACCACCGGACAGTCCGGTGCACCCAGACTGCGCAGACTTTGGCTGAACAAAGCCATATCTTCTCTAACTTGATTTTTCCTGTTTCCAGCACTTAGACACAATACATTAGTCCATAAAACAATGTACTAAGTCTAGAAACATACCTTTTGACATGATTTGCACTTTGTCCACCACTTTGCATAGATTAACACAAAAGCACTTGTGTTGGCACTCAATCACCAAAATACTTAGAAATGGCCCAAGGGCACATTTCCCTTTCAATCTCCCCCTTTTTGGTGATTTATGCCAACACAACATAAAGCAACTAGAACAAGTGCAATATCAATGCAAATGAAAACTCAATATAGTTTTGATTCATATTTGGCATATATGGATCACTCTTTGCCACCACTTGGTTTGTTTTTGCAAATCAAACTCAATTTCCTATCTCTAAGTCAAATTCACTTGTAGAGACATAAAGAGAGGTATTCCAAAAGAAATTGATCAAGGATTTCAAAAACTCCCCCTTTTTCCCATAATCAACACTTCTCCCCACAAGAGGCCAACTTTTGACAAAAGAGACAATAAAAGAGTTTTGACAAACCAAAAGCTCTATTCTACTATTTTCAAAATTTCTCAAGTGGTAGCTGATCCATTTATTGCTTTGGCCTTATTTTCTCCCCCTTTGGCATCAAGCACCAAAACGGGATCAATCTTGGCCCTTAAACCCCATTGCCTCACCAAAATCTTCAAATAAGAATACAAAGGCAATAAGAGTACATGAGATGAACTTGGAATAAGTTACCCTCTCATCGGAGTGCAGTGGAAGTCTTTCATGGTCCAAGTCCACCTTTTCCCTTTCAAACCTCCTTTGAGACTAAATTAAGAAAACTCAAGCACATGGTTAGTCTCAAAGGGTCAAGTTGTAGCACATCTCCCCCTAAATATGTGCATCACGTGTAAAGGACTTGTGAGGTCCGGGGAGTGCTTGTACAACTTGAGCACCATACATAAGCAACAAAATGCATAAGGAACGTGATCAAAGGCATAAACACATGTATGCTCTAAATCAATCCAAGTTCCGCGAATCTAAGACATTTAGCTCACTACGCAGCCTGCAAAAGGTCTTCTCATCTAAAGGCTTGGTAAAGATATCGGCTAGCTGGTTCTCGGTGCTAACATAAAACACTTCGATATCTCCCTTTTGCTAGTGGTCTCTCAAAAAGTGATGCCGGATGTCAATGTGCTTTGTGCGGCTGTGCTCAACAGAATTTTCCGCTATTCGGATAGCACTCTCATTATCACATAGGAGTGGGACTTTGCTCAGATTGTAGCCAAAGTCCCGGAGGGTTTGCCTCATCCAAAGTAGTTGCGTGCAACACTGTCCTGCGGCAACGTACTCGGCCTCAGCGGTGGATAGGGCAACGAAAGTTTGTTTCTTAGAGTTCCATGACACCAGGGACCTTCCTAAGAATTGGCACGTCCCCGATGTACTCTTCCTATCGACCTTACATCCAGCATAGTCGGAATCTGAATATCCAATCAAGTCAAAGGTAGACCCCTTTGGATACCAAATCCCGAAGCAAGGAGTAGCGACTAAATATCTAAGAATTCGCTTCACGGCCACTAAGTGACACTCCCTTGGATCGGATTGAAATCTAGCACACATGCATACGCTAAGCATAATATCCGGTCTACTAGCACATAAATAAAGCAAAGAACCTATCATGGACCGGTATGCTTTTTGATCAACGGACTTACCTCCTTTGTTGAGGTCAGTGTGTCCGTCAGTTCCCATCGGCGTCTTTGTGGGCTTGGTGTCCTTCATCCCAAACCGCTTTAGCAAGTCTTGCGTGTACTTCGTTTGGGAGATGAAGGTGCCATCCTTGAGTTGCTTCTCTTGGAACCCAAGGAAGTAGTTCAACTCGCCCATCATCAACATCTCGAATTTCTGCGTCATCACCCTGCTAAACTCTTCACAAGACTTTTGGTTAGTAGAACCAAATATTATGTCATCGACATAAATTTAGCACACAAAAAGATCACCATCGCAAGTCTTAGTGAAAAGAGTTGGATCGGCTTTCCCAACCTTGAAAGCATTAGCAATTAAAAAGTCTCTAAGGCATTCATACCATGCTCTTGGGGCTTGCTTAAGTCCATAGAGCGCCTTAGAGAGCTTACACACGTGGTCGGGGTACCGTTCATCCTCGAAGCCAGGGGGTTGCTCCACGTACACCTCCTCCTTGATCGGCCCGTTGAGGAAGGCGCTCTTCACATCCATTTGGAACAACCTGAAAGAATGGTGAGCGGCATATGCTAGCAAAATACGAATTGATTCTAGCCTAGCCACAGGAGCAAACGTCTCCTCAAAGTCCAAACCTGCGACTTGGGCATAACCTTTTGCCACAAGTCGAGCCTTGTTCCTCGTCACCACCCCGTGCTCGTCCTGTTTGTTGCGGAACACCCACTTGGTTCCCACAACATTTTGCTTGGGACGAGGCACCAGTGTCCAAACTTCATTGCGCTTGAAGTTGTTGAGCTCTTCCTGCATGGCCAACACCCAGTCCGGATCTAGCAGGGCCTCTTCTACCCTGAAAGGCTCAATAGAAGAGACAAAAGAGTAATGCTCACAAAAATTCACCAATCTAGAGCGAGTAGTTACTCCCTTGCTAATATCACCCAAAATTTGGTCGACGGGATGATCCCTTTGAATCATCGCTCGAACTTGGGTTGGAGGTGCGGGTTGTGCTTCTTCCTCCATCACATGATCATCTTGTGCTCCCCCTTGATCACACGCCTCTCCTGATGAACCTGTTCATCGTCTTGAGTTGGGGGATGCACCATTGTTGAGGAAGAAGGTTGATCTTGCTCCAATTGTTCCTGTGGTCGCACATCGCCAATCGCCATGGTGCGCATAGCGGCCGTTGGAACGTCTTCTTCATCTACATCATTAAGATCAACAACTTGCTCTCTTGGAGAGCCATTAGTCTCATCAAATACAACGTCGCTAGAGACTTCAACCAAACCCGATGATTTGTTGAAGACCCTATACGCCTTTGTATTTGAGTCATAACCTAATAAAAACCCTTCTACAGCTTTGGGAGCAAATTTAGAAGTTCTACCTTTCTTCACAAGAATATAGCACTTGCTCCCAAATATACGAAAATAAGACACATTGGGTTTGATACCAGTTAGCAGCTCATATGAAGTCTTATTGAGGAGGCGGTGAAGGTAGACCCGGTTGATGGCGTGGCAAGCCGTGTTCACGGCTTCCGACCAAAACCGCTCGGGGGTCTTGAATTCTCCAAGCATCGTCCTCGCCATATCGATGAGCATCCTGTTCTTTCTCTCTACCACACCATTTTGCTGTGGTGTGTAGGGAGCGGAGAACTCGTGCTTGATCCCTTCCTCCTCAAGGAACTCCTCCACTTGAAGGTTCTTGAACTCGGACCCGTTGTCGCTCCTTATCTTCTTCACCTTGAGCTCAAACTCATTTTGAGCTCTCCTGAGGAAGTGCTTGAGGGTCCCTTGGGTTTCAGATTTATCCTGCAAAAAGAATACCCAAGTGAAGCGGGAAAAATCATCAACTATAACAAGACCATACTTACTTCCTCCTATACTCAGATAGGCGATGGGTCCGAAGAGGTCCATATGAAGCATCTCCAAAGGTCTTGATGTGGTCATCACATTTTTGGTGTGATGAGAGCTTCCCACCTGTTTCCCTGCTTGACAAGCTGCACAAGGTCTATCTTTTTCGAAATGCACGTTAGTTAGACCTATCACGTGTTCTCCCTTTAGAAGCTTGTGGAGGTTATTCATCCCCACATGCGCTAAGCGGCGATGCCATAGCCAGCCCAAGCAAGTCTTAGCAAGTAAGCATGCATCTAGACCGGCCTCTTCTTTTGCAAAATCAACCAAATAAAGTTTGCCGTCTAGTACACCCTTAAAAGCTAGTGAACCATCACATCTTCTAAAGACAGACACATCTACATTTGTGAATAGACAATTATATCCCATATTGCATAATTGACTAACAGACAACAAATTATATCCAAGAGACTCAACTAAAAACACATTAGATATAGAGTGCTCGGATGAAATAGCAATTTTACCTAACCCTTTTACCTTGCCTTGGTTCCCATCATCGAATATTATTGAATCTTGGGAATCCTTGTTTTTGACGTAGGAGGTGAACATCTTCTTCTCCCCCGTCATATGGTTTGTGCATCCGCTGTCGATAATCTAGCTTGAACCCCCGGATGCATAAACCTGTAAGGAAAATTTAGGCTTGGGTCTTAGGTACCCAACTCTTGTTGGGTCCTACAAGGTTAGTCACAATTGTCTTAGGGACCCAAATGCAAGTTTTATCTCCCTTGCATCTTGCCCCTAACTTCCTAGCAATCACCTTCTTATTCTTTCTACAAATAGCAAAGGAAGCATTGCAAGCATAATAAATTGTAGAAGGTTCATTCATTACTTTCCTAGGAGCATGAACAATATTCTTTATAGGCACATGATAAATAACATTTCTCCTAGACATATCTCTACCATGCATATAGGAAGAACTAGAAGCAAACATGGCATGAGAATCAAACGCATCATAAGCATTACAACTCCTATTCCTAGACTGTCTCCTATCATGGTACATAAAAGCATGGTTCTTTTTAGCACTACTGGCCATAGGGGCCTTCCCTTTCTCCTTGGCGGAGATGGGAGCCTTATGGCTTGTTAAGTCCTTGGCTTCCCTCTTGAAGCCAAGTCCATCCTTAATTGAGGGGTGTCTACCAATCGTGTAGGCATCCCTTGCAAATTTTAGTTTGTCAAATTCACTTTTGCTAGTCTTAAGTTGGGCATTAAGACTAGCCAATTCATCATTTAATTTGGAAATTGAAACTAGGTGTTCACTACAAGCATCAATGTCAAAATCTTTACACCTATTGCAGATCCTAACATGTTCTACACAAGAGTTAGATTTACTTGCTACTTCTAGTTTAGCATTTAAATCATCATTTACACCTTTTAAAGTAGAAATGGTTTCATGACAAGTAGATAGTTCATAAGAAAGCATTTCATTTCTTAACTTCTAAAGCATGAGATTTTTGTGCCTCTACAAATTTATCATGTTCTTCATACAACAAATCCTCTTGCTTTTCTAGTAACCTATTCTTGTCATTCAAGGCATCAATTAAGTCATTAATTTTGCCAATTTTAATTCTATCTAAACCTTTAAATAAACTAGAATAGTCTATTTCATCGTCATCACTAGAATCATCATCACTTGAAGAAGCATAAGTGGTATCCCGAGTACACACCTTCTTCTCCTTCGCCATGAGGCATGTGTGATGTTCGTTGGGGAAGAGGGATGACTTGTTGAAGGCGGTGGCGGCTAGTCCTTCATTGTCGGAGTTGGAAGAGGAGCAATCTGAATCCCACTCCTTTCCGATATGTGCCTCGCCCTTGGCCTTCTTGTAATTCTTCTTCTTTTCCCTTTTGTTCCCTTTTTCCTGGTCACTTTCATTATCGGGACAGTTAGCAATAAAATGACCAATCTTACCACATTTGAAGCATGAGCGCTTCCCCTTTGTCTTGGTCTTGCTTGGCTGTCCCTTGCGACCCTTTAGCGCCGTCTTGAAGCGCTTGATGATGAGGGCCATCTCTTCATCATTGAGCCCGGCCGCCTCAACTTGCGCCACTGTTGGGGGGCCTTCGTCCTCCGAAGGTCCTCAAAAACATGATTTGACAATGTTTTCCAAGTGAATTATGTGAACAGGTATTTTTGGACTCAGAACTATGAATATGAAGCACGGCCAGGACGAAGCCTGAACCAGACGAAGGACGAGCGCAGCCGAAGCTGTGCGCAGGGAAGCTTCGTCGCGACAGCAGAGGGGGGAACCGACTTAAAGATGAAAAGACTGCGTGGGCCTTGACAAATTTCCATAAGCCATTAACAAATGTAATGGACATGGATGTAATTTTACGTGGGCTGCGTCCCGCGCCTATAAATAGATGAACAGTACTCCCGTACTGTTCACGCTGACTTGGCATTGGCTTTTGCGTCACGCTTGTACTTTTTACCTTCTCTCAGGACCGAAGGTACATTTGTAATTTGAAATCATTTCTATTTTTCCATGTTAATAAAATAGAAATGATTCTATGTTGATGTTTATGTTTCACGCTTTATATGAATCCTTCGGCATTACTTATTATATTTACGAAGGTATGTCTCTTATGACCTTCGTCCTAAAATCATTATTTCCCGAAGGGGCATAATGTTTCGAAGGACGAAGGACCTTAGTGTTTAATACTTTTTATGTTGCCTTGTTCTTAACTCTTAGCATTTGAGAACAAGTCCCCAACATTGGCGCCCACCTCCGGTGAACTCACTTCCACTTCGAGCTTTTTTGAACACCTTCGGAATATGTAGATCTTCGCTATGGCACCGAAGAAAGCTTCAGCGGCTGGGGCTGCAGCACTGCAACTGCTGGACCACAACCAGGAGACCGTCTCTCTTCGGGAGGCCCGAAGCCAGAAGAGAAAGGTCGTAAGCCCGACGCTTCAGGAGGAAGAGCTAGACCAAGAAATCAGGAATATGGAGATCCTACATCAACAGGTGCAAAGGAAGAAGGAGAAGATGGCCCGGCTAGCTGAGTTGCAACGGCAGATAGACGAAGCCTCTGAGGAAGTCCGCCATCTTACCCATGATGAGCAAAACAGAAGGCCTCAGCAGAAAGACCTTCATCAGGAGGGCTTCGTCAACGAAGATGACTGGTATGACAATTTCCATCAGGGAAATTTTGTTTTCGATGATGCTTCTCCTTTGTCTGCTGAGCTGCAGGCTACACCTTGGCCTCCATCCTATAAGCCACCCCAGCTCCCCATGTTCGACGGCCACTCAGACCCGAAGCAGTTCCTGATGAGCTACGAAGCAACAGTGTCTTCGTATGGGGGCAATGCTGCAGTCATGGCGAAGTCTTTCGTCATGGCCGTCAGGAGTGTTGCTCAGACCTGGTATTCCTCCCTTCGGCCAGGAACGATTACTTCATGGCAAAAGCTGAAGGATATGTTACTGACCAGCTTTCAAGGATTTCAGACGAAGCCGGTCACAGCTCAAGCCTTGTTCCAGTGCATTCAGGATCATGAAGAATACCTTCAGGCTTATGTCCGAAGGTTCTTACGTTTGAGGGCGCAGGCACCAACGGTGCCCAATGAAATTGTTATTGAAGCCATGATCAAGGGGCTTCGTCCTGGGCCTGCAGCTCAATACTTTGCTAGAAAGCCGCCTCAGACCCTGGAGAAACTGCTCCAAAAGATGGATGAGTACATTCGTGCTGACAATGACTTTCGCCAAAGAAGGGAGGAGGCCTTCAGATTTTCTGAAATGACCAGGGGCTTCGGAGGAAGATACTACCCGAGGCATGTCCGGTCCATCCACAGCTCCACTCAGAATGATGATAAGGGGAGTCAGCAGAGCAGACCGCAGTGCTCCTCACAGGCTTTGGGGCAACAACAAGCTTTCTTCCGGCCACCAGCTCCGAGAGGCAGAGGCGCCAGGGGCTTCGGCGGAAGATTCGGAGATCAACCAAGGAAATTGTTTTGCTTATTCTGTGGAGAAGGCAAGGGCCATACCACCAGGACGTGCCATATTACAATCCAGAAGCAAAAGGAGATAGCCGAAGCTACATCTCAACAAGTTCAGCCGAAGCAGGTCATGCATACTGCTTCGTATCATCCGCCTTACATCCCACAGTACATAGACAACCACCCTGCAGCTTCTGTAGCTTCGGCAAGTCAACCTCAAGCTTCCTGGCAACAGCCCCCGCCTCCACCTCCATTGCAACAGGGTCAACAGCCAGAAGGGAGTCAATATGCTCCACATCAAAGGGACTTCAGAGAACAATCCGAAGCTCGCACAGTCAACAGCACTGTGCCAGAGTCGAAGCACATTTATTGACACATATCCTACCTTTGATAGCAGTCTTTTCTATTCGGTTCTATTCTCTGAAGCAAAAAACATTGATCGTTTCCATGTAATAATTTCGCTGTTTTCCGACGTGGAAAATCTATTTTCTCCACAGGATTAAGTTGATGAAGTTTTTGTGTTAACAAGGAGGACCTTCGAAATATTAAAAATCCTTCGGATTAACAGAAAGTCGTTCTAAGGAACGCAGAGTAAGTTCATGAAGTCATAAAAAGCCGTTCCAAAGGGAGCGCAGTGTAAGTCTTCTGCTCAAAAGTCGTTCCTAAAGGAATGCAGAGCTTACAGCGAAAAGTCAACGCTGATACCGTCTAAGTAAAAGACGAAGAAGCTCCTAAGGGAGGCTTACAGCGAAAAGTCAACGCTGATACCGTCTAAGTAAAAGACGAAGAAGCTCCAAAGACGTTCCTAAGGGAATGCAGAGCTTACGAATAAATTTTGTATCTTCGGAACAAAGGTCATTTGCATAACATAACATCATCACATCATCTTGCATAGCATAAGCATCATACATCATATTGCATTTTGCAAGAGAAGGGTACACAGTATCGACCTTCGGAAGAATGCTTTGAGAAAGCAATATCGAAATTGTATAAATTCGGAATACAGCTTCGGAGAATATTTTTACGAAGCATGGATAAGCTTCGTCAGAGCAATATCGAAATTGTATAGCTTCGGAGAATGCTTTCACGAAGCATGGATGTGACTTATCAGAACAGTCTTAACGGAGAATATTTTCTTCACGAAGCATGAAAAGAAGGGAAGGTGTTTTTTCGCCGAAGGCTCAAAAATGGTATGTATGTAGAGTTTCATGCATCGTAAAGAATTGAATAATGAAAAGAAACTTGTATATTACATTCAAATGTACAAAATGTTACATAGATCACAATTTAAATGTTTTTTCTAAATAGCATCTAGTCTTCTCTTAATACTGCTTCGGCGGCTTCATTTAGAAGCTGATCAACAACTTTGTCCATGATAGCTTCGGCCATTTGTTTAATTTCATCATCACCTTTTGTGTGCGGGTCGGCAGTCGATTCAGCAGCTTCTAAGGCAAAAGAATATTTCTTCATTACTATTACAAACCGTGAGCAAAGTTTGAGATAAAAATTACAACACAATAAGAACGGCTAATTAATACCTAATTGCCTTTCGGGCTTTGTACTTCTTTCGGTAGCTTCTGCCACTTTCCTAGCATCATGGATGCCTTTTTCGCTCCTTTGGATGATTTCTTGTGCCATCCCTCGGCCGCCGTCGTTCCAGATATCAGTAAAAAATTTGCCACCAACAACGCTTGCTTCGGCCGAGGGGTCCTTGATATCTTCGGAAGATAAGGGAGCTTCGGACTGAGCTAAAAATTTTACATGCCCGCAACCTTTCTTCTCTAAGACAGAAGCAATTCCTCTGGCGCCCGAAAAAGCGCAGATGTCGCCACGACTGCTCAGGATCTCCTCGAAGGCCTCTGCTTCGTGACTAATCCATTCCAGTGGACCTTCGGGATTACCTCGAGAGAAATTCTCCTTGCTGGAAAAGGCGCCCACGCTGGCGAAGCTGTTTTTAATTTTGTTCACGCATTCTACAGATTTAACATAGCATTTTCTTTGAGAGGCACGAAGCTCCTTAACCCTTAACTCCAACTTATCCACCATATGATCACTAAGTTCTCGTTTTGTTTCCTCAAGCACACGTTCTTCTTTTGCCCGGGCTAGTTGTTTCTGAAGATCTTTGATCTCGTGTTTCTGAGCTTCGGCCTGAATCTTTGCAGCAGCTTCGTCCTTTTTTATCTTGTCTACTAGAGTAACCAGAATTTTGTCTTTTTCTAGAGCTTCGTTCCTCAGCTTTATAACTTCGGAGCGCAAATTGTTGAACGCAATCTCATAGCTTTCATCTTCGGCGCTTTTTTGAGCTCTTAATGCGTTGCTTAGAATTAAGCCCTGTACGGGAAAGAATCCATATAAGAATATAGGAATGAATTACGGATTAAAAAAGTTTTTTCAAACGCTTAATTCCCAAACCTTTAAGCTATTGTATGCAAGACTGTCTGCGAGATCCTCTTTCGTCATGGCGCTTAGTCCAGCTTCGAGCTTCGGGAAGCCTATACTCCTGGCCATCTCTCGGCAGACAGTTAGTTCTTTATTATCAGGTAGGCAGTATAGGAAATCATCTTCATTTGTCCCATTGAATATTACTGCCCCCTTCGGGTATTTTAGCTCTTTTGCATAATGGTTGGCTTCATAAGTTTCTTCCGCAGATAGTTTCTTCCCCGAAGCGTGTCGTATAATGTAATCGCACATGTTGGCAGGAGCTTCGGGGATGGCAGTGTCAATTTCTTCAACTACAACTGGTTCTGATATTTTTATTGCTTCGGCTTCCAAAGGTTGCTCCTTGTAGGGCTCTGAACGCCCAGCTTCAGCTTCGGCCTGTTGTGTCGAAGCTTCAGTAGAAGTTTCAGCAACTTCAGCACTCTTTTTTGCAGTTGTGCTTGAAGACTTAATTGTCTCCAAGACATCTAGTACGTTTACCATTCTTTTCCTTTTTGGGGTCACCGATGGCCCCTTTTGGTTTTTTATTACTTCGACATTTACCGAAGGACTTAAGATTTTAGACATTTTTGGCTCGTCAATCTTCGGCTTTTCTACTACTGAAGGCGCTTCAGTCTTCTCTTCCATCTTCGGCACTGGAGCTGGTTCTGTAGCTTCAGAGGCCAAAGAAGCTTCGCCAATGAATTCTGGCACTGTGGCCGGCTCAATAAAGCGTGTCCGATGGGTGAGCACCTTCATCTTTTTTCTTTGAGGCGCTGGCTCACTAGGGGCACTTGTGGTAGCTTCTGTCGCAGGAGAAGTATTTTTCCTTTTGCGACCCAATATCGGATAATGATAGTCAGGGTAGATGAACCCGACCGCGTCAAACACACGGTTGAGCCTTTTCTTCTTTCGGCCTCCGAAGGCTGCTGATAATGCAGTGTTCTCAGCCTTCGAATATGTGCCAAGTAGTTCGTCACTTAATGTCTCAATACTTTTCAACCAGTCATCATCAGGTTCAACAAATTTATCTGCATACTTGAATGTGTATTTTAGTCTAACTAGTCCGCCTTCGTCGGACTCTTTAATGGTTTCCTTCGGCATTTCCCACTTTTCTGCAAGTGGCCATATCCTGAAGGCAATGTGCTCTTGGACCAAGTCCCTTGTTCCAATGAAGGAGCAGACTACGCCGAAGGCTCTTTGGCACTCCTCGGCTGCTTCGTCCATTTCAACCTTCGGCCTTCGTAGTCCGAAGCGTTGCCAGATGGGGCACATAGTTATACTTTTAACATTTTCTTGCGCTGTTAAGTCATTCTTCACATAAAACCATTCTGTCATCCAGGCTCCGGGCCACCTCTTCCGAAAGGTCGGCACAGGGCAGCTTGACCCGGAGCGGGCACCGAAGCTGTAACACCCAAAATTATTGTGATATTGTTCTTTTCCCCACGGCTTCGTCTCATATAACAGTTCATGAATGTTGCAAAAACTCTTAGCATTTGGTTCTAAACCTTGGCTTCTTGCAGCCCAGACAAATATCCCCATTCTTATGATAGCTTCGGGAATAAGTTGATGAAGGTAGACTTGAAATGTTTTCAGTACCTCGACAACAAAGTTGCTCAGGGGGAATCGAAGCCCAGCCTTGAGAAAGCTTCGGAAAATCACAACTTCATCTTCTTCGGGGGTGGGAGAAGTCTTTTCTCCAGCGTCAGCCCTCACAATAGATATATCTCGAAAATACCGCCCCCTCATATTATCAATATGGCTCTGCTTGATAGTGGTTTTCCCGAAAACCGTGTGACTTGGCCGCCATGGACGATCTTCGGCCTCTTCTCCACCACTCTCTACATCATAGCTGTCGCTGTCACCAGTATCTTCGGACAGACCTTCGAGAATCTCCTTGGTGATTTTCTCTGTATTGGTCTCTGCCATCGCTATCAGGAACCCCAGATTCTTCTCCTCCTCGAGACTCAGCTTCGTCTCAGCAGGGATCTTTTTGCCTTCAGACATCTTCGGAAACGCTAAAAAATTGTTCCCGAGGCCGAAGCTCCAAAATCAAAAAGACCAGCAAATCTTAGTGCACAAGAGCTAAAAATTTTAGTGGGCCGAAGCAGAAGGCAAGTGTGCGTACCAAATGAGTTTGCGGTGCGATCTTATTTATACGCCCAGGGCGTTAAAAATTTAAAGGCCCCGCCTGTCAGTGAATGTTGCTATTCTAGCAAAGGGAAGGTGTTTTTTCGGACCTTCGGCTCAAGGCCTTCGTCCATATCGCAATCTGAATTTATTATTAACAAATTAATATTGCGAGGGGCTACTTTTGGGGGGCCTTCGTCCTCCGAAGGTCCTCAAAAACATGATTTGACAATGTTTTCCAAGTGAATTATGTGAACAGGTATTTTTGGACTCAGAACTATGAATATGAAGCACGGCCAGGACGAAGCCTGAACCAGACGAAGGACGAGCGCAGCCGAAGCTGTGCGCAGGGAAGCTTCGTCGCGACAGCAGAGGGGGGAACCGACTTAAAGATGAAAAGACTGCGTGGGCCTTGACAAATTTCCATAAGCCATTAACAAATGTAATGGACATGGATGTAATTTTACGTGGGCTGCGTCCCGCGCCTATAAATAGATGAACAGTACTCCCGTACTGTTCACGCTGACTTGGCATTGGCTTTTGCGTCACGCTTGTACTTTTTTACCTTCTCTCAGGACCGAAGGTACATTTGTAATTTGAAATCATTTCTATTTTTCCATGTTAATAAAATAGAAATGATTCTATGTTGATGTTTATGTTTCACGCTTTATATGAATCCTTCGGCATTACTTATTATATTTACGAAGGTATGTCTCTTATGACCTTCGTCCTAAAATCATTATTTCCCGAAGGGGCATAATGTTTCGAAGGACGAAGGACCTTAGTGTTTAATACTTTTTATGTTGCCTTGTTCTTAACTCTTAGCATTTGAGAACAAGTCCCCAACAGCCACCTTGCTAGGTAGCGTCTCCTTGCTCCTCGTTGCCTTGAGAGCAATGGGTTGAGGCTCATGGATTGGACCGTTCAACGCGTCGTCCATGTATCTCGCCTCCTTGATCATCATTCGCCCGCTCACGAACTTCCCAAGGACTTCTTCGGGCGACATCTTGGTGTACCTAGGATTTTCACGAATATTGTTCACCAAATGTGGATCAAGTACAATAAAGGACCTTAGCATCAGGCGAACGACGTCGTGGTCCGTCCATCGCGTGCTTCCGTAGCTCCTTATTCTGTTGATAAGGGTCTTGAGCCGGTTGTATATTTGGGTTGGCTCCTCGCCCCTTATCATCACGAATCTTCCATGCTCGCCCTCTACCAACTCCATCTTGGTGAGCAAGGTGACATCGTTCCCCTCATGAGAGATCTTGAGGGTGTCCCAGATCTGCTTGGCATTGTCCAAGCCGCTCACCTTATGGTACTCGTCCCTGCACAAAGAGACTAACAACACAGTAGTAGCTTGTGCATTTTTATGTATCTGTTCATTAATAAATATAGGACTATCCGAGCTATCAAATTTCATTCCATTCTCAACAATCTCCCATATGCTTGGATGGAGAGAGAACAGGTGACTACGCATTTTGTGACTCCAAAATCCATAGTCCTCCCCATCAAAGTGTGGAGGTTTGCCAAGAGGGATGGAAAGCAAATGAGCATTTGAACTTTGAGGAATACGAGAGTAATCGAAAGAAAAAATCGAATTAACCGTCTTTTGTTTCTCGTAGTCGTAGTCATCCTTTTGGGAAGAAGTGGACTCATCGCTGTTGTCGTAGTAGACGATCTCCTTGATGCGTCTCGTCTTCTTCTTCTTCCCATCTTTGCGTTTGTGGCCCGAGCCCGAGTCGGTAGGCTTGTCATTCTTTGGCTCGTTGACGAAGGACTCCTTCTCCTTATCGTTGATCACGATTCCCTTCCCCTTAGGATCCATCTCTTCGGGCGATTAGTCCCTTTGTGAAGAGAACGGCTCTGATACCAATTGAGAGCACCTAGAGGGGGGGGGGGTGAATAGGTGATCCTGTAAAACTTGAAACTTAAGCCACAAAAACTTGGTTAAGAGTTAGCACAATAATCGCCAAGTGGCTAGAGAGGAGTCTCAACAAAACACAATAACCACAAGAGATCAATCACAGAGATAGGACAGTGGTTTATCCCGTGGTTCGGCCAAGACCAACGCTTGCCTACTCCACGTTGTGGCGTCCCAACGGACGAGGGTTGCAATCAACCCCTCTCAAGCGGTCCAAAGACCCACTTGAATACCACAGTGTTTTGCTTTGCTTTTCTTTATCCCGTTTGCAAGGAATCTCCACAACTTGGAGCCTCTCGCCCTTACACTTGAAGTTCACAAAGAAGCACGGAGTAAGGGAGGGATGAGCAACGCACACAAGACACAAAAATCAGAGTGTCAACACGCACACAAGTCGCAACAAGAGCTCGCAACAAAACCCGACGAGTTCACAACTCAACTAGAGCTCTAGATGCTATCACGAAGAAACAAATGCGTGGAATCGAAGTCTTGGTGCTTAGGAATGCTTTGAGTATGCTTGATGTCCTCCTCCATGCGCCTAGGGGTCCCTTTTATAGCCCCAAGGCAGCTAGGAGCCGTTGAGAGCATTCCAGGAAGGCAGATCTTGCCTTCTGTCGCATGGCGCACCGGACAGTCCGGTGCACCACCGGACACTGTCTGGTGCGGATTTCATTCCTTCTATGGCGTAGTCGACCGTTGCTGATTGAGAGCCGTTGGCGCACCGGACACTGTCTAGTGCACACCGGACAGTCCGGTGCCCCAATGTGACCGTTGGCTCGACCACGCGTCACGCGCGGAATCCTCGGCCGACCGTTGCCCCGGCTGACCGTTGGCTCACCGGACAGTCCGGTGCACATCGGATAGTCCGGTGAATTATAGCCGTACGCCGTTGATGGTTTCCCGAGAGCGACGAGTTCGCCTGTGAACGGCTCACCGGACAGTCCAGTGCACCACCGGACAGTCCGGTGAATTATAGCCATACACCGTCGTCGAAGTCCCAAGAGCACCAAGTTCGCTAGAGTCAGCCTGGCGCACCGGACACTGTCCGGTGCACCACCGGACACTGTCCGGTGCACCCAGACTGCGCAGACTTTGGCTGAACAAAGTCATCTCTTCTCTAACTTGATTTTTCCTGTTTCCAGCACTTAGACACAATACATTAGTCCATAAAACAATGTACTAAGTCTAGAAACATACCTTTTGATATGATTTGCACTTTGTCCACCACTTTGCATAGATTAACACAAAAGCACTTGTGTTGGCACTCAATCACCAAAATACTTAGAAATGGCCCAAGGGCACATTTCCCTTTCAGACGCGCTTCACTATAATTCACTGGACTGTCCGGTATGCATCGGACTATCTAGTGAGCCAGCGGAGCAACAGCTCCCTGCGTGCCAACAGTTGTTTCGTCAGATGAATAGTGATGAACAGTGCCACGACAGAAGTCAGAGCATAGAAGTCAGAGGTCACCGGAGTGTCCGATGTGGCACCGGACTGTCCAGTGCAGCAAGACGACAGACAACTCCAACGGTCAACTGCTCCAAACCCTAACAAACGCACTGACGTGGCATGCACCAGACAGTGAACAGTGCCTGTCCGGTGTGCCATCAGACTGTCCGGAGTGGGCATCGCCAGCAAAGGCTAGGAAGTGGTTGGGGGCTATAAATACCCCCAACCCACCTCATTCATAGTCATCCAAGTTTTCTAAACATCCCATTCATTGCAAGAGCAAAATACTTCACTCCAAGACACATCAAATAGATCAAATCCTCTCCAAGCCTCAAAATCAACTCAATTCCATTAGGGACTTGAGAGGGGGTGTTTTGTGTTCTTTTGTTGCTCTTGTTGCTTGGATTGACCTTTTCTTTTTCCCTTCTTATTCTCAAGAGACTTGTAATCGAAGCAATAGACACCTAAGTGTGTGGTGGTCCTTGCGGGGTCTTAGTGACCCGTGAGATTAAGGAAAATACTCACTCGGTCTATGTGACCGTTTAAGAGAGGGAAAGGGTTGGAAGACCCGACCTTTGTGGCCTCCTCAATGGGGACTAGGTTCTTCAGAACCGAACCTCAGTAAAACAAATCACCGTGTTTACTTGCTTTGGTTCTCACTTGATTTGTTTTGCACTCTTTCCTCTCTCTAACATTTCCTTGCTAGTATTGGTTTGAGTTTGCTCCTATACGTCATCTGCACTCTTTGAGCAACTCTTAGCAAGAGAAACAATCTTTCGGACTTGAATTTAATTCTAACGCTAACCCCCGACCTTAGTGTGTGTTTAAGTTTATAAATTTCAGGTTTTGCCTATTCACCCCCCTCTAGGCGACTTTCAGTTTGGAGAGGGACTCTCGCAAACTCACGTTCCCGGTGGTATTCTAGAAGGCGGTGGCCGATTGGCCCGTCGGTGAAGGTGTGTTTGGCAGGCGGCTGCCCAAACGCCGACGAAGATGGAGGGATGAGGCCTAGTTTGGCGCCGTCAGCCGCCAGAATTTTGCGCTCCATGAATTTGTTGGCGCGATTGAGCTCCTGCGCAATGTTGTCAAGGCGTTTGTCGACCTTGGGATGCCAACCCTCAATCTGAGCCTGATCCATCTCAAGAGAGATGAATCGTGCCTCGGATGTGACGAAACCTCCCAAGGTATTAGGCCCACCTATAGATGTCCTTGTCTTAAGGACCTCGGACAACCATGTAGATGCACATAATCACTCGACAAGTTTGGTTTTCTGTATCAACATCATACCGCCTAAGAGCGCTTCACCCATCACACAGACATTACATTACATAGTCAGAGTAAAGAAATAAGCGGAAGCAGATTACAATAACATAATTTACATTAACAAAATATAGAGAGAGCGTACTTATTACAAGATAGGTACTATGAGTGCATGACACATTATTACACACCAGGGAGGCGAAACACCCTCCCGCATCATAGTTTAGAGTTTTCAAACTGGGAGGCAAACATCCTCCCACACACACGATCACTGCTTGGGCTCCTCCTTGGGTACCACCTTTGAGCAGAAACAGCAGAACTCCGTTGTTTCCTCACCTACAACAACATGGGTTCGAAAACCCTGAGTACAGAGTGTACTTTCGCATGTCTGACCCGATAAAAGAAAAGACTCTCAAGGATATGCTGGCTTTGGGGATCAAGGTAAGGCTAATCAAGAATCAAAGACCCTGTTTGCAGAAATGCTTACTAACAGTGGATCCTTAAAAATATAGTTTTATTATCAGGTTAAGTCATTACTTGCATCTAGAGTTCTTTCTACCCTAGTTTAGGCACTTAGCCGTCTTTTATCACCCTTTCGGTTCACTAGATTTCTACGTGTAAGTCAGTGACCAAGTCTTCATGTCCGAGAAGTAACGGCGATCCGAATCGATTAATACCCAGCTGGGGATCTCCAACCACACGAAATATGTAGCACTTAACCCTTGCATATGTCAACTCGCCATCGGGTTTCTCAAGACCAGACCGGGTTCATGCCAACCGAGAGCACAGATACACCACTGTCCAGCCTCTTGCCACAGAGGGTACACGCTACTCTCGCCATCTCTCCACTCCCATTGCGTGTTGGCCTTTCTAGTATTGGTCTGCCCAAGGCAAAGCTTAACCATGACGAGGCATGTGGCCAGTTATAAGGTCCTCAATCATCAAGCCTACAACGACACGGTCCTTAATCGACTCAGACGGAGACACTACACCGAGACTTTATTCTCGTGCATGTCACCCACCCGGTCTCAGCTTTATCATTTAAAACCCAAAGTTTGGTACCTATCAGAGGTACATCTTTTCCGATGTTGAACCCATTATGGCCATGATGGATTCACCATCAAGTCTTTTAGTTTGAAAAACTTCCTATCCCCTCTGAAGTACCATTTTTGTTTAAAAACTAATCATTTTATTTTCTAAGACAATACTAAGCATCATAAAACTTTTAAGGAAAATAGGTATCAAGGAATGGTAAACAGTTCCAAGGAAGGAAATGCAGCAATTGTTTATCACCCAACTCCTATCACCTAATGCACCATTTCAAGTGATAAAGAGTTTAAAACAACAAGGAAAAGGGTAAATGTACTGGGGCTTGCCTTGTGTTATAGGAGACTTAGGCTCTGTTCCATAGATGTCAAAGTAGAAGTTGTTTTCAGCTGGTGGATTCTCAGTTTGTGGTGCAACTTCTTCCTCAACAATCACTTCTTCTTCGTTTTCTATACATAACAATACATATACATGAATGCTCATGTGATGCTATGAAAATGCAGTTATAATAGAAACACACTAAGTTGTATCTTGAATACAACTTTCTTTCACGGTACCTACTAGCTACTAGAGTTCTCCTGACTTAGTACTCTATTAGGGTTCGGCAATTATATCTTAGGAAGCTAGTGTTTGGTTTGGGATCAAGCAATGTAAAAAACATGCCAAACTTTACCCAAGGGTTTTAATTATCATATTAAGCTCATCCAAAATGTTTTATGATTTTTGGAGCTACCAACTTACTTCTAAAATTCTAAAAAGCTAGATTTAGGCATCTTTAATTGCTAAATAATTCATGGTTAGGACTAAAAATCTTGGAACTATTTTTGTTAAATAATAGAGGAATTTAGGAGTCTAGTAAAATTGGTCCCATATTTTATCATTTTTCTAGAATTTCCTATAAATTTTCTAAGCCTGATAGAAAAAGAAAAAGGAAAAGAATGAATAGTAATGGGCTTAAATCAGCCCAAGTCAGCCCACGAATGGGGAAACGCGCCCGCGCGCGTGCTTGTGCTGGCGACTTTGCACAGAGGACCTCACTTATTTGAATAACTGGTTAAGAATCCTTGCACACTATTCATTTGTGTCTCTGACGTTTGCACTAAGGCCCTTGGAGTTCTATTTCTTTACCGCGCCAAGTCCACGACGGTGAACGGCGACGAGCACACCGTCCGGCGAACTTGTACCGGTGGGGATATGCAAAGACTAGTGCTCTAACTCGGCTAACACAAAATCCTACCCCTGGTGACCCTAATCCCTCCATCAATTGCACGAATCCGACCTAGGGTTCGTCTGCCCACGACGGCGGTGAATACCAGAGACAAACTGAGGTGTTCTTGGTGTTTCTATGTGGTCTAGTTCAATCAAATGGGTCCATGAGCAATAGGAGACTTAAGGGATGCTAGAACATCAAGCAGAGAAGCTTGAAATGACCTATAGATGGCTGTCCACGACGAGATGTTCACGGTGGCGTAGAAACCCGATTTGGGGGAATCCCAAATTGAGGAGCTATGGTGAACAATTGGAGATGAGGACTGGTGTACTGGGTGTGTAACAACCTAGCGAAGCTCACTGGGGCATCAATTTATAGAGACTAACAATGGTGGTATCCAATTTGAGGAGGACACGCGGGCGGCCAGTGAGAGCGGGAAGTTACTGGCGTGAGCTACCGTGGCGGTCACTGGCTAATGAGCTACGACGGTCACTGCAGAGTTCTTACGGCTGGCAACAACGTGCTGAAAGGGTCACGGTATGGCGCAATCACGACGAACAGTGTACACCTCGGCGATGGTCGCTCGGCCACGTCGCCGGCAAGTGGGTACGGTGTCTGTGCAGAACAGTGCCCCGACTTCATCCCAGGCGCGAGATCTTTTACCTAGAGTCGTTATCCACGCGCCCTTGGGCATGAATCGCATCGCCGGCGCGAGTCCAGGAGCGGGGGTCACCGGCGGCGAGGTGCACTGCACTTGCTGATCTTTGTCAGGCCATTGTACCATGAGAACCCCCATCATAGTGCCTGACAGAGAGAGTTAGAGGCCTTCATTCTCTTATTTTTATGTGACAACGTGTTAATCCATCTATAACAAAGTTGTTGTCCTATAATCCAAGTTTGGTTTTATTATAGCAACCATGCCCAATTGATCACTGGATCCCACTCAAAATTGATCTCAAAGTTCGCCTGACCTCACTGTTACAGAATTCAGTCTTAGGGCTGGCTGATAGCCAAACATCAAGTCTAATTATCTCCCATTTTTGTACAGCACCAATACTTAATCACTTAAGCAAAGTTGTACTCCTATCATATCTCTACAAAATTGATGTATTGACTTAGAGCAAAATTGTTGGAACTTGCTTTCAGTTGCAAGGGGATCCAACAAGGGTGAACAATGACGTCAACAGGGTTCTCGCGCTAGATGGCAATAGCTCTATTAATCTGCCCTCTCACGGGCACTATGCGGGGGTATTTATAGGTGTCTGAGCGCCTAGTGCCTTGTGTTAAGGACGCATGTGCCCTCGGATACCTAGGTTATCCCCAGAATATTCCCATAAAGCAGGGTTACAGACTGTTATTATAGGAATGCCTTTGCAAATTAGGCCCGTAACACGCAGCGGCCACGCGGGGCCCGTTACAATGGGCCGGATCACACGTGGGCCTCTGAGCTGGACGAGGCCGCACGGTGGGATGACGACGTCGCAGGCCTTCGTCTGGCGCTGTATCAAGCGAAGGGTGTCCCTGCCTGTTTTGTCTCCGTCGGACCAGCGACTGCAGCGAAGGCCTCGAGCGAAGGGTGGCGTCTTTGCCTTCGCCCCAACATTTGCCCTCCGAGGGACCAGTTCGACAAAGTCACCTAGTGCCGAAGACGTCGCTAGATGGCGGAGACGCTGCCCTCGCTCGAAGTGGTTCCGCGGGGGTTTTTGACATGACCGTTGATTGACACCGTACTGTTGGATTGCGGGTTTCCCGAAGCGCCGCGCCCTGTTGGATTGCGGGTTTCCCGAAGAGCCGCGCCCCGTCTATAAAAGGGGGCGGGGGTCGGCGCTTTTTGAACTTCACTTTCCGCGCTCCGTGCAAACCCTAGCCACCTTTTCCACCGTCTTGCTGCTCGTCTGCCCGCCTTGCTTTTGTTCGCCGGAGATCTGGCTCGAGTGAAGCAGACCGCCCGCCGCCACCGACGGTACGTAGCGATGCCGACCTCCTCTTCTTCTGCTGCCGCTACACCGCTGGCCGACGCCTCGCCGCCGGCCGACGCCTCGCCGCCTGCCGTCGCTTCATCGCCGGCCTACGCCTCGTCTGAGGAGACGCTGAGTAGTTTGGTGGCGGAGGAGTTGCGCGCCGACGATTCTGTGGATTTTGGCATGTCGTGGATGTCGTCGGTCCGCGTGCAAGATATGAAGCGGCTGGGTTACTTTGGCGGCGGAGTTGCTCGTGTCCCAGGGACGGAGGAAGTCCCCGAGCCAGAGGGCGAGTTGGTTGTGTTCGAGGCGTTCTTCGCCGTCAGTCTCCGCCTGCCTGCGCACCGATTTGTTGGTGAAGTCCTGCGCAGGTTTAATGTTCAGATACATCAGCTGACTCCGAATGCCATGGTGGTTCTGTCGAAGTATGTCTGGGCGACGACTTCATACGGCGGACAGCCATCAGTCGAAGTCTTTGCGAAGTACTATTGCCTGCACTGGCAGAAGAGGATGATTGGAGATGAAG
Organism: Zea luxurians; assembly: GCA_029449295.1. Lineage (NCBI taxonomy): Eukaryota > Viridiplantae > Streptophyta > Magnoliopsida > Poales > Poaceae > Zea > Zea luxurians. The sequence continues at coordinate 39,383,005 of JAOPSE010000027.1, read as the reverse complement.
TTGCCCAGTTTGGGTCCTGTACGTTTACGCCGAAGACCGGCAAGACCACGATGCAGGTAGTCGAGTTGGTTCCTTGCGCCCGCAACAAGTGGGGCAACTGGAATGAGTTTTGGTTTTACGTCGCTGAGGGTGCCGTCGAAGACCATGAGGGGCTCCCCGTGTCCGAGATGTGTTCACATTTTTACTCAGCATACCCATCCTTTGAGGTGGCGGAGGGGGATGCAGACGAAGGGGCCCTTCGGTGCGCCGCCGGCCTGAGCAGTGGGCGCGATTTGGTTGAAGAATTTGTGGCGTACGGGGTATGGCCCTTGGCGCATGGCTGGGCGTTGGGCGAAGTGTGCCCTCGCCAGATGCCTTCCCATGGTGGGAAGATGGTGCGAAGTCCTGCCTTCACGCTGAATCTGCAAAGCCGCGATCCGGCCGCCTTTGTGCGTGAGGCGGAGGATGGGGCGGTGCGGCTCGTTGGTCGGTACGTGCCGAGGACAGAGGGCCAGCGTAGCTGGGATATCCGCGGGTCGAATGACCGTTTGAACAGGGTTTTTGAATTGAATCAACTGCCGTATGGCGGCTACCCCGGCCAAGATGATGTGGACCGCCGTGGGAAGAAGCCGGTGGTGGAGACTGGAGACAACCCTGCGCCGGCAGCCGCCCCATCCTCTAAAAAGAGGAAATTAGGTACTGCTATGGGAGGACTTGGGGTTTCCGATGATTTTGCTAGAGAGTTGATGAGGACTTGCGCGGCCCCGGGGGGAAGGATGTCTTCGCCCGAGCTCCGGGAGTCTTCGGCGCGGATGCTGAGGGTTACCGGGGGTTGGTGGCCTAGGAATGTTCCTATCCCCCACGCGGCCGGCGAAGACTTTTTTACATCTCGCATGGTTCGTGAATGGAAAGTGTTTCCTTACGGGCGGAATATTGCTGCTATTGTGTCAGCAGTGATGGACAAGGATCGCCAGGGAGCTGCGCAAAAGCGCCAGGCGGTTGTCAGGCTTCATGAAGCCAGGCCGAAGAGGCAACGGGGGGCTGCGAAGGCTGTGGCCCCTGGCGGAGGCAAGCCGCCGCTGGCGGTGAAGTCGGGCGGCCTTGTATTTAGCAAGGCGCCGGAGGCAGCGGCAGGCGCCGGTGGTTCCAGATCGACGAAGGCTGTGCCGCCGTCCAGCAGGGTGCCGGAGGTCGTGAAGGCGGCCCGAGAGTTGCCGTCGTCGGGCAAGCGCGTCGCCGACTTCGCCACCGATTTTAGTGTGGACGACTATCTTGGTGGTAAGCCGTTGGCTCGTTTTTTTAATTCATTGATACGTCGCAGGGTCGGACGAAGGCCAGCTTGCTATTGTTGCGCCTGCCGCGGCGACCATGGCGGCTGCCGTAGTGCCGAAGACGAAGGGCAGTGCTCTTAGTGCCGGAGGCGAGATGTCGGCACTCGCGGCTGTCAGGGATGAGGCGGGCGCTGCGTCCCGCCGGCTGAAGGAGGTGACAGAGGCACTAAGTCAGGTCCGTTGAGCTAGACTCCATTTGTTTTGGGACCACGGTCTTACGTGTGTTCTGCAGGTGGCTGACTTCGCCAACCGCACAGCGTCGGGGGCCTTCACGCCGGTTGTGTCTGCCGAAGTCGAGAGACTTCGGACGCAACATGCGGACGCCGTCCGTGAAAAATCGGCCACCGACAGTAAGTGCCGCAAGCTGGCGGACAAGGTGGCCACGCTGGAGGGGGAGAAGACTGACCTCCGGCGCCAATTGGCGGGGGAGAGGAGGGAGACCAACGAGGCCCTCGCCAAGGCGCAGGCTGCGCAGGTGGAGGCCAATCTGGCGCGGGCGGAGGGCAATCTTGCCAGGGAGCGCGCCGAGCAGCTGCAGGAGCGGCTCATCGCCCTGGAGAGCCGCGTGGAGAGGGCCGAGGCCACGACATGCGCGGAGGCCGAGCGGACGCGCAAACAGCTTATGGATTCGTACCATGAGCTGGGCGCGCGGACCGGTGACTTCGAAGTGCCGGACCGAGAGCCCGGACTTCGCTGCCTGGAGTGGGTACAGGAGGAGTTGCAGGCGCTCCCCACTATCGTGGAGGGGTTCATGTCGTATGCCTCCCTGGTCACCTGCGAGGGGGCGATGAACGCGCTCTCCCGCGAAGGCTGCCGGCACTTCGAGGTCTTCGACCAAGCTGATGAAGACTTTGAGCGAGATATCTACAAGGTTGAGGACCCCATAGTGAAGGAATCCGCCGGAGCCATCTACAACCGGATGTGGGGTCCGCACGGTCGCGAGGTGGTCAGGGAGCGGGCCGAGACGGCGAGGGCTCAGGTGACGTTTGGCGTTTGTTTGGCGTTTGCTGGATGTGGGCTATGTGTGGGTTTGCTGAATTTGTGTGCTGTGTCTTAGGCGGCGCGTGGCGAGAGGGTGGATGACTTTGGGGCGTTGAACAGCGTGCTGCCTGACCCGGAGCTGATCCCGGCGGAAGCCGTGTCCGGGGCCGCCCTGGAGGCGCCCCCAGAGACTGCGGAAGGCGCTCCGGATGCCCCCGCATCTGCTGCGGCCGGCGGAGACCTGCCCCCAGAGACCGCCGAAGGCGCGCCTGATGCCCCCGCAGCCGTTGGGCTGAAGATCCTGCGACAGTGGCGGCGTAGGCGACAGCGGAGGCAACGGCGGAGGCTCCCGCAATGGCTGGGTCTTCGCAGGTGGCGTAGTTGGTGTGGATAGTTAGGGAATTTTGGATATGTTGCTGAATTTTGGTTGCTGCGCAGGTTCAAGATTTTGGGCCTGCGCACGCAACCGCCACTACTAATTTTTTGGCGGCTTCAACCGTGGATGGTGGTAATAAATGTGATGGGTCTGCAACTGAGTTTTCTGATTTTGCTGACTCTGGGAGCTCGGTTGAGTGGACTGAGGAGTCGACGGAGGAGGACTTGGACTATTTTGCGGCCTTGGATGTGGCAGCGGCGGAAGCTTCGCCACACGCTGCGGACACAGAAGATGTGCCTGGTCCGAGCACCGGGCGCCGGCGGCGAAGGGCGGTTGCGAAGCGTAGAGTGAGTGGGGCGGAGGGAGATCGGCTTCGTGTGAGTAGGGCTGGCCGGCAGGAACTGTTGTCTTTGCCAGCCGCCGTGAGTACAGGTGAGGGGGAATTGCGAAGTCTTTTTGCGGGTGAGGAGCTTAGGATAATGTTATTTAATTATAGGGAGATGGGAATTATTCCTAAGGTCGAGCCGATGTAGAGTGTGGTGCCCTCGCTTGTACATGTGTAAAGGCTTGTGTGATGAGGTTGTGTGCCCCCGCACACTTGGCTATGCTTGCGAAGGCGTTATGTACTTGGTCTGGTGTGTTTTGTTATGCTGTGCTGGTCCGGCTGCACCCTTAGGCGACTTATGCACGGATAGTCTTCGCGGTAGACTGAGGTTTTTCGCACTTGTTGTGCTAGTCCGGCTGCACCCTTAGGCGACTTCTACACGGATAGTCTTCGCGGTAGACTTAGGTTTTTGGCACTTGTTGTGCTAGTCCGGCGGCACCCTTAGGCGACTTCTGCACGGATAGTCTTCGCGGTAGACTTAGGTTTTTCGCACTTGTTGTGCTAGTCCGGCGGCACCCTTAGGCGACTTCTGCACGGATAGTCTTCGCGGTAGACTTCGGTTTTTCGCACTTGTTGTGCTAGTCCGGCTGCACCCTTAGGCGACTTCTGCACGGATTTGTCGCACGCGAGGGTGGTTAGCGCTGAGCCTCGCGGTGACCTCGTATTGGTCGAATGTCGAAGACCGTCGTCGCGGTCTTTTTTCGACGCATGTTTTTGCGGGGGATTTTTCAGACATATATTACATGGCTCCGCCTCGTTAAAAACCTCACCCCCCGGGAGGAAAAGAGTGCGGACTAGAATAAGATTGTTTTTGCGAATTACAAGGGCGAATCAGCCCTGATGAGTCAGACAAAAAATTTGCGGAGGTTATCGATGTTCCAGGAGTGCTCCAGGTCTTCGCCGTTTGGCGTTGTGAGCCTGTAAGCGCTGGGGGAAGATTTCGTCTTGACTATAAAGGGGCCCTCCCACTTGGGCTCCAACTTGCCCCTGGACTCTGTCCGAGTTGTTCTGACGAGTACGAGGTCCCCTTCGCTAAATTCCCTCGGGATGTCTGTGTGGTCGTGCCATGCTTTTGTCTGGGCTTGGTATTTGTTTAGGGCCTGTAGAGCGAAGACTCGGTCTCCGTCAATGAGATCCTTTGAAGTTGGCTCGTCCACGTCGGGGACGGCTGACGGAACTGTTCGCGGGGACCCATGTTTTATTTCTTGTGGGGTCATGGCCTCCGATCCGTATAGAAGGCGGAAAGGAGTAAACCCGGTCGCCCTGCACTCGGTCGTGTTTAGTGCCCAGACCGCCTCGGGTAACAAATCGGTCCATCTGCCCTTTTTTTCATCGAGGAGCATCTTTTTGACAGCTGTGAAGATTTTTCCATTGGCGCGTTCCACAACTCCGTTGGACTGCGGATGATAGACTGAGGCGAAGGCAAGCTTGGTGCCAATGGAGAAGCAAAAATCCTTGAAGTCTTGGTTGTCAAACTGCTTGCCGTTGTCAACTGTTAGTTCGGACGGTACTCCGAAGCGGCAAACAATGTTTTGCCAAAAGAACCTTTGGGCAGTTTTTGATGTTATTGTGGAAACAGCCCTTGCCTCGATCCATTTGGTGAAGTACTCGACAGCGACGAAGGCGAACTTAAGGTTCCCCTGAGCGGTGGGCAGGGGCCCGACAATGTCCAGGCCTCAGCGCTGGAGAGGCCATGTGTGGGCGATCAGCTTTGTATACTGCGAGGGGCTGCCTGACCGAGGAGAAAACTTCTGGCAGGCTTCACAGGACCTTGTGACCCGATTTGCGGCGCAGATCATTGCGGGCCAGTAAAAGCCTTGGCGGATCACCTTAGCAGCTAGGGCCCTTGGCCCTGCGTGTGAGCCGCACGTGCCACTGTGGACTTTGCGTAGGATCTGGATGCCTTCGGTTTCGGTGACGCACTTAAGCATTGGCTGACTGACCCCTTTTTTGTAGAGTTGGCCTTCAATCAGTGCGAAGTCTCGGCTTCGATGTCTGAGGCGCTTGGCCTCACTGATGTCGGCTGGATGATAGTACCCCTGTAGGAACAGGGTTATTGGTGCCCGCCAGTCTTTGATCATGATAAGGTTGACTATGCGGTGGCCCTCGCTGTCATTGGTTATTTGGAGCCCTTCAGGGCTCCGGACGGCTGGCGTGCCGATGACATGAAAGAACACGTCGGAGGGCAAGGATTCGCCCCTGGCGGCAGCCTTGGCCAATGCGTCGGCCTCTTCATTCTTGGCCCGATCCACATGCTGCAAGGTGAATCCCTTGAATTGTCTCTCGAGACTTCGGATGGCCGCGAGGTACTGCATGAGCGCGGGGTCCTTTGCTGCATAGTCTTTCTCGACTAGGCCGGCAACTACCTTGGAGTCTGTTTTGATGATGCAGGTGGTGACTCCGAGGGCCCTTAGCTTGCGGAGGCCGAGGATGACTGCTTCGTATTCTGCTATATTATTTGTGCATCTGTCGGATTCCAGAGCGAAGCTGAGGCGTGCTGCATATCTGTGCTTGACCCCGACTGGTGAGGTGATGACTGCAGTGGCGCCTGCCCCGTATGGCACCAGGCGCCGTCGCAATGGATCGTCCAAACCTTCTCTGCGGACGGGTCTGGCTGTGTTGTTGGCCCAGTCCAGTCGACGATGAAGTCTGCCAGGACTTGTGACTTGATGGCTGTCCTGGGCTCGAAGCTGATGTGGTAGCCGGAGAGTTCGGCCGCCCACTTGGCAATCCTCACCGATGCCTCTGGGTTTCTGAACAATTCGCCGAGTCCCCTGTCTGAGGTGACTCGGACCTTGAATGCTTCGAAGTAATGGCGCAATTTGCGCGAAGACATGACGACTGCATAGGCAATCTTCTCCAGCTCTGTCATGTTGCACTTGGACGGTGTCAGCACTTCGGAGACATAGTAAACGGGGCACTGCCTGACCATGCCCTCAACTGTCTACTCCTGCACTAGTGCCGCGCTGACCGCATGCGGTGAAGCCGCGACATAGAGCAACAGGGGGAGCGAGGAGTCGGGGCTTGTAAGGACGGCCAACTCTGTCAGGTACTGTTTTAATGAGGCGAAGGCCGCCGCCTGCTCTGGTCCCCAGGCGAAGTCTTTTGCACCACGGAGTGTTTTGAGGAAGGGGAGACTTCGCTCGGCGGACCTGGAGATGAATCTGTTGAGAGCGGCCAATCTGCCTGTCCGGCGCTGGACGTCTCTGGCGGACTGCGGAGGCGTCATGTTTATGATGGCCTGAATCTTGGTTGGGTTGGCCTCGATACCGCGGTGTGATACCAGGTAACCCAATATTTTGCCTTGGCGAACGCCGAAGACGCACTTTTCCGGGTTTAGGCGGAGTTGTGCGTCTCGCATGTTTGCGAATGTCTCGGCGAGGTCGGCGAGATGGTCCTCCTTGCTCTTGCTGGCGACGACGATGTCGTCCACATATGTGAATATATTTCTGCCAACTTGCCCTTCGAGCACTGTTTTGGTAAGCCTGGAGAAGGTGGACCCGGCGTTCTTGAGTCCCTCCGGCATTCTGATGAAGCAATATGTGCCGAAGGGCGTTATAAAGCTGGTGCTAGCCTTGTCTTCCTCCTTCATGTATATCTGGTGGTAACCGGAGAAGCAGTCGAGGAGGGACATGACTTCGCATCCGGCCGCGCTATCGACTATTTTGTCGATCCGTGGCAACGAGAAATTGTCCTTTGGGCAGGCTTTATTGAGACTGGTGAAGTCAATGCACATTTGCCACTTCCCGCTCTTTTTCTGCACCATCACGACATTGGAGAGCCATGTGGGGTAAGCCACCGGCTCGATGAATTTGGCTTCCAGGAGGCGGTGCACTTCTGCCTTGGCGGCCTCTGTCTTCTCGTCGGACATCTTGCGAAGCCGCTGTTTTTTCGGCCTTACCAAAAGGTCGATTCCCAAGCTATGCTCAATTATGGAACGGCTGACCCCGACCAGATCGAGGGCTGACCAGGCGAAGACATCTTTGTTCTTGGATAGGCAGCAGAGGAGCTTCTCCTCTTCATGCGAAGTGAGGTCTTCGCCGATAGTGACTGTCTACTTGGGCGTGGCCTGGTCGAGGGGGACTGTCTTGGTCCCGTCGTTGCACTGCAGTTGTGCCTTGTCGTGCTGCTTATTGGTTGGGCTGGCGGGTGCGGGGACCTCGTGCTGGGCCGTGAGGCAGTGCATGTTTCTTTGACCGGGCACGAAGTCCCACTCTATGTTGCGCGCAGTCTGTTGATTGCCGTGGACCGTAATGACACCTAATAGACCTGGTATCTTCATACATAGGTACAGTCCGTGAATGGCTGCTTCGAACTTATTGATGGAGCCCCGGCCCATGATGGCATTGTATGGATATACCATATCCACGATATCAAAGGTTACTTGCTCACTTCGGGCATTGGGTGCTACACCGAAGGAGAGAGGCAGCTCTATTTTGCCGACAGGAAAGGTGCCCTTGCCGCCGAAGCCATACAACGGGTTGTCCGAAGGCTTGAGCAGGCTGTGGCTTATGCCCATGCGATCGAAGGCGTGGAGGAAGATTATGTCCGCTTGACTGCCATTGTCAACTAGGACTTTGTGCAGGTCCCAGCCTGCCACGCTGCAATTGATAACCATGGCGTCGCAGTGGGGGCGCTGCGCAGGTCGACGTCTCGTGCGTCGAAGGTTAGCGGTATGTGGGACCACTTTGTCTGCACGACTGGGCCGGTGACGGTGACGTGGTTGATGCTGCGGTAGTGGTCCTGCTTCTACCGCTTTGTGTCGAAGTCGGTGCTGGACCCCCCAGTTATCATGTGAATGACTCCGCGATATGGCTGATCGGTGAAGTCTTCCGGCTTTGGAGCATGGGGGATGTTTTGATGTTGCTGGTGTGGTGGTGGGGGTGGGGGAGGTACGATTTGTACTTCCTGATGGTGTTGGTAAGCGTGGTGCGGTGGATGCGGGGCGGGGGCGTGGATATATGGTGGAGGGGGTTGCTGGTAAGTGTGTGCGACAACTCGGGGGTTGTCGGCTGGTTGCGCCCGTGCCATCCTGTCTCTGGTGGCCTTCGATTCTAGGTAGTCTTTGGTTTGGTGGGCGCAGTCTTCGCCGTGGAAGAGGCAGTAGAATCGGCGCGGCGGCTGCGTACGCCCCCGACCCCTACCGTGAGTTCCATTTCTGCGGCCCTGGGGGGAATACTCCTGGCGGCGAGGGGCGTCAGCAGCGGGGTGCTGGTTGGCGATGTTATGCACTTGCTGTTGATTGCGGCCGTCTCGACCGGAGTCCGGCTGCGGAGTCCTCGTCCACGTGCGGCTGGACTGTGGAGCATCTTTTGGCTTCCTTTGGGACTCAAGCTTGCGCTGGTGGAGCTCTTCGGATTTGGCGTACTTTTCAAACAGCTGATATAATTCCTGGAGGTTCTTGGGCGGATCTCTGATGCAGTGGCTGTAAAGGACGCCGGCGCGAAGGCCACTGATAGCGTAGTGGATGGCGATCTGGTCATCGACTGAGGGCAGCTGTGACTTGAGTGTTAAAAATTTGCGGTAATACTCCCGCAGAGTCTCCTTTTCCAGCTGCTTACAGAGCGAGAGTTCGGCCAAGGCGTCGATGTCTGGGTGGTACCCTTGGAAGTTGAGCAGGAACTTGTCCCGGAGGCTTCTCCAGGAATCGATGGACAGCGGAGGCAACCTGGTGAACCAGGTGAGAGCTGGGCCCTCTAGGGCGATGATGAAAGACTTCGCCATTGTGGCGTCGTCCCCTCCAGAAGATGCAACGGCGACCTGATAACTCATTATGTATTGTGCCGGGTCGGTGCTGCCGTTGTACTTGGGATAGGTCCCTGCCCGGAAGTTAGCTGGCCAAGGCGTCACTTGCAGGTGTGCGGCATGCGTGCGGGAAGGTGTGGCCGCGCTGGGGGAAACGCGGGTCTTCCGGTTGCGTGCGGTGTTGCAGGGGTGGCCCATGTTGCAGGCCGAGGTGGCCTTCGCGCGTGTCTTCCAGTTGTGCACGCTGCTGGAGGGATGGCCCGTGCTGCAGGCCAAGGTGGCCTTCGCGCGTGTCTTCCAGTTGTGCGCGCTGCTGGAGGGGTGGCCCGTGCTGCAGGCCAAGGTGGCCTTCGCGCTGCATCAGCGCGATCTCCCGCTCGAGGTCCTGGGCCTTCTGCTCTTCGTCGCGTATCATTTTGCCGCACTTTGGCTAGTGCGGACACGCGCTGGCGCTTGGCCTCCAGTATCTCTTTCTGCCTCTGGAGATTGCGGTTCTTGAGGCACAGGGCGCGTAGCTGTAGCTGTTCTTCCGCTGAGACGCCGAGGACTTCACCGTCCTCGGTGAGGTCCGCACCCTCCAGTGGGGCGAAGCCTGAGGGTGGCTGCGATTGTCCTTCAGGGCCGCAGGTGTGGAGAGTGTCGTCTTCGCAGGTGCAGGGAACGTCGTCTTCAGTGGCCTCTTGGTGGGTGGATTGGGTGAGGGCGAGGGCCTTGCCCTTTCTTGCGGCAAGCAGTGCTGCCTTCGCAGCCTCGTCAGCCTTTGGGTTAGCTCTCTTGGGTGCCATCACGGGTGGTTTTCTCGTAGCACGAACGGTGGGCGCCAAATGTTGGAACTTGCTTTCAGTTGCAAGGGGATCCAACAAGGGTGAACAATGACGTCAACAGGGTTCTCGCGCTAGATGGCAATAGCTCTGTTAATCTGCCCTCTCACGGGCACTGTGCGGGGGTATTTATAGGTGTCTGAGCACCCAGCGCCTTGTGTTAAGGACGCATGTGCCCTCGGATACCTAGGTTATCCCTAGAATATTCCCATAAAGCAGGGTTACAGACTGTAATTACAGGAATGCCTTTGCAAATTAGGCCCAGAACACGCAGCGGCCACGCGGGGCCCGTTACAATGGGCCGGATCACACGTGGGCCTCTGAGCTGGACGAGGCCGCACAGTGGGATGACGACGTCGCAGGCCTTCGTCTGGCGCCGTATCAAGCGAAGGGTGTCCCTGCCCGTTTTGTCTCCGTCGGACCAGCGACTGCAGCGAAGGCCTCGAGCGAAGGGTGGCGTCTTTGCCTTCGCCCCAACAAAAATCTTCATGAACCAAGAGATACAAAGCTCCAAAGTTGACCCAATCCCGCTAAAATTCAGAGTTAGCTACTTAGGGGTTCTTGGGTCTTTTTGCAATTGAGTCCAAATTACTCCACACTAAAAATTCCTCCAATGTAAAAGTTACTTAGTTTTTGATGTTCTATCACTTTGATATTTGCACTTTGGTCCTAAAGTGTATAGAATTTGAATTCACCCCCTAGTGTACAATTTAGGGTTTTCTAGGGTTTCTTTTAGGGTTTTGGGCACTCTAGGGTTTTTGTGCCACTTAAATCCATCACTATTGATCTCCTTTGAGTATAGCCAATGCCTTTTGAGATTTTTCACACTTTAGCTTACTATTATCCACATGCCCTAGTCCCAGGGTGAAAGGGAAATAGGGTCAAACCTTTTCCAATAAGAATTTTGGTGGTTGAATTGCCCAACACAAATTTTTGGACTAACTAGTTTGTTCTAGATTATGAGTTCTATAGGTGCCAAAGGTTCACAACAAACCAATACAAGTCAAAAGAAAGGGTTCAAACAAAGGGAGCAAAGTTAACCTGAAGGCAGCCCTGGTCTGGCACACCGGACATTGTCCGGTGCACCACCGGACAGTGTCCGGTGCACCAGGGAATCCAACTCCAAACTTGCCAGTCTCGGGAAATCTGGAAGCCACTCCGCTATAATTCACCGGACTGTCCGGTGGGGGCACCGGACTGTCCGGTGCGCCAGCGGAGCAACGGCTACTTCGCGCCAACGGTCGTCTGCAAACGCATTCAATGCGCTACAGTGCGCGCCAGAGTCAGAGCAGCGTCAGAAGACGCACCAGACAGTGTATAGTGACTGTCTGGTGCACCACCAGACTGTCCGGTGGCCCAGAAGACAGAAGCTCCAACGGTCGAACCCTAACGGTCGGGTGACGTGGCTGGCGCACCGGACTGTCCGGTGCGCCATTCGACAGCAGCCTCCACCAAACGGCTAGTTTGGTGGTTGGGGCTATAAATACCCCAACCACCCCACCATTCATTGCATCCAAGTTTTTCTGACTTCCCACACCTTACAAGAGCTATAGCATTCAATACAAGACACACCAAAGAGATCAAATCCTCTCCCAAGTCAATAGATCATTTCCAATCAAATAGTGACTAGTGAGAGAGTGACTTGTGTTCATTTGAGCTCTTGCACTTGGATTGCTTCTTTTCTTTCTCATTATTTCTTGTGATCAACTCAATTGTAACCAAGGCAAGAGACACCAAGTGTGTGGTGACCCTTGCGAAGACTTAGTGTCCCGTTTGATTGAGAAGAGAAGCTCACTCGGTCTAAGTGACCGTTTGAGAGAGGGAAAGGGTTGAAAGAGATCCGGTCTTTGTGACCACCTCAATGGGGAGTAGGTTTGCAAGAACCGAACCTCAGTAAAACAAATCACCGTGTCACACTCTTTATTTGCTTGTGATTTGTTTTTGCCCTCTCTCTCGGACTTGATTTTAATTCTAACGCTAACCCCGGCTTGTAGTTGCGCTTAAACTTTGTAAATTTCAGATTCGCCCTATTCACCCCCTCTCTAGGCGACTTTCAATTGGTATCAGAGCCCGGTGCTTCATTAGAGCCTAACCGCTCGAAGTGATGTTGGGAGATCATGCCAAGAAGGAGATGGTGACCGGCGACAAGCCCGCTACAAGCCACGGGAAGGCTCCATCGGGAGAGTCCCGCAACAAGGGGAAGGATAAGGCATCCTGCTCTCAAAAGTCACATCGGAGTGGCGACAAGAAAAAGAAGATGAGGAAAGTGGTCTACTATGAGACCGACTCCTCATCGCCATCCACCTCTGGCTCCGACGCGCCGTCCGTAACTTCTAAGCGCCATGAGCGCAAGAAGTTTAGTAAGATTCCCCTACACTACCCTCGCATTTCCAAACGTACTCCATTACTTTCCGTTCCATTAGGCAAACCACCGGTTTTTTACGGTGAAGATTATAACATGTGGAGTGATAAAATGAGGCATCACCTAACCTCACTCCACACTAGTATTTGGAACGTTGTTGAGTTTGGTGTACAGGTACCATCCGTAGGGGATGAGGACTATGATTCGGACAAAGTGGCCCAAATCCAACACTTCAACTCCCAAGCCACTACTATACTCCTCGCCTCTCTAAGTCGAGAGGAGTATAATAAGGTGCAAGGGTTGAAGAGCGCAAAGGAAATGTGGGACATGCTCAAGACCGCGCACGAAGGAGACGAGGTGACCAAGATCACCAAGCGGGAGACGATCGAGGGGGAGCTCGGTCGCTTCATGCTTCACCAAGGGGAGGATCCACAAGCCATGTACAACCGGCTAAAGACCTTGGTGAACCAAGTGCGCAACCTCGGGAGCACCAAGTGGGATGACCACGAGATGGTCAAGGTTATTCTAAGATCCCTCGTTTTTCTTAAGCCCACACAAGTTCAATTAATTCGAGGTGATCCTAGATACACGCTAATGTCTCCCGAGGAAGTGATAGGCAAATTTGTGAGCTTTGAACTAATGATCAAAGGCTCCAAAAAGATCATCGAGCAAGGCGCATCCTCCTCCATGCCCGAAGCACAACCCGTTGCATTCAAAGCAACGGAGGAGAAGAAATAAGATTCTACTCCAAGTAGAATCCCCATCGACGCCTCCAAGCTCGACAACGAGGAAATGGCGCTCATCATCAAGAGCTTTCGCCAAATCCTCAAGTAAAGGAGGGGGAAGGATTACAAGCCCCGCTCCAAGAAGGTTTGCTACAAATGTGGTAAGCCCGGTCACTTTATTGCAAAATGTCCTATTTCTAGTGACAGTGACAGGGGCGACAACAAGAAGGGGAGAAGAAAGGAAAAGAAGAGGTACCACAAGAAGCAGGGCGGCGATGCCCATGTGTGCCGCAAGTGGGACTCCGACGAGAGCTCCACCGACTCCTCCTCCGACGAGGATGCCGCCAACAAGGGACTCCTCTTCCCCAATGTCGGCCACAAGTTCCTCATGGCAAAAGACGGCAAAGAGAAGAAGGTTAAATCCCAATCCTCCACTAAATATGCAACCTCTAGTGATGAAGACAATTCTAGTGATGAGGAGGAAAACTTGCTTACCCTTTTTGCCGATCTTAACATGCAACAAAAGAAAAAATTGAATGAATTAATTAGTGCTATTCATGAGAATGATGAACTCTTGGACACCCAAGAGGACTTCCTAATTAAGGAAAACAAGAAGCATGTTAAGGTTAAAAATGCTTATGCTCTAGAGGTAGAAAAATGTGAAAAATTATCTAGTGAGTTAAGCACTTGCCATGATTTGATTGCCAACCTTAGGAATGAGAATGCTAAATTAATTGCTAAGGTTGATTCAAATGTATGTGATGATTCATATGCCAATCTTAGAAATGATCATGCTATTTCTATTGCTAAGATTGAAAAATTAAATGCCTCTCTTGCTAGCCTTAGAAATGAAAATGAAAAACTAATTGCTAAGGCTAATGAATTAAATGTCTGCAATGCTTCCATTTCCAATCTTAGATATGAAAATGCCATATTACATGCTAAGATTGTTGAATTAAATTCTTGCAAACCATCTACATCTACCATTGAGCATGTTTCTATTTGCACTAGATGTAGAGATGTTAACATTGATGCTATTCATGATCACATGGCTTTAATTAAACAACACAATGATCATATAGCAAAATTAGATGCTAAAATTGCCGAGCATGAACTAGATAATGAAAATTTTAAATTTGCTCGTAGTATGCTTTATAGTGGGAGACGCCCTGGCATCAAGGATGGCATTGGCTTCCAAAAGGGAGACAATGTCAAACTTAATGCCCCTCCTAAAAGATTATCTAACTTTGTTAAGGGCAAGTCTCCCATGCCTCAGGATAACGAGGGTTACATTTTGTACCCTGCCGATTATCCCGAGCATAAGATTAGGAGAATTCATTCTAGGAAGTCTCACTCTGGCCCTAATCATGCTTTTATGTATAAGAGTGAGACATCTAGTTCTAGGCAATCAACCCATGCTAAATTGCCTAAGAAGAAAACTCCTAAAGCATCAAATAATCATAATGTTTCATTTAGAACTTTTGATGCTTCCTATGTGCTTACTAACAAATCCGGCAAGGTAGTTGCCAAATATGTTAGGGGCAAACACAAGGGATCAAAGACTTGTGTTTGGGTACCCAAAGTTCTTGTATCTAATGTCAAAGGACCCAAAACCGTTTGGGTACCTAAAATCAAGAACTAAAACTGTTTTGTAGGTTTATGCATCCGGGGGCTCAAGTTGGATGATCGACAGTGGGTGCACAAACCATATGACAGGGGAGAAAAAGATGTTCTCCTCCTATGAGAAAAACCAAGATCCCCAACGAGCTATCACATTCGGGGATGGAAATCAAGGTTTGGTCAAAGGATTGGGTAAAATTGCTATATCACCTGACCATTCCATTTCCAATGTTTTTCTTGTAGATTCATTAGATTACAACTTGCTTTCCGTTTCTCAATTGTGTAAAATGGGCTACAACTGTCTTTTCACGGATACAGGTGTTACTGTCTTTAGAAGAAGTGATAATTCAATAGCTTTTAAGGGAGTATTAGAGGGTCAGCTATACTTAGTTGATTTCAATAGAGCTGAACTCGATACTTGCTTGATTGCTAAGACTAACATGGGTTGGCTCTAGCACCGCCGACTAGCCCATGTTGGGATGAAGAATCTTCACAAGCTTCTAAAGGGAGAGCACATTTTGGGACTAACAAATGTGCATTTTGAGAAAGACAGGGTCTGTAGCGCATGCCAAGCAGGGAAGCAAGTTGGCATTCATCATCCACATAAGAACATCATGACGACTGACAGGCCACTGGAACTCCTCCACATGGACCTATTCGACCCGATCGCTTACATAAGCATCGGCGGGAGTAAGTACTATCTAGTTATTGTGGATGACTATTCTCGCTTCACTTGGGTATTCTTTTTACAGGAAAAATCTCAAACCCAAGAGACCTTAAAGGGATTCTTGAGACGGGCTCAAAATGAGTTTGGCTTGAGGATCAAGAAAATAAGAAGCGATAATGGGACGGAGTTCAAGAATTCACAAATTGAAGGCTTTCTTGAGGAGGGCATCAAGCATGAGTTCTCTTCTCCCTACATGCCACAACAAAATGGTGTAGTGGAGAGGAACAATAGAACTCTATTGGACATGGCAAGGACCATGCTTGATGAGTACAAGACTTCGGATCGGTTTTGGGCCGAGGCGGTCAACACCGCTTGCTACGCCATCAACCAGTTGTATCTACACCGAATCCTCAAGAAGACATCATACGAACTCCTCACTGGTAAAAAGCCTAATGTTTCATATTTTAGAGTCTTTGGTAGCAAATGCTTTATCCTTGTTAAAAGAGGTAGAAAATCCAAATTTGCTCCTAAGGCTGTAGAAGGCTTTTTACTAGGATATGATTCAAACACAAGGGCATATAGAGTCTTTAACAAGTCCACTGGACTAGTTGAAGTTTCTTGTGACATTGTGTTTGATGAGACTAACGGCTCTCAAGTAGAGCAAGTTGATCTTGATGAATTAGATGATGAAGAGGCTCCGTGCGTCGCGCTAAGGAACATGTCCAATGGGGATGTGTGTCCTAAGGAATCCGAAGAGCCCATTCAAGCACAAGATCAACCATCCTCCTCCATGCAAGCATCTCCACCAACTCAAGATGAGGATGAGGCTCAAGATGATGAAGAAAAAGATCAAGAAGATGAGCCACCTCAAGAAGACGGCAATGATCAAGGGGGAGATGCAAATGATCAAGACAAGGAGGATGAGCAAGTTCCAAGGCCGCCACACCCAAGAGTCCACCAAGCAATCCAACGAGATCACCCCGTGAACATCATCCTAGGAGACATTCATAAGGGGGTAACTACTCGATCTCGTGTTGCTCATTTTTGTGAACACTACTCGTTTGTTTCCTCTATTGAGCCACACAGGGTAGAGGAAGCACTTCAAGATTCGGATTGGGTGCTGGCGATGCAAGAGGAGCTCAACAACTTCAAGAGAAATGAGGTATGGCATTTAGTTCCACATCCTAACCAAAATGTTGTAGGAACCAAGTGGGTATTCCGCAACAAGCAAGATGAGCATGGTGTGGTCATAAGGAACAAAGCCCGACTTGTAGCCAAAGGATATTCACAAGTCGAAGGTTCGGATTTCGGTGAAACTTATGCACCCATAGCTAGGCTTGAGTCCATTCGTATATTATTAGCCTATGCTACTTACCATGGCTTTAAGCTCTACCAAATGGACATGAAGAGTGCCTTCCTCAATGGACCAATCAAGGAAGAGGTCTATGTTGAGCAACCTCCTGGCTTTGAAGATAGTGAGTATCCTAACCATGTCTACAAACTCTCTAAGGCGCTTTATGGTCTCAAGCAAGACCCAAGAGCATGGTATTAATGCCTAAGAGATTTTCTTATCACTAATGGCTTCAAAGTCGGAAAGGCCGATCCTACTTTATTTACAAAAACAGTTGCAAATGATTTGTTTGTATGCCAAATTTATGTTGATGATATTATATTTGGGTCTACTAACGTATCTACATGTGAGGAATTTAGTAGGATCATGACACAAAAATTCGAGATGTCTATGATGGGGGAGTTGAAGTACTTCTTGGGATTTCAAGTGAAGCAACTCCAAGAGGGCACTTTCATTAGCCAAACCAAGTACACTCAAGATATACTCAACAAGTTTGGGATGAAAGACGCCAAACCCATCAAGACACCCATGGGAACAAATGGGAATCTCGACCTCGAGACGAGAGGTAAATCCGTAGATCAAAAGGTATACCGGTCGATGATAGGTTCTTTACTCTATTTATGTGCTTCACGACCGGATATTATGCTTTCCGTATGCATGTGTGCAAGATTCCAAGCCGATCCTAAGGAAGCTCACCTTAGGGCCGTAAAACGAATCTTGAGATATTTAGTTTATACTCCTAAGTTTGGCCTTTGGTACCCTAGGGGATCCTCATTTGATTTAATTGGTTACTCGGATACCGATTGGGCAGGGTGTAAAATTAATAGAAAGAACACATCAGGGACTTGCCAGTTCTTGGGAAGGTCTCTGGTGTCTTGGGCTTCAAAGAAGCAAAATTCTGTGGCTCTTTCTACTGCTGAAGCCGAGTATATTACCGCAGGTCATTGTTGCGCGCAATTGCTTTGGATGAAGCAAACCCTTAGGGACTATGGTACCAAAGTTCCTCTTCTATGTGATAATGAGAGTGCAATCCGCATGGCAGATAATCCCGTTGAGCATAGCCGCACTAAACACATAGCCATTCGGTATCATTTCTTAAGGGATCACCAACAAAAGGGGGATATCGAGATTGCATATATTAACACCAAAGAACAATTAGCCGATATCTTTACCAAGCCATTAGATGAACAAACATTTACCAGACTTAGGCATGAGCTAAATATTCTTGATTCTAGGAATTTTTATTGATGTTTTGCACACATAGCTCATTATTATACCTTTGATCATATCTCTTTTATGTCTATGACTAATGTGTTTTTTAAGTGTCATCTTATGCTTAGTCATAGAAATTGAAAGGAAAATGGAGTTCTCGGCAAAGAAGGCGCTTCCACTCAACTCCAATTGTATTTGTCGTTACTCTGCTTCATTCTCCACTTTGGTATAATCTTCACTCATATTTTTGTTTGCCAAAAAGGGGAGAAAGTTTTTTAAAAAGAAAGGGCTTATATCTCACTCACAAGTATCCGTTTTTGGCGATTCATGCCAAAGGGGGAGAAAGTATGAGCCCAAAGCAAAAGGACCGCACCACCACTAAATTTAAAAATGAAGTTTTTCAAGTTGATATCTTATTGTGTTCGAAAGGGGGAAAGTAGTATCTTCAAAAATTACAAAACCCTCTTGAACACTAAGAGGAGAATTTTATTTAGGGGGAGTTTTGTTTTAGTCAAAGGAAAAGCATTTGAGACAGGGGGAGAAAATTTCAAATCTTGAAAATGCTTTCTTCAATCTTATTTATGTACCTTTGACTATTTGCAAAATGATTTTGAAAAGAATTTCACAAAGGATTTGCAAAAACAAAACCCGTGGTGCAAATGTGGTCCAAAATTTTAATAAAGAAGAAAACCATCCAAGCACATCTATTTTAGATAAGTATATTGGTTTCTACTCCAAGCAACCTTTGCACTTACATTATTCAAACTAGTTCAATTCTGCACTTTTATATTTGCTTTGATTTGTGTTGGCATCAATCACCAAAAAGGGGGAGATTGAAAGGGAAATAGGGTCAAACCTTTTCCAATAAGAATTTTGGTGGTTGAATTGCCCAACACAAATTATTGGACTAACTAGTTTATTCTAGATTATGAGTTCTACAGGTGCCAAAGGTTCACAACAAACCAATACAAGTCAAAAGAAAGGGTTCAAACAAAGGGAGCAAAGTTAACCTGAAGGCAGCCCTGGTCTGGCGCACTGGACTGTCCGGTGTGCCACCGGACAGTGTTCGGTGCACCAGGGAATCCAACTCCAAACTTGCTAGTCTCGGGAATTCTGGAAGCCGCTCCGCTATAATTCACCGGACTGTCCGGTGTAGCACTGGACAGTGTCCGGTGGGGGCACCGGACTGTCCGGTGCGCCTGCGGAGCAACGGCTACTTCGCGCCAACGGTCGTCTGCAAACGCATTCAATGCGCTACAGTGCGCGCCAGAGTCAGAGCAGCGTCAGAAGACGCACCGGACAGTGTACAGTGACTGTCCGGTGCACCACCGGACTGTCCGGTGGCCCAGAAGACAGAAGCTCCAACGGTCGAACCCTAACGGTCGGGTGACGTGGCTGGCGCACCGGACTGTCCGATGTGCCATTCGACAGCAGCCTCCACCAAATGGCTAGTTTGGTGGTTGGGGCTATAAATACCCCAACCACCCCACCATTCATTGCATCCAAGTTTTTCTGACTTCCCACACCTTACAAGAGCTATAGCATTCAATACAAGACACACCAAAGAGATCAAATCCTCTCCCAAGTCAATAGATCATTTCCAATCAAATAGTGACTAGTGAGAGAGTGACTTGTGTTCATTTGAGCTCTTGCACTTGGATTGCTTCTTTTCTTTCTCATTCTTTCTTGTGATCAACTCAATTGTAACCGAGGCAAGAGACACCAAGTTTGTGGTGATCCTTGCAAAGACTTAGTGTCCCGTTTGATTGAGAAGAGATGCTCACTCGGTCTAAGTGACCGTTTGAGAGAGGGAAAGGGTTGAAAGAGACCCGGTCTTTGTGACCACCTCAACGGGGAGTAGGTTTGCAAGAACCGAACCTTGGTAAAACAAATCACCGTGTCACACTCTTTATTTGCTTGTGATTTGTTTTCGCCCTCTCTCTCGGACTTGATTTTAATTCTAACGCTAACCCCGGCTTGTAGTTGCGCTTAAACTTTGTAAATTTCAGATTCGCCCTATTCACCCCCCTCAAGGCGACTTTCATAGGGTTACATACCCTTCCCTAGGGTTAGGCATACTTCAAGTCACCACATCACAACTTGTTTTGAAATTTTACCTAGTGGATGCATTCTAGGTGTAACAACAAAATGAAATGTCAATGCATATGATGTCATGCTCAAGTTTTAGTGCCAGTAACACCAGGGGTGTTACATCCTTCCCCCCATAAAAGAATCTCGTCTCGAGATTTAAGGTCCTAGGGTAAGTAGTGGAAAAGGAAACACGTCACATCTTTATTTCCTTATGTGTCTTACAGAGCAGGGGATGGTATGGGGTTTATTCCAACTTTACAATCAGATATACACATCGTACAAGTTACATGAAGCTAGAAACCTAGGAAAATTTTTCTCCAAGAAGTCTTGAGTCTCCCAGGTAGCACATCTTCAGTATGCTGGTTCCATTGTACCTTATAAAATTTGAGGGTTCTTTTTCGAGTGATCCTATCCTTCTGATCCAAAACTCGAATGGGGTGTTCTGAATAAGTCAAATCTGGTTCCAAAGCAACATCCACCACATCGATGGTTCGATCAGGAATCCGAAGGCACTTCTTCAACTGGGATACATGGAACACATTATGTACAGTAGATAATGTTTCAGGCAGTTGAAGTCTGTACGCCACTGGTCCACATTGCTCAAGAATGGGAAATGGACCAATATACTGGGGTGCCAATTTTCCTTTTACCCTGAATTGATTAACACCCTTCATTGGTGATACCTTCAGGTATACATAATCCTTGACTTGAAAGAACAAAGGTCGGCGTCGTTTATCCGCATAATTTTTCTGCCGAGCTTGATTCTCTTTCAAGTGGTGCCTTATCCGCTGAACTTTTTCCTCTATTTCTTTGACTAAGTCAGGCCTAAAATACCACCGTTCTCTGAGTTCTGACCAATTTAAGGGTGTTCGGCATCGTCGCCCGTACAGTGCTTCAAACGGTGCCATCTTAATGCTTTCTTGATAGCTATTATTATAGGAAAATTCTGCCAATGGGAGACAGTCATCCCATTTCTGTGGGAATTCTAGGACACATGCCTGTAGCATATCTTCAAGTATCTGATTTACTCTCTCAGTTTGTCCACTTGTTTGAGGATGATAAGCTGAACTGTGGAGTAATTTAGTGCCCAAGGATTTATGCAGCTCTTCCCAAAACTTGGATACAAATTGTGGCCCCCGGTCCGACACTATTGTTTTTGGAATTCCATGTAGACTGAGAATACGAGCAACATATATCTAGGCATAAGTAATGACCGGGTAATATGTCTTGACTGGTAGAAAATGGGCTATCTTTGTAAGCTGATCAATTATGACCCAGATAGAGTCAAAACCTTTAGTTGTCCTGGGTAATCCCACAATGAAGTCCATACTAATATCCTCCCATTTCCAAGTTGGGATGGGCAAGGATTGTAATGGTCCAGCGGTCTTCATATACACTGCCTTGACACGCCTGCAGGTGTCACATCTTGCCACATAGCGTGCGATTTCAATCTTCATTGTTGTCCACCAATAGTGGTATTTTAAATCTTGATACATCTTAGTACTTCCAGGGTGAATGGAATAGCGACTAAGATGGGCTTCATCCAAGATCTCTTGGTGGACTTCCGCATCTTTTTGGCACAACTATGCGATCTTTAAACCATATTATTCCTTGGTCATCTTTTCTAAAGCAATTTGCTTTGTCGGCTTCTCTTTTCTCATGAATATGCTTCATACCCTAGTCGGCTCTTTGGGCATCAATAATTCTTTGTAGAAGGATTGACTCAAGCTTCAACTGTGTCAAAACTCCATGTTGTATCATACCCAGGTTCAACTTTTCCATTTCTTGACACAGGGTGGTGTCAGGTGTCCCTACTGTAAGACAATGACAGGAAGCTTTGCGACTCAATGCATCTGCCACCACATTGGCTTTTCCTGGGTGATAATGGATTTCTAAATCATAATCTTTAATTAGATCAAGCCATCTTCTTTGTCTCATATTCAGTTCTGACTGGGTAAAGATATATTTCAGTCTTTTGTGATCTGTATACATATGGCAGACATTTCCCAGCAGATAGTGACGCCATATTTTAAGGGCATGAACCACCGCAGCTAATTCCAAATTATGAGTTGGATAGTGCTCCTCATGCCAGCATAATTATCGTGAAGCGTAAGCTATGACTCGGCCCTCTTGCATTAGGACACATCCGAGTCCACTGTCTGATGCGTCACAATACACATCAAAATGCTTTTCAATATCCGGTTGAGCCAACACCGGGGCAGTGGTTAACAACACCTTCAACTGCTCGAAGGCTTCATTGCATTTTGAGGACCAATCAAACTTTGTATCATTCTTCAATAAACCCATAATAGGTTTAACAATCTTGGAGAAATCCGGAATGAATCTGCGGTAATATCCAGCCAGTCCAAGGAAACTCCAAACTTGATGTACTGTAGTTGGTGAGTTCCACTCTAAAATATCCTTGACTTTACTGGGATCGACCGCAATCCCTTTTGTGGACAATACATGTCCAAGGAACTAGATTTCCTCCAACCAAAGCGCGCATTTGCTGAATTTGGCATACAACTGATGTTCCCTTAAGCGCGTTAGCACGATCCGCAAGTGCTTGGCATGCTCCTCTTCATTTTTGGAATAGAATAGAATGTCGTCAATGAAGACCACCACGGGCATAAATACTGAGTTCATTAAATATGTGAAGTGGGCTGGAGCATTTGTTAATCTGAAAGACATGACCAAATATTCAAATAACCCATACTACGTGGTAAATGCGGTCTTGGGTATATCCTCGGGTCGAATACGGATCTGATGATAACTTGACCTGAGATCAATCTTGGAGAATACCCGAGCTCCAATAAGTTGGTCGAATAAGATATCGATCCGAGGAAGAGGGTACTTGTTCTTGATGGTAACCTCATTGTGGCGTCTATAGTCCACGCACATTCGTAGTGTCTGATCTTTCTTCTTGACAAAAATTGTTGGACATCTCCATGGTGATGAACTTAGTCTAATGAACCCTTTCTCAAGCAAATCCTGTAGTTGAGTCTTGAGTTCTACCAGTTCATTTGGCGGCATTCGGTACGACCTTCTGGAAATAGGAGTTGTATCGAGCTTTAGTTCAATCACAAAATCCACATCCCTTTCTGGAGGCAACCCAGGAAAATCTTTGGGAAAGACATCCGGAAATTCACATACCATCAGAATATCCCAGATTACTTGTACGAAAGCCTCATAAACTTGTCCATATGCTTTGGCTGGGACAGCTACAGGGATGGACAATTGGATCTCTTCATGACCATGGCTTAATTTAATGGTCCTTAAGTCTATATTGATGATGGCCTTAAGCTGGGCTAACTAGTTCATGCCCAGAATTACATCTATGTCTTGACCCTTTATAACAATCATATTCGTAGGAAATTCCTGTCCGGCCAGTGTTACTGGTATGTGGAAGGCTACTTCCTTCATGCCTGGAGGCTAGCTGATGTCGTGGCACCCCATGAGGTCCCGTCGATTTGCGCTGTGTAGTCTTAATGTGCGCCATATCTCCATAAGTGGGAAAGATTTATTAGTATAGTGTTAAATATGATGCATGCATAATCTAATAATTATGGAATCAACCTTCGTTGATCCCCCACTTCCTACATATATTGTACTCTGTTACCCGACTTTACAAGATAAGGGACTACCAGAAAGTGATAAGGTAAGAATGAAAGAATATTTCTAGGTAAGTGTTCGAAAATTCTTTTGAAGTACTATGTAATATCTGAAGAGATGGGCTTCGCTCTAATACCAGCTGTGATAGAACCTTCCAAGGTATTAGGCCCACCTACAGATGTCCTTGTCCTAAGGACCTCGGACAACCATGTAGATACACATAATCACTCGACAAGTTTGGTTTTCTGTATCAACATCATACCGCCCAAGAGCGCTTCACCCATCACACAGACATTACATAGTCGAAGTAAAGAAATAAGCGGAAGCAGATTACAATAATAACATAATTTACATTAACAAAATATAGAGAGAGCGTACTTATTACAAGACGGGTACTATGAGTGCATGACATATTATTACACACTAGGGAGGCGAAACACCCTCCCGCATCATAGTTTAGAGTTTTCAAACTGGGAGGCAAACATCCTCCCACACCCACGATCACTACTTGGGCTCCTCCTTGGGTATGACCTTTGAGAAGAAACAGCAGAACTCCGTTGTTTCATCACCTACAACAACATGGGGTCGAAAACCCTGAGTACGGAGTGTACTTTCACAAGTATTACACGACAAAAGAAAAGACTCTCAAGGATATGCTAGCATTGGGGATCAAGGTAGGACTAATCAAGAATCAAAGACTCTGTTTGCAGAAATGCTTATTAACAGTGGATCCTTAAAAATCCAGTTTTATTATCAGGTTAAGTCATTACCTGCATCTAGAGTTCTTTCTACCCTAGTTCAGGCACTTAGCTGTCTTTTATCACCCTTTCGGTTCACTGGATTTCTATGTGTAAGTCAGTGACCAAGTCTTCATGTCCGAGAAGTAACGGCGATCTGAATCGATTAATACCCAGCTGGCGATCTCCAACCACACGACATATGTAGCACTTAACCCTTGCATATGTCAACTCGCCATCGGGTTTCTCAAGACCAGACCAGGTTCACGCCAACCGAGAGCACAGATACACCACCGTCTAGCCTCTTGCCACGGAGGGTACACGCTACTCTCGCCATCTCTCCACTCCCATTGCGTGTTGGCCTTTCTGGTATTGGTCTGCCTGAGGCAAAGCTTACCCATGACGAGGCATGTGGCCAGTTAAAAGGTCCTCAATCATCAAGCCTACATTGACACGGTCCTTAATCGACTTAGACAGAGACACTACACCGAGACTTCCTTCTCGTGCAAGTCACCCACCCGGTCTCAGCTTTATCATTTAAAACCCAAAGTTTGGTACCTGTCAGAGGTACATCTTTTCCGATGTTGAACCCATCATGGCCATGAAGGATTCACCATCAAGTCTTTTCTTTTGAAAAACTTCCCATCCCCTCTAAAGTATCATTTTTGTTTAAAAACAAATCATTTTGTTTTCTAAGGCAATTCTAAGCATCAGAAAACTTTTAAGGAAAACAGGTACCAAGGAATGGTAAACAGTTCCAAGGAAGGAAATGCAGCAATTGTTATCACCCAACTCCTATCACCTAATGCACCATTTCAAGTGATAAAGAGTTTAAAACAACAAGGAAAAGGGTAAATGCACCGATGCTTGCCTTGTGTTCTAGGAGACTCAGGCTCTGTTCCACAGATGTCAAAGTAGAAGTTGTTTTCAGCTGGTGGATTCTCAGCTTGTGGTGCAACTTCTTCCTCAACAATCACTTCTTCGTTTTCTATACATAATAATACATATACATGAATGCTCATGTGATGCTATGAATATACAATTATAATAGAAACACACTAAGTTGTATCTTGAATACAACTTTCCTTCATGGTACCTACTAGCTACTAGAGTTCTCAGCATGGCACAATCACGACGAACGGTGTACACCTCGGCGATGGCCGCTCGGCCACGTCGCCGGCAAGTGGGTACGGCGTCTGTGCAGAATAGTGCCCCGACTTCATCCCAGGCGCGAGATCTTTTACCCAGAGTCGTTATCCACGTGCCCTTGGGCACGAATCGCATCGCCGGCGCGAATCCAGGCGCGGGGTCACCGGCGGCGAGGTGTACTGCACTTGCTGATCTTTGTCAGGCCATTGTACCATCAGAACCCCCATCAGAGCATCTGACAGAATGAGTTAGAGGCCTTCATTCTCTAATTTTTATGTGACAACGTGTTAATCCATCTGTAACAAAGTTGTTGTCCTATAATCCAACTTTGGTTTTATTATAGCAACCATGCCCAATTGATCACTAGATCTCACTCAAAATTGATCTCAAAGTTCGCCTGACCTCACTGTTAGTCAGAATTCAGTCTTAGGGCTGGCTGATAGCCAACTTCAAGTCCAATTATCTCCCATTTTTGTATAGCACCAATACTTAATCACTTAAGCAAAGTTGTACTCCTATCATAGCTCTACAAAATTGATGTATTGACTTAGAGCAAAATCTTCATGAATCAAGAGATACAAAGCTCCAAAGTTGACCCAATCCCACTGAAATTCAGAGTTAGCTACTTAGGGGTTATTGGGTCTTTTTGCAATTCAGTCCAAATTACTCCACACTACTTAAAATTCCTCCAATGTAAAAGTTACTTAGTTTTTGATGTCCTATCACTTTGATATTTGCACTTTGGTCCAAAAAATAGAATTTGAATTCACCCCCTAGGGTGCAATTTAGGGTTTTCTAGGGTTTCTTTTAGGGTTTTGGGCACTCTAGGGTTTTTGTGCCACTTAAATCCATCACTCTTGATCTCTTTTGAGTATTTCCAATGCCTTTTGAGATTTTTCACACTTTAGCTTACTATTATCCACATGCCCTAGTCCTAGGGTTACATACCCTTCCCTAGGGTTAAGCACACTTCAAGTCACCACATCACAACTTGTTTTGAAATTTTACCTAGTGGATGCATTCTAGGTGTAACAACAAAATGAAATGTCAATGCAGATGATGTCATGCTCAAGTTTTAGTGCCACTAACACTAGGGGTGTTACATCGGCCTTCTGCTCAGCATCGGCGAGACGCTGCTCGAGTTCACCGCAGCATCCTGTGAGCGCATCCGTCAGACGCTGCTCCATTTGGTCGAGCCGCCCATCCATTTGGCTGAGCTGATCCCACACCTACTACATCGTCGTGTCCATCGCTGCTGACGCTGTGGAGCGCGGATGATGGCTAGGAATGGGAGGAAGGATCTCCAGGGTCAAACTCGTCTGATACCAGATTGTTAATGGAGTGCTAGCACAAAGGAGAATCAGAAAGCAGGATAGGAGGAAACAGAGGAATATTAGGTATGCCTTCTTAAAGGGAAATTGGGTCAACCATTTCCTATAATTAATTTTGGTGGTTGACGATCAACACAAACACGTGGACTAACTAGTTTGTCAAGAATTCATCTATTACAGGTTCATAAGGTTCAACACAAACCAAGAAAGAATATAGTTAGGAGACACAATCAAAATGGAGCAAAAAGGACTTAAAGTGTGCTGAAGTTGGCGCACCGGACAGTGTTCGGTGCACGAGGGCCGTACAACTCCGAATCAGCCACTCTCGGGAATTCCAGGGCAGCCTCGCTATAATTCACCAGACTGTCTGGTGAGCCAGCCGAGCAACGGCTCCCTGCGCGCCAATGGCTCTCTACACAGATGAACAATACACTACAGTACCACGGCAGAAGTCAGAGCAGCAAAGTTAGAGGGCATCGGACTTTTCGGTGCAGCTAGAAGACAAGGCGCTCCAACGTTCAACTGCTCCGAACCCTAACAGATACGCTGACGTGGCATGCACCAGACAGTGCGCAGTGCCTGTGTGGTGGCGCACCAGACTATCCGGTGCGCCCATCGCCAGCAGAAATTAGCCAACGGCTAGAAGTGGTTGGGAGGCTATAAATACCCCCAACCACCTCATTTACTCCCATCCAAGCATTCTAAATTCTCCATTCATTGCAAGAGCAAAAGCCCAACACTCTAAGACACAATCAAAGCAATCAATCCACTCAAAGCCCCAAAATCAACTCTAGTGGATTAGGGCTTGTGAGGGGATCACTTGTGTTCTTTGTTGCTCTTGTCACTTGGTTTGGCCTTTTTCTTTTCCCTTCTATTTCTCGAGTGACTTGTAATCGAAGCAAGAGACACCTAAGTGTGTGGTGGTCCTTGTGGGGTCTAAGTGACCCGAGAGATTAAGGAAAAGGCTCACTCGGTCTAAGTGACCGTTTGAGAGAGGGAAAGGTTTGAAATAGACCTGGTCTTTGTGACCTCCTCAACGGGGACTAGGTTCTTTGGAACCAAACCTCGGTAAAACAAATCATCGTGTTCACTCGCCTTGATTCTTATTTGATTTGTTTTTCCCTCTCTAACGTTTCCTTGCCTATATTATTTTGAGTTTGCTCCCAAACGTCATCCACATTATTTGAGCAACTCGTGGCAAGAGAAATAATCTTTCGGACATGAATTTAGTTCTAACGCTAACCCCGACCTCTAGTGTGTGTTCAAAGTTATAAATTTCAGGTTTCGCCTATTCACCCCCCTTTAGGCGACTTTCACCTTCTCTTCGTTACCCTGCATAGCCCTTGTGGCGGCGGCATAATTCTGTTCCGTCCCCAGCACACACTGGCTCCACCTAGCGTACATCAGTTTGTGACCAAAAGCCTATGAGCTTTTACACGGCCCATATTGGCACAGTATACCGCGCCTGGCGCTGTGTCTTTCCGTCCTGCTCTTCGTTGTCCTCCTGATTCGCCTCTGTGTTCTAGTTGTGGTTCATTGGTCTAGTGCTCACAAATTATCAGTGCAAGAATGTGATACTGTAGGAGTTTCTGCGATAAATGTGTTGTGTATGTAACATATATGACAACGTTTGTAATAGGGCTTTATTCTTGGCACCCGTGGTTATTAATTCGGTTGCCAACAGAAATATTGTTTGGCTGATTGTTATGCTGGTTGTCCAGGGCGTTCGGGGATAGCAGGGCCTCGACTACATAGATCGTAGCTGATCCGTGTTGGGGGCGAGGTTTGTAGAGGACGAGAGAGAGATACGATAATCAATCTTGCTTATTTTATTTCTTCCTTCTCTGACATTATATAGCCAAAGCTATCTAATACATACTAACAAACTTTTGATAAGATAAAGGAGCTATCCATCTAATCTATCAAGATCTTAACAAACTTTAGATAAAATAAGGGAGCTATCCTTATCTATACTCTAGATTCTTTCTAAATCGAGTCCAACAAATCTTTCCTAAATCCTAGGATCATTTTCTTGATTCTAGCTGTTGGAACTTGCTCTCAACCGCAAGGGGATCCAACACGGGTGAACGGTGATGGCAACAGGGCACTCGCGTGTGATGGCAAAAGCTCTGTTAATCTGGCCTCTCACGAGCACTGTACAGGGGTATTTATAGGTACCTGGGCGCGCAGCACCTCGACCTAAGGACGCATGTGCCCTCAGGTACCTAGGTTATCCCAAGAATATTCCCATAAAGCGGGGTTACAGACCGTAATTACAGAAATGCTTTTACAACATAGGCCCGTAACACAGGGCGGCCGAGCGGGGCCCGTTACGACGGGCCGGATTGTACGTGGGCCTCCAAGCTGGGCGAGGCCGCGCCGTGGGATGCCCTTCGTCGCCAGTCTTCGCCTGGAACGGAAGGAGCGAAGGGTATCCCCGCCTGTTTTGTTTCTGTCAGTTCAGCTGCTGCAGCGAAGGCTTCGAGCGAAGGGTGGCGCCTTTGCCTTCGCCCCAACATTTGCCCTCCGAGGGACCAGTTCGACAAAGTGACCTGGTGCCGAAGACGTCGTTAGATGGCGGAGACGCTGCCCTCGCTCGAAGTGGTTCCGCGGGGGGTTTTTGATGTGACCGTTGATTGACGGCGTACTGTTGGACTGCGGGTTTCCCGAAGCGTCGCGTCCTGTCTATAAAAGGGGGCGGGGGTCAGCGCTTTTTGAAATTGACTTTTCCGCGCTCCGCGAAAACCCTAGCCACCCTTTCCGCCGACTTGCTGCTCGTCTGCCTGCCGCGGTCTTGTTCGCCGGAGATCTGGCTCGAGTGAAGCAGACCGCCCGCCGCCGCCGACGATACGTTGCGATGCCGTCCTCGTCTTCTTCCGCTGCCGCTACGCCGCCGGCCGTTTCCTCGCCGCCGGCCGCCGCCTCGTCTGAGGAGACGCCGAGTAGCTTAATGGTGGAGGAGTTGCACGCCGGCGACTCTGTTGATTTCGGCGTATCGCGGATCTCGTCGGCCCGCGTGCAAGACATGCAGCGGTTGGGTTACTTCGGCAGCGGAGTTGGTCGAGTCCCGGGGGCGGAGGAGGTCCCCGAGCCAGAGGGCGAGTTGGTCGTTTTCGAGGCGTTCTTCGCCGCCGGGCTCCGCCTGCCTGCGCATCGGTTTGTTGGCGAAGTCCTGCGCAGGTTCAACGTTCAAATACATCAGCTGACACCGAATGCCATAGTGGCACTGTCGAAGTATGTCTGGGCGACGACTTCGTACGGCGGACAGCCGTCGGTGGAAGTTTTTGCGAAGTATTATTGTTTGCATTGGCAGAAGAGGGTGATTGGAGGCGAAGTCGCTCAGTTTGGATCCTGCACATTCACGCCGAAGACCGGCAAAACCACGATGCAGGTGGTTGAGTTGGTTCCTTGCGCCCGCAACAAGTGGGGCAACTGGAATGAATTTTGGTTTTACGTCACTGAGGGTACCGTCGAAGGCCATGAGGGACTCCCCGTGTCCGCGATGTGTTCTCATTTTTACTCAGCGTATCCGCCCTTTGAAGTGGCGGAGGAGGATGAGGACGAAGGGGCTCTTCGGTGCGCCGCCGGTTTGAGCAGTGGGCGCGACTTGGTTGAAGAGTTTGTGGCATATGGGGTGTGGCCATTGGCGCGTGGCTGGGCATTGGGCGAAGTATGCCCTCGCCAGATGCCTTTTCATGGTGGAAGGGTGGTGCGGAGTCCCGCCTTCGCCCTGAATCTGCAAAGTCACGATCCGGCCGCCGTTGTGCGTGAGGCGGAGGATGGGGCGGTGCGGCTTGTTGGGCGCTACGTGCCGAGGACAGAGGGCCAGCGCAGCTGGGATATCCGTGGGTCGAACGACCGCTTGAACAAGGTGTTTGAATTAAATCAATTGCCGTATGACGGCTACCCTGGTCAAGACGATATGGACCGCCGTGGGAAGAGACCGGCGGTGGAGACCGGAGATGACCCCGCGCCGGCGGCCGCCCCGTCCTCAAAAAAGAGAAAATTAGGTACTGCTACGGGAGGACTTGGGGTTTCTGATCGTTTTGCTAGAGAGTTGACGAAGACGTGCGCGGCCCCGGGGGAAAGGATGTCTTCGCCCGAGCTCCGGGAGTCTTCGGCTCGGATGCTGAGGGTTACCGGGGGTTGTTGGCCTAGGAATGTTCCTATCCCCCACGCGGCTGGCGAGGACTTTTTTATATCTCGCATGGTTCGTGACTGGAGGGTTTTTCCTTACGGGCGGAATATTGCTGCTGTTGTGTCAGCAGTGATGGACAAGGATCGCCAGGGAGCTGCGCAAAAGTGCCAGGCGGCTATCAGGCTCGTTGAAGCCAGACCGAAAAGGCAGCGGGGGGTGGCGAAGGCTGCGGCTTCCGGCGCAGGCCGGCCGCCGCTGGCGGCGAAGTCAAGCGTCCCTGCATCTAGCAAGGCGCCGGAGGCGGCGGCAGGCGCCGTAGGCCCGAAGTCGGCGAAGGCGGTGCCGCCGACTGGCGGAGTGGCGGAGGTCACGAGGGCGGCTCGAGCGTTGCCGTTGGCGGGCAAACGCGTCGCCGACTTTGCCACCGATATTAGCGTGGACGACTATCTTGGTGGTATGTCGGTTTTTTTTTATCGTTTCATTGGTACGCTGCAGGGTTGGGCGAAGGCCAACTTGCTGTGGTTGCGCCTGGCGCAGCGGCCACGACGGCTGCCGCAGCGCCGAAGGCGAAGGGCGGGGTTTTGAGCGCCGGTGGCGAGGCGTCGGCCCTCGCGGTTGTCATGGATGAGGCTGGCGCTGCGTCCCGCCGGCTGGCGGAGGCGACGGAGGCGCTACGTCAGGTCCGCTGAGTTGGACCTCGTCCCCCTACCCCCCTTTTTTTTACACCGCGGTCTTACGATTGTTCTGCAGGTGGCTGACTTCGCTAGCCGCACTGCGTCGGGGGCCCTCACGGCAGCCGTGGCTGCCGAATTCGAAAGGCTTCGGACGCAACACGCTGACGCCGTCCGCGAAAAATCGGCCGCCGACAGCAAGTGCCGCAAGCTGGCGGAGAAGGTGGCCACACTGGAGGACGAGAAGGCCGCCCTCCGTCGCCAGCTGGCGGGGGAAAGGAGGGAGGCCAATGAAGCCCTTGTCAAGGCGCAGGCTGCGCAGGCGGAGGCCAACCTGGCACGGGCGGAGGGCAACCTTGCCAGGGAGCGCGCCGAGCAGCTGCAGGAGCGGCTCACCGCCCTGGAGAGCCGCGTGACGGGGGCCGAGGCCGCGGCACGAGCGGAGGCGGAGCGGACGCGCCAGCTGCTCGTGGATACATACCGTGGCCTGGGCGCGGGGACCGGTGAATTCGAAGTACCGGACCGAGAGCCCAGACTTCGGTGCCTGGAGTGGGTGCAGGAGGAGCTGCAGGCGCTCCCCACCGTCGTGGAGGGTTTTATGGCGTATGCCTCCCTGGTCACCTGCGAGGGGGCGATGAACGCGCTCTCCCGCAAAGGGTGCCGGCACTTCGAGGTCTTCGACCAGATCGAAGAGGACTTTGAGCGAGATATCTTCAAGGTCGAGGACCCCGTCGTGAAGGATTCTGCCGGGGCTATCTTCGACCGGCTGTGGGGTCCATACGGGAGCGAGGTGGTCAGGGAGCGCGCCGAGACGGCGAGGGCTCAGGTAACGTTTACGCTTGTTTGGTATTTGTTGGGCGTGGGCTGTGTGCGTGTTTGATGAATTTTGTGTGTTTTGGCTTAGGCGGTGCGTGGCGAGAGGGTCGACGACTTTGGGGCGCTGAACAGCATGTTGGCTGACCCGGAGTCGGCCCCGGCGGAGGCTGTGTCCGAGGTCGCCCTGGCGCCGACCCCGGCCGCATCCGCTGCGGCCGGCGAAGGCCTGCCCCCAGAAGTCGCCGAAGGCGCGCCTGATGCGTCTGCAGCTGCCGCGCCGAGTGCTGAGGATCTCGCAGCAGTAGCGGTGGAGATAACAACGGAGGCAACGGCAGAGCCAACAGCGGAGGCACCCGCAACGTCAGGGCCGTCGCAGGTGGCGTAGTAGGTGTAGAGGGTTGGGGTAGTTTGTACATGTTACTGAATTTTGGTTGCTACGCAGGTTCAAGATTTTGGGCCTGCGCACGCAACTGCTACTACTAAATTTTTGGCGGCTACGACCGCGGAAGATGGTAATGACTGTGGAGGTTCCCTATCTGAGTTTTTTGACTGTGCTGACTCTGAGAGCTCGATTGAGTGGACGGAGTCGTCGGAGGACTTGGACTACTTCGCGGCCTTGGATGTGGCTGCGACGGAGGCCTCGCCGCACGCCACGGATGCAGGAGATGTGCGAGGTCCTAGCACCGGGCGACGGCGGCGAAGGGCAGTTGCGAAACGTATGGTTAGTGGGGTGGAGGGGGCCCGGCTTGGCGTAAGTGGGGCTGGTCGGCAGGAACTGTTATCTTTGCCGACCGCCGAGGGTATAGGTGAAGGGGAACTGCGAAGTCTTTTTGTGGGTGAGGAGCTCAGGATAATGTTATTTAATTATAGGGAGATGGGAATTATTCCTAAGGTTGAGCTGATATAGAGTGTGGTGCCCTCGCTTGTATATGTAGAGGCTTGTATGATGAAGTTGTGTGCCCTCGCGTGCGTGTGTGTGTGCGAAGGCGTTGTGTACTTTGTCTGGTTTGTTTGGTTGTGCTGTGTTGGCGTGATTATAGTTGGTCTTGGCGTGGACGGCTTGATGTTGTCGTTTCAGCCTTTTGTTGAGCTAGTCCGGTCGTCTGCACAGATAGTCTTCGGTTTTTTCGCGCTTGTTGTGCTAATCCAGCTGCACCGTTAGGCGACTTCTGCGCGAGTAGTCTTTGCGACAGACTTAGATTTCTTTTTCTGCACTTGTTGTGCTAATCCGGCTGCACCCTTAGGCGACTTCTGCGCAGATAGTCTTCGTGACAGACTTAGATTTATTTCCGCACTTGTTGTGCTAATCCGGCTGCACCCTTAGGCGACTTCTGCGCGGATAGTCTTCGCGATAGACTTATATTTTTTTTCTGCACTTGTTGTGCTAATCCGGCTGCACCCTTAGGCGACTTTTGCGCGGATAGTCTTCGCGACAGACTTAGATTTTTTTCCGCACTTGTTGTGCTAATCCGGCTGCACCCTTAGGCGACTTCTGCGCGGATAGTCTTCGCGATAGACTTATATTTTTTTTCCGCACTTGTTGTGCTAATCCGGCTGCACCCTTAGGCGACTTTTGCGCGGATAGTCTTCGCGACAGACTTAGATTTTTTTCCGCACTTGTTGTGCTAATCCGGCTGCACCCTTAGGCGACTTTTGCGCGGATAGTCTTCGCGATAGACTTATATTTTTTTCCGCACTTGTTGTGCTAATCCGGCTGCACCCTTAGGCGACTTTTGCGCGGATAGTCTTCGCGATAGACTTATATTTTTTTTCCGCACTTGTTGTGCTAATCCGGCTGCACCCTTAGGCGACTTTTGCGCGGATTGGTCGCACGCGAGGGTAGCTAGCGCTTAGCCTCGCGGTGACCTCGTGGTGGTTGAATGTCGAAGACCGTCATCGCGGTCTTTTTCGACGCATGTCTTTGCGGGGGATTTTTTACGCATATATTACATGGCTCTGCCTCGTTAAAAACCTCACCCCCCAGGAGGAAAAGAGTGCGGGCCGCTGCAAGATTGTTTTTGCGAATTACAAGGGCGAAGACAGCCCTGAGGAGTCAAACAAAAAATTTGCGGAGGTTGTCGATGTTCCAGGAGTGCTCCAGGTCCTCGCCGTTTGGCGTTGTGAGCCTGTAAGCGCTGGGGGAAGCTTTTGTCTTGACGATGAAAGGGCCCTCCCACCTGGGCTCCAGCTTGCCCTTGGACTCCGTCCGGGCTGTTCGAATGAGTACGAGGTCCCCCTCGCTGAACTCCCTCGGGGTGACTGAATGGTCGCGCCATGCTTTGGTCTGGGCTTGATACTTGTTCAGGGCCTGTAGGGCGAAGACACGGTCTCCGCCGATGAGATCCTTTGAAGTTGGCTCGTCCACATCTGGGACGGCTGACGGGACTGTTCGCGGGGACCCGTGCTTTATTTCTTGCGGGGACATGGCCTCCGATCCGTATAGAAGACGGAAGGGAGTGAACCCGGTCGCCCTGCACTCAGTCGTGTTTAGTGCCCAGACTGCCTCAGGTAAGAAATCGGTCCATCTGCCCTTTTTTTCATCAAGGAGCATTTTTTTGATAGCTGTGAAGATTTTCCCGTTGGCGCGCTCCACGACCCCGTTGGACTGCGGATGATAGACTGAGGCGAAGGCAAGCTTGGTGCCAATGGAGAAACAAAAATCCTTGAAGTCTTGGTTATCAAACTGCTTGCCGTTGTCGACTGTTAATTCGGACGGTACTCCGAAGCGGCAAACGATGTTCTGCCAGAAGAATTTTTGGGCAGTTTTTGATGTTATTGTAGAGACAGCCCGTGCCTCGATCCATTTGGTGAAGTACTCGAACGCGACGAAGGCGAACTTAAGGTTCCCCTGAGCGGTGGGCAGGGGTCCGACGATGTCGAGACCCCAGCGCTGGAGAGGCCATGTATGAGCGATCAGCTTTGTATACTGCGAAGGGCCGCCTGACCGAGGGGAAAACTTCTGGCAGGCTTCGCAGGATCGAGTGACCCGATTTGCGGCGCAGATCATTGCGGGCCAGTAAAAACCCTGGCGGATCACTTTAGCAGCTAGGGCCCTCGACCCGCGTGTGAGCCGCACGTGCCACTGTGGACCTCACGTAGAATCTGCGTGCCTTCGGCCTCGGTGACGCACTTAAGCATTGGCTGACTGACCCCTTTTTTGTAGAGTTGGCCTTCAATCAGAGCGAAGTCTCGGCTTCGATGTCTGAGACGCTTGGCCTCACTGATGTCGGCTGGATGATAATACCCCTGCAGGAACAGGGTTATGGGTGCTCGCCAGTCTTCGGTCATGATGAGGTTGACTGTACGGTGGCCCTCGCTGTCATTGGTTATTTGGAGCCCTTCGGGGCTCCGGACTGCTGGCGTGCCGATGACATGGAAGAACACGTCGGAGGGCAGAGTTTTGCCCCTGGCCGCGGCCTTGGCCAATGCGTCGGCCTCCTCATTCTTGGCCCGGCCCACATGCTGCACGGTGAACCCCTTGAACTGCCTCTCGAGACTTCGGATGGCCGCGAGGTACTGCATGAGTGCGGGGTCCTTGGCTGCATAGTCTTTCTCGACTTGGCCGGCAACTACCTTGGAGTCTGTTTTGATGATGCAAGTGGTGACTCCGAGGGCCCTTAGCTTGCGGAGGCCGAGGATGACTGCTTCGTATTCTGCTATATTATTTGTGCATCTGTCGGATTCCAGATTGAAGCTGAGTCGTGCTGCATATCTGTGCTTGACCCCGACTGGTGAGGTTATGATTGCAGCGACGCCTGCCCCCGCATGGCACCATGCGCCGTCGCAATGGATCGTCCAAGTCTTCTCTGCGGACGGATCCGGCTGTGTAGTTGGCCCAGTCCAGTCGACGACGAAGTCTGCCAGGACTTGAGACTTAATAGCTGTCCTGGGCTCGAAGCAGATGTGGTAGCCAGAGAGTTCGGCCGCCCACTTGGCGATCCTCACCGACGCCTCCGGGTTTCTGAATAATTCGCCGAGCCCCCTGTTTGAGGTGACTCGGACCTTGAATGCTTCGAAGTAATGGCGCAGTTTGCGCGACGACATGACGACTGCGTAGGCAATCTTCTCCAGCTCTGTCATATTGCACTTGGACGGTGTCAGCACTTCAGAGACATAATACACGGGGCACTGCCGAACCACGCCCTCGACAGTTTGCTCCTGTACTAGGGCCGCGCTGACCGCATGTGGCGAGGCCGCGACGTAGAGCAGCAAGGGGAGCGAGGGGTTGGGGCTGGTAAGGACGGCCAACTCTGTCAGGTACTGCTTTAATGAGGCGAAGGCCGCCGCCTGCTCTGGTCCCCAAGCGAAGTCTTTTGCGCCATGGAGTGTCTTGAGGAAGGGGAGACTTCGCTCGGCGGACCTGGATATGAATCTGTTGAGAGCGGCCAATCTGCCTGTCAGGCGCTGGACGTCCCTGACGGACTGCGGAGGCGTCATGTCCAAGATAGCCTGAATCTTGGTTGGGTTGGCCTCGATGCCGCGGTGTGATACCAGATAGCCCAATATTTTGCCCTGGCGAACACCGAAGACACACTTTTCCGGGTTTAGGCGAAGTTGTGCGTCCCGCATATTCGCGAATGTTTCGGCGAGGTCGGCGAGGTGGTCCTCCTTGCTCTTGCTGGCGACGACAATGTCGTCTACATATGTGAATATATTTCTGCCAACCTGCCCCTCGAGCACTGTTTTAGTGAGCCTGGAGAAGGTGGACCCGGTGTTCTTGAGTCCCTCCGGCATTCTGATGAAGCAATATGTGCCGAAGGGTGTTATGAAGCTGGTGCTAGCCTTGTCTTCTTCCTTCATGTATATCTGGTGGTAACCGGAGAAGCAATCGAGGAGGGACATGACCTCGCATCCAGCCGCGCTATCGACTATTTTGTCGATCCGTGGCAACGGGAAATTGTCCTTTGGGCAGGCTTTATTGAGACTGGTGAAGTCGATGCACATTCGCCACTTCCCGCTCTTTTTCTGCACCATTACGACATTGGAGAGCCATGTGGGGTAAGCCACCGGCTCGATGAATTTGGCCTCCAGGAGGCGGTGCACCTCTGCCTTGGCGGCCTCCGTCTTTTCGTCGGACATCTTGCGAAGCCGCTGCTTTTTTGGCCGTACCGAAGGGTCGATTCCCAGACTATGCTCAATTATTGAACGGCTGACCCCGACCAGATCGAGGGCCGACCAGGCGAAGACATCTTTATTCTTGGACAGGCAGCAGAGGAGCTTTTCTTCTTCATGCGATGTAAGGTCTTCGCTGATAGTGACTGTCTGCCTGGGCGTGGCCTGGTCGAGGGGGACAGTCTTGGTGCCGTCGTGGCTCTGCAGCTGCGCCTTGTCATGTTGCTTATTGGTTGGGCTGGCAGGCGCGGGGGCTTCGCGTTGGGCCGTGAGGTAGTGCACGTTTCTTTGACCGGGCACGAAGTCCCGCTCTATGTTACGCGCAGTCTGTTGATTGCCGAAGACTGTGATAACGCCTAACGGACCTGGTATCTTCATACATAGATACAGTCCATGAATGGCTGCTTCGAACTTATTAATGGAGCCCCGGCCCATGATGGCATTGTAAGGGTACACCATATCCACAATGTCAAAGGTTATTTGCTCGCTTCGGGCATTGGGTGCTACACCGAAGGAGAGAGGCAGCTCTATTTTGCCGACGGGGAAGGTGCCTTTGCCGCCGAAGCCATACAACGGGTTGTCCGAAGGCTTAAGCAGGCTGTGGCTTATGCCCATGCGATCGAAGGCGTGGAGGAAGATGATGTCCGCCTGGCTGCCGTTGTCAACGAGGACCTTGTGCAGGTCCCAGCCTGCCACGCTGCAATTGATGACCATGGCATCGCAATGGGGGGCGCTGCGCAAGTCGACGTCCCGTGCGTCGAAGGTTAGCGGTATATGGGACCACTTTGTCTGCACAACTGGGCCCGTGACGGCGACATTGTTGATGCTGCGGTAGTGGTCCCGCTTCTGCCGCTTGGTGTCGAAGTCGGTGCTGGACCCCCCAGTTATCATGTGGATGACTCCGCGATATGGTTGATCGGCGAAGTCTTCCTGCTTTGGGGCATGAGGGATGTTTTGGTGTTGTTGGTGTGGTGGTGGGGGTGGAGGAGGTACGATTTGTACTTCCTGATGGTGTTGGTAAGCGTGGTGCGGTGGATGCGGGGCAGGAGCGTGGATATATGGCGGAGGGGGCTGCTGGTAATTGTGCGCGACAATTCTGGGGTTGTCGGCTGGCTGCGCTCGTGCCATTCTGTCTCTGGTAGCCTTTGTTTCGGGGCAGTCTTTGGTTGGGTGGGCGTAGTCTTCGCCATGGAAAAGGCAGTAGAATCGGCGCGGCTGCTGCGCACGCCCTCGGCCTCTGCCACGAGTGCCGTTTCCGCGGCCCTGGGGGGGATAGTCCTGGCGACGAGGGGGGTCGGCAGCGGGATGCTGGTTGGCGATGTTGTGCACCTGCTGCTGACCGCGGCCTCCGTCTCGACTGGAGTCTGGCTGCGGAGTCCTTGTCCACGTGCGGCTGGACTGTGGAGCATCTTTTGGCTTCCGCTGGGACTCAATCTTGCGCTGGTGGAGGTCTTCGGATCTGGCGTACTTTTCAAACAGCTGATATAACTCTTGGAGGTTCTTTGGCGGATCTCTGATGCAGTGGCTGTAAAGTACGCCGGCGCGAAGACCACTGATAGCATAGTGGATGGCAATCTGGTCGTCGACTGAGGGTAGCTATGACTTGAGTGTCAGGAATTTGCGGTAATATTCCCTCAGGGTCTCCTTCTCTAGCTGCTTGCAGAGCGAGAGCTCGGCCAGGGCGTCGGTGTCTAGGCGGTACCCTTGGAAGTTGAGCAGGAACTTGTCCCGGAGACTTCTCCAGGAATCGATGGACAGCGGAGGCAACCTGGTGAACCAGGTGAGTGCGGGGCCCTCGAGGGCGATGATGAAAGACTTCGCCATTGTGGCGTCGTCCCCCCGGACGATGCGACGGCGACCTGGTAACTCATTATGTATTGAGCCGGGTCGGTGCTGCCGTTGTACTTGGGATAGGTCCCTGCGCGGAAGTTAGCTGGCCACGGCGTTACTTCCAGGTGAGGCGCCAGGGGACTTCGCTCATCGAGATAGTTGACCCCCTAGAATGGCGCGGCGTGCGGGAAGGTGTGGTCGCGTTGAGGGAAACGCGGGTCCTCTGGCTGCGCGCGGTGTTGCAGGGGTGGTTCATGCTGCAGGCCGGGGTGGCCTTCGCGCGTGTCGTCGTCGTGTGCGCGCTGCTGGAGGGGTGACTCGTGCTGCAGGGCGAGGTGGCCTTCGCGCTGCATCAGCGCAATCTCCCGCTCGAGTTCCTGGGCCTTGTGCTCTTCGTCGCGTATCATTTGCCGCACTTTGGCTAGTGCGGACACGCGTTGGCGCTTGGCCTCCAGTATCTCCTTCTGCCTCTGGAGATTGCGGGTCTTGAGGCGCAGGGCGCGCAGCTGTAGCTGTTCTTCTGTCGAGACGCCGAGGACCTCACCGTCCTCGGCGAGGTCCGCGCCTTCTGGTGGTGCGAAGCCTGAGGGTGGCTGCGGTTGTCCCTCAGGGTCGCAGGTGCGGAGGGTGTCGTCTTCAGTGGCCTCTTGGTGGGTGGATTGGGTGAGGGCGAGGGCCTTGCCCTTTCTTGCGGCGAGCAGTGCTGCCTTCGCAGCCTCGTCAGCCTTCGGGTTAGCTCTCTTGGGTGCCATCGCGGGTGGTTTTTCTCGTAGCACGAACGGTGGGCGCCAAATGTTGGAACTTGCTCTCAACCGCAAGGGGATCCAACACGGGTGAACGGTGATGGCAACAGGGCACTCGCGTGTGATGGCAAAAGCTCTGTTAATCTGGCCTCTCACGGGCACTGTACAGGGGTATTTATAGGTACCTGGGCGCGCAGCACCTCGACCTAAGGACGCATGTGCCCTCAGGTACCTAGGTTATCCCAAGAATATTCCCATAAAGCGGGGTTACAGACCGTAATTACAGAAATGCTTTTACAACATAGGCCCGTAACACAGGGCGGCCGAGCGGGGCCCGTTACGACGGGCCGGATTGTACGTGGGCCTCCAAGCTGGGCGAGGCCGCGCCGTGGGATGCCCTTCGTCGCTAGTCTTCGCCTGGAACGGAAGGAGCGAAGGGTATCCCCGCCTGTTTTGTTTCTGTCAGTTCAGCTGCTGCAGCGAAGGCTTCGAGCGAAGGGTGGCGCCTTTGCCTTCGCCCCAACACTAGCCTTTATCTAAACCGAACATGCGGCCCTGGCGCGTGGGATGCACTTATGCTGCCTGTGGTCGTCCTGCCGCACGCCGTCCATTACGGGACCTTCTGATCTTTTTGTTTTGTTTTAGATTATAAGTCATCTTATCGGCAGCGTCATCGGTCGCGTCGAGGCACGGGCTGCGGGGGTCAGCAGTCAGCACGATGGTTCAGACATTCTTCGATGACCAACTCCTCCGATAAGATAGCCTCGGCGGTCGGCACGGTGGTTCAAGCTAGCGCTATTTGTTACCTAGGGTGAAGCTTCACCCGAACCAGTCCCACCATGTCGTCGCACCTGACCAGGTCGTCCACCCCATGCATACATGCACATTATTTTTTCATTTTTGCAGGATCAAATAACTCCATGCACATTTTTCCTTTTTTGTGCATGCATTCACTTTGTCGATTGTTCAAATTTATCGGTAGTAACCGAACGCTTTGTCGGTAATAACCCAAGGTTTCGTCGATAATAACCGAACGTGTCGTCGATAATAATCCAACGCTTCATCGATAATAACTCAACGCTTCGTCTAGAATAACTGAGTGTTTCGTCTATAACAACCCAATGTTTCGTTGGTAACAACTCAACGCTTCGTCGGTAATAACCGAGTGTTTCATTGGTAATAACCCAATGTTCTGTTGGCAATAACTCAATGTTTTACTGCTGAAATTATTACTGACCGACGACTGCAATATTAATGGCTGATGACAGCAATATTACTGACTGCATCTATTACTGAGCGATTACTACTATAAAATTACTTACTGATTGCATCTATTACTGAGCGATTACTACAGTAAAATTACTAACCGACGACTACAGTATTACTGACTGCATCTATTATTAAGCGATTACTATTGTAAAAATACTGACGGGTGACTACAATAACACTAACGACATTTATTATTGAGCGATTGCTGCTGTAAAATTATTGACTGATGACTGCAATATTACTTGCTGCATCGAGCGATATAAAATTATTGAGTATACGTGCATACACAAAAAAGAAGCACCATGCGTTCAAAAAAAAAAGAAATGTGTGTTGCATGAGACAAAAAAGAAAAAGTCTAGTTAATGCATGCAATGCGACAAAAAAGAAAAAAAAAGGAGCCCAAATTTACGGCGCAAAAATCGTGCGCCATCGGTCGTGCGCGGGTTCTGGCTCGGACAGATTTAAGCGTAAATCATGAACCAAAACAACGTAAATGAGTACGAATTTTAGCGTAAATCGTCCATCTGTTTCATAATAACGAATGTAGACCGAATGTATCTCTCAGCGCACGAGGTTGTCATAAAACGCATCAAGAAATTTCGTAAATTGGTGTAAGATACAACAAGAAGTGATCTGAGGTAATTGTAGCGTAAAATGCAAGCTAACCATCTACAGGAGAACTGTTTCAGATTTTACAATAAGATATAAGAGATAATTATTTCTGTACTCAACTATGATAATGTTGTGTTTACATTTTAGTTGTTGGTACATACACACAAAACTATGTGTTGGTCCTTGTTCTCGAATGCTATACACCAAGAACAAAGTAACACAATTGTTAATAGATAAGGACCTTCATTCTTCGAAGCATTATCTCCCTTCGGATATAATGATCTTCGGATGGAGGATATGAAGGACATACCTTCATCATCATCTTTGTAAATGAATATAAATGAAAAAACATAAACATATAAGAATGTAAACAATAATCATATAGAAACAACTTATTTACATTCTCATTCTCATTTCATTTCATAAACATAAATAAATGCTCATAATGTTTGTATTTCATTGATACCTTCGGTTCGACGGAAGGTGAAAATGTGAGAGATGCGGGAGCGATTATAATACAGCGTGAACAGTACAGGGGTACTATTCATCTATTTATAGGCATAGGACGCAGCTCGGACAAAATTACATCCATGTCCCTGATAACTAATTATGATCATAATACAGACTATCAAGGACTATACAGTCTTTTCCTCTTTAGGTCGGTATCGTCCTTCGTCTTCATCGTGACACCAAGCCGAAGCTCTTTCAATCGTAGCTTCGGCTTTGTCCGCATCATCTTCGGCTTATATCTTCATGTCACACCTGCCTTTGTACTGTCTTGCCGAATGTGTTTTTGCCTAGAGGACCTTCGGCGGAGGAGAAGACGCCCAACACTATGAGTCCTAATGCCGAAGCTTTCTATCGGGTGCACGAGCTGCATTAGCAGACAAAGGCTAGAGTAGATGGCCTTCATGAGAATTTTGGTTGCTACAATTTTGCGTATCGAAAGGATACGAAGGCACCGGTTCTTAGCTACTATACTAAGTGGCCAACCGGTTGGAGAAGTGAATGGTTTTATATGAAGGTAGACGAGAAAAAGAGGGAGAAGCTGATGACTATGGTCATGAGTCCACTGATATTGAGCTTCGGAATGACAAGGCCCTTGTGCCATATGCAGCTTGGCTCCCCATGCCAAGTAGCCGAAGTAGAGTTTAGAATGGTAGCGGCTGAAGTCAGCACTAGATATTTGGTTCAAGAATTCTTGGCAAATAGAGTATTTCCGACCACTAGTGGCTGGGGGATGCCCAAGAAGAAGGATAGGGGCAAAAAACATGAACTTGTTCAGCTCCCCTACCGTTTCAAGTTTGAGAAAGAGTTCAAGAAGCCATGCCATGAGTGATTAGAAATGATTGAAACTATCTGCAATGAAATCCTTGGCAACTACACCAAGAAGGAGGACCAGTTAATGACTGCTACCTTCGTCACCCGGCCAAAACGAAGGCTGAATCGTGTGATCGACACGTTAAATTTTGAGTACCCAGACTATGAAAAATTTGAAAAAGGTGCCGAAGGGTTAAAAAGGAAAAGGGTCGTCAGCATCATAAATAGGAAAGCTACCAGGCTAGTAAAGGAGGATGAGAATATTTCAAAAAAGGCAAAATCAGCTCCTGAGCCAAAAGCGGCAATCTCCAAAAAGCGGAAGCTTGACATGATTCCCTCTGCTAAGCCAAAGGTAGTTCAGGCAAGAGAAGAAGCTCCTCCAACGCCTTCTGCTGCCGAAGTAGCAGAAATTTTAAAGGT
Source organism: Zea luxurians (assembly GCA_029449295.1). Lineage (NCBI taxonomy): Eukaryota > Viridiplantae > Streptophyta > Magnoliopsida > Poales > Poaceae > Zea > Zea luxurians. The sequence continues at coordinate 39,339,599 of JAOPSE010000027.1, read as the reverse complement.
AATGATTGATTCTTTGCCCATCAAGCTGCTAAGTCCTCTGGGACCAAAACTGACGAAACTTTTATAGAAGAAGGTCCAACCTTCGGCCGCAAAGGAGAAGGCTGAAGGTCAAAAGAAACGGAGAATTGTCAACGTCATGCAAGCTATTTTGCGAACACCGCCTTTAGCCTCGGCGTCCAGAGTGGTGCCTACTGCAAGTGCCGAAGCTGAAACCGCTGCTGAAGCTGCAGCTACTGCTGAAGCTACTAAACTTGTGAGCACGATGTCATGAATTGACAAGCTCATATCAGATATGGTCGCAGAGGAGACAGTTGTGACCGCAAAGGAAAACACGGCCGCAGCGCCTGACAAAGGAAAAGAGGTTGCTGATGCTTCTTCAGAAGAAAAAGATTTTGACCTTCGGCACCTAGATGGTCAGGAATTGTCTGAGGCAGACAAAGAGGAGCTAAAAGAATATGGGATATCCTGTGGCTATCAGCTGGGATCTATGCTTTTCGGCGGAGTTGACGAAGAAATTATGGGATGTATCCACGACCGCGCCGGGGCAAAAATAATCGGCAGTCTGTCGAAGAGTGTTGGTTTCCCGAAGCTAGAATCTGACATTAGTGGTTACCAACGTCAACATATCGTCGGCAGCCTATTTTTCTCCAATTTCAAGGTAAAATCTTTGCCTAGATTCTTGTTATTTTTGTGATGGGTTAAAATATTCTAAACTTAACTTATTTTCGCAAGGCATGCTGCTAAGCAAAGCGTTAAGAATGCAGCAAGATCTCGAAGATAAGAAAAATGAGATAATAAGAAGGCTTGGAAAGCAAGATCAAAGATTGTGAAACTTCTCTTGAAAAGAAAGATTTTTTGCTTCAAGCAACCAAAGGTTCCCTTGCAGAATTACAAGCTGAAAATGCTAGATTATACAAGGAGCTTCTCAAAGCTAAAACAACTTTAAAGGAGAAATCAGAGCGCTTTGAGCAAGAGAGAAAAGAACTGCAAGCGAAATCTGAAGACGAAGCTGATAAGAACATGAGGCTACAGGAATCGCTGAAGGACCTTCGGAATAAATGCTCGGAGTTTGCTACTCGCTGCGTGCATCAGTTAAAAGGAATCTTCAGCTCGGTTGGGGCCAGCTCTGAAGAAATTGCCCCTTCGGCTGAAGATATATCAAAAACCTTCTAGCATATCGAGAATGAAGTTGATGCACTCGACAAAGTAATAACTGAGCATGGTGATTTCTGTGCTCTGTTAGCTTCTCGTGGCACGACTGCTGCATTTTTGAAGGCTGGGTGCATGCATGCTAAAACAGTAAACAAGCCAAACTTTAGCCTGTCACCATCAGACTTGGTCAATATTTCTAGTGAGGCCCGAAGTATTGGAAATAGATTCATTACTCAAATTTGGGCTAAAGGAAGGCGAGAGTTAGCTGGAGACGAAGCTCAGAAACTGCTTAATTCGGTATGAAACTTGTACTATTGTTTGCCTTGATTTTTCTTTATTACCATCACTTTTACCTTATACTGTTGTGTGTCTGCAGGATGGCGGCGCCGAAGGTCAGTAAGCCGAAGCACATTCCGAAGGTTGCTGGGCTGAAGCTTCCTTTTATGACTTCCTGTATAGATCTTAGGATCTATTTGCATTATTTTTGCAAAAGATTGTAATTGAGAGCTAAACTCAATATTGTATATATTTGTCCATACCTATAATTTTACCTTTCCATCCATGTGTGAATTGCTTTGCTGTGGACGAAACCCATAAGTACAACTTTTGAGCCGAAGGCAAAAAACACCTCCCTTCTTTTCGTGCACATCGAAGCATTTCATTGCATAAAATATTTGTGTTCATGTTTGAGACGAAGCTTCTTCGTATTCAACAAAGCATTTTATCGCCGAAGCCAGACAACTCTTTCTGTTCATATTATCGTTCGTGCTTCATGTCATGATAATGATGATCCTATGAATGTCTAATGAATGTTTGTATGAATGCAAAGAATGATGCGATGAAATATGCAAATGTATGACCCGAACGCACATGAAACCATACCCAGACTCTGCATCCCCTAAGGAAGACTTTGGAGTCTCTTCACCTTCGATTTCGGTGGAATTTAAGCTCTGCATTCCTTTAGGAACGACTTTGGAGCTTCTTCACCTTCTATTTCGGTGGCATTTAAGCTCTGCATTCCCTTAGGAACGACTTTGGAGCTTCTTCTATTTCGGTGGTATTTGGCTCTGCATTCCCTTAGGAACGACTTTTGAGCTTTGGGACTTACTCTGTGCTCCCTTAGGAACGACTTTTGTAGCTTCGGAACTTACTCTGCGCTCCCTTAGGAACGACATTCGTAGCTTCGTCACCCTCAGAGTGATTGCAGCTCTGCATCCCCTTAGGGACGTCTTTTTAGCTTTTCCTTGTTCTCTTTGCACTCGATGGTGCGGATTCTGATATTACATGTTACATTTTTGGGGGAATTTGGCCCTTGTATTGCATAGGGCTAAACAAAAATGAAAATTACAAACTATGGCCCCATTAAAAACCTTTCTCCTCTCCTGAAAGGAAAAGGGTGCCATAGAAAAATAAAAAGATTACATCAATTACACATAATATCGTCGAAGCTCATCCGCATTCCAAGATCTGGGTATGTCGTTGCCGTCCATATCCTTCAATCTGTAAGAACCGGGTCTTGACGAAGATACTACCAGAAAAGGACCTTCCCATTTCAGTTGTAGCTTCTCCACTGTATCTGGGTTGGCTATCCTTCGGAGCACTAAATGACCTGGTTTGATATTTTTCAATCGAACTTTTCTATCACGCCATTTTATTGTTTCAGCCTGGTACTTATTGATGTGCTCTATGGCTTGAAGTCTGGTCCCTTCTATGGTGTCTTTTGCTAGTTGGCAATCAGCTTCATCTTCCGCTGAAGCTTTTGTTCTTATTGATCCTGTTCTTGCTTCTTCCAATGTTATTGCTTCGTCACCGAACAAGAGCTTGAATGGAGTAAAACCTGTTGACCTTGAGACAGCAGTGTTGTGGCTCCACACCACTTTTATTAATTCATCTAGCCACTTTCCTCTGCGCTGATTGAAGATTAACTTCATTATTCCTGTCATTATAATTTCATTTGCTCTCTCTACTAACCCATTTGATTCTGGATGCCTTACTGATGCAAAATGTATTTTTGTACCAATCTAGTCACAAAAAACCTTAAATGTTTCAGCGTCAAATTGAGTTCCATTGTCGACTGTAATAGCCTTCGGCACACCGAAGCGACAAACAATATTTTGCCAGAAGAACTTTTGGACTGTGGCCAAAGTTATGGTAGCTAGAGGCTTAGCTTCGATCCACTTTGAGAAATATTCCATCGCTACCACAACATATTTTAGGTTTCCTTGTGCTGGTGGGAGCGGTCCTAACAAATCTAGACCCCATCTCTGCAATGGCCAGGTAGGTCGAATCAATTGTGTTAGAGACGAATGTTGTTTCTGGTCTCTGGCACACTTCTGACAGTTTTCACATTTCTATACCAAGTTTGCTGCATCTGAAGCTACCTTCGGCCAATAAAAACCTTGTCTAAAAACCTTTCCTAGTAGAGGTCTGGATCCAATGTGAGCTCCACACAGTCCTGCATGTATTTCCTTCATTAATTCTTGTCCTTCATTCCTGGAAAGGCACTTAAGCAATGGGGAGCTGTAATACCCACTTTGTAAAAAAACCTAAAAGGAGAAACTATATTTCTTTATATATACATGTGTGCCATCTCTATTTATCATTCCATGTGGACACATCACTTAAACAAATAAATGAATAACAAAGGACACCACTAAATCATGCATCATGCTGGGTTTTTTCGTTTTGTGTGCATTTTGTGACAATAATGTAAAAATAAATATGTTAATACCCAAATTAGAATTTAAATCCTAAAGGAAAATGCTAGAATTGAAACAAGAGAAGATAATATTTACACATAAGATCAAATAAATATATAAAATAATCCAATCAGACTTATATTGGTATTTGGAATTACAGTTGATTTAAGTATGAACTTCACACTTATAAATGCAAAATTGGGGTTAAATTTGAAATTTGAAAGAAAAGAAAATAGGAGATAAAAGAAAAAAAGAGAGAAAAGGGGAAACAAGAATGCCTCACTTGGGCCAATTTGGCCTAGCCGACCCATTTGGCTATCCCTCCGCGCGGCCCAGTCCTCATCCACACGTAGGGGCGCCGACAACCTGGGCCCACTTGCAAGCCAGCCACAGCTGTGTGTGCTCCTCGCGTCTCGCTTACGGGTGGGGCCCCCACGTCATCCCTAACAGACCGCCTGCACCGACCGGGATGGTTGCTCGTAGCCACGGCAACCTCGGCAACAGCCTCTTCCTGAGTCCGTGGCCTTGACCAGGTTTATAAGTGCTACACCCCGCCCTCCCCTGCTCTATCCTATCACCAGACCACCCCGTGCACTGCCTCCGTGTGTGAAGTGCACCGCCATTGACATCAGGAAGCGACCGATGCCGCAATCACGCCTTCCTCTGCGTTCCTTGACGGTAATCCCCTCCCCCTCGCTTGCGGAACCTTCTTGGATCAATAGAAGTTCATATCACTCCGTAGCCGAACCGTAGAACCTTAGTAATTGCTTGCCGAAGTGATTGGCTCCGTCGTGGCTTAACTGTGTCGTGGGCCGGGGGTCTACGCTGTGTCGTGGCTGGAATTGAGAGGCAACATAGGTGCGGGTCGTCGTGAATCTCACGAGGGCCAAGCGAATTTGAGGTTGGAGCGAGGGTCGGCCGGAATTTTGGGTACTCCGGTGAACCACCGCCATGTGCGGCGTCGAGTATGCACGGGTTTGAGCTGGATGGGAATGATGGCGCGTTGGCCGTTGATCTTTTCAGCAGCGGTCACGATTAGATGCTTGGGCACCGGTTCGATGGGCTCAATCTGGTCCGTCTGTTTCCGATCGAGCGCTCGGGATTCACAGAGGGCAACATAGAATCTGGACCACTGATCTTAAATCGTGCGGTCGGCATGGGATATTGGTTTATTTACACCTAAGATCTAATCTGGATCGCACACTTATGATCCAACGGCTGTAGACTCCCGATACCCCTTCGGCTCGGCCGATTGGCAAATAAGCCCCTGAAAAATTTAGAAACCAACCCGCCGTCCACGGCAACTATAGCCTGAGTCATAGAAAACTTCGGTTTAGGCCCCTGACTTTTCTGGAAATCAAGGCCCAATCAGAGATGATTAAACACAGAGAAATAACTATAGAATTTAGTTTTTAATACAAAAACAATCCTAGAAACTTGTAAAATGCATAGAAAATTCATTTTTAATCCAAAATGATCTATTCCAGTTTCTAAAATTTTGTAATAATAATGTCTATCATTTAGTGTCTCTGTTTTGACATGAAAACATTAAGTAAATTAATTTCTCATTTAATCCTATTTCAAGCACATTAAACCTTAGGAAATTCATAACTTGAAATCCGTAACTCCAAATTTAATAATTCCAGTTCCTATGATCTCATTTTAATGTGTAGATTTTCATTGTGTATTTTATTCACATGTTTGGTGCAATGTTAATGTTTGCTATACTATGTATGTTTTGTGTTGATGCGAGTAGACGAGCAAGCCATTGTGGATTCCGAGGTTCAGCAGGTAGAAGTAGCTGAGCAGGAGCACATTGAAGGCAAGTTGTGCCCTTGATCACTTACTTTTTCACAGCCATGTTCTTATTAATTATAATGATCTGCATAGGTTAATTTTGATGGGATCCAATAGGTTACCCTAGTTTTGGTTATCTTTATACCTTGTTTACCACTGAAATATTTTTTGGGTAGTACCTGCTATTGCTTTATGTGGATTTGGGTATGGAGATACATTATTCATGATTACACCTTTATTATCTTTTTATTATTATTGTTCATGTTAAGATCATTATATTAATGGGAACATGGAGCGACCACCCGGGAAAAACAGTGCTACCACAAGGGTTTAATGGGACGCCCTTGGCTGATTAACTAGGAATGCTTGTGGATGTCTTCCTTACCCGAAAGGGGCAAGGGCAGTAGGGGAGTGGTCAGTGTAGGGAGGTCCTTGGGTTGATTTTGCTGCGATGGCGGTCAGGCGAGGGATTCCTGCACTGGAGCTTCCTATAAACTGTAGCGGGATTTCTGAAGCTAGTGGAACTTTGTAAAGGCCTCATAGTGTTACCCTGCCTCGCATCCTCGGTAGAGGTGTATGGGATTGGTCGTCTCTTGGCAGATGGGTAACATGACTTGTGGGTAAAGATGCGCAACCTCTGGAGAGTGTAAAACCGGTATACTAGCCGTGCTCACGGTCATGAGCAGCTCGGACCCTCACATGATTAATTTATGGAACTTAAATTTAATTTGACATTTGCATCGCATTTGGGATTATTTTACTATTACTTTTCTTTATTATTATTAAGGTTTGGTATTTACTTACACTTAGTAATTGCTAATAAAATTTTGACCAAATTATAAAGCAATGCTCAGCTTCAGCCTCTATTTTGTTGATTAGCCTTACTCTTCACATGAACTCCCACCTTTGGTGAGTTCATGCACATTATTCCCCATAACTTGTTGAGCTATGAACGTATGTGAGCACACTCTTGCTATTTCACACCCCCCACAGGGAGAAGAACAAGTGGTCGAAGAGGAGCCGCCTAACACTGAGGCATTCGACTTGATCTAGGTGGCGTCTCCCAGTCAGCTTTGTGCCGCCAGGGAATAATAATTAGTTCGTTTTATTTTATCATTTATTTTTGTAAGACTTCCACTATGTAATAAGTACATTTATTATATTTATGACATTTATCTCTATGCACTCTGTTATTATGTGTGTTGTTCTTTCTTAGCGCACATATGAGATGCACCCGGATTTGTTACTTAAACCCGGGTGTGACAGAAGTGGTATCAGAGGAAATATTGACTGTAGGACGAAACCTAGATAGAAATGGACAAAACCCTTACCTACTTACCTTACTCTGATTCTTTCTATACTTATATTGATCCTGTCTCACCTTCTACTGTTCCACTCTGGTCATTCTTATCTTCTCTATTCTAAGACAAGATGGATTTCACACCTTGGAATCCCTACCCCTATGACATTTTTAAGAGATAGGAGGCCTAAGACAAAATCAAAAAAACTATTTTCTCTATTTAAAAACTATTGTTTGATTGTTCTGATGATAAATGTCTGATTTGCTTCTTTGATTGATTGAAATATTATATATGGACATCTTAGCTTGTGCCACATAAGGTAATGGATTAGCTATGGTAGGTAAAACATTAATCTGTTTAGCTAATAAATTCTCCAAAGTAACATGATTCATAATTACCTACCTTGTCCACTTTTCTCTTACCATATGTATCTAACTCAGATGGTCAATACCAGGAGGGGTGGTGGAATTGACTTACCTCCCAGACGACACACTCGGAGGATATTTAGACAACCCCAGCCACAACCAGCAGAGATGAATCCTCCTAATCCTCCACCAGGCGGAGTTGACCCACTGGTTGCAGCTCAGATGGAGATTATGCAACAAATGGCAGACACTATGGCTGATATCCGTGCTCAGATGCAGCAAGAACGCTAGGAGATGCGCCAGGAACGAGAAGAGATATGCCAGGAGTTGCGCCAGGAGCGAGAAGAGATACGCCAGGAAAGAAGGGCACAACAGCAGCTGCAACAGCAATTTCAACAACAACGGCAACAGCAGCAACAACAACAAGTACCATTGCCTCCACCACCACCACCAGTTCCACCTCGTGATAAGCACCGGAAATTTATGAGCCATAAGCCACCGACCTTCGCCAGTTCGCCAGATCCACTTGATGCAGATGATTGGTTGAAGTCAACTGAGAAGATGCTCAACATCGCCCAATGCTCAGACCGAGAGAAAGTTCTTTATGCCTCTAGTCGTTTGAGAGGTCCTACTGCTGACTGGTGGGATTCTTATACTGTTGCCCATGATGCGGCTGATACTATTACTTGGGCAGAGTTCAGTACACAGTTCAGATACTACCACATTCTAGCTGGATTGATGAAGATCAAGAAGAAGGAGTTTCTGTCATTGAAGCAAGGCAACATGTCTGTCAGCGAGTACAGAGATAAATTCATTCAGCTATCGAGATATGCTCCGGATGAGGTTACTGAGGATGAGAGAAAGCAGGAGCACTTTATTGAAGGACTTAATGGACCCCTACAGTATGCACTGGTTGCACACACATTTCCATCATTTCAGAGGCTGCTGGATAAGGCTCTTGCTATTGAACACAAGCGTTTTTAACTAGGAGACTTGAAGAGGAAGGCTATCTCACAGGGGCAGGGTAGCAGCAGTGTTCATCCCGGCTACGTTTCACCACAGGGTACACCTACTCGTCCAGGAGGAGGACCACGCCCAGCTCAGTATGCTCCACAGGGGTCTCCACGGACACCTCCCACTCGTCAGGCTACTCCCACTGGCACCCCGACGAGGCCTACAGGACAGAAGACCGGCCCTACATGCTTCAAATGCAGTCAGATTGGGCACTATGCTAATGCTTGTCCGATGGGGAATTCTGGTACACCAGCTAAGAACAAGCAACATACTCCTGGCAAGGGATATTCTATAGCTAGAGTTAATCAAGTCAGCGTTGATGCTACTCCTGATGGTGCTGACATCATACTCGGTATGTTTTACATTAATGCCATTCCTGCAACCATATTATTTGATTCTGGTGCTACACATTCATTCACGTCTGCTCAATATGCCAACACAAATGAGATACCACTGCTAAATATGAGAAAACCAATGATAGTAATCACACCTAAAGGGCCTATTGAGGCAAATCAAATGACACGTAGATTGACATTAACAATTATGGGAAGAGAATTTGGAGCTACTACTATAATATTAGAGGCCAGCAGTATAGATCTGATCCTTGGTATGTCATGGTTAAGGAAGGCAAAGGCCATTATAGCATGTGGTAGGGGTACTATAGAACTCACTAGCCCTAAAGGAGAAATGTTTCAAGTTTAAATTGCAGTAACCACCTCTTCCAAACGGGCTATATACTTCATACCTGAGGAGTTTGTTGGTGACAACATCCGTGTGGTTAGAGATTTTCTGGATGTCTTTCCAGAGGAGTTACCAGGGATGCCACCAGATAGGGAAGTTGAGTTTGTCATTGATCTCTTACCTAGGACTGCTCCTATTTCTAAGCAACCTTACAGGATGTCTGTAGAAGAGTTAAAGGAACTTAAGAAGCAGTTAACTGAGTTATAGGAGGCAGGGTACATTCGTCTGAGTTCCTCACCTTGCGGAGCACCGGTACTATTTGTACAGAGGAAGATGGTTCGCAACGGATGTGTGTGGACTATAGATCACTTAATGATGTTACTATGAAGAACAAGTATTTGTTACCCCACATTGAGGATTTATTTGATCAGATGAGAGGTGCTAGGGTATTCTTGAAGATTGATCTCCGATCCAGTTACCATCAGATGAGGATTAGACCATCGGATATTCCTAAGACGACTTTCTCAACCCGATATGGATTATATGAGTTCACTGTTATGTCGTTTCGATTAACCAATGCACCAACTTATTTTATGAATTTGATGAATAAGGTGTTTATGGAGTATTTGGACAGATTTGTTGTGGCGTTCATCGACGATATTCTTATCTATTCTAAGAGTGAAAGTGATCATGAAGAACATCTAAGGTTGGTGCTACAGAAGCTACGAGATAATCAACTCTACGCCAAGTTTAGCAAGTGCGAGTTTTGGATTGGCGAGGTGCCATTTCTTGGTCATATTATTTCTAATGGGGGGATTTCAGTGGATCCTGCTAAAGTTAAGGAGATTATGGAGTGGAGAGTGCCCACTACAGTTACTGAGATTTGGAGTTTCTTGGGACTTGTAGGATATTATCGGAGGTTTATTGAAGGATTTTCTAAGATTGCTAAGCCTATGACCTTGCTGCTGGAGAAAGGAAGAGAATTTAAGTGGGATGAGAAATGCCAAGACAGCTTTGATCAATTGAAGAAGAGATTGATGTCACCACTAGTGTTGATTATGCCAGATCTACAGAAGGGATTTGACATTTATTGTGATGCATGTGGCCAAGGATTGGGATGTGTGCTCATGCAAGAAGGACATGTGATTGCCTATGCATCTCATCAGTTGCGGAAACATGAATTGAACTACCCCACTCATGACTTGGAACTAGCAGCCGTTGTGCATGCGCTTAAGATTTGGAGACATTATATTATGGGAACCAAGTGTCAAGTATACATGGATCATAAGAGTTTGAAGTATATATTCACTCAGAAGGATCTCAACCTTAGGCAACGCCGTTGGTTGGAGCTCATTAAGGATTATGATTTGGAGATTCACTATCACCCGGGCAAGGCGAATTTGGTTGCAGATGCCTTGAGTCGGAAGGAGCACGTTCACTCTGCTATTGTTGTCTAGCTACCCAATGAATTAGCAAAAGATTTTGAGAGGCTCAACCTGGGAATTATCACACATACGGAAGGAGTTACCATTGAATTGGAACCTACCTTGGAGCAAGAAATTCATAAAGGTCAGGTTGGTGACGCTAAAATTCAAGAGATTAAGGATCTAATTACGGAAGGTAGAGGTCCAGAATTCATGGAGGATGAGCAAGGCATGGTATGGTTCAAGAATCGGATCTGTGTTCCTGATATCGATAGTCTTCGAGAAACCATATTGAAGGAAGCACATGACTCAGTTTATTCTATCCACCCTGGTAGTACTAAGATGTACTAGGACTTGAAGCAGAAGTATTGGTGGTATGGGCTAACGAAGGATGTTGCATCACATGTTGCTCTATGTGATGTTTGCCAGAGAGTGAAAGCGGAACATCAAAGACCTGCTGGTTTACTACACCCGCTTAAGATACCTGAGTGGAAATGAGAAGAGATTGGCATGGACTTCATTGTTGGATTACCCCACACATCTGCTGGGTATGATTCTATATGGGTGATTATGGACAGGCTAACTAAAGTAGCCCACTTTATTCTAGTGAAGACCACATATTCAGGAGCCAAGTTAGCAGAGTTGTACATGGCACGGATTGTATGCCTACATGGTGTGCCAAAGAAGATTGTGTCAGACTGGGATCACAGTTTACTTCTTGGTATTGGAAGAAGTTGCACGCGTCCTTGGATACAAGATTGAATTTTAGTTCGGCTTACCATCCACAGACTGATGGGCAGACTGAGAGGACCAACCAAGTGCTAGAGGATATGTTAAGAGCTTGTGCTCTTAAACATGGTGGAAGTTGGGATAAGAGTTTGCCTTATGCGGAGTTCTCTTATAATAATAGCTACCAGGCCAGTTTGAAGATGTCACCGTTTGAGGCTTTGTATGGCAGAAAGTGCATGACTCCATTGTATTGGGATCAAACTGGTGAAAGGCAGTTGTTTGGGCCTGAGATTATACAAGAGGCTGAGGAACAAGTCCATCAAATAAGGGAAAATTTGAGAACTGCACAGTCAAGGCAGAAAAGCTATGCTGATACCCGGAGAAGACTGCTCGAGTTTAAGGAGGGAGATTATGTCTATTTGAAGGTGTCACCACTCCAGGGTATGAGAAGATTCAAAGTCAAAAGGAAGTTGTCCCCTCGTTTCATTAGACCCTTCTTGATCTTAAAGAGAGTGGGAGAGGTTGCATACCAATTGGAGTTACCTGATCATCTTACGGAAGTTCATGATGTCTTTCATGTGTCACAACTGAAGAAGGTCTCGGGGTACCTGAAGAGCAGTTACCAATGGAGGACCTTAGTGTTCAAGATGATATGACTTATGCTGAGTACCCCATCAAGATTCTGGATACACTGACTCGTGTCATGAGGAATAAGGTTATAAAGATGTGCAAAGTGCAATGGAGTCACCATGGAGAAGATGAAGCTACTTGGGAGAGAGAAGAAGAGCTTCGCATAGATTTTCCACATCTTTTCCCTAGATCTTCCTAAATCTCGAGGGCGAGATTATTTATAAGGGGGGTAGAATTTGTAATACCCACTTTGTAAAAAAACTAGAAGAAGAAACTATATTTCTTTATATATACATGTGTGCCATCTCTATTTATCATTCCATGTGGACACATCACTTAAACAAATAAATGACTAACAAAGGACACCACTAAATCATGCATCATGCTAGTTTTTTTCCTTTTGTGCGCATTTTGTGACAATAATGTAAAAATAAATATGTTAATACCCAAATTAGAATTTAAATCCTAAAGGAAAATGCTAGAATTGAAACAAGAGAAGATAATATTTACACATAAGATCAAATAAATATATAAAATAATCCAATCAGACTTATATTGGTATTTGGAATTACAGTTGATTTAAGTATGAACTTCACACTTATAAATGCAAATTTGGGGTTAAGTTCGAAATTTGAAAGAAAAGAAAATAGGAGATAAAAGAAAAAAAAGAGAAAAGGGGAAATAGGAATGCCTCACTTGGGCCAATTTGGCTATCCCTCCACGCGGCCCAGTCCTCATCCATACGCAGGGGCGCCGACAACCTGGGCCCGCTTGCAAGCCGGCCACCGCTTCGTGTGCTCCTCGCGTCTCGCTTACGGGTGGGGCCCCCATGTCATCCCTAACAAACCGCCTGCACTGGCCGAGATGGTTGCTCGTGGCCGTGGCAACCTCGGCAATAGCCTAGTCCCAAGTTCGTGGCCTTGACCAGGGTTATAAGTGCTACGCGCCGCCCTCCCCTGCTCTATCCTATCACCAGACCGCCCTGTGCGCTGCCTCCATGTGTGAAGTGCGCCGCCATTGACGTCAGGAAGCAACCGACGCCGCAATTGTGCCTTCCTCTGCGTTCCTTGACGGTAATCCCCTCCCCCTCTCTTGCGGAACCTTCTTGGATCAATAGAAGTTCATATCGCGCCGTAGCCGAACCGTAGAACCTTAGTAATTGCTTGCCGAAGTGATTGGCTCCGCCATGGCTTGACTGTGTCGTGGGCCGAGGGTCTGCGCTGTGTCACGGCTGGAATTGAGAGGCAACATAGGTGCGAGCCGTCGTGAATCTCAAGAGGGTCGAGCGAATTTGAGGTTGGAGCGAGGGTCGGCCGGAATTTCAGGTACTTCGGTGAACCACCACCGTGTGCGGCGTCGGGTATGCGCGGGTTTGAGCTGGATGGAACGATGGCGCGTTGGCCGTTGATCTTTTCAGCAGCGGTCATGATTAGATGCTTGGGCACCGGTTCGATGGGCTCAATCCGGTCCATCTGTTTCCAATCGACCGCGCGGGATTCACAGAGGGCAATATAGAATCCGGACCACTGATCTTAAATCGTGTGGTCGGCATGGGATATTGGTTTATTTACACCTAAGATCTAATCTGGATCGCACACTTATGATCCGATGGCTGTAGACTCCTGATACCCCTTCGGCTCGGCCGATTGGCAAATAAGCCCCTGAAAAATTTAGAAACCAACCCGCCGTCCTCGGCGACTATAGCCTGAGTCTTAGAGAACTTCGGTTCAGGCCCCTAACTTTTCTGGAAATCGAGGCCCAGTCCAGAGATGATTCAAAACAGAGAAATAACTATAGAATTTAGTTTTTAATACAAAAACAATCCTAGAAACTTGTAAAATGCATAGAAAATTTATTTTTAATCCAAATTGATCCATTCCAGTTTCTAAAATTTTATAATATTAATGTCTATCATTTAGTGTCTCTGTTTTGACATGAAAACAGTAAGTAAATTAATTTCTCATTTAATCCTATTTCAAGCACATTAAACCTTAGGAAATTCATAACTTGAAATCCATAACTCCAAATTTAATGATTCTAGTTCCTATGATCTCATTTTAATGTGTAGATTTTCATTGTGTATTTTATTCACATGTTTGGTGCAATGTTAATGTTTGCTATACTATGTATGTTTTGTGTTGATGCGAGTAGACGAGCAAGCCAGTGTGGATTCCGAGGTTCAGCAGGTAGAAGTAGCTGAGCAGGAGCTCACTGAAGGCAAGTTGTGCCCTTGATCACTTACTTTTTCCCAGCCATGTTCTTATTAGTTATAATGATCTGCATAGGTTAATTTTGATGGGATCCAATAGGTTACCCCAGTGTTGGTTATCTTTATACCTTGTTTACCACTGAAATATTTTTGGGTAGTACCTGCTATAGCTTTATGTGGATTTGGGTATGGAGATACATTATTCATGATTACACCTTTATTATCTTTTTATTATTATTGTTCATGTTAAGATTATTATATTAATGGGAACATGGAGCAACCACTCGGGAAAACAGTGCTACCACAAGGGTTTAATGGGACACCCTTGGCTGATTAACTAGGAAAGCTAGTGGATATCTTCCTTACCCGAAAGGGGCAAGGGCAGTAGGGGAGTGGTCAGTGTAGGGAGGTCCTTGGGTTGATTTTGTTGCGATGGTGGTCAGGCGAGGGATTCCTGCACTGGAGCTTCCTATAAACTGTAGTGGGATTTCTGAAGCTAGTGGAACTTTGTAAAGGCCTCGTAGTGTTACCCTGCCTCGCCTCCTCGATAGAGGTGTATGGGATTGGTCGTCTCTTGGCAGATGGGTAACATGACTTGTGGGTAAAGATGTGCAACCTCTGGAGAGTGTAAAACTGGTATACTAGCCGTGCTCACGGTCATGAGCAGCTCGGACCCTCACATGATTAATTTATGGAACTTAAATTTAATTTGACATTTGCATCGCATTTGGGATTATTTTACTATTACTTTTATTTATTATTATTAAGGTTTGGTATTTACTTACACTTAGTAATTGCTAATAAAATTTTGACCAACTTATAAAAGCAATGCTCAGCTTCAGCCTCTATTTTGTTGATCAGCCTTAATCTTCACATGAACTCCCACCTTTGGTGAGTTCATGCACATTATTCCCCACGACTTGTTGAGCTATGAACATATGTGAGCTCACTCTTGCTATCTCACACCCCCATAGGAGAAGAACAGGTGGTCGAAGATGAGCCACCTAACACTGAGGCATTCGACTTGATCTAGGTGGCGTCTCCCAGTCAGCTTTGTGGTGCCAAGGAATAATAATTAGTTTGTTTTATTTTATCATTTATTTTTGTAAGACTTCCGCTATGTAATAAGTATATTTATTATAGTTATGACATTTATCTCTATGCACTCTGTTATTATGTGTGTTGTTCTTTCTTGGCGCACATATGAGATGCACCCAGATTTGTTCCTTATACCCAGGTGTGACAGGAACAAACTCCATGCTTGTATAACTCCCTCTCAATTATTACATAAGGTCTTGTTCTTGTCTCCATTCTCTTGTTGTAAGCTTCGTCGTCTGAGAGACAGTTGCCCTGGAGGAAGGATATTATTTTGGTCCCCTAGTATTCACTATGTACAGGTGAGATTGTGAGCACTGCTCTCTCCATGAGCTCGATTGAGGGTGCTTTTATTGTTTCAAAAAATACTTCCGAAGGCAAACGGAGCCCCTATACCGCTGACTTAGCTAATAAATTTGCATGCTCATTTTCTCCCCTTGGGATATTTTTTATAGAGAATACCTCGAAAGAAGCTTCCAATCTTCGGACTGAGTCCAAATACTTTACAAGCTTCGGATCTCTTGCTTTGCTACTCTTATCCACGTGGCTAGAAATAACTTGCAAGTCCGTTTTGAGGATTGCCCTTCTTATTCTCATTGCCTAAAGTTTCCGAAGCCCTAAAAGAAGAGCTTTGCACTCGGCAATGTTATTTGTACAACTGAAGTCTAACTTTATTGCATAACATGTTCTAACTTTAGAGGGTGCCACTAGAACAGTAGCTGCTCCTGCACCGAAGGTCCCCCAAGATCCATCGTAAAATACCGTCCAATCTTCAGCATCTTTTGTTGCTTCTTCACCCTGAGCCCCTGACGTCCAATCAGCAATGAAGTCTGCTAACGCCTGAGATTAAATTGAGGATCTGTGTACATAATCAATGGTGAATTTGTTAAGTTCCATAGCCCATTTTCCAATCCTTCCTGTAGCTTCTCTGTTCCTCATTATGTCTTTCAGGGGTTGCGACGAAGGCACTATTATATGATATGCTTGGAAGTAACGCCGAAGCTTCCTGGAGGCCATCAATACAGCATACAGTACCTTCTCCAATTTCGTGTAATTTTTCTTTGATGGGCTGAGTACTTAGGAGACGAAGTATACTGGTGTTTGCTTTTTTTTGGCCATCTTGCTTCTCCTGTACAAGTGTCGCACTAACCGCAGCATGGGAAGCAGCCACATACAGAAGTTGCGGAGTTCCTGATGAAGGTGGGGTTAGAGTTGTCAAATCTATCAAATATTGCTTTAACACTTCGAAGGCTTTTTGTTGAGACGGACCCCACTGGAAGGCTTCAGCTAATTTCAATATTTTAAAGAAAGGTAAATTCCTCTCTGCTGATCTTGATATAAATCTATTCAACGATGCCAGCCTTCCTACCAACCGTTGGGCCCCCTTCTTTGAATTTGATGGCTCCATTCGAAGGATAGCTTCGATTTTGCTTGGATTAGCTTTGATGCCTTTTGTTGATACTAGGCAACCAAGAAACTTGCCCTTCTTTACTCCAAAAACACATTTTTCTGGGTTTAACTTGAGACCAGCTTGCCTAAAATTGGCAAACGTCTCTTGCAAATCGGCAACATGATTCTCTTGCTTTATGCTTTTTACTATGATGTCATTGACATAAGTCAGCACATTGCTACCAATTTAAGAGTGGAGAACCTTGGCAGTCATTCTGCTGAAGCTTCCTCCATCATTCTTAAGCCCCTCAGGCATCCGAAGGTAGCAATAGGTACCACTAGGAGTTATGAAGCTTATCTTTGGCTCATCCTCCTTTCTCATCCAAATTTGATGATAACCCGAGTAACAGTCCAATAGACTCATGAGTTCTGAAGAAGTTGCTGCATCTATAAGGGAATCTATTCATGGTAAAGGGAACTCATCCTTCAGACATGCCTTGTTGAGATCTGTGAAATCAATGCACATTCTCCATTTCCCATTAGCTTTTTTCACCATGACGGTGTTAGCTAGCCACTCTGGATATGTTACTTCTCTGATAACGCCGGCACTGAGAAGTCTCTTTACTTCATTTCGTGCACCTTCGGTTTTATCATCAAACATTTTCTGAAGCCTCTGTTTTCTTGGTCTGAAGGATGGGTCCACATTGAGTGAGTGCTCAATAACATCTCTATTGACGCCACAAAGGTCATTGGCTGTCCAAGCAAAAACATCTTTGTTGTTAAACAGGAATCTTAACAAAGTTTTTTTCCTGTTCATCAGATAGCTGAGATCCCAACAATACTTTTTGGTTTGCTATGTCTTCATAGAGAAGCATAGGCTTCGGTTGATCTGCTGAAGCAGCCTTCTCTCTTTTATGCTTATACTGCTGATAAGCTTCGGCTTCATCTATATTATGAATAGCCTTCGAATCCGTCCAACTCCCTTCAGCCCTCCTGGCAGCTTCTTGACTCCCATGTACAACAATGGGCCCTTGTTCCGAAGGTATCTTCATGCATAGATATGCTAGATGAAGTATTGCTTCGAAGGCATTGAGCATTCCTCGACTAATAATTGCATTGTATGGATACTCCATATCAACAAAGTCAAAGATAACCTGTTCTGTTCTTGTGTTATGGACATAGCCGAATGTAACTGACATTGTTATCTTGCCAAGTGTCACAATCTGTCTTCCTCTGAAGCCACAAAGAGGGTGTGTTGCATCATGAATCTTATCTTCTGGCTCTTGCATTTGCCTGAAAGCCTTTGCAAAGATGATGTCCGCTGCACTACCTGTGTCAACCAAGACATTGTGGACCAGAAATCCCTTGATGACACAAGATATGACCATTGTGTCGTTGTGTGGATAATCCTTGAGCTGAAGGTCTTCTTGAGAGAAGGTAATTGGAATATGAGACCACTTGGACTTGATGATGGGTCCTTGTACCCCAACATGTTGTACTCTTCTCTGTGCTTCTTTCTTCTGCTTCTTGTTGGCTGGCTCAGAACTTGAGCCACATGTAATTGGGAGCACTAGCTTCGTGGCCGAAGGTGCTACAGCTTGGTTGTTGTGCGAAGCCATCGTCACAACTATGGAACTAAGTTCACTGGAGGTGGGCGCCAATGTTGGTCCTTGTTCTCGAATGCTATACACCAAGAACAAAGCAACACAATTGTTAATAGATAAGGACCTTCATCCTTCGAAGCATTATCTCCCTTCGGATATAATGATCTTTGGATGAAGGATATGAAGGACATACCTTCATCATCATCTTTGTAAACGAATATAAATGAAGAAACATAAAACATATAAGAATGTAAACAATAATCATATAGAAACAACTTATTTACATTCTCATTTCATTTCATAAACATAAATGCTCATAATGTTTGTATTTCATTGATACCTTCGGTTCGATGGAAGGTGAAAATGTGAGAGATGCAAGAGCGATTACAATACAGTGTGAACAGTACAGGGGTACTGTTCTACTATTTATAGGCACGGGACACAGCCCAGACGAAATTACGTCCATGTCCCTAATAACTAATTATGATCATAATACAGACTATCAAGGACTATATAGTCTTTTCCTCTTTAGGTCGGTATCGTCCTTCGTCTTCATCGTGACACCAAGCCAAAGCTCTTTCAATCGTAGCTTCGGCTTTGTCCGCATCATCTTCGGCTTATATCTTCATGTCACACCTGCCTTTGTACTGTCTTGCCGAAGGTATTTTTGTCTAGAGGACCTTCGGCGGAGGAGAAGACCGCCAACACTATGTTTCACCATAACACCACAGTTAGCAAAAAAACTGAGTTCAAAAGGCTCTTTTAGCTTTCCTGATGTGGAGAAAACCACCGAGGTCCATATCTGCAAACATAACATGAACTGTTAATATGATCTTTCCTTGTTAATATGATCATCTTTTCTAGCTTGTTATGACTAACATAACCTACAGTCTAAACTGAATGCAAACTTGAGTTAGAAGATCAGTTTACTAAAAGAAAAATCTCTTGAGTTAGAAGATTAGATTACGATGAAAAGGTGCAAAAATACCTACCCTGCTACAATAAAACTCAGCTCTCTTTTCAATTGAATCCTTAATCTAAAGCCATGCTACACTGAATCCCTTGCTTACCTAAGTTCATTGAGGAAACTGTAAATGTTTATTTGTACCTCATAACATGTTCATTGAGGACGAAGTGGCTGATCAGGTAGTTCAAGGAAACCATGACTGGCAGCCCTCTTTTGTTTGTACGATGATTAAAACGTATACTCAACTTGCTCATGTCTGAAAAGACACTACTATATTTTTCTTGAAATTGCACAATGTAAAAATGATGCAGGCTACATGTGGTTTCAAGTACGTGCCCAAAAAATAAATGAACATGTACAAAGTCTTGAAAAAATCCTTACATTCCTCCATCTTGCCTGATAAAGGAAAAAAGATCAAATTTAAGGTAAATTTGGACATCACAAAACATTTTTGGAATGCACAGGTTTACAGTGGACCATCCAAATTTTAGAAACTTCTTGAGCAATAAATTGGATAAAAAACCTTTGATTTGTGTTCTTTCCATTGACCTTTTCTAGAGAAAAATAAAGTGGGTTCAACAAGCAAGCAAATGGAGAGTTATTTTGCTGAATTATCTCATCATAATAGCTTGCTGCTGTTTTGTGAAAGCAAAAGCAAACAGTTTACTAAAAAGGATAAGCAGGTGACAGAAATATAATGGAATGATTACTGTTGGGGACTTGTTCTCAAATGCTAAGAGTTAAGAACAAGGCAACATAAAAAGTGTTAAACACTAAGGTCCTTCGTCCTTCGAAACATTATGCCCCTTTGGGAAATAATGATTTTAGGACGAAGGTCATAAGAGACATACCTTCGTAAATATAATAAGTAATGCCGAAGGATTCATATAAAGCGTGAAAACATAAACATCAACATAGAATCATTTCTATTTTATTAACATGGAAAAATAGAAATGATTTCAAATTACAAATGTACCTTCGGTCCTGAGAGAAGGTAAAAAGTACAAGCGTGACGCAAAAACCAATGCCAAGTCAGCGTGAACAGTACGGGAGTACTGTTCATCTATTTATAGGCGCGGGACGCAGCCCACGTAAAATTACATCCATGTCCATTACATTTGTTAATGGCTTATGGAAATTTGTCAAGGCCCACGCAGTCTTTTCATCTTTAAGTCGGTTCCCCCCTCTGCTGTCGCGACGAAGCTTCCCTGCGCACAGCTTCGGCTGCGCTCGTCCTTCGTCTGGTTCAGGCTTCGTCCTGGCCGTGCTTCATATTCATAGTTCTGAGTCCAAAAATACCTGTTCACATAATCCACTTGGAAAACATTGTCAAATCATGTTTTTGAGGACATTCGGAGGACGAAGGCCCCCCAACAGTAGCCCCTCGCAATATTAATTTGTTAATAATAAATTCAGATTGCGATATGGACGAAGGCCTTGAGCCGAAGGTCCGAAAAAACACCTTCCCTTTGCTAGAATAGCAACATTCACTGACAGGCGGGGCCTTTAAATTTTTAACGCCCTGGGCGTATAAATAAGATCGCACCGTAAACTCATTTGGTACGCACACTTGCCTTCTGCTTCGGCCCACTAAAATTTTTAGCTCTTGTGCACTAAGATTTGCTGGTCTTTTTGATTTTGGAGCTTCGGCCTCGGGAACAATTTTTTAGCGTTTCCGAAGATGTCTGAAGGCAAAAAGATCCCTGCTGAGACGAAGCTGAGTCTCGAGGAGGAGAAGAATCTGGGGTTCCTGATAGCGATGGCAGAGACCAATACAGAGAAAATCACCAAGGAGATTCTCGAAGGTCTGTCCGAAGATACTGGTGACAGCGACAGCTATGATGTAGAGAGTGGTGGAGAAGAGGCCGAAGATCGTCCATGGCGGCCAAGTCACACGGTTTTCGGGAAAACCACTATCAAGCAGAGCCATATTGATAATATGAGGGGGCGGTATTTTCGAGATATATCTATTGTGAGGGCTGACGCTGGAGAAAAGACTTCTCCCACCCCCGAAGAAGATGAAGTTGTGATTTTCCGAAGCTTTCTCAAGGCTGGGCTTCGATTCCCCCTGAGCAACTTTGTTGTCGAGGTACTGAAAACATTTCAAGTCTACCTTCATCAACTTATTCCCGAAGCTATCATAAGAATGGGGATATTTGTCTGGGCTGCAAGAAGCCAAGGTTTAGAACCAAATGCTAAGAGTTTTTGCAACATTCATGAAATGTTATATGAGACGAAGCCGTGGGGAAAAGAACAATATCACAATAATTTTGGGTGTTACAGCTTCGGTGCCCGCTCCGGGTCAAGCTGCCCTGTGCCGACCTTTCGGAAGAGGTGGCCCGGAGCCTGGATGACAGAATGGTTTTATGTGAAGAATGACTTAACAGCGCAAGAAAATGTTAAAAGTATAATTATGTGCCCCATCTGGCAACGCTTCGGACTGCGAAGGCCGAAGGTTGAAATGGACGAAGCAGCCGAGGAGTGCCAAAGAGCCTTCGGCGTAGTCTGCTCCTTCATTGGAACAAGGGACTTGGTCCAAGAGCACATTGCCTTCAGGATATGGCCACTTGCAGAAAAGTGGGAAATGCCGAAGGAAACCATTAAAGAGTCCGACGAAGGCGGACTAGTTAGACTAAAATACACATTCAAGTATGCAGATAAATTTGTTGAACCTGATGATGACTGGTTGAAAAGTATTGAGACATTAAGTGACGAACTACTTGGCACATATTCGAAGGCTGAGAACACTGCATTATCAGCAGCCTTCGGAGGCCGAAAGAAGAAAAGGCTCAACCGTGTGTTTGACGCGGTCGGGTTCATCTACCCTGACTATCATTATCCGATATTGGGTCGCAAAAGGAAAAATACTTCTCCTGCGACAGAAGCTACCACAAGTGCCCCTAGTGAGCCAGCGCCTCAAAGAAAAAAGATGAAGGTGCTCACCCATCGGACACGCTTTATTGAGCCGGCCATAGTGCCAGAATTCATTGGCGAAGCTTCTTTGGCCTCTGAAGCTACAGAACCAGCTCCAGTGCCGAAGATGGAAGAGAAGACTAAAGCGCCTTCAGTAGTAGAAAAGCCGAAGATTGACGAGCCAAAAATGTCTGAAATCTTAAGTCCTTCGGTAAATGTCGAAGTAATAAAAAACCAAAAGGGGCCATCGGTGACCCCAAAAAGGAAAAGAATGGTAAACGTACTAGATGTCTTGGAGACAATTAAGTCTTCAAGCACAACTCCAAAAAAGAGTGCTGAAGTTGCTGAAGCTTCTACTGAAGCTTCGACACAACAGGCCGAAGCTGAAGCTGGGCGTTCAGAGCCCTACAAGGAGCAACCTTTGGAAGCCGAAGCAATAAAAATATCAGAACCAGTTTTAGTTGAAGAAATTGACACTGCCATCCCCGAAGCTCCCTCCAGCGTATACGATTACACCGTGCGACATGCTTCGGGGAAGAAACTGTCTGAAGAAGAGATCTATGAAGCGAATCACTATGCGAAAGAGTTGAAGTATCCGAAGGGGGCAGTAATATTTAATGGGACAAACGAAGATGATTTCCTGTATTGCCTCCCAGACAATAAAGAACTATCTGTCTGCCGAGAGATGGCCAGGAGTATAGGCTTCCCGAAGCTCGAAGCTGGATTAAGCGCCATGACGAAAGAGGATCTCGCAGACAGTCTTGCATACAATAGCCTAAAGGTTTGGGAATTAAGCATTTGAAAAAACTTTTTTAATACGTAATTCATTCCTATATTCTTATATGGATTCTTTTTCGTACAGGGCTTAATTCTAAGCAACGCATTAAGAGCCCAAAAAAGCGCCGAAGATGAAAGTTATGAGATTGCGTTCAACAATTTACGCTCCGAAGTTATAAAACTGAGGAACGAAGCTCTAGAAAAAGACAAAATTCTGGTTACTCTAGTAGACAAGATAAAAAAGGACGAAGCTGCTGCAAAGATTCAGGCCGAAGCTCAGAAACACGAGATCAAAGATCTTCAGAAACAACTAGCCCGGGCGAAAGAAGAACGTGTGCTTGAGGAAACAAAACGAGAACTTAGTGATCATATGGTGGATAAGTTGGAGTTAAGGGTTAAGGAGCTTCGTGCCTCTCAAAGAAAATGCTATGTTAAATCTGTAGAATGCGTGAATAAAATTAAAAGCAGCTTCGCCAGCGTGGGCGCCTTTTCCAGCGAAGAGAATTTCTCTCGAGGTAATCCCGAAGGTCCACTGGAATGGATTAGTCACGAAGCAGAGGCCTTCGAGGAGATCCTGAGCAGTCGTGGCGACATCTGCGCTTTTTCGGGCGCCAGAGGAATTGCCTCTGTCTTAGAGAAGAAAGGTTGCGGGCACGTAAAATTTTTAGCTCAGTCCGAAGCTGCCTTATCTTCCGAAGACATCAAGGACCCCTCGGCCGAAGCAAGCGTTGTTGGTGGCAAATTTTTTACTGATATCTGGAACGACGGCGGCCGAGGAATGGCGCAAGAAATCATCCAAAGGAGCGAAAAAGGCATCCATGATGCTAGGAAAGTGGCGGAAGCTGCCGAAAGAAGTACAGAGCCCGAAGGGCAATTAGGTATTAATTAGCTGTTCTTATTGTGTTGTAATTTTTATTTCAAACTTTGCTCACGATTTGCAATAATAATGAAGAAATGTTCTCTTGCCTCAGAAGCTGCTGGATCGACTGTCGATCCCCACACAAAAGGGGATGATGAAATTAAACAAATGGCCGAAGCTATCATGGACAAAGTTGTTGATCAACTTCTAAATGAAGTCGCCGAAGCAGTATTAAGAGAAGACTAGATGCTATTTAGAAAAACAGTTAAATTGTGATCTATGTAACATTTTGTACATTTAAATGTAATATACAAGTTTCTTTCCATTATTCAATTCTTTACGATGCATGAAACTCTACATACATACCATTTTTGAGCCTTCGGCGAAAAAACACCTTCCCTTCTTTTCATGCTTCGTGAAGAAAACATTCTCCGTTAAAAATGTTCTGATAAGACACATCCATGCTTCGTGAAAGCATTCTCCGAAGCTAAACAATTTTGATATTGCTCTGATGAAGCTCATCCATGCTTCGTAAAAACAGCCTCCGAAGCTATTTTCCGAAGATTATCATCATATTCCCTCGTGACTTTGCACAATTTGCACTTTCTCAAATCATTCTTTCGAAGGTTAATACTGTATGCCCTTCTTTTGCCGTATGCAACATGATGTATGATGCTTATGCTATGCGAAATGATGTGATGATGTTATGTTATGCAAATGACGTCTGTTCCGAAGATACACACAAAATTCATTCGTAAGCTCTGCATTCCCTTAGGAACGTCTTTGGAGCTTCTTCGCCTTTTACTTAGACGGTATAAGCTCTGCATTCCCTTAGGAACGTCTTTGGAGCTTCTTCGCCTTTTACTTAGGTGGTATCAGCGTTGACTTTTCGCTGTATGCTCTGCATTCCTTTAGGAACGACTTTTGAGCAGAAAACTTACACTGCGCTCCCTTTGGAACGGCTTTTTGTGACTTCATGAACTTACTCTGCGTTCCTTAGAACGACTTTCTGTTACTCCGAAGGATTTTTAATACTTCGAAGGTCCTCCTTGTTAACACAAAAATAGATTTCCTCATGGGAAACAGCGAAATTATTACATGGAAACTATCAATGTTTTTTGCTACAGAGAATAGAACTGAATGGAAAAGACTGCTATCAAAGGTAGGATATGTGTCAATAAATGTGCTTCGACTCTGGCACAGTGCTGTTGACTGTGCGAGCTTCGGATTGCTCTCTACGATCCCTTTGGTGCAGAACATATTGGCTCCCTTCTGGCTGCTGGCCTTGTTGCAGCGGAGGTGGAGGCGGGGGCTGTTGCCATGAAGCTTGAGGTTGACTTGCCGAAGCTACGGAGGCTGCAGGGTGGTTGCCCACGTACTCCGGGATGTAAGGCTGATGGTACGAAGCGGTATGCATGACCTGCTTCGGCTGTCCCTGTTGCGCTGCAGCTTCTGCTAGCTCCTTTTGTTTCTGGATGGTAACATGGCACATCCTGGTGGTATGGCCCTTGTTCTCACCGCAGAATAAGCAAAATGTCCTCCTTGGTTGATCCCCAAATCTCCCGCCGAAGCCCCTGGCGCCTCTGCCTCTTGGAGCTGGTGGCCGAGAGAAAGTTTGCTGCTGCCCCGAGGCCTGCGAGGAGCACTGCGGCCTGTTCTGTTGACTCCCCTTATCATCATTTTGAGCGTTGTGGATGGACCTGACATGCCTCGGATAGAATCGTCCCCCGAAGCCCCTGGTCATCTCAGAAAATCTGAAGGCCTCCTCCCTTCTTTGGCGAAAGTCGTTATCTGCACGAATGTACTCGTCCATCTTCTGGAGTAGCTTCTCCAGAGTCTGAGGAGGCTTCCTAGCAAAGTATTGGGCTGCAGGTCCAGGACGAAGCCCCTTGATCATAGCTTCGATAACAATTTCATTGGGCACCGTTGGTGCCTATGCCCTCAAACGCAAGAACCTTCTGACATATGCCTGAAGGTATTCTTCATGATCCTGAGTGCACTGAAACAAAGCTTGTGCAGTGACCGGCTTCATCTGAAATCCTTGAAAGCTGGTTAACAACATATCCTTCAGCTTCTGCCATGAGGTGATTGTCCCTGGTCGAAGGGAGGAATACCAAGTCTGAGCAACATTCCTGACGGCCATGACGAAAGACTTCGCCATGACTGCAGCATTGCCCCCATACGAAGACACTGTTGCTTCGTAGCTCATTAGGAACTGCTTCGGGTCTGAGTGGCCGTCGAACATGGGAAGCTGAGGTGGCTTATAGGATGGAGGCCAAGGTGTAGCCTGCAGCTCAGCGGACAAAGGAGAAGCATCATCGAAAACAAAATTTCCCTGATGGAAATTGTCATACCAGTCATCTTCGTTGACGAAGCCCTCCTGATGGAGGTCTTTCTGCTGAGGCCTTCTGTTTTGCTCATCATGGGTGAGGTGGCGGACTTCCTCAGAGGCTTCGTCTATCTGCCGTTGCAACTCAGCTAGCCGGGCCATCTTCTCCTTCTTCCTTTGCACCTGTTGATGTAGGATCTCCATATCCCTGATTTCTTGGTCTAGTTCTTCTTCTTGAAGCGTCGGGCTGACAGCCTTTCTCTTCTGGCTTCGGGCCTCCCGAAGAGAGACGGTCTCCTGGTTGTGATCCAGCGGTTGCAGTGCTGAAGCCCCAGTCGCTGAAGCTTTCTTCGGCGCCATAGCGAAGGTCTATAGCTTCCGAAGGTGTTCAAAAAAGCTTCGAAGTGGAAGTGAGTTCACCGGAGGTGGGCGCCAATGTTGGGGACTTGTTCTCAAATGCTAAGAGTTAAGAACAAGGCAACATAAAAAGTGTTAAACACTAAGGTCCTTCGTCCTTCGAAACATTATGCCCCTTTGGGAAATAATGATTTTAGGACGAAGGTCATAAGAGACATACCTTCGTAAATATAATAAGTAATGCCGAAGGATTCATATAAAGCGTGAAAACATAAACATCAACATAGAATCATTTCTATTTTATTAACATGGAAAAATAGAAATGATTTCAAATTACAAATGTACCTTCGGTCCTGAGAGAAGGTAAAAAGTACAAGCGTGACGCAAAAACCAATGCCAAGTCAGCGTGAACAGTACGGGAGTACTGTTCATCTATTTATAGGCGCGGGACGCAGCCCACGTAAAATTACATCCATGTCCATTACATTTGTTAATGGCTTATGGAAATTTGTCAAGGCCCACGCAGTCTTTTCATCTTTAAGTCGGTTCCCCCCTCTGCTGTCGCGACGAAGCTTCCCTGCGCACAGCTTCGGCTGCGCTCGTCCTTCGTCTGGTTCAGGCTTCGTCCTGGCCGTGCTTCATATTCATAGTTCTGAGTCCAAAAATACCTGTTCACATAATCCACTTGGAAAACATTGTCAAATCATGTTTTTGAGGACCTTCGGAGGACGAAGGCCCCCCAACAATTACTATCAATAGTTCACAATGGGATATGAACTATATGCTATGCAGGGCCTAACCACCCACCTTCACTGATAAGTTCATGTAATCTAACAACATCCCCACCAGCACAGAATGCTTGGCTGCTGCCCTTCATGCAATGAACAACTCAATTTGTATTTGGTCAGTGATATTAGCAGAACTGAAATGGTGAAGCACCGTACCTTCATCATGACAAAGCCAATGTCTGGGTTGTCCTCCCATGATTGATAAAATTTATTGAGCCTAACTCCCTATCAAGACAGACATTTTACCACGCATCTGATCAATTGTTTCCAATGTGAAGCTATAAGATATAATCTATACACCCATGGACAGAAAAAATGATAGTCAACATGTCAACACACGAAAAAAACTAAGCCAAAGAATCATTTGCATTGCAAGAAAGGGACTAAGCCAATCTGCGAAAGCTCCACCTTAGCATGAATGACTCTCTAGGCATTAAATTATACACGTGCTCTACAAATGATAGCAGGGGCACCAAACCACTATGAAGCATGACAACCAACTCATTTCATCAAACAGCACACATACAGTTCAGTGAGCCGGAACCCCACCACCGCACAACTATGTAAAGCATTTTGCTAGTTTTCCTCCTAATAAACAGTGCAGCTGTAAGGTTTTTGGGCCCAATTTCCCTATAAGGGCTTGTTCGTTTTGCTCTCAATCCATGTGGATTGGGTGGGATTGAGCGGATTTCAATCCCGAACAAGTCAAAATCCTTCATAATTTTTTCTAATCACATCCAGTCCACATGGAATTGGATTAACCGAACAAGGCGTGTATATGTTCTCATAATGCTGATACTTTGTACCTAGATTAAAATCAATTTACCAAAAGAACATGTTGCTTCAAATCAAAATTCTTGTCCTATTAACGAAAGAGCATATAATCCAAAGGAAAGGTGGAAAGTGCATTCAAATGTTGAATCTAGCAGAATAACTTAATCTGTAATTTGCTTGGGATAACAGTTACAGCTATAACGAATTGCTATGGGTGTCAAGTTACTATGATACACAAATACCAACAATTGTAGTCATCAAAGGCTACAACCCGCACTTCCGATTTGTAATTTTGTTAATAAGAAATACATGGATCTATTTAAAATTTAGCTGCTTTATACATTTAATTTTTTGAACTTGTTTTATTCAGTGTATATGGGGAAAGTAGAGGAAACTTTAGTAAAAATGTATATAAAGCCCTAGCACAGACCTGTAGTCCTGCTCATGTCCCATCGTCTTGCTTTGCGCAATAATACCTCTCTAGCTATCGTCTCAACTCTCAAGGCTCTGGAAGGTTGGCCCATGACTTTCTTCTTGTTGTTCTTCATAATCTGTACCTGCAAATGTTCAAGAAGTCAATCAAATCAACCCAACATAAATCTTGATAAAATCATTGTGGGAAGAAGTCTAAAAATATTAGATTCATATAATTTGTAATAGAATAAAAAGATGTGTCAACATTGTGGGAAAGGAACATTTCCTTCTCTTTCAACCATTGTTGTAGTTTTGATTTTTAGTAGTATTATGTTGGTCATGAAGGGTTGAGAAACAGTCAGTAGATCTCTTTGCATACACTACAGTTTTAGATAGTGAAGAACTTGAATTGGAGTAGAAACCTATTTCGAAGGTTCAATCGAGAAGGTTATTCAAGTGTTAACAGATTAATTGGTTGCTACTTGGATCTATTTTTTGCATGAACACATATAAACCTTATATCTTAAAAAGTTATGAAACAAATGCATCTCAGAATAACTACTTCTGAAATATCAATAGGAATTAGGCTGCTTCAATAGATCTTCTTCCGCCTGCAAAAGCAACAGAGAGAAGAATTTCAGAACTGAAACAACATCTAAAACATTCTTCACCATAACATATTAGTATATTAGTTTGAGACAAATCTTCATCGTAGCTTATTAATACATGTAATTCAAGAATATCTCTAAAATTGCCTCGTGCAATGTTTTTGGATCCCATACAAAAAAACTAGTAAGCGGAGAGAGAGAAAAGGGACCAAGCTGACTTCCCTGTATCGCCTCACGCAATCGACGTCGTCCTTGCAAAGACAAATCTCGTATTGTGCCGGGTGGAGCCAGCTCTCGAACACTCTGTGCAGGAGCAGGATGGGCGTCTATCGCACTGGTTGGGAGCTAGGACGGAACTGTACAAAAAGAGATAGGGTTGGGACGTTGGGGTGTGAATCGACCAAAGGTGGACTTACTCGACCGGAGGTGGCACCTGCTGAGGTTCGTCGCCATTGGCCCGTACCACCACAGTGAGAAGCACCTTGCGAATTTGTATGAGATGAAAAGGGTCTCCACCTACTATGTCTGCCAGCACGCCATCGTCGCACCGAAGAAGGTGAGGCAAGCGGTGCTCACCATGTCTGGTGGTCCAGGCGCTCCTGCTCACCATCTCGTCGGATCACAGGAGCGATCTGCGAGGAAGATGGGGAAGGGAGATGAATAAACGCCGGTGGCGGCTGTGTGCGATAGAAATGTTAGGGTAAAGAAAAATGTGAATTTGGTGAATGTATTTTTAATGGGCCACAACGGTGAAGTGAGGTATGATCGAATGGCATGGTTGGACCGAGACGCACAATTAGACTAGGGCTTCTTTTAATTATAGGAAGCCCAGGGCTCCTAATACATAAACTATATATATATATATAAACATATATATAGAGGTAATATAAGACTAGGGCTTCCATTAGTACCAGGAAGCCCCAGCCAAGTATACTCCCATGGCATAGAGGCGCGCATTCTAGCTTGAATGGATTTTAGCGTAAAACATGAACCAAAACATTATAAATGAGTATGAATTTTAGCGTAAGTTGTAGATCTATTTCGTAATGGCGTAAGGGGCCAGAAATTACGGCGTGAAATTGCGTGCATCCGATCATGCGCGGGTTCTGACTTGGGTGGATTTTAGCATAAAACGTGAACCAAAACAACGTAAATGAGTATCAATTTTTGCGTAAATCGTAGATCTATTTGTAACGACGAATAGGACGAAAATTACGACTGGCTCGGGTAGATTCCGCATAAAACATGAACGAAAACAACGTAAATGAGTACGAATTTTAGCGTAAATCGTAGCGAATGGTACCAAAAATTAATGTGTGAAAATCGAGCGCGGAGTCTAGCTCGGACCGATTTCAACGTAAAACTTGAATGCATGAAATTTTAACATAAATGGTCGATATGTTTACACTAAGATTTTTCTCATATTCGATGCATGTTGCAGATTTGCCATCAACCTAAATAAACCATTGCCCGATAAGACGATCAATAAACAATTGATAGATGTTGCATTAGGCTATAAACAACCAATAAATCGCCTCCTTGGAAGCCGCCTATCAGCAGCCTCATCAACATCAAATGGCCTGTTAGTTGCAACAAGTACTAATACACATTCCTTCTCCTTTCTTCTGAGACCATCCCAGTTCACCATAGACTCATTTTTCATCTTCCGCATGTCTTCATGTTCTCCAGGGTTCTCCTGCCTTCCCAGCATGCCATCAACCTAAAAACAAGGGCATGATAAATGAGCAAGAAAGTATGCATCAATATGGAATTGGCAACAAACTACAAATATGGTGGTGTCCTAGTACAATTGAAATAAATAGAAAATGTTCATGAATCACAACACTACTATAACTTACCTCGTCTACAAAAATTACACTTGGAGCATTTTTTTCTTGTCAGTGAAAACACAGCTTTCACAATTTTTTCCTTCACCAAGCCACTGGAAAATAGATTATTTAGATGATATAATGCATGTACTGCCTAAAAATAGAGGCTTATCCAATCGATAAGTACCTTTGAAGAGATACTTGACATCGATATTGAAAGTTGCCTAGAGGGGGGTGAATAGGTGAAACCTGAAATTTATAACTTTAAACACACACTACAAGCTAGAGTTAGCGTTAGAGTTAAATTCAAGTCTGAAGAGAGGGAAAAAACAAATCAACCAAGAATCAAGCAAGTGCACACGATGATTTGTTTTACCAAGGTTCGGTTCCAAAGAACCTAGTCCCCATTGAGGAGGTCACAAAGACCGGGTCTATTTCAACCCTTTGCCTCTCTCAAATGGTCACTTAGATCGAGTGAGCCTTCTCCTTAATCAATCGGGTCACTAAGACCCCGCAAGGACCACCACACTCTTAGGTGTCTCTTGCTTTGATTACAAGTCACTTGAGAAAGAATGAGAAAGGAAGAAAGGCAATCCAAGCAACAAGAGTGCAAATGAACACAAAATCTCTCTCTCACAAGTCACTAAGTGTTTGAGATGAATTTGGGACATGGAGACGATTTGATCTATTGAATTGTGTCTTGGAGTGAATGCTAGAGCTCTTGTATTGAATGTGATCTTCAGAAAACTTGGATGCCAAAGGATGTGGTGGTTTGGGGGTATTTATAGCCCCCAACCACCAAGTAGCCTTTTGGCCAAGGCTGCTAGCGATGGGCGCATCGGGCAGTCCGGTGCGCCACCGCACACGCACTGTTCAGTGTCCGGTGCTCCGCCACGTTAGCCAACCGTTAGGGTCTAGAGCTGGTCGACCGTTGGAGGCTTTGTCATCTTGCGGCACCGGACAATCCGATGCCCCTCTGACTTCGCTGCTCTGACTTCTGTGCGACACTGTTCACCACTGTAGCACTTTGCAGAGTCGACCATTGGTCCAAGGAGTCGTTGCTCCACTAGCTCACCGGACAGTCCATTGAATTATAGCGGAGCGTTCCCTGGAATTCCCGAGAGTGGCTGGTTGAGAGTTGTACGGCCTGGTGCACCGGACACTGTCCGGTGGTGCACCGGACACTGTCTGGTGGTGCACCGGACAGTCCGGTGCGCCATTCTTCAGCACACTCAAGTCCTTTTTCTCCATTTAAATTGTGTGCCTAACTTGATTTCTTTCTTGGTTTGTGTTGAACCTTATGCACCTGTAATACATGAATTCTAGACAAACTAGTTAGTCCACGTGTTTGCGTTGGTCATCAACCATCAAATGCTTTTCCTTTGACTAAATAAAAACTCCCCCTGAATGAAATTCTCCTCTTAGCTTTCAAGAGGGTTTGTGAAATAGATATCAATTTGAAATTTTATACCAATTGGAACTACATTGAGAATACATCAATTGAAATAAATACAAAAAAATACCAACTAAATCTTCATTTCGAAAATTTTTGAAATGGTGGTGGGGTCCTTTTGCTTTGGGCTTAATACTTTCTCCCCCTTTGGCATTAATCATCAAAAATGGAGACTTCGAGAGCCCTTTTGCATTTTCTCCCCCTTTGAGGCCTAATACCTTCTCCCAAATGGTAATAAATATGAGTGGAGATCATACCATTGAGAGTTTGTGGAGTATCGGCAAAGTTTAAGTGATACCGTCAGAGTGTTGAGTGGAAGCCTTGTCTTTGTCGTATCCCCCAATTCCCTTTCAATCTAAGACTAAGTATAAAAATACACTTGATAATACATTAGTCTTAGTCTTGGCACAAGAAGAATAATAAATAGGCATTTGTACCAAATGAAAGAGACATGATCAAAGGTATATAAATGAGCTATGTGTGCAATGTTTCAATCAACATTCCGAGAATTAAGTATATTTAGCTCATTCCTAAGTTTGCTAATGGTTTTCTCATCTAGTGGCTTGGTAAAGATATCGGCTAATTGATTTTGGGTATTAACATAAGCAATTTCGATATCTCCCTTTTGCTGGTGATCCCTCAGAAAGTGATACCGAATGTCTATGTGATTAGTGCGGCTGTGTTCAACGGGATTATCCGCCATGTGGATTGCACTCTTATTATCACATAGGAGAGGGACTTTGCTCAATTTGTAGCCATAGTCCCTAAGGGTTTGCCTCATCCAAAATAATTGCGCACAACAATGACCTGCGGCAATGTACTCGGCTTCAGCAGTGGAAAGAGCTACGGAGTTTTGTTTCTTTGAAGCCCAAGACACCAGGGATCTCCCCAGAAACTGACAAGTCCCTGATGTGCTCTTCCTATCAATTTTACACCCTGCCCAATCGGTATCAGAATATCCTATTAAATCAAAAGTGTATCCCTTGGGATACCAAAGCCCAAACTTAGGAGTGTAAACTATCTCATGATTCTCTTCATGGCCCTAAGGTGAACTTCCTTAGGATTTGCTTGAAATCTTGCACACATGCATACTGAAAGCATAATATCTAGTCGAGATGCACATAAATAGAGTAAAGATCCTATCATCGACCGGTATACCTTTTGATCTACGGATTTACCTCCTGTGTCGAGGTCGAGATGCCCATTGGTTCCCATGGGTGTCTTGATGGGTTTGCCATCCTTTATTCCAAACTTCTTAAGTATGTCTTGAATGTATTTTGTTTGGCTAATGAAGGAGTTGCTTGATTTGAAATCCTAGGAAATATCTCAACTCCCCCATCATAGACATCTCGAATTTATGTATCATGATCCTACTAAATTCTTACAAGTTGACTTGTTAGTAGACCCAAATATGATATCATCAACATAAATTTGGCATATAAACAAGTCTTTTTCAACAATTTTAGTGAATAGAGTAGGATCGGCTTTTCTGACTTTGAAGCCATTAGTGATAAGAAAATCTCGCAGGCATTCATACCATACTCTTGGGGCTTGCTTGAGCCCATAGAGTGCCTTTGAGAGTTTATACACATGGTTAGGATACTCAGTATCTTCAAAGCCGGGAGGTTGCGCAACATATACCTCTTCCTTGATTGGTCCATTGAGGGAGGCACTTTTCATGTCCATTTGATAAAGCTTAAAGCCATGGTAAGTAGCATAGACAAGTAATATACGAATTGACTCAAGCCTAGTTATAGGTGCATAAGTTTCATCAAAGTCCAAACCTTTGACTTGTGAATAACCTTTGGCCACAAGTCGGGCTTTGTTCCTTATCACCACACCATGCTCATCTTGCTTGTTGCAGAATACCCATTTGGTACCTACAACATTTTGATTATGACGTGGAACCAAATGCCATACCTCATTCCTTGTAAAGTTGTTGAACTCCTCTTGCATAGCCACCACCCAATCCGAATCTCTTAATGCATCATCTACCCTTTATGGCTCAATAGAGGAAACAAAAGAGTAATGTTCATAGAAATGTGCAACTCAAGATCTAGTGGTTACCCCCTTATGAATGTCACCAAGAATGGAGTTGACGGGGTGATCTCGTTGAATTGCTTGGTGGACTCTTAGGTGTGGCGGTCTTTGACCCTAAACTTCTTGATCATCTTCCTTGTCTTTATTATCTTCATCTCCCCCTTGATCATTGACCTCTTCTTGAGGTGGCTCATCCTCTTGATCTTCATCTTCATCATCTTGAGCCTGATCCTCATCTTGGGTTGGTGGAGATGCTTGGTTGGAAGATGACGGTTGATCTTGTGCTTGTGTAGGCTCTTCGAATTCCATAGGAGACACATCCCAAATGGACATGTTCCTTAGCGTGATGCATGGAGCCTCTTCATTATCTAGCTCATCAAGATCAACTTGCTCCACTTGGGAGCCATTAGTCTCATCAAACACAATGTCACAAGAAACTTCAACTAGTCCAGTGGACTTGTTAAAGACTCTATATGCCCTTGTGTTTGAGTCATAACCAAGTAAAAAGCCTTCTACAGCCTTAGGAGCAAATTTAGATTTTCTACCTCTTTTAATAAGAATAAAGCATTTGCTCCCAAAGACTCTAAAATATGAAACATTGGGATTTTTACCAGTGAGGAGTTCATATGATGTTTTCTTGAGGATTCGGTGAAGATATAACCAGTTGATGGAGTAGCAGGTGGTGTTAACCGCCTCGGCCCAAAACTGGTCCGGTGTCTTATATTCATCAAGCATGGTCCTTGCCATGTCTAGTAGATTTCTATTCTTCCTCTCCACTACACCATTTTGTTGAGGTGTGTAGGGAGAAGAAAACTCATGCTTGATGCCCTCCTCCTCAAGAAATCCTTCTACTTGTGAATTCTTGAACTCCGTCCCATTATCGCTTCTTATTTTTTTGATTCTTAATCCAAACTCATTTTGATCCC
Organism: Zea luxurians; assembly: GCA_029449295.1. Taxonomy (NCBI): domain Eukaryota; kingdom Viridiplantae; phylum Streptophyta; class Magnoliopsida; order Poales; family Poaceae; genus Zea; species Zea luxurians. Next base: position 39,304,476 of record JAOPSE010000027.1, on the reverse strand, counting down.
GTCTCAAGAATCCTTTTAATGTATCTTGGGTTTGAGATTTTTCCCACAAAAAGAACACCCAAGTGAAGCGAGAATAATCATCCATAGTAACTAGACAGTACTTACTCCCGCCGATGCTTATGTAAGCTATCGGGCTGAATAGATCCATGTGGAGTAATTCGAGTGGCCTGTCAGTCGTCATTATGTTCTTGTGTGGATGATGAGCGCCAACTTGCTTTCCTGCTTGGCATGCGCTACAAATCCTGTCTTTCTCAAAATGAACATTTGTTAGTCCTACCCTTTAGAAGTTTGTGGAGATTCTTCATCCCAACATGGACAAGTCGGCGATGCCAGATCCAACCCATATTAGTCTTAGCAATTAAGCAAGTGTCAAGTTCAGCTTTGTTATCATTAAAATAAACTAAATATAGATGACCCTCTAACACTCCCTTAAATGCTATTGAATCATCACTTCTTCTAAAGATAGTAACACCTATATCAGTAAATAGACAGTTGTAGCCCATTTTACACAGTTGAGAAACAGAAAGCAAATTGTTATCTAAAGAATCTACAAGAAAAACATTGGAAATAGAATGGTCAGGTGATATAGCAATTTTACCCAAACCTTTGACCAAACCTTGATTTCCATCCCCGAATGTGATAGCTCGTTGGGGTCTTCATTTTTCTCATAGGAGAACATTTTTTCTCCCCTATCATGTGGTTTGTGCAGCCGCTATCGATTATCCAACTTGAACCACAGGATGCATAAACCTACAAAACAAGTTTAGGTCTTGTTCTTAGGTACCCAAACAGTCTTGGGTCCTTTGACGTTAGAAACAAGCACCTTGGGTACCCAAACACAAGTCTTTGAACTCTTGTGTTTGCCCCCAACATATTTGGCAACTATTTTGCCTGATTTGTTAGTTAAAACATATGAAGCATCAAAAGTCTTAAAAGAAACATTATGTTCATTTGATGCAGCAGGAATTTTCTTTCTAGGCATTTTAACGTGAGTGGTATGCCTAGAGCTAGAGGTCTCATTCTTATACATAAATGCATGATGAGAAATATTGTGAGGTTTCCTAGCATGAATCTTCCTAATCTTATGTTCGGGATAGTTTGTAGGATATAAAATGTAACCCTCACTATCCTGAACCATGGGAGCCTTACCCTTAACAAAATTAGACAATCTTTTAGGGGCATTAAGCTAAACATTGGATTGGTTCCTATGTTGGAACCCAATGTCATCCTTAATGACAGGGCGTCTCCCATTATAAAGCATGCTACGAGAAAATTTAAATTTTTCATTTTCGAGCTCATGCTCGGCAATTTTAGCAGTTAATTTTGCTATGTGATCATTTTGTTGTTTAATCATGGCAAGGTGATCATCCATAGCTTCAATATTATTATCTCTACATCTAGTACAAATGGAAACATGTTCGACAGTAGATGTAGATGGATTGCAAGCATTTAATTCTTCTATCTTAATATTTAATCTAACATTCTCATCTCTAAGACAGAAATAGAATCATTGCAAACATTCAATTCTTTAACCTTAGAAACTAAACTAGCATTTTCAGTTCTAAGACTAGAAATTGAATCGTGACAAATGCTAAGCTCTTTAGACAGGTTTTCATTTTTCTCTACTTCTAGAGCATAAGCATTTTTCAACTTAACAAATTTTTTGTTCTCTTTAATGAGGAAGTCCTCCTGGCTTTCCAAGAGATCATCCTTTTTCATTAATGGCTCCTATTAATTCATTTGATTTTTTCTTTTGGTCCATGCTAAGGTTGGCAAAGAGAGACATTAAATCATCTTCATTATCGCTAGAGCTACCCTCATCACTAGATGTTGTATATTTGGGGGCAGCTCTTGAGTGTACCTTCTTCTCTTTGTTGTCCTTAGCCATGAGACATTTGTGGCCGACGTTGGGGAAGAGGAGGCCCTTGTTGACGGCGATGTTGGTGGCGTCCTTGTTGGAGGAAGAGTCGGTGGAGCTCTTGTCGGAGTCCCATTCCCGGCATATGTGGGCATCGCCGCCCTTCTTCTTGTAGTATCTCTTCTTCTCCTTCTTCTTCCCCTTCTTGTCTTCATCCCTATCACTTCCACTAGAATTTGGACATTTAGCTATGAAATGATCGGGCTTACCACATATGTAGCACACCCTTTTGGAGCGGGGTTTGTAGTCCTTCCCCCTCCTTTGCTTGAGGATTTGACGAAAGCTCTTGATGATGAGCGCCATCTCCTCGTTGTCGAGCTTGGAGGCATCGATTGGAAGCCTACTTGGTGTAGACTCCCCTTCTCTTCTTCCGTTGCTTTGAATGTGACGGGTTGCACCTCGGGTGTTGAGGTGGCGCCTTGCTCCAAGTTGACAATGTGTTTGGAGTCTTTGATCATAAGTTCAAAGCTCACAAACTTGCCAATCACCTCCTCGGGAGACATCTATTTGTATCTAGGATCCCCACGTATTAATTGAACTTGAGTAGGATTACAAAATATGAGGGATCTAAGAATAACCTTGACCATTTCATGGTCATCCCATTTTGTGCTCCTGAGGTTGCGCACTTGATTGACCATCGTCTTGAGCCAGTTGTACATAGCTTGCGGCTCTTCCCCTTTGTTGAGGATGAATTGGCCGAGTTCTCCCTCGATCGTTTCGCGCTTGGTGATCTTGGTCATCTCATCCCCTTCATGTGTAGTTTTGAGGATGTCCCAAATTTCTTTGGCGCTCATCAATCCTTGCACGTTTTTATACTCCTCTCGACACAAAGAGGCGAGGAGTATAGTCGTGGATTGGGAGTTGAAGTGCCTAATTTGGTCGACCTCGTCTGAGTCGTAGTCCTTGTCCCCCACCTTAGGTACCTACGCTCCATACTCAACAATATCCCAAATACTTTTGTGGAGTGAGGTTAGATGGTGCCTCATTTTATCACTCCACATACAATAATTTTCACCATCAAAATATGGTGGTTTGCCTAGGGGAACGGAAAGTAATGGAGCACGCTTGGAAATACGGGGATAGCGAAGGGGCATCTTACTATACTTCTTGCGCTCATGGCGCTTAGAAGTAGTTGACGACTCGAAGCCAGAGGTGGAGGGCGGCAAAGAGTCGGTCTCGTAGTAGACCACTTTCTTCATCTTCTTCTTCTTATCACCTCTCCAATGGGACTTGATGGAGGAAGAGGATTCCTCCTTGTGTTTGTTGCCGGACTACCTTGGGAGGGTCCTTCCCAAGCTTGCGGGCTTGTCGCCGGTCATCATCTCCCTCTTGGCTTGATCTCCAGACACCACTTCGAGTTGGTTAGACTCTTAATGAAGCACTGGCTTTGATACCAAATGAAAGTTGCCTAGAGCGGGGGTGCATAGGCGAAACCTAAAATTTATAACTTTAAACACACACTACAATCCGGGGTTAGCGTTAGAGTTAAATTCAAGTCCGAAGAGAGGGAAAAACAAATCAACCAAGAATCAAGCAAGTGGACATGAAGATTTGTTTTACTCAGGTTCGGTTCCAAAGAATAGTCCCCGTTGAGGAGGTCACAAAGACCGGGTCTATTTCAACCCTTTCCCTCTCTCAAACGGTCATTTAGACCGAGTGAGCTTTCTCCTTAATCAATCGGGTCACTAAGACCCCGCAAGGACCACCAAACTCTTAGGTGTCTCTTACTTTGATTACAAGTCACTTGAGAATAAGAATGAGAAAGGAAGAAAGACATTCCAAGCAACAAGAGCGCAAATGAACACAAAATCTTTCTCACACAAGTCACTAAGTGTTTGAGATGAATTTGGGACTTGGAGAGGATTTGATCTATTGAATTGTGTCTTGGAGTGAATGCTAGAGCTCTTGTATTGAATGTGATCTTCAGAAAACTTGGATGCCAAAGAATGTGGTGGTTGGGGGGTATTTATAGCCCCTAACCACCAAGTAGCCGTTTGGCCAAGGCTGCTGGCGATGGGCGCACCGGACAGTCCGGTGCACCACTGGACACGCAATGTTCAGTGTTCGGTGCTCCGCCACGTCAGCCAACCATTAGGGTCTGGAGCTGGTCGACCGTTGGTGGCTTTGTCCTCTTGCGGCACCGGACAGTCCAGTGCTGTAACACTATAAAAACCATCAACTAAAAATAATGCATTTAGTTATTAATGGTAATTACGGTAATAAATTTTTCATTCAAGTGTTTGTTATTTATTTTCATTTGGAATAATTTTTGATTGCTCATGATTGATTTTGGATATTTAATAGCATTTCTTTCTAAATGAGAATCCAAATAAATAATACAATAATTATTAGTCCAAAAATAAATATTTTATTTATAAATAATTTTAGTATAATTATTATGAATTTTTAGGGTTATTTAAAAATATATTTCGAAATTAGAAAAGAAATAAAAAGAAAAAAGAAAAACCCTAAACTAACCCTAACCCTAAGGCCCACTAGGGGCCCATGTAAGGAGTCAGGCGCGTGCCCTCCTCTCCCTGGCTCCAGCCGGTGCCGCCCCTGCTTCTCCCCTTCCCTCCTCTCTCTCTTGCGCACAGGCCCCACCCGGCCACCTCTCTCTCCTTCCCTTCCTTGCCTCCCAACAGTCGCACCGCCATGAAGCCAAGACCCCGCGCCAGGCTACCGCGACCTGGCCACCGTCGCGCCCCGCGCCAGGAGCAATGCCGCGACCCCGACGTCCTACACCGCGCGCCCAGGACCCGCCCGTGGCCGAGCACCCCAGCGCACCCGACCGAAGCCGCCCCGCGCAGCCGCCACCCGCGCCCGTTCGCCATCCCGACATTAATGGAGCTTCAAACTCTGGATTCCTCTCCCTCCCCCATTACTCTCTGTCTCCATTGACGCCGTGGAAGAAACTGACGCCATTGAGGGTGCCTTTAAGACCCCGGCCGCCCCTTCCTCTCTCCCCAACGCCTTGTCCTCTCCCCTCCCTCCTTCTATAAAAATCGAGCCATGGAGCTCTCTCTCCTTGCCCGAGCTCGCCCAAGTCTCTCTCTCTCTCTCGCTCCATTGCCCGCTGTCATCGCAGGAGTTCGCCACGCCATCGCTGGAGCCTGTGGAGCTCGCTGGAGCTACGCCACCCGTCGTACCAAGCTTTCACCTAGACACACGCCCAAACCCGTCCGCCTTGCGTCGCGAGGTTGAAGACGACCCAAAACTATTTTTATGTATTTTTTTGAAATCATTTTTAATTCAGTTTGTGAATTTTATAATTATTGTGTTGTAATATGAGCATGTTGTGATTCGGAATTCATGCGTATGTGCACTATGGATTTTTGGTAGATATACACGATAAATTAGTGCACCATGATTATTCATATTATTTGTTTACGAGGACTTTTAGAAAGTTGGATTAGAGAAAAGTATGACAAAAATTGGTAGACACACGTTGGTGATAAAAACACTAGGTAGGTAATTTTATAGTTAATTTTGTTCACAAGGAATGTTGGAAATTATTTGAAAGATTATAATTATAAGTTCATTTTAATAGATAATAGAAGCTTTTCTTAACATGGATTTAGTAAATGGTATAGAATTCATGAAATATAAACATTATAGGTTATTAGATGATTTATCTCCGATTATTTTTTTAGTGGTACTTTCTTTTAGAAAGAAAGGAGAAAACTAAAAGAATACCACTGGTCGCAATGAAAATAGATTTTTACTAGCCAAAATAAATGTGTTCATGATTATAGCATTTAAATTCTTAAGATTAGTAAAACACTTGTTTTTGTCATAATAACCTTGTTTATGTTATAAAAAGCTCAATTGGTGATTTATATTGAATTTTAGAATATTAATGTTAGTAGAGTCATTTTTAGCTATACGCATAAATTCTAGTTAGAAATAAAAGGGATAAAATCTATTAGTCTATTTATTAGTAATAAAGAAAATAATTAGCCTTTATTTTCATAAATAATGTTAATGCATATTAATACATGTTAAAAACTAGTATATAGCCACCTACTCATAATTGCATCATTAATGACTCGCAATAATAGTCATAAATGAACTAATAAGTATTTACGCTTTAGGACGTATTTATGAGTGTGATAAGTGTGATGAATGTAATGGTGAATGATTACCCATGTACTTGTGTATGTTTATTTATTTGGCGTACGTATTCTTTGATACGCAAAGCGATGCTAGAAGTAAATTGTGAGGTAGACGAGCCTAACACGTTCGAGGACGGCCCACAGGACACGTTCGAGCAAGGCAAGTGGATTCTCCCTCTGCATATTCTATTTGTACTCAATTAATGCATATAATAATGTTTACTTTTTGGATATATTGCATAATTTGATGGGATTTGCCTAATTAAGGATATCCTAGATTTACCAACTGTATTCCTTGATTACCCTGGGAAAATAATATGTTTTGCAAATTTGTGCTACCGCTCAACTTGATAATTTTGATGTCACCCATTAATTGATATTAATGTTTCGGAAATGAAATTGGCATTGTGACGTTAACTCGATGGTTAAACAATATTATTTCATATTAATTGGAACATGGAGTAACCACCCAGGATAACAGTGCAACCACGAGTGCTATCATGGCTCTGGCTTTGGTAATTAGCTTTATATGCTTAGTACCTAGAAACCTTACCTAAAATATGGGCAAGAGGGGGAGCAGCAGTGGTGGCAGCTCATGTTAACATGGGGACGTATTCTTAGCTAAGGTACCTCACCTAGAGGGCCTTCACACTGACTTGGAAACCTTAGCGGGTTGCTTTGTATTAAGTGTATTTTGTGAAAGCCTCATAATGGATCCCTAGCCATTCACCTTGGTAGTGTTTACGGGTCCGATCAACCCAGGCTAGATGGGATACATGGCTTGTGGGTAAAGTTGTACCACCTCTACAGAGTGTAAAACTGATATGTCAGTCGTGCTCACGGTTAAGAGCAACCTGGACCCTCACATTATAATTGAACTTAAAGATGGACAATAAATCGAGATCTGATGATCTGCCAATAGTTTGCTTAAGTGGTTTCACTTAAGTGTTTTTTTTATATACTCTTATACCTTTGTTTAAAAGGGATACTTAGGATATACACTTATTAGTAAGACGGATGTTGTTAATAAAATATTGACCAACTAAAATGCTTACTGCTCAACCTTATTCTTACCTTGTTAAACTTGCATTAATTTTCCCCCACTTGCTGAGCCCCGACTATAAGTGAGCTCACCCTTGCTAATATTTTGATCAGAGGGTGATGCTAAAGACTTCGCTGATGACAATGATGAGTTTTAAGTCTAACGATGCGCCGGTCACCTTCCTGTGGAAGAGTGCCCGTATTTAATTCCGCCTAACTTTGATGTTGATACTTGTTAAAGATACAATGATTTAGATGATGTAATAAAGTACTCTACTCTCTTTACACCTTTATTGCATTGTCTTTTGATATATTACACTTGTGATGTCAACATATGTGTGGAAATGGATCTTGGCACACACATGTGATGCATTCGGTTCTGCCCCCAGAACCGGGTGTGACAGAAGTGGTATCAAAGCTATGCTGACCCTAGGTCGTTAGACTAGTTAGAAATGGAAAGCCTAGTTTGTTCAAAACTTGCTAATTTCATTCTTATAAAATTATTTATCAGCCTTACCTCTTTAAAAATTCAACTAAGTTGACATTTTCTCTTGTAGATGGTTCGTACTCTCCAAACCACCCGGGTTAACACCAACTATGCCCTTCCGCCACAGCAAATTCCTGTCTACCCAGTGGTAGTAGAGGAAGTTCTGGTGGATCTCCCTCCCATTCGAGTGGAGCATGGAGTCATCCTGGAGGACAGCTCGGAGGAACTTCTGCCGACGCCCACCCCATTGGCAGAGTCACTGGCCTTCGCAACTAGGTCATCAACCTTGGCACCGCCCGCACCAGCCGTTCAAGCTCCTGCACCCGGAGGTGACGACCTAGACGACTCTGGGGATGATGAGGATGACGACGACGATGAAGATGACGAGGAACACGTCAACGAAAGGCCAACTACACCCAACAAGACTACTTCATGGGGTTTGGGCCTATCGTCGAACATTACACATCAATGTTCGAGATGGGGCATTTCCCCAACCTGCTGCAAGATGTACTGCACGCGAAGGGAACCTACGTCCGACCCTTGTACGATACATGGCGAGTGAGCGAGCCTCCCCGGGCTTGTTATTACATCACTCACATCCACGTCAGGGTGATGGATGCAGGGGATAGGGGGTTCAGGACTCTATCAGCTAGGGATGGCAATGGATGTCATTTATCCGCGTACCCGTGGATAAAAAACCCGTTGGGCACGGTTTTGGGTACGAGTTTGTACCCATGGATACGGATACGGGTAGAATTTGATATCCGTGGATATTTTTAAAACGGATACGAAAAATCAATATCCATACCCAAATACCCGAATATCCGTTAAAATATCTTGTACTCCCGTCCCAAATACGGGTAGCACTTGATATCCGTAGACAATTTTATATTTGCTGGACAAATATGATATCATGTTTGAATTTGCTGGACAAATTTTGTATGGCTTTATGTTTTTATACTATTTAAATTTGCTGGACAAATATGATATCATGTTTGAATTTGCTGGATTTAAATATTTTGTATGTGTAGTGGGCAAACGGATATATCCGCGGATATCCATTACCCGCGGGTAACGGATGTGGATACTGTTTGTTATCCATAGCGGGTAACGGGTACGGGTTCGGATATCGGATATAAGTCGCGGATATGGATGTCCAGAGACACTATCCGCGGATATTTTACCCGTTGCCATCCCTACTATCAGCTCATGAGTCCCTGACACTGCTATCCACCTACGCTGCTTTGGTCAGCGATGCTGCCAGACGGACTCTGTGGTCTCTTAGCCACACCTACCAGCAGCAGTTGCATGACACGAGGTTCAGGCATCTCCCTCTGCGTCTAAGTGGAGGAAGCCAGACCAGCATCGTTCCAGGTGGAGCTAGTGAGGATCGCTTCAACACCCTAGCTGGTGTAGTGGCCAGTCTCAACACCGACCTAGACAGTGCCACCCTGCATCTCTCTAGGGTGCACTTGGAGCTGGAGGATGCCCACGCCAGGATTGCAACCCTGGAAGCCCAACTTCAAGGACAGGATCCACCTTAAGCCTAGGTCTCTGCCATGGCGTTGTCCCCTCCCCACAAGAGGATTCGCTATGGGGAACCTGGATCCATCACTAGTGTCACACCCGGATTTAAGGGACAAATCCAGGTGCATCTCATATGTGCGCCAAGGAAGAACAACACACATAATAACAGAGTGCATAGAGATAAATGTCATAAATATCATAAATGTACTTATTACATAGAGGAAGTCATAAAAAATAAATGATAAAATAAAATGAACTAATTATTATTCCCTGGCGCCACAAAGCTGACTAGAAGACGGCACCTAGATCAAGTCGAATGCCTCAGTGTTAGGCGGCTCCTCTTCGACCACCTGCTTTTCTCCTGTGGGGGTGTGAGACAGTAAGAGTGAGCTCACATACGTTCATAGCTCAACAAGTCATGGGAAATAATGTGCATTAACTCACCAAAGGTGGGAGTTCACGTGGAGTACTGTAAGGCTAATCAACAAAGTAAGGGCTGAAGCTGAGCATTGCTTTTATAAGTTGGTCAAAATTTTATTAGCAATTACTAAGTGAAAGTAAATACCAAACCTTAATAATAATAAAGAAAAGTAATAAAAAAATAATCCCAAATGCGATGCAAATGTCAAATTATATTTAAGTTCCATAATTTAATCATGTGTGGGTCTGAGCTGCTCATGGCCGTGAGCACAGCTAGTATACCAGTTTTACACTCTGCAGAGGTTGCGCGTCTTTACCCACAAGTCATGTTACTCATCTGCCAAGAGACGGCCAATCTCATACACCTCTACCGAGGAGGCGAGGCAGGGTAACACTACGAGGCCTTTACAAAGTTCCACTAGCTTCAGAAATCCCGCTACAGTTTATAGGAAGCTCCAGTGCAGGAATCCCTCGCCTGACCGCCATCGCAGCAAAATCAACCCAAGGACCTCCCTACACTGACCACTCCCCTACCGCCCTTGCCCCTTTTGGGTAAGGAAGTCATCCACTAGCTTTCCTAGTTAATCAGCCAAGGGCGTCCCATTAAACCCTTGTGGTAGCACTGTTTTCCCGAGTGATCGCTCCATGTTCCCATTAACATAATGATCTTAACATGAACAGTAATAATAAAAAGATAATAAGATAGTAATCATGAATAGTGTATCTCCATACCTAAATGCACATAAAGCAATAGCAGGTACTACCTAAAAAAAATATTTCAGTGGTGAACAAGATATAAAGATAACCAAAACTGGGGTGACCTAACGGATCCCATCAAAATTAACCTATGCTGATCATATAATTAATAAGAATATGGCAGGGAAAAAGTAAGTGATCAAGGGCACAACTTGCCTTCAATGAGCTCCTGCTCAGCTACTTCTACTTGCTGAACCTCAGAATCCACAGTGGCTTGCTCGTCTACTCGCATCAACACAATACATACATAGTATAGCAAAAATTAACATCACACCATTCATGTAAATAAAATACAAAATAAAAATCTACATATTAAAATAAGAACCTAGGAACAGGAATCATTAATTTTGGAGTTATATATTTTAAGATATGAATTTTCCAAGGTTTTATGTGCTTAAAATAGGATTAAATGGGAGATTAATTTTTTTAATGTTTTCATGACAAAACAGAGACTCTATGTGATAGAGAATATTATTACGAAAATTTAGAAATTGGAATGGGTTAATTTGGAGTTCATATGAATTTTCTATGGAATAAACAAGTTCTAGCACTTATTTTCATATTAAATATTCATTTTCTAATTCAATTATTCAATTCAAATAGGCTCTGGATTAGACATCAAAATCTGAGAACCGCAGGGGCCTAGCTACAAAAATCCCTGTGACTCAAACGCTACAGATAGGACGGCGGGTTGATTTCAGTATAACTCGGGGGCTCATACGTAAAACTGCCACAGCCCAGGTCTACGGAATTAGGTCAACCGTTCGATCCACCCGGGACGTTCTAGATTAGTCGCGCATCAAGCCGAATCGGTACAGAAACACGCCCATTGGATGAAAGATATACGGCTTATATTTTAAGTGACCGACTCCAATCCTGGGCGCACGATCTCGCATCGATGGTCACGGATCCAACCAGCAGAATCGCTACTATTGTCAAATATCCACCGCATATGGCTGGATCAATGGCTCACAAACCCTCTCCTACCTCCTGACCCACTCTGACGACTCACTGCATCACGCCACGGCAAAGCCATGGCCGGGACGACCCAATCCGCCCCCACGATGAGTCAATTGTTAAATTAGCTGGTGCAAAATGAAATTGGAACGATGGTGGATCAGGGACAGAGAAATCTTACAAAGGTTACGCAGTGCTTGGCCCTATTCACGGCGCGCGGCAAATTTGCTGTGGCGGTGACGAACTAGAGGCGCCTAGATCGCTCCCCCTTCTAGATTCCACCGCGAATGCGATACGGGTGACTGAGCGGACCCCCCTCAACCACACTTCGAGTCTTCGCCGGCGATGTTCACACACGGCGGCTGCCCCTTTCCTTCATGGCGATTCGCGCGGACGTCACAGAGGTGCCGAGGCGATTTATGAGGTGTAGGGAAACTAACAAGAAGAGGCGAGGAGAGAAGCCACGACGATCCAGCCTATATGGGCGCGAGGTCGTGCGCTATGCGGAGCAACGGAGCTCCGGGTCGTCGGGGCGCCCCCGCCATAGTCGACAATGTGGTTGAAGTGCCCACTGACGGCCCGGGTCCAGCCAACAGCGCGTGGCTCAGCGAGAGAGACAAACGTGTGCGCGACATTGGTGATAGGATGACGGGTGGGTCCCTCGAGTAAGTCACGCGGGGAAGAGAAGAGTGGAGCGCTTTGGCTGACGCGCAGGCCCCGTGGTATAGTGACAGGGCGCGCGCGAAGCGCTGGCGAGAGAATGAATGTTGTGGTGAGGCTGCGGGTGGGGCCCACAAGCCAGGGCGGCTGCGCACATGGTTGAATAGAGCGTGGGTTGCATGATGTATTTCCTCTGGTGGGCCGAATTCAGGTACCGCAGCCCTGGTAAGTCTTCCCTCTTTCTTTTTATTTTATTTTATTTTCTGCATTATTCCCTAATTTGAATTTTGAATCCAAACTTAAATTCAAGCTTGTGCTATTAATCCCCATTACTTTTGTGAAGTTAAAAATACCAGTTTTAGAAATATAATTGTATTATTTATATTTTTATATCATTTCTCTTCTTCTTATTTTCAGAAACCCTAATTTTAATTTAGGGTTTGATTTAACTTCTAGTATTTATTATCTTATTATCCTTATTATTTTATTAATGCACAAGCATATAAACTCCAACATGAGGCATATATTTTTTTATCATTTGTTTTAGTTCATCTCTTAATTATAGGTATGTTCTTTTCATGATGTAAATAAGGCACATAAAATGAGGAGACCTCTCTATATTCTTTGTATACAACTTTGAGTATTACAAATCCTACCCCCCTTACAAAGAATCTCGTCCTCAAGATTTAAGAAGATCTGGGGAAAAGATGGGGGAAATCTATGCGAAGCTCTTCTTCTCTCTCCCAAGTAGCTTCATCTTCTTCGTGGTGACTCCATTGCACTTTGCACATTTTTATAACCTTATGTCTTGTAACTCGAGTCAGTGTATCGAGAATCTTGATAGGATACTCTGCATAAGTTAGATCCTCTTGAACACTAAGGTCCTCCATTGGTAACTGCTCTTCAAAAACCCTGAGACATTTCTTCAGCTGAGATACATGAAAAACATCATGAACATCCGCAAGATGATCCAGTAACTCCAATTGATATGCCACCTCTCCCACTCGCTTTAAGGTCAAGAAGGGTCCAATAAAGCGAGGGGAAAACTTTCTTTTGACTTTAAATCTTCTCATACCCCTGAGTGGTGACACCTTCAAATAGACATAGTCACCCTCCTTAAACTCTAACAGCCTTCTCCAGGTATCAGCATAGCTTTTCTGTCTTGACTGTGTAGTTCTCAAATTCTCCCTTATTTGCTGGACTTGCTCTTCTGCTTCTTGTATAATCTCAGGCCCAGACAACTGCCTTTCACCAGTTTGATCCCAATACAGTGGAGTCCTGCACTTTCTGCCATACAAAGCCTCAAACGGTGACATCTTCAAACTAGCCTGGTAGCTATTATTATAAGAGAACTCCGCATAAGGCAAACTCTTATCCCAACTTCCACCATGTTTAAGAGCACAAGCTCTTAACATATCCTCTAGCACTTGGTTGGTCCTCTTAGTCTGCCCATCAGTCTGTGGATGGTAAGCCGAACTAAAATTCAATCTTGTATCCAAGGACTCATGCAACTTCTTCCAATACCGAGAAGTAAACTGTGATCCCCGGTCTAACACAATCTTCTTTGGCACACCATGTAGGCATACAATCCGTGCCATGTACAACTCTACTAACTTGGCTCTTGAATATGTGGTCTTCACTGGAATAAAGTGGGCTACTTTAGTTAGCCTATCCACAATCACCCAAATATAATCATACATAGCAGATGTGCGGGGTAATCCAACAATGAAGTCCATGCCAATCTCTTCCCATTTCCACTCAGGTATCTTAAGCGGGTGTAGTAAACCAGCATGTCTTTGATATTCCGCTTTCACCCTCTGGCAAACATCACACAGTGCACCATGTGAAGCAACATCCTTCTTTAATCCATACCACCAATACTTCTGCTTCAGGTCCTGGTACATCTTAGTACTACCAGGGTGGATAGAATAAACTGAGTCATGTGCCTCCTTCAATATGGTTTCCCGAAGACTATCGATATCAGGAACACAGATCCGATTCTTGAACCATATCGTGCCTTGCTCATCCTCTGTGAAATCTGGGCCTCTACCCTCTCTTATCAGATCCTTGATCTCCTAGATTTTGGCATCACCAATATGACCTCTTTGAATTTCTTGCTCCAAGGTAGGTTCCAATTCAATGGTAACTCCTTCCGTATGTGTAACAATTCCCAGGTTGAGCCTCTCAAAATCTTTTGCTAATTCATCGGGTAGCTGGACAACAATAGCGGAGTGAACGTGCTCCTTCCGACTCAAGGCATCTGCAACCAAATTTGCCTTGCCTGGGTGATAGTGAATCTCTAAATCATAATCCTTAATGAGCTCCAACCAATGGCATTGCCTAAGGTTGAGATCCTTCTGAGTGAATATATACTTCAAACTCTTATGATCTGTGTATACTTGACACTTGGTTCCCATAATATAATGTCTCCAAATCTTAAGTGCATGCACAACGGCTGCTAGTTCTAAGTCATGAGTGGGGTAGTTCAATTCATGTTTCCGCAACTGATGAGACGCATAGGCGATCACATGTCCTTCTTGCATGAGCACACATCCCAATCTTATGGAATGATGGCCATAAGAGCATATAAAAAATAAACTTAAGTTGTTCCCCTCTAGAATCTTTATTACTCCTCACTCCTCTAAGAAGTTCACTTTCTAACCAACTAGATGGTGAACGCTCGTTCAGGACCCAACAACAACAGGAACCAGCGTGGTCAACAGATACCACCACCACCAAACCCTAACATGGAACAATTTATTGCCGCTCAGATGCAGCTTCTGCAGGGACTCACTGCATCTGTGCAGCAGATTCAGCAAAACTGGCAGAATCAGCAACACCAGCAGCAATAGCTGAATGCACCCCCGGCTAGAGATAAGCATCGGGACTTTATGAGCCATCACCCACCAACTTTCTCTCATGCGGTTGATCCTTTGGATGCCGATGACTGGCTCAAGGTCATTGGGAATAAGTTGGATATTACCCAGTGCAACGACAGGGAGAAGGTCTTGTACGCCTCGGGAAGACTCGAGGGTTCTGCGTCTGATTGGTGGGATGCCTTCACAGCGGCAGACCCCAATGCAGATACTATAACCTGGCAGGAGTTCCAAGTGAACTTCCATGCTCATCATATTCCCTTGGGAATTACAAAACTAAAGAAGGAGTTCCTTTCCCTTACTCAAGGGAATATGACTGTCAATGAGTACCGTGATCGCTTCACTCAGCTTTCACGCTACGCACCGGAAGAGGTGGATACGAATGAGAAGCGCCAAAAGCGTTTCTTGGAAAGATTGATTGGACCTCTGAACTATCAGCTGCGGACTCATACCTTCCCCAATTTTCAGACTCTACTGAACAAGGCAATTGGCCTTGAAAGCAAAAGAAGGGAACTGTCTGACCACAAAAGGAAGTTTCAGGGTTAGTATAGCAAGGTTCTCAGTTCCGCTCTGGAAATCAGGGTGGAAATAATTATCAAGTGCAACGCTCTGGACAACAAGGCAAGAGGAGCAATCAAAGTCAGAACCAGCAGAGGAACAGCTCTCAGACCAACCAAAGGTCTGGTGGTAGTTTGCAAACTCGTCAAGGTGGCGCTGTGAACACACGGGCCGAAAGCAACAATGCACTAGTCCAACCCAATGGTTGTTTCAAGTGCGGTGAGCTTGGCCATTATGCTAACAACTGCCCTAGGCGCAACCAACAGACACCTCAGAAGAGCAACAACTAGAGGAATGACCAGAACACCCCCGCTCGTGGATCTGCACAGAACAAAACGCCGCAGAACCAGAACAGAGGAAGGGTCAATCACGTCACAGCTGAATCAGTGCCTGAGGATGCCAACGTGGTGTATGGTATGTTTCTTATCAACTCCATACCTGCTTCAGTATTATTTGACTCTGGAGCATCACATTCATTTATAACTAAATCATTCATGGAAAAACATAACATACCAAAGCACCCTCTTAAGAAGATGTACCCAAGACAGCCTTCACTATGAGATATGGATTATATGAGTTTTTGGTCATGTCGTTTGGACTGACTAATGCACCGGCATACTTTATGAACTTCATGAATAAAGTATTCATGGAATATCTAGATTAGTTGTGGTCGTATTCATTGACGACATACTAATATACTCTTCGAATGAAGAAACACATGAAGATCATCTAAGGCTAGTCCTACAAAAGCTTCATGACAACCAACTATATGCAAAGTTCTCGAAGTGTGATTTTTGGTTGAAGGAAGTTGCTTTCTTAGGACATATTATCACTAATGGTGGAATTAAAGTAGATCGAGGAAAAATAAGTGAAATATTAAATTGGAAGCAACCAAAGGATGCGTCCAAGATCAGAAGTTTTCTTGAATTGGCAGGATATTATAGAAGACTTATTGAAGGTTTTTCCAAGTTAGTGAAACCTCTTACCTCACTACTAGAGAAAGGTAAAGAGTTTAAGTGGGATGAAGCATGCCAGAAATGTTTTGAGGAACTCAAGAAAAGGTTAACCACTGCACCAATATTGGTAATGTCAGACATTCACAAGGGATTTGATGTGTATTGCGATGCATCACACCTTGGACTTGGATGTGTGCTAATGCAAGAAGGAAAAGTAATAGCCCATGCTTCAAGGCAGTTGAGAAAGCATGAGAAGAATTATCCTACGCATGATTTGGAACTAGCTGCCGTAGTGCATGCTTTGAAGATTTGGAGGCACTATATGATTGGAATCAAGTGCAAAATCTTCACGGATCACAAAAGCTTGAAATACATATTCACTCAGAAAGAACTCAACCTGAGATAGAGAAGATGGCTTGAGTTAATCAAAGATTATGATTTGGAAATACAATATCACCCAGGAAAAGCAAATGTAGTGGCTGATGCTTTGAGCCGTAAGGGTCAAGTGAACAACATCACTACTCATATGATGTCACAGGAATTGTGCTGGGAAATGGAACAACTCAACCTTGGAATGCTCAATAATATGGAAGCAACGGTTATGGAAGTCGAATCTACTTTGGAAGAAGAGATTCGTAAAGGACAAGAGTCTGATGAGAAAATCAAAGAAATTAAGACACAAATTGGTTTGGGAAAAGCCCCAGATTTCACGGAAGATGAACAAGGCACAATATGGTTTAAAAAGAGAATATGTGTACCGGAAATCGAACACCTACATCAACTTATTTTGAGAGAAGCTCATGATTCGGCTTACTCTATTCACCGTGGAAGTACAAATATGTACTGTAAAGCCCAAAATTTGTATCAGGAAAAATAAATAACTATAATTATTTTTAGTGTTTGAGAATTTATGGAACCTTGAGAGACTATCTAGCTTTCTTTTGGTTGTGCATATTCAGATAAGGAGAATATATATAATCCTTATATGAGTTAATTTATTGAATAAAACATTTATAAACATCTTCTAAAATATTTAAGCTAAGGTATCTATTAACAAAATAATAAATATTAAAGATTAGTTTCTTAATATACAATGTGTGGGCATAATTGGTGTATTTACAATCATTTGACATAGATATGGTAAAATAAATAAATAAAATTATGTATTTGCATTCGTACTGAGTTCTTTTGTTGTTCATTAAAATTTGAGCGCAAATCCAAAACCAAAATATAATGAAGTTTGAAATTTAGGGAATAGAATGAAAACATAAATAAATAAAAAGAGGAAGACACCATTATGCGCTTGGGTCGATTTCCTTACTCGCGGCCCATCTACTCCTTGCCCCATTCCACCACCGCGCGCCCCACATAACTCCCACGCTTCTCTCCCTCTGCGGCTGCCTGGTGGACCCCACGGGACAGGTCCCCGCCGTACGGACTGTGTGCCCTGTGCCAGTGACGGATGGGACCCACGTCGTCAGCCAAGGTACCGCGCGCGCGCTCGAGATCTCCTTTCACTGTATCGCGGGCCCCACTCGTCAGACTTACCACCCTTCTCACAACAACCTCCGCTCAGCGCGCCGTGAACTCCGAGCTTCGTAACCATGGCGTGATCCCCGCACGGACTCCGCCCTCGGGGGTGTATAATTAGCAGCTCTCGTGGCGTCCTGTATCGATCGATTGGGAGCTAGGCGAGCTCTGGCGAAGATTCCACATCGCGTACTCCATTGTCGTGCGGCTGTATCACCGAAGACCTAGAGAGAAATCGTGGGAGGAGAGAGAGTAAAGGAGAAAAAGTGATGCCGCCGTAATGGGAACCCAGCAAGGTTACACCTCAAACCACGGATGAAAGCCTCGGTGCATCCCTGAACCATTGGCGCGTTGAAGAACACAGAGCATCGTGAGGGAGAGAAAACTCGTCGCCGTATAGGAACTCGGTTGTGTCACCGTGGGGACCTCTGGTGCGGGCCAAATTTGCATCATTATGGCTACCAAGGATTCCCGTGGCCTCACCTGAGTCTATTGGTAGTTGGGTCGCTCAGGAATCCTCACCGGACTTCAAGAAATACCGCTGGTAATCACGACGCCGTGGATTGGGGTTCCCCGTAGTGTTTACTTGTAAGCTAGCTCTAGAATACAATCCCTGCTCCCCGTAGTGTTTTTCACCATTTGTAGCAGTGCTTGTGCGCCGGATTCATGGACTTGTGCATCTGTGCGGTGGTGCTCTGGCAGGTTGCGGCTTGGTGCGGTGCCGTCATGCCCTGGTGGCTGGGGGTTGAAGACGGGCGACAACCGTAGGATCTGATCTGAACAACTGCGATTAGAAATTGGGGATCGACTGGTGCTGGCCGTTGATCTCCGCGTAGACAACCAGGATTAAATGGCACATAACCCTTCGCGCGATTGATTCTGGCCGTTGATCTCGGGATCGATGGCTCGGGTGAGTTGGTTGGTTTGGATCTAATCGTGTGCGTCCATCTCGGATCGCACGGACGTGGTGGGAGCTTACCCCTTCGTCGCGCCCCTTTTCTTAAAGAGCCCCTGACCAAAGTACAAATCAACCCGCGGTCCACCCTCGGGGTTCTCTGTGTCTGGGGAAAACTTCTGGATTTGCCCCCGGGGTTCTCTATAATTAGTGCTCGATCCAGAGAACCATAAAAATGGATAATTAATTACAGAAATTGATTGCTAATACAAAAATAATTCTAGAAACTTGTGAAATTCATAGTTAATTCATTTTAACTCCAAATTGAGTCATTCTAGTTGCAATAATTTTGTATTAATATTGTTTATCACCTAGTGCCTTTGTTTAGCCATGAAACTTGAATTAAAATTGTTCATTTGAATTAATCTATTCTAGGTACTCAATAACTTCAGAAATACATAACTCAATGACCGTAATTCCGTTTTGATCCATTCTAGTTGCATTAGTCTCACAATAATATTTACTATCATATGGTAACTTTGTTTAGTCATGAAATATAGGTTAAAATGTTGCACTTAGTCTATTATATATTTGACCACATGGATCTTCGGAAAACTATAACTTCTTAACCGTAGCTCCGAATTTAGTGGTTCTTGTTTCTACGATCTCATTACGTAGCGTAGAATATTAATATGTATTTTGTTATTATGATTGGTGTGATGTTAATTTTGCCTATATCATGTTTGTTTGTATTGCTACGACTAGCAGTGAGGACACGTGTCATCTGAAGATCATCCTGGTACCTGAAATCTCAAGTGTCAGGCAAGTTGTGCCCTTGATCACTTCTTTTTACCCAGTCATGTTCTGATTAATCATAATGATTTGCACAGGTTAATTTTGATGGGACCCAATAGGTTACCTTAGTTTGACTATCTTTATACCTTGTTCACCACTGAATTTTTGGGTAGTACCTGCTATTGCTTTATGTGGTTTTGGGTATAGAGATACACATTATTCATGATTATACCTTTATTATCAGTTGTTATTTACTATTCATGTTAAGATCATTATGTTAATTGGAACATGGAGAACCACCCGGGAAAACAGTGCTACCACAAGGGTTTAATGGGACGCCCTTGGCTAACTAATTAGGGAAGCTAGTGGAAGACTACCTTACCCGAAAGGGGCAAGGGCAGTAGGGGAGTGGTCAGTGTAGGGAGGTCCTCGGGTTGATTTTGCTGCGATGGCGGTCAGGCGAGGGATTTCTGCACTGGAGCTTCCTATAAACTGTAGCGGGTTTTCGGAAGCTAGTGGAACTTTGTAAAGGCCTCGTAGTGTTAGCCTGCCTCGCCTCCTCGGTAGAGGTGTATGGGATTGGCTGTCTCTTGGCAGATGGGTAACATGACTTGTGGGTAAAGATGCGCAACCTCGGTAGAGTGTAAAACTGGTATACTAGCCGTGCTCACGGTCATGAGCAGCTCGGACACTCACATGATTAATTTATGGAACTAAATTCAATTTGTCATATGCATTACATAGCAGGTGATGTTGTTACTTTTGTTCTACTTAATTGGGTTTGGTATTTACTTATACTTAGTAATTGCTAATAAAATTTTGACCAACTTTAAAAGCAATGCTCAGCTTCAACCATCCTCTTTGGTAAGCCTTACACTTCACATGAGCTCCCATCTTTGGCGAGTTCATGCACATTATTCCCCACAACTTGTTGAGCTATGAACGTATGTGAGCTCACTCTTGCTATCTCACACCCCCCACAAGTCAAGAATAGGTACCACAGGATGAGGCGCTTGGAGGATGCTGTCACGTGTTCGTGAGAGGTCTAGGTCGTCGTCTCCTAGTCAGCTTTGGGTTGCTGGACCGTTGTCTCCTTATAATGTAATTATCTATTTATTTTGTGCAGAACTCCTATTATATAGTAAAGATGTGACATTCGATCCTGTGCCATGATTCATCATATGTGTGAGACTTGGTCCCAGCACACCTGGTGATTGTTCGCGCCCGGGTCTTGGTGCTCCGAAACTCGGGTGTGACAGAAGTGGTATCAGAGGAATGTTGACTATAGGATGAAGCCTAGATAGAACTGGACAACCAATACTTACTTACCTTTGCTACTCTGATTCTTTCTAAACTTCTCTTAATCTTTTCTCATCTATTTCCGCTTTACTCTGATTACTCTTACTTTTTTCCTTCTAAAGACAAATGTGGATTTCACACTTTGAAATCCCGTGCCTAAAGTAACTTTTAGGAATAGGAGACCTACTCTTAGGGACAAAAAATCATCAAAACTATTTTTGTAAATATTTGTATGCTTGAATGTTTGTTCTTATGATACTTATTTGATTTGGATCTTTGATTGAATGTGATGGGTTGTGGAGTAATGTCCACAATTACATCTGTATATACATATAGGGAAAAAAATGCTCATCAAAATAACTAGACAAACTAGATTATTCCTAATTAAAGTATATCTAGCTTAATAGACCCATCTTATCTTAAAAGATACCCTCTTACCTTAATAGATTCATCTTATCTTGAAAAGATTTTATGTCATCCTAATAGATCTAACTAACCTCAAAAGATTCTACCTTATCCTTATGAATTCATCTTGCCCTAATTAGTATATTTATCTCATCCTAGTATAACAACCATGATCTATTCCAAAATAATCAGATCTTAACTAGTTTAATCTAGTCACACCAACCTAATCTAGATTCTATCTAATCTATTATGATCTAATCTAGAGAGAGTTACTTAATGCTGGTACAAAAAATAAGACCATACTCCTAATTCACCTAAGCTTAAATCGGTAACTTAGATCAACTCGGCCATACCCAACAACCTGACCTACATAATAGGTTACATAACCTATCCCAATCATTCAGAAGCAAAACAACCAAACCAGATTATGACTAATATCATTTAACTTATAGCCACCTACTAAACTAGCTGCTCCACCTACTACTTTGTCTTAACTACATGTCCCTAATTCGGATAACAACTTCAAGAACGAAGATCGAAGATGATCAACTTCATCAAGAAAGGATGAGCACCAACTCAAGTCTTCAAGGATCAAGTGAGATCACCAAGATGAGTCAAGATCCACAATCTTGGATGGAGTCTTTTCTTACCCCATTCCTTCTTACCCAAAACTATATATGCTTTAACGATATCTTTCATCCTGCATAATAAAGTGGGTATACCCATATATACACAGGCCTTCCTAATCACCCACTATTGTCTAAAAAATATAGGAAACTCTGGATCTTGAAACTATTATAGACTAAAAGCCGAATCACAAACCAATCCTTATGTATCTCTTTTCTTACAAATCTCGAGGACGAGATTTCTGTTAAGGGGGGTAGGATTTGTAAAGCCCAAAATTTGTATCAGGAAAAATAAATAAATATAATTATTTTTAGTGTTTGAGAATTTATGGAACCTTGAGAGACTATCTAGCTTTCTTTTGGTTGTGCATATTCAGATAAGGAGAATATATATAATCCTTATATGAGTTAATTTATTGAATAAAACATTTATAAACATCTTCTAAAATATTTAAGCTAAGGTATCTATTAACAAAATAATAAATATTAAAGATTAGTTTCTTAATATACAATGTGTGGGCATAATTGGTGTATTTACAATCATTTGACATAGATATGGTAAAATAAATAAATAAAATTATGTATTTGCATTCGTACTGAGTTCTTTTGTTGTTCATTAAAATTTGAGCGCAAATCCAAAACCAAAATTTAATGAAGTTTGAAATTTAGGGAAGAGAATGAAAACATAAATAAATAAAAAGAGGAAGACACCATTATGCGCTTGGGCCGATTTCCTTACTCGCGGCCCATCTACTCCTTGCCCCATTCCACCACCACGCGGCCCACATAACTCCCACGCTTCCCTCCCTCTGCAGCTGCCTGGTGGGCCCCACGGGACAGGTCCCCGCCGCACGGACTGTGTGCCCTGTGCTAGTGATGGATGGGACCCACGTCGTCAGCCAAGGTACCGCGCGCGCGCTCGAGATCTCCTTTCACTGTATCGCGGGCCCCACTCGTCAGACTTACCTCCCTTCTCACAACAACCTCCGCTTAGCGCGCCGTGAACTCCGAGCTTCGTAACCATGGCGTGATCCCCGCACGGACTCCGCCCTCGGGGGTGTATAATTAGCAGCTCTCGTGGCGTCCTGTATCGATCGATTGGGAGCTAGGCGAGCTCTGGCGAAGATTCCACATCGCGTACTCCATTGTCGTGCGGCTGTATCACCGAAGACCCAGAGAGAAATCGTGGGAGGAGAGATAGTAAAGGAGAAAAAGTGATGCCGCCGTAATGGGAACCCAGCAAGGTTACACCTCAATCCACGGATGAAAGCCTCGGTGCATCCCTGAACCATTGGCGCGTTGAAGAACACAGAGCACCGTGAGGGAGAGAAAACTCGTCGCCGTATAGGAACTCGGTTGTGTCACCGTGGGGACCTCTGGTGCGGGCCAAATTTGCATCATTATGGCTACCAAGGATACCCGTGGCCTCACCTAAGTCTATTGGTAGTTGGGTCGCTCAGGAATCCTCACCGGACTTCAAGAAATACCACTGGTCATCACGACACCGTGGATTGGGGTTCCCCGTAGTGTTTACTGGTAAGCTAGCTCTAGAATACAATCCCTGCTCCCCGTAGTGTTTTTCACCATTTGTAGCAGTGCTTGTGCGCCGGATTCATGGACTTGCGCATCTGTGCGGTGGTGCTCCGGCAGGTTGCGGCTTGGTGGGGTGCTGTCATGCCCTGGTGGCTGGGGGTTGAAGACGGGCGACAACCGTAGGATCTGATCTGAACAGCTGCGATTAGAAGTTGGGGATCGACTGGTGCTGGCCGTTGATCTCCGCGTAGACAACCAGGATTAAATGGCACATAACCCTTCGCGCGATTGATTTTGGCCGTTGATCTCGGGATCGATGGCTCGGGTGAGTTGGTTGGTTTGGATCTAATCGCGTGCATCCATCTCGGATCGCACGGCCGTGGTGGGAGCTTACCCCTTCGTCGCGCCCCTTTTCTTAAAGAGCCCCTGACCAAAGTGCAAATCAACCCGCGGTCCACCCTCGGGGTTCTCTGTGTCTGGAGAAAACTTCTGGATTTGCCCCTGGGGTTCTCTATAATTAGTGCACGATCCAGAGAACCATAAAAATGGATAATTAATTATAGAAATTGATTGCTAATACAAAAATAATTCTAGAAACTTGTGAAACTCATAGTTAATTCATTTTAACTCCAAATTGAGTCATTCTAGTTGCAATAATTTTGTATTAATATTGTTTATCACCTAGTGCCTTTGTTTAGCCATGAAACTTGAATTAAAATTGTTCATTTGAATTAATCTATTCTAGGTACTCAATAACTTCAGAAATACATAACTCAATGACCGTAATTTCGTTTTGATCCATTCTAGTTGCATTAGTCTCACAATAATATTTATTATCATATGGTAACTTTGTTTAGTCATGAAATATAGGTTAAAATGTTGCACTTAGTCTATTATATATTTGACCACATGGATCTTCGGAAAACTATAACTTCTTAATCGTAGCTCCGAATTTAGTGGTTCTTGTTTCTACGATCTCATTACGCAGCGTAGAATATTAATATGTATTTTGTTCTTATGATTGGTGTGATGTTAATTTTGCCTATATCATGTTTGTTTGTATTGCTACGACTAGCAGTGAGGACACGTGTCATCTGAAGATCATCCTGGTACCTGAAATCTCAAGTGCCAGGCAAGTTGTGCCACTTCTTTTTACCCAGTCATGTTCTGATTAATCATAATGATCTGCACAGGTTAATTTTGATGGGACCCAATAGGTTACCTTAGTTTGACTATCTTTATACCTTGTTCACCACTTGAATTTTTGGGTAGTACCTGCTATTGCTTTATGTAGTTTTGGGTATAGAGATACACATTATTCATGATTATACCTTTATTATCAGTTGTTATTTACTATTCATGTTAAGATCATTATGTTAATTGGAACATGGAGAACCACCCGGGAAAACAGTGCTACCACAAGGGTTTAATGGGACGCCCTTGGCTAACTAATTAGGGAAGCTAGTGGAAGACTACCTTACCCGAAAGGGGCAAGGGCAGTAGGGGAGTGGTCAGTGTAGGGAGGTCCTCGGGTTGATTTTGCTGCGATGGCGGTCAGGCGAGGGATTTCTGCACTGGAGCTTCCTATAAACTGTAGCGGGTTTTCGGAAGCTAGTGGAACTTTGTAAAGGCCTCGTAGTGTTACCCTGCCTCGCCTCCTCGTTAGAGGTGTATGGGATTGGCTGTCTCTTGGCAGATGGGTAACATGACTTGTGGGTAAAGATGTGCAACCTCTGCAGAGTGTAAAACTGGTATACTAGCCATGCTCACGGTCATGAGCAGCTCGGACACTCACATGATTAATTTATGGAACTAAATTCAATTTGTCATATGCATTGCATAGCAGGTGATGTTGTTACTTTTGTTCTACTTAATTGGGTTTGGTATTTACTTATACTTAGTAATTGCTAACAAAATTTTGACCAACTTTAAAAGCAATGCTCGGCTTCAACCATCCTCTTTGGTAAGCCTTACACTTCACATGAGCTCCCATCTTTGGCGAGTTCATGCACATTATTCCCCACAACTTGTTGAGCTATGAACGTATGTGAGCTCACTCTTGCTGTCTCACACCCCCCACAGGTCAAGAACAGGTACCACAGGATGAGGCGCTTGGAGGATGCTGTGACGAGTTCGTGAGAGGTCTAGGTCGTCGTCTCCCAGTCAGCTTTGGGTTGCTGGACCGTTGTCTCCTTATAATGTAATTATCTATTTATTTTGTGCAGAACTCCTATTATATAGTAAAGATGTGACATTTGATCATGTGTCATGATTCATCATATGTGTGAGACTTGGTCCCAGCACACCTGGTGATTATTCGCGCCCGGGTCTTGGTGCTCCGAAACCTAGGTGTGACATGTACCAAGATCTAAAGGAAAAATATTGGTGGTATGGTTTGAAAAGAGATGTTGCTACTCATGTTGCATTGTGTGACGTGTGTCAGCAAGTTAAAGCCGAACACCAAAGACCAGCAGGATTACTACAACCTCTCAAGGTACCAGAATGGAAATGGGAAGAAATCGGTATGGATTTCATAGTTGGACTACCCCGTACTCGGAATGGCTATGATTCCATATGGGTCATAGTAGACAGATTGACTAAAGTGGCACATTTTATACCTGTGAAGACAACTTACTCGGGAGCCCAGTTAGCAGAGTTATACATGTCGAGAATTGTTTGTCTACATGGAGTACCGAAGAAGATCGTATCAGATCGAGGAACCCAGTTTACCTCACGCTTTTGGAAGAGACTACATGAGTCCATGGATACGAAGCTAAACTTTAATTCAGCTTATCATCCGTAAACGGATGGGCAAACGGAAAGAACAAACCAAGTGTTGGAGGATATGCTAAGAGCTTGCACTCTAAAGCATGGTAGAAGCTGGGATAAAAGTTTGCCTTATGCAGAATTCTCATATAACAATAGTTATCAAGCAAGTCTAAAATGGCACCATTTGAAGCACTTTACGGATGGAAGTGTAGAACACCGCTTTATTGGAATCAGACCGGAGGAAGGCAAGTATTTGGTCCAGAAATTCTCCAAGAAGCAGAAAAAGCAAGTGCAGATTATCAGAGAGAATTTGAAGACAGCACAGTCAAGACAGAAAAGGTATGCTGACAATAGAAGAAGAGAGTTGATATTCGAAGTAGGAGACTTCGTATACCTTAAAGTTTCACCGATGAGAGGAATGAAAAGATTTGAGGTTAAAGGAAAATTATCTCCTCGCTACATTGGCCCATTCAAGATTTTGGAAAGAAAAGGTGAAGTAGCGTGCCAGTTAGAGCTACCCGATAGTTTATCGGATGTGCATGACGTATTTCACGTGTCACAACTCAAGAAGTGCTTAAGAGTACTGGAGGAACAATTACCCATGGAAGAACTGAATGTTAATGAGGATTTGACTTATTCGGAGTACCTTGTCAGAATTCTGGAAACATCTCGCAGAATTACACGGAGTAAAGTCATTAACATGTGCAAGGTTCAGTGGAGTCATCATTCTGAAGATGATTCCACTTGGGAAAGAGAAGATGAACTCAGGGCAGAATTCCCCCAGTTATTCTCGGAAGTTCCTTAATCTCGAGGACGATATTCTTTTAAGAAGGGTAGGTTTGTAACACTATAAAAACCATCAACTAAAATAATGCATTTAGTTATTAATGGTAATTACAGTAATAAATTTTTCATTCAAGTGTTTGTTATTTATTTGCATTTGGAATAATTTTAGATTGCTCATGATTGATTTTGGATATTTAATAGCATTTCTTCTAAAATGAGAATCCAAATAAATAATATAATAATTATTAGTCCAAAAATAAATATTTTGTTTATAAATAATTTTAGTATAATTATTATGAATTTTTAGGGTTATTTAAAAATATATTTCGAAATTAGAAAAGATATAGAAAAAAAGAAAAACCCTAACCTAACCCTAACCCTAAGGCCCACTAGGGGCCATGTAAGGAGTCAGCCGCGCGCGCCCTCCTCTCCCTGGCTCCGGCCGCCGCCGCCCCCTGCTTCTCCCCTTCCCTCCTCTCTCTCTTGCCCCTTGCCCCACCCGGCCACTTCTCTCTCCTTCCCTTCCTTGCCTCCCAACAGTCGCGCCACCATGAAGCCAAGACCCCGCGCCAGGCTGCCGCGACCTGGCCGCAATCGCGCCCCGTGCCAGGAGCAACGCCGCGACCCCGACATCCTGCACCGCGCGCCCAAGACCCGCCTGCGACCGAGCAGCCCAGCGCGCCCAACCGAAGCCGCCCCGCGCAGCCGCCACCCACGCCCGTTCGCGATCCCGGCGTTAATGGAGCTTCAAACGCCGGATTCCTCTCCCTCCCCCATTACTCTCTATCTCCATTGACGCCGTGGAAGAAACCGACGCCATTGAGGGCGCCTTGAAGACCCCGGCCACCCCTTCCTCTCTCCCCGACGCCCTCTCCTCTCCCCTCCCTCCTTCTATAAAAACCGAGCCATGGAGCTCTCTCTCCTTGCCCGAGCTCGCCCAAGTCTCTCACGCTCTCTCTCTCTCTCTCTCGCTCCATTGCCCGCCGTCAAACGACCGCCGTCGTCACCGGAGTTCGCCACGCCATCGCCGGAGTTCACCACGCCAACGCCGGAGCCCGTGGAGCTCACCGGAGCTACGCCACCCACCGTACCAAGCCTTCACCTAGACGCACGCCCAAACCCGTCCGCCGTTCGTCACGACGTTGAAGACGACCCAAAACTATTTTTATGTATTTTTTTGATATCATTTTTATTTCAGTTTGTGAATTTTATAATTATTGTGTTGTAATATGAGCATGTTGTGATTCGGAATTCATGCATATGTGCGCTATGGATTTTTGGTAGATATACGTGATAAATTAGTGCACTGTGAT
The DNA here is from genome assembly GCA_029449295.1 of Zea luxurians. NCBI lineage: Eukaryota > Viridiplantae > Streptophyta > Magnoliopsida > Poales > Poaceae > Zea > Zea luxurians. The sequence continues at coordinate 39,276,254 of JAOPSE010000027.1, read as the reverse complement.
TATTCATATTATTTGTTTACGAGGACTTTTAGAAAGTTGGATTAGAGAAAAGTATGACAAAAATTGGTAGACACACGTTGGTGATAAAAACACTAGGTAGGTAATTTTATAGTTAATTTTGTTCACAAGGAATGTTAGAAATTATTTGGAAGATTATAATCATAAGTTCATTTTAATAGATAATAGAAGCTTTTCTTAACATGAATTTAGTAAATGGTATAGAATTCATGAAATATAAACATTATAGGTTATTAGATGATTTATACATTCATTTAGAAAGAAAGGAGAAAACTAAAATAATACCACTGGTCGTAATGAAAATAGATTTTTACTAGCCAAAATAAATGTGTTCATGATTATAGCATTTAAATTCTTAAGATTAGTAAAACACTTGTTTTTGTCATAATAACCTTGTTTATGTTATAAAAAGCTCAATTGGTGATTTATATTGAATTTTAGAATATTAATGTTAGTAGAGTCATTTTTAGCTATACGCATAAATTCTAGTTACAAATAAAAGGGATAAAATCTATTAGTCTATTTATTAGTAATAAAGAAAATAATTAGCCTTTATTTTCATAAAGAATGTTAATACATATTAATACATATTAAAAACTAGTATTATAGTCACCTACTCATAATTGCATCATTAATAACTCGCAATAATAGTCATAAATAAATTAATAAGTATTTACGCTTTAGGACGTATTTATGAGTGTGATAAGTGTGATGAATATAATGGTGAATGATTACCCCTGTACTGATGTATGTTTATTTATTTGGTGTACGTATTCTTTTATATGTGGGATACACAAATCGATACTACAAGTGGACTGTGAGGTAGATGAGCCTAACACGTTCGAGGACGACCCGCAGGACACGTTCGAGCAAGGCAAGTGGATTCTCCCTCTGCATATTTTATTTGTACCCAATTAATGCATATAATAATGTTTACTTTTTCGATATATTGCATAATTTGATGGGATTTGTCTGATTAAGAATTTTCTAGATTTACCAACTGTAATCCTTGATTACACTGAAAAATACTATGCTTTGCAAATTTGTGCTACCACTCAACTTGATAATTTTGATGTCACCCATTAATTGATATTAATGTTCCAAAAATGAAATTGGCATTGTGACGTTAACTCGATGGTTAAACAAGATTATTTCATATTAATTGGAACATGGAGTGACCACCCAGGAAAACAGTGCAACCACGAGTGCTATCATGGCTCTGGCTTTGTTAATTAGCTTTATATGCTTAGTGTTAGAAATATAGACATTTTCCATATTATTTTAATTCCATAAATTAACATTATGATGATGACATATAAAATATAATTAATCATAAAAGTCATGATGTCAAATATATCCATAACAATATGGAACATGGGAACATAAAACATATGAATCATATAAATATAATAAGCATATAAATATGGTACATGTATCATGATGAAACAACTGAAAATAAACAGATAGCAACATAAACAGTATGACTGTAAAATTAAAACAAACAGATATAGCATATTACTAGCATGAACAGACATCAGACATGTCATGATATGATGCGACAGAATAGATTGGATAAATTCATGGCTATATATGAAACAGTAGAGATGGACAACATATATAATCTGGAAAACGTAAAACAGTAAGGAGCTGAATTAATCATACCCTCCCATGCACTCCGAGGATCTAGATCCTTGTCCAACTTCTCTTGTCATGCCGTACGAGATGAAGACACCAGGAAGAAGAAGATGTTTACCAGAAGGATGTTCGGGCAGTCGCGTAAACGCTCCCCAAAAATCTAATTGTCAATCCCCCGTACAAGGTCTCGAACGGCAAGGGCTTCGGAGGCACCTGCCCTCTCGCTCCTCTGTACGCGTAGAGTTACGAGATAGAAATACCCACACTTGCGGCTGGACTGTGATTCTGAAAGAGTTCTGCTCACGTGCCAAGAGATAGCAGTTCCCCCCTTTTAACCTCATCGCGGAAGGGAAGCTAAAGGAGAAGAGTCTCGCATGCGGTAGATCAAGAGACGGGCATCTGAAAGGTTTAAACTGGAGTTGAAACTCCCACGGTTAATGAGTGCTAAAAATTAACACAACCACACCACGCCTCACCCGCTCGCCGCCTGCCTGTCTGCCTCGCCACGCCACGCCCGGCCTGGCCCGAGCCCAGCCCGGTCGACGGCGGCGGCGGCGGCGCGTGCCCGCGTGTGGCACGCCTGGTTCGTTTCTTGACTTCTCAAATTAAGTGGAATAATTCTCACCATATAAGTCAAGCCAACGACCCTTGGAATTTTAATATGGTACTATTGGTATTGTCCACAATTACACAACATAGAGTTTATTGATTAAATGGGCCAAGCCCATAATAAATCCAACAATCCCCACCAAATTCTAGGGTTTGTAATGATGAAGTATCAGAATCACAATCCTTTGATATACCAGTGTTTCGATAGAGACTGTTAAGTTGAACATCCATCTAGAATAAGAGTTTCACTCATTCACAACTGAATAATGGACTAAGCCTTGAATTGACAGTTTTGTATGAGATGAGATTTGCTCAAATCCTTTGCTGATACTAGGCTGCAAAAGGGCATCCCCGCTGTTTAGAAGTATATAAGTCACACTTTAGTGCCTTTCATGAGTATTTAGGGATTACCCAAGTCCCATAGACTGTGACTAGCAGTCTGACTCATATAGGTGTACTCCTCAGAAGATGTTCTGTAGGACAACATCTCAACTTTATAAGACTCTTGGAATACATTAAGGTAAATAACATCCTGCCTTACAGATAGGAAAGATGTGCATCAGAAATGAGTTAAGGAAGGGATCTTTCCTCACAATCTACTCCTAGCTTGTTTCTCCACTCTACTTCACGGGATCTCCGATCACATAGAGCAGGTTACCACTATAGTAGATTTCACATGGGTCTCATACCCATTTCTCTCGATGCACTTTCTATCACATTGCGTGACAGACTGTTAGTGAATTGATCTACCAGATTATTCAATGTGTGGACATAATCCACTGTTATAACTCCGGAGTTTTTCAGCTTTCTGACATATTTTAATCTCATCTTAACATGCCTTGTAGACTTCATGTTATTCCTAGAACTGTTAACCTTTGTAATCACCGTTTGGTTGTCATAGTTCATGGAAATAATCGGTATCGATTTTTCAACTACCGATAAATCCAATAGGAAATCACGGAGCCGCTCGGCCTCAGCCCCAGCAGTGTCTAATGCTATGAATTCTGCTTCCATTGTAGACTTTGTTAAGATAGTCTGCTTGCAAGACTTCTAGGAAACAGCGCCACCTCCAAACAGAAACACATATCCGCTTGTGGCGTAAAGCTCATCAGCATCAGAAATCCAGTTGGCATCACAATAGCCTTCTAGCACTTTTGGGTTTCTAGTATAATGAATATCGTATGTCATAGTACCTTTCAAATACCGCAACACTCTCTCAAGAGCACGCCAATGATCATCTCCTGGTTTTGACACAAACCGACTCAGCTTACTCATAGCATATGAGATGTCTGGTCTTGTTGCACTTGCAAGGTACATGAGCGAGCCAATGATCTGGGAGTATGTCAATTGATCCCTTGCTATTCTTCGATTCTTTCTCAATAGCATGCTAGGGTCATAAGGTGTTGGAGCAGGATCACAGTCACTAAAAACAAAGCGACTCAATATCTTTTCCACATAATGAGATTGTAACAAAGTTACCCCACCATCACCTTCTCTAACAAGCTTGATGTTTAGAATGACATCAGCTTCTCACAGATCTTTCATTTCGAAATTGCTTGATAGAAGATTTTTAACTTCCTCAATCACATTGAGATTTGATCCAAAGATCAGGATGTCATCAACATAAAGGCACAACATAACAGACTCACCCCCACCATACCGATAATATACACACGTGTCAGATTCATTTACAGCAAAACCAGCAGCTGTAAGAGTATTATCAAACTTTTCATGCCATTGCTTAGGTGCTTATTTTAGGCCATACAATGATTTTATCAACCTGCACACCTTGTTCTCTTGACCATCCGCAATGAACCCTTCTGGTTGATCCATGTAGATCTCCTCATCCAACTCTCCATTTAGGAAAGCTGTCTTAACATCCATCTGATGAATGATAAGACCATAAGAGGCTGCCACAGCTATTATTGTGCGAATTATAGTCAATCGAGCAACTGGTGAGTAGGTATCAAAGAAATCTTCACCCTCTTTTTGGGTATATCCTTTGGCCACAAGCCTTGCCTTGTACCTTTTGATTGTACCATCAGGCCTAAGCTTTTTCTTGAAGATCCATTTGCAGCCTATAGGTTGACAACCATAAGGACGGTCAATTACCTCCCAAGTTCCATTAGACATAATAGATTCCATCTCACTCCTTACTGCTTCCTTCCATAAGTCAGCATCAGGAGAGGAATATGCCTCACTAATGGTAGTTGGTGTGTCTTCCACAAGGTACACTATAAAGTCATTACCAAAGGATTTTGCAACCCTCTGTCTCTTGCTCTTTCGAGTGACTATAGTGTCATCCTCCTCAAGGATGTGCACGTGAGGATCCTCAGCATGATCTATAGGAATAGACAGTTCGTGATCATGGGGAATTATAGTCTTATGACTTGTATCACTAGGTGTATTCTTCATGGGAAACTCATTCTCAAAAAATGTGGCGTCTCTTGATTCCATGATAGTATCAACATACATATCAGGCACATCAGATTTTATAATTAAGAACCTATATCCAGTGCTGTGAAAAGAGTACCCAAGGAATATACAATCAACAATTTTAGGCCCAAGTTTACGCTTTTTGTTGATTGGCACATTCACTTTAGCCAAGCAACCCAAGTGCACAAATATGAGAGATTTAATCTTCTCTTTTCCCATTCCTCAAATGGTGTGATCTCTTTGTTCTTTGTTGGAACTTTGTTCAGGACATGACACGCCGTCAAAATCGCCTCACCCCACCATGCCTTGGATAATCCCGCTGTACTCAACATGGCATTCACCAAATCTGTTAGAGTGCGGTTTTTCCTTTCAGCAATCCCATTGGATTATGGTGAGAATGGCGGTGTCCTCTCATGAATAATACCATGTTCCACGCAGAACTCATCGAACACATTAGAGAAATATTCTCCACCTTGATTGGACCTTAACCGTTTTATTTTCCTCTCGAGTTGGTTCTCAACTTCAGCTTTATAGGTCTTAAAATAACTAAACGCTTCATCTTTTGTTTTTTAAGAGATACACATAGCAAAATCTGGTGGAGTCATCTATAAAAGTGAGAAAGTATCTTTTACCACCTTTGGTCAAAATTCCATTCATCTCGCACAGATCAGAATGAACAAGTTCTAGAGGTGCCAAATTCCTCGCCTCAGCAGCCTTGTGAGGCTTGCGGGGTTGTTTTGATTCAACACACACATGGCACTTAGACTTTTTGACCAAGTTAAATTTAGGAATTAGATTTAGATTTGCTAGCCTCATAAGACAGCCAAAGGTTGCATGACAAAAATGTGAATGCCATAAATCTGACTCATCAGAAAAATTAATAGAATTCACCATTTTATTACACACATCATGCAGCGATAAGCGAAACAAACCTCCGCAGTCATATCCTTTACCAACAAAAGTACCATGTTTCGACACAACACATTTATTTGACTCAAGAAAAACTTTGTACCCATCTCGACATAGCATAGAAGCACTAACGAGATTCTTCTTGATAGAGGGCACATGCTGCACGCTCTTCAATGGCACCGTCTTTCTCAAAGTAAACTTTAGAATGACCGTACCAACACCAAGAACATGAGCACGCGACCCATTTTCCATTAACAAGGCACCAGACCTCCCGACCTGGTAGGAAGAGAACATAGAGACATCAGCACACACATGAATATTTGCACCACTATCCATCCACCACTCAGGTGAATTACAAACTGAAAGAACAAATGGTAAAGAATTACCATACCCAGATGTTCCATCTCCAGTTTCAGTGGTTACAACATTAACTGATTTCTTGTCCTGTGTGAACTTGCGAACAGGGCACTCTCTAGCCCAATGTTGATCACTGCCACAGACAAAGCATCCTCCCTTTCCCTTGTTGTTGTTTTTCTTCTTCTTCTTAAACTGTGATGTTTGAACGGGTTTATTTGTGTTCTCTTGTTTGTTCTAGTTTTCTTCTTGTTAAACTTGCGAAAGTTTCTCTTTTGCACCACATTAGCAGTAGAGGTCTCAACACCTTTTCCATTGTCCTTTGTTCTAGCCCTTTCCTCAACATCAAGAGTACCAATGAGCTCTTCCACATTGAACTCTTGTCTCTTATGTTTGAGAGAGGTAGCAAAGTCCTTCCAAGAAGGTGGCAACTTGGCGATTATACCGCGAGCCACAAACTTGTCAGGCAAAGGACAAGAAAAAAGCTCAAGTTCCTTAGCTAGTGCCTGAAACTCATGAGCCTGTTCCACTACAGATCGGTTCTCAACCATCTTGTAGTCATACAGCTGCTCCATGAGATACAGCTCTCTACCAGCGTCAGTTACTTCAAACTTTTCAACAAGTGCATCCCACAGCTCTTTCCCTGTAGAAAGGATGATATAGCTTTTCTGGAATATTGTATCAAGTGCGCTAATCACTGCTCCTCGAAAGAGGTTGTCATCAGCCTTAAACTTAGCCTCATCCTTAGGAGGTAAGTTGACAGGCTTGCCCTCAGCGGCATGATAACAAGACATTGCAGTAAGCCACAATTCCATCTTAGCTTTCGAAATCAAGAAGTTTTTACCATCAAAAGGATCAGGCTTTAACACAGCAGCAAAACCTCTGACAGAAAAATGCCGAACATTAGGTTTTTGTAATGTTAGAAATATAGGCATTTTCCATATTATTTTAATTCCATAAATTAACATTACGATGATGACATATAAAATACAATTAATCAAGAAAGTCGTGATGTCAAATATATCCATAACAATATGGAACATGGGAACATAAAACATATGAATCATATAAATATAATAAGCATATAAACATGGTACATGTATCATGACGAAACAACTGAAAATAAACATATAGCAACATAAACAGTATGACTGTAAAATTAAAACAAATAGATATAACATATTACTAGCATGAACAGACATCAGACATGTCATGATATGATACGACAGGATAGATTGGATAAATTCATGGCTATATATGAAACAATAGAGATGGACAACATATATAATCTGGAAAACATAAAATAGTAAGGAGCTGAATTGATCATACCCTCCCATGTGCTCCGAGGATCCAGATCCTTGTCCAACTTCTCTTGTCATGTCGTATGAGATGAAGACGCCAGGAAGAAGAAGATGTTTACTAGAAGGATGTTTGGGCAGTCACGTAAACGCTCCCCAAAAACCTAATTGTCGATCCCCCGTGCAAGGTCTCAAACGGCAAGGGCTTCGGAGGCACCTGCCCTCTCGCTCCTCTATGCGCGCAGAGTTACGAGATGGAAATACCCACACTTGCGGCTGGACTATGATTCTGAAAGAATTCTGCTCACGTGCCAAGCGACAGTAGTTCTCCCCTTTTAACCTCATCACGGAAGGGAAGCTGAAGGAGAAGAGTCTCGCATGCGGCAGATCAAGAGACGGGCATCTGAAAGGTTTAAACCGGAGTTGAAACTCCCGCAGTTAATGAGTGCTAAAAATTAGCACAACCACACCACACCATGCCTCGCCCGCTCATTGCCTACTTGCCTGCCTCGCCTCGCCACGCCATGCCACGCCCGGCCTAGCCTGAGCCCGGCTCGGCCGGCGACGGCAGCGGCGCGCGCGCGTGTGGCATGCCTGGTTCGTTTCTTGACTTCTCAAATTAAGTGGAATAATTTTCACCATATAAGTCAAGCCAACGACCTTGGAATTCTAATATGGTACTATTGGTATTGTCCACAATTACACACCATAGAGTTTATTGATTAAATGGGCCAAGCCCATAATAAATCCAACACTTAGTACCTAGCAACCTTAACTGAAATATGGGCAAGAGGGGAAGCGGCAGTGGTGGCAGCTCATGTTAACATGGGGACGTATTCTTGGCTAAGATACCTTGCCTAGAGGACCTCCACACCGACTTGGAAACCTTAGCGGGTTGCTTTGTATTAAGTGTATTTTGTGAAAGCCTCATAATGGATCCCTAGCCATTCACTTTGGTAGTGTTTACGGATCCGATCAACCTAGGCTAGATGGGATACATGGCTTGTGGGTAAAGTTGTACCACCTCTACAGAGTGTAAAACTGATATGTTAGCCGTGCTCACGGTTAAGAGCAACCTGGACCCTCACATGATAATTGAACTTAAAGATGGACAATAAATCGAGATCTGATGATCTGCCAATGGTTTACTTAAGTGGTTTCACTTAAGTGTTTTTTTGATATACTCTTATACCTTTGTTTAAAATGGATACTTGGGATATACACTTATTAGTAAGATAGATGTTGTTAATAAAGTATTGACCAACTAAAATGCTTACTGCTCAACCTTAGCCTTACCTTGTTAAACTTGCATTAATTTTTCCTCCACTTGCTGAGTCCCAATCACAAGTGAGCTCACCCTTGCTAATATTTTGATCAAAGGGTGATGCTGAAGACTTCGCTGATGACGATGATGAGTTTTAAGTCTAACGATGTGCCGGTCACCTTCCTGTGGAAGAGTGTCGATATTTAATTCCATCTTACTTTGATGTTGATACTTGTTAAAGATACAATGATTCAGATGATGTAATAAAGTACTCTACTCTCTTTACGCATTTATTGCATTGTCTTTTGATATATTACACTTGTGACGTCAACATATGTGTAGAAATGGATCTTGGCACACGCATGCGATGCATTCGGTTCTGCCCCCAGAACCGGGTGTGACAGGTGCCCCTCTGACTTCGCTGCTCTGACTTCTGCGCGACACTGTTCACCACTATAGCACTTTGCAGAGTCGACCGTTGGCGCAGGGAGCCGTTGCTCTGCTGGCTCACCGGACAGTCCGGTGGCACACCGGACAGTCCGATGAATTATAGCGGAGTGCTCCCTAGAATTCCCGAGAGTGGCTGGTTGAGAGTTGTACGGCCTGGTGCACCGGACACTGTCCGGTGGTGCACCGGACAGTACGGTACGCCATTCTTCAGCACACTCAGTCCTTTTGCTCCATTTAAATTGTGTCCCTAACTTGATTTCTTTCTTGGTTTGTGTTGAACCTTATGTACCTGTAATACATGAATTCTAGACAAACTAGTTAGTCCACGTGTTTGCGTTGGTCATCAACCATCAAAATTAATTATAGAAAATGGTTAGCTCAATTTCCCTTTCAGATATGTTTATAAAATTAGCATCAGCCTCATTTGCCACAGCCTTGGCAAGCATTGTCTTTCACGTACCAGCACTACCGGAATCAGCTTCTTTGCCGTGTGTCTGAGACACACGGCAAAGGCTATTTTACACTCGGCAAATGCTTTGCCGAGTGTAACACTCGGCAAAGAACGCTCGGCGAACTGTACATCGGCAACAGCATCTTTGCCGAGTACTTTTTGTCGGGCACTCGGCAAAGACTTTGCCGAGTGCCATTTGGCACTCGGCAAAGAAAAGTCACCGTCACGGCGCCAAGTGACGGTGACGGATCCTTCGCCGAGTGCCCACGGCGACACTCGGCAAAGGAGGTTTATTTGCCGAGTGTCTGGTGGACTGGCACTCGGCAAATAACCCTCCAGTGGGCCCCTTTGCCAGTCCCTTTGCCGAGTGCCTTGGCAGCGGCACTCGGCAAAGACATCTTTGCCGGTTCCCAGGTTGCCTTCTTTGCCGAGTGCCATTTTCAGCACTCGGCAAAGACGGCTTTACCGGTTCCCAGGTTGCCTTCTTTGCCGAGTGCCATTTTCAGCACTCGGCAAAGACGGCTTTACCGGTTCCCAGGTTGCCTTCTTTGCCGAGTGCCATGGTCAGCACTCGGCAAAGATGGCTTTACCGGTTCCCAGGTTGCCTTCTTTGCCGAGTGCCATGGTCATAGCACTCGGCAAAGCGACCTTTGCCGAGTGTTACACTCGGCAAAGTGACCAGGATGTCCCTTTTTTATTTGTTTTTGCTGTTCCATCCAAACAAACAAAAGATATATATCATTCACATCACATTATATATCAATCGCATCACAGAATGAACACATTTATCATCAACACCATATATATCACAAAGTGTCACTAATATAAGTCTCACAAATACAAGTATGTGTATTTACCAAGTCTGGATCACTAGCCAAACATCACCAACCGTCACATATATATCACAAAGTGTCACTAGCCAAACATCACCAACACTCACAAGACCAAGTCTGGATCATCAACGAGGTGGGCATCTGGACTGGTTCGGCGAAGGGCTGGACGAAGCATGAGGGTTGTTCGACGCCGCCGATTGACCCTGCATAGAGAATAGATTGTATGTGTGAGAACATATGAATATATATCATGCAGTACTAAAATTTTGATACTCACAGGAGTAGTGAACTCAGCAGGGTCAGTTGCAGGGAACAACGGAGGTGGTGGAGCATGACCCTGTGCGGCGCCAAGGCTCTGCACGTACGCGAACAAATCCGCCATCCTCTTCTCCAGCTCCTCACGTTGCCTCCTCTCATCATCTAGCTGAGTCTGTAATATTTCGCCCTAATGTTACGATAATGCAAAGAGAAGATATATAAAAATTAATGAACGATGAATAGATAAGGAATAACCTGGAGTTGCTGGATACGATGCTGTGAGGTGTCCTGCCGAGGTCGTATGGCTGGGCTCGCGCTCGTGCTCCTTGCTCGCACCTGACCTCAAGTCTGCAGCTCCGTGGGCCGTATCGGTGTGTGCTACGCAAGTTCAGGCCCATCAGACCATCAAGCGCAAAAGCCTAGCTAGCATTCCCCTTCACACTGCCGGGTCCGATTAGAGCCCAATTACCCCCACCGCGTCCCCTATTCGTCTCGCACGTACCGTACGGTCTCAGGCGCATCGGTCTCGCCGCTCCACAGACGCCGCAGACGACGGCGGAGGCGGCGAGATGACGGTCTTCCACTTCCTCAACTGCGCCTTCCTCACCTTCGGCCCCCACGTCGTCTACTACTCCGCTACCCCACTGTACATCTCCCTCCCTCCCCGTGAGATCCGTATGCTAAACATACGGGATTTGCTACTGGATCCATACTGTCAGTCAAGACTAGAGAGTAACCACATGATAACTATGAAATCATGAAGTGCGTTCTCGAGTGGAAAAGATTACACTGAAACTATATACATGTAAATAACAGGCCGAAAATTGAATTATACTAAATGTTTGCTAGTATATTCTCTATGTAGCTTTAAGGTTGTGGCCTTTTCAGTTACATAAAAAAGGTCTGAATATCTCATTTCTCATCTAATGCAATAGTCCACATCCACTGCAACTAAACCCTACTTATTTTCTGGCCGTCACCCACTCCGGCAATGAGGGCAGCGTCTACCCATAACCCATGGAACATGTAGATTAGTCCATGGATTATTGGCAATGCATACCTAGCCGAGCTGACCTAGTTTTATCTGAACATGACAAGAAAACAGTGTCCCTTCTGTAAAAGCAGCTGCTGTTTACCTTGGAGGCGGGCGAACGGCGGCGGTTGGGCGCGGCGGTGGGGCGCGGGCGGCCGGGCGCGGGCGGCCGGGCGCGGCCGGCGTTGAGGCGTGGGGAGGCCGGCGGCGGTGAGGCGGGCGGCTCGTGGAGGAAGAAGAAAGAAGAAGCAAAGCAGAAGGAAGAAGAAAGCCGGCCGCGCGGCCGGTTAAAGTTTGTTTCTTTGCCGAGTGCCCGTGATCCGGCACTCGGCAAAGATTTTTTTAAAATTTTAAAATATTCTTTGCCGAGTGCCAGATCGGCGGCACTCGGCAAAGAGTTCTTTGCCGAGTGTCCCCCGTTGCGGCACTCGGCAAAGGTTCTTTACTACCTCTTTGCCGAGTGCCACACATCTAGCACTCGGCAAAGAAGTCTTTGCCGAGTGTCATCCCTAGACACTCGGCAAAGTGCATTTGTATTTTTTTTATTTTGTCTCCCAAACTTTTTGTGGTATGTTCCTACACTATGTAGATCTACATGTATCATTTGTGGACAATTTTAACAGAGTTTGAAATAGCTAGTAGATTTAGTTTGTTTATTTGAATTTCTTCGGAAAATTCAAATTTGAACTGCAGGTCACTCGAAACTTGGAAAACCGTGCATGAAAAAAATGATATTCATGTTACTTAGCATAAGTTACGACCGATTCCATGAGCGGACCGAAAACTTCGAGCAACATGCTCACTAAACATGGCCGTGAACTTGCCATCCACATGTTTAAAAATTGTATAAAACACAAACAAAGTCAGAAAATCATGAAACTTGTCCACGTGTCATGATATCATATGTACAGGTTGTGATAAAAAATTGAGAATGTTTGGACAAAGTTGTGAGACACTATGTGTAGAAACCTAAGAGAACTACACATGAAATCATAGAGTTTCAATGTGGATCTCTTAGGTTTGTACACATAGCGCGTCATAGTTTTCTCGAAATTTTTTCAATTTTTTATCGCAGCCTGTACATATGATATCATGACACGTGGACAAGTTTCAAGATTTTCTGACTTTGTTTGTGTTTTATACAAGTTTTAAACATGTTGATGACAAGTTCACGACCATGTTTAGTGAGCATGTTGCTCGAAGTTTTTGGTCCGCTCCTGGAATCGGTCGTAACTTATGCTAAGTAACATGAATATCATTTTTTCATGCACGGTTTTCCAAGTTTCGAGTGACCTGCAGTTCAAATCTAAATTTTCCGAAGAAATTCAAATAAACGAACTAAATCTACTAACGATTGAAACTCTGTTAAAATTGTCCACAAATGATACATGTAGGTCTACATAGTGTAGGAACATACCACAAAAAGTTTGGGAGACAAAATAAAAGAAATAAAAATATACTTTGCCGAGTGTCTAGGGATGGCACTCGGCAAAGTATGCTTTGCCGAGTGCCTACTATGTGGCACTCGGTACAGAACCTCTTTACCGAGAGCCAACGGCTGGCACTCGGCAAAGACTGACGGCCGTCAGCTTTGGGACGGCCGCTGACGGCCATTTGCCGAGAGCCCCCTTTGCCGAATGTTTAACACTCGGCAAAGTTGTCTTTGCCGAGTGTCGTTTGGTGCCGAGTGTTCAGCTCTCGGCAAAGCACGGTTTGCCGAGTGCCTAGCTTTACCGAGCGCGGCACTCGGCGAAGAATTCTTTGCCGAGTGCCCGACAAAAGGCACTCGGCAAAGAGGCCAACACTCGGCAAAGCCTCGGATTCCGGTAGTGCAGGTGGGCCAAAAAGTAAAATTCCTTTACATGGCTGGTATAGAATAGAATACAAACGATAGGATTTAGGTTTCTATCAGCTAAAGGTAGTGTTCAATTGCTGGCCTAGCATTTAAATAGCAAAAAAATATGTTCTCTTATGTTTCACACAAAAGGGGAGAAATATTGGTGGCTATCTTTACTATGATGATTTTAGTATGCTCTAAGAATTATTACTTTACCATCTTATTCTTTGATAAAAGGAATAAACATGTGGATACTGGTGCATGCTTTAGGCCCATCATGTTAACACTCATGAATCAGGATTGGATGCAAGAACCACCAAAACCAATAAAAAGTGTAAACGTAGGAACAATAAATTGCTGACATGCTATTTACTTAGGGTACCAGCAAACTTAGGAACAAAATCTAAATGCCACTGAAACTCAAGTGGAGGACGAGTTCAAGAAGTTTAGTACCATCAAGCAAAATGGTATTCAAGTTAGAAGCAATAAGGTAACTTTTTCACATGTACCAGCCTTGGGAGATTCTTTTTGCGTTTACAACTTCAAAGTTTAATTCTACATCTATCCCGAGTGCTACAGAGATAGTTTTTTTCAACATAACCTACTCACTTTTTTATTCTGTGCTGTTAGCTTGTTCATTTTATCTCTAACTGCAATTTATGACAGTATGAACACTATCTGGTTTACTAGTGCTGTTAGTGTTCCTATAGATTATTTAAATCCCTTCCTATTTCACATCATTCTGGGAACATCATGTATTCATTCTCTTAGAGATTGATTTTTGTATTGTGTTAATTTGGGTTAATATAAGTGTGAACTGTCTTGTGAGTAACCATTATTGTTGTGTTGATTATTTTGGACATTGACCTTTTTTAGTGCCTTCCAGGTGGTGAAGTTGTTTTTTAGTAAAAAGAGTTCCTTTCAACATTGCACACACAAGAGTACCCCATAGCTCTAATGAGAAGCTGGGTGCAGCCAGATTCTCTCTTCTCTCAAGTGAACAACGACTTGTCACTGCAAGAGAAAAAACATAGCAGCACATCTCTAATAATACAACTGTCAAAACATAAATGGTGTCCCCTCAAACATAGCATAATCCATACACTAAAACTAACTATTCCACTCAAAAAATCATATCAAACGCATCACAACCATGTCTACCAAGATCATATCATTCAACTTTATGATTACATGATCTAAATTAATGGGTCGATCCTGTATTTTTTATCAACATAATATATAGTTTTGCAAATACAATGTTAAGATGAGACCCAGAGCACGTTATGACATTTACTGAGCTCGATTGGCAGGGTGGGGAGATGAATTTGGCGTGGATCTTCTCTGGACACCCATCTACCTCGTACGCCTCCGAGATCTGTTTGAACCTATTCTCAACCTCCTTGTTTTTAGGGTTCTTGTCGGGGTGCCATTTCATGGCGAGCTGCGACTGAGGGCGGGAGGCGTAGGGGCGGAGTGAGACGTCCCTTGGCCGTCGGCACGTCACCACCACGGTGTGAGTTCGTCGGAGGTATGACGAGAACACAACTGACTCGTGAGACTTGTGTGATTCTGTTTTGCTATTTCTTCTCTGTTATTCCTTAGCCAACTGGCTGACGGTATTTAAGGCTTAAGCCAACAGGCTAGCCCATTACAACTCTCACCCACGCTTACAACCATAACTTGGCCCACGGCCCACACCAGTTCACCCACACATCTCACCTAGTTCCCGCCAATGATGTCTGTAGATCCACCCTCCACTCTGTCAGCCATGACAGTTCCCCGGGCCTCAGAACCCGCTTGACCCCAAGCGAGGGCACTTGGGAAACGATTCCTTACCACGTAGTAGTCTTCCCAGGTAGCAGCTTGCATTGGAACACCCGACCATTGAATGAGCACTTGAGGTACAACCTGATTGCCCTTCCGAACCACACGCCTATTCAGCACTGCTTCAGGAAAGATGCCAGTCTTTGACGGATCCACCAGTGGAGGCAGAGTGGTGAACACCAGAGTGTAACAAGGATTAAATGGTTTAAGCTGGGATACATGGAAGACTGGATGGACCTGCGCACTAGGAGAAGATCCAGTTTATATGCAGCTGGTCCAATCTTGGCAAGCACCTTAAAGGGCCCAAAGAACTTAAAAGCAAGCTTCGGACAAGGACGATTCACCACTGTTTTCTGGGCATAAGGCTGTATTTTAACAACAACATTTCTCCAAGCTGAAACTCTCTAGGAGTTCTACCACGGTCAGCCAGTTGCTTCATTCGATTCTGTGCTCGAGCTAGATGTTCTCGGAGTAATGCTGAAAAGGTAGTCCTATCAGCTAACCACTCTTGCACTGAGTCAGCATTGGGCACCGTGGACTGAGGTAAAGCCAACATGGGAGCATCATAGCCATAAAGAGCTCTAAAAGGAGTACACCCGAGGCTAGTGTGAAAAGTAGTGTTATACCAAAATTCGGCCAATGCTAACCAAGATTTCCACTTTGATGGTTGAGCATTCACAGCACACCTCAAATAAGTCTCCAGACACTGGTTAACCCTTTCGCTTTGCCCATCGGTCTGGGGGTGATACGCAGTAGACAACAGCAATTTCACATCCATGAGCTGAAACAGATGTTTCCAGAACAGGCTAGTAAAGACCTTATCCCTATCAGAGACAATTGATCTAGGGGGTCCATGCAGTTTCACCACTTGCTCCAAGAATGCCTGTGCCACTCCTTGTGCAGTAAATGGATGTTTTAGTGGAATAAAATGCCCATACTTGGTGAACCTGTCCACCACCACCAGAATAGTATCAAAACCATCAGACCTTGGTAACCCTTCTATAAAGTCCATGGTTACATCTGCCCACACACCTTGAGGAATAGGAAGAGGCTGCAGTAACCCTGCTAGATGGACTCTCTCAGGTTTTGCCTGTTGACAAGTCGGACATTGCTGCACAAACTGTGTCACATCCCACTTTAGCCCCTTCCACCAGAACACCTTTTTTACCCTTTGATATGTAGTAAGTATCCCAGAGTGGCCCCCTAGTGCACTGTCATGAAGAGCTGCAATCAGTTTTGTCCGCAGAGCTGAATTTGATCCTATCCAAATTCGCTCTCCCTTCCTGACAATGCCCTGCTGAAGAGTGAACCCAGCCTCATTGGGACTCTGAACTAGCAGTTGTGTGATCAAGTTCTGTGCTTCAGCATCAGTGACATAAGAGTTTAGAATTTCCTGAATCCACACTGGCTGCACCTCAGTGATCACAGCCAACTCCATCATTGCCCCTACCCTGGAAAGAGCATCAGCTACTAGATTTTCTGCCCCTTTCTTATACACAATTTGAAATTGACGTCCCATCAATCTCGCCATAGCTTTCTTCTGCAGATCCGAGTGAAGCTGCTGATCTCCCAAATAAGTCAGAGACTTATGATCTGTCTTAATCACAAAAGGACTCCTTTGCAGGTAGGGTCGCCACTTTTCCACTGCCATTATCAAGGCTAAAAATTCCTTGTCATAAATAGACAGATGTCTATTCTTTTGCCCCAATGCCTTGCTAATGTATGTTATAGGCTTGCCTTGCTGCATCAAGACTGCACCCAAACCATCCTCACAAGCATCGGTTTCTACCACAAAAGGAAGGTCAAATCGAGGCAAAGCCAAAACTGGAGTAGTTGCCATAGCTTCTTTGAGAGCTTCAAATGCCAACTGAGCCTGCTCATCCCACTTGAAACCATGTTGTTTCTACAGCAGCCTGGTAAGGGGTCTCGCCAGAATTCCATAACCACTCACAAACTTCCTGTAGTACCCTGTGAGCCCCAAGAATCCTCTTAACTCCGTGATAGTTTGTGGTGGAGGCCAGGCCAACATTGCAGCAGTCTTCGAGGGGTCTGTGGCCACTCCTTCCCTGGAGATCACATGGCCTAAGTATTGCAACTCTTTTTTAACAAAAACACACTTCTTGGCTTTCAAGAAAAATTTGTTTTCTCTCAGTTTGGTTAGCACTAACCGAAGATGCTCATAATGCTCCACAAGACTGGGACTATAGATCAATATGTCATCCAAAAATACCATAACAAATTTCCTTAGGAATGGTTCCAGGATAGTGTTCATGGCACACTGAAAAGTAGCTAGTGCATTGGTGAGTCCGAAAGGCATCACTCTGAATTGGTAGTGGCCATGATGAGTCTTGAAGGCAGTTTTGACTTCATCTTCTTTTCCCATCCGTATCTGATGATACTCTGCTGTCATATCCATACTTGAGAAAAACTGAGTCCCCGCTAACACGTCCAAGATTTCATCCACTAGGGGCATTGGAAATCGATTCTTAATGGTCATAGAATTCAATCTCCTATAATCAATGTGTTGGGGGCCTTCGTCCTCCGAAGGTCCTCAAAAACATGATTTGACAATGTTTTCCAAGTGGATTATGTGAACAGGTATCTTCGGACTCAGAATTATGAACATGAAGTACAGTCAGGACGAAGCCTGAACCAGACGAAGGGGGATTAAAATGGAGGACGGGCTGATTACCAAGCTCCACGAAGGATGGTGCACAGCCGAAGCTGTGCGCAGGGAAGCTTCGTCGCGATAGCAGAGAGGGGAACCGACTTAAAGATGAAAAGACTACTTGGGCCTTGACAGATTTCCATAAGTCATTGGCAAATGTAATGGACATGAATGTAATTTTACGTGGGCTGCGTCCCGCGTCTATAAATAGATGAACAGTACTCCCGTACTGTTCATGCTGACTGGGCATTTGCTTTTTGCGTCACGCTTGTACTTTTTACCCTCTCTCAGGACCGAAGGTACATTTGTAATTTGAAATCATTTCTATTTTTCCATGTTAATAAAATAGAAATGATTCTATGATGATGTTTATATTATATTTCACGCTTTATATGAATCCTTCGTCATTACTTGTTATATTTACGAAGGTATGTATCTTGCGACCTTCGTCCGAAACTCATTATTTCTCGAAGGGGAATAATGTTTCAAAGGACGAAGGACTTTAACACTTAACACTTTTTATGTTGCCTTGTTCTTAACTCTTAGCATTTGAGAACAAGTCCCCAACACAATGCAAAACCTCCAACTTCCATCCTTTTTCTGTACTAACAGCACTGGGGATGCAAATGGACTAGCACTTGGAACTATTAAACCTGCAGCCAGAAGTTCAGTCACCTGTCTCTCTATCTCAGTTTTGTGGAGAGGTGAGTATCTATATGGTCTTGAATTAACTGGAATAGAACCTGGCAGCAATGGTATGTGATGGTCGTAAACCCTGGTTGGAGGTAATTCAGTGGGTGCAGCAAACACATCTTTAAATTCCTCTAATATCAATTTCAGTGGTTTCTCCTCATCCTCAGATGGTGTCTCCTGAACTATCTCCAACATCACAAACACCCAGACTTCATTACCCTTCATCCACCTCTCTAACTGCACAACAGACACTTGTTGAACCTCCTTGCTTCCTATGCCATCTCCTTTCAACTGCACCTCCCTTCCTCTATCTTTGAACTCTAACACCCCATTGTCCCAATCACACTGCATTGGACTGTGCCTTCTCAGCCAGTCATACCCCAAAATAGCATCATAGGCCTCCAAATCTAACACTCTCATATTACTGTTGTAAAGATGGCCTCCAGCCCTCCATTCCAGGTTAGGCACCCTTCTGTTACTCAGCAGAAATTCACCATTTGCCACCTTCACTCTGACTGGCAAAACAGTCTCAGTATCCAAATTCAACTTATCTACTATTCTTTGACTGACGAAACTAGAGGAGCTGCCAGAATCCACTAACATCACCAACTCTTGATTCTGAACAATTGATCGAATCCTCATACACTCCTCTCGATCAGTTCCACTGATGGCATTCAAAGAAAGATTGCAGGAATTCTCCCTCTCTTTGTCTTCCTAGTATAGCTGCAACAACACCTCATCTGTCAACATTCTTCCCATATCTTCCACAGACAGATTATGCAGCTGTGCTCCACCCCTTTTTGGACATTTTGCTTCATGTCCCGGTTCATATTTTTCCCCACATCCAAAACACAGCCCATTCAACCTTCGAAAATCTCTCAGTTGTCTTTCCTTTGTCAAATCTACACCTCCTCCACCAATTTTAGCCTCCACTCTTACTGCATTTCCTTGGACTCTATTAGGTCTGGATCCCTTCTGAAATTTCAATCTATTCATCTCTAGTACCTCCTGTTGTATCTGTGCTAAAAGAATGGCATGATCTACCGTTCGTGGTAGTTGGGCCATCACATGCCCTTGTAACTCCTCCTTCAACTCCTTAATGAATTGAGAGACAAAGAAAGTTTCACCCAAATTTGGATTATGCACTGAATTGACATATCTAGCTTCCTCGAACGCGTGAATATACTCATCCAACCTAGCCTCCTGTGTCAGACGCAGCAACCCTCTCATCGCCTGAGGAAATTCTTCAGAACCAAATTTCTCTCGCACAACTTTGGTGAACTGTGCCCAGCTTCCCAACCCTTGCTGCCTTTTATACACCTGCATCCAGCGAGCAGCATTTCCCTCCATATGCAGAGATGCCGATGAAGACCACCTGAACTCAGGTACTTGATAAATTGAAAAATACCCCTCACATTTATCAATCCATATCCCTGGTTCGGGTCCCTGAAATTTTGGGAATGACATTTTTGGCAAATCTGCTGCTCTATACTCTCGATTTCCCCCTTGTTCACGGAATTCCCCTTCAATCTCCCTGTTCCTCCCTCGCTGCTCACCGAACACCCCTGCCTCTGATCTTCTTCTCGCCTATAATTCTCTTCCTCAGCAGTCCTACGCTCATGGTTCTCCCTCTTAGTTTCCGATTCCATACCTTCTATTTCCTTGGCCATCCACTCCAAGCGAAGACGCGACACCGTCTTCCCGGTTTCCTCCATTTGCTGAGCGAGGATGGTGCTCTCCTCCTCCGCCTTCTTAGCCGCTGAGCCAGCGACCTTCGCCTAATGTTGAAGCTGTTGCTGGCCCACCTCCATGGACTCTGCTTGCTGCTGTAGGCGTCGCTGTCCAATCTCCATCGCCTCCACCTTGTCCCCGAGTCGATCCAGAATCCGCATCATCCGATCCCACCGCTCCTCGCTCTTCTGCTCCAACGAGTCCATCGCTTCCAACACGATCCGCGTCTGCGCCGAGGGTTTCACTGACAGCGCCGTCGTGGTAGAACTTCGAGGACCACAGCTCTGATACCACCTGAGACGTCCCTTGGCCTTCGGCACGTCACCACCACGGCGTGAGTTCGTCGGAGGTATGACGAGAACACAACTGACTCATGAGAGTTGTGTGATTCTGTTTTGCTATTTCTTCTCTGTTATTCCTTAGCCAATTGGCTGACAGTATTTAAGGCTTAAGCCAACAGGCTAGCCCATTACAACTCTCACCCACGCTTACAACCATAACTTGGCCTACGGCCCACACCAGTTCACCCACACATCTCACCTAGTTCCCGCTAATGATATCTGTAGATCCACCCTCCACTCCGTCAGCCGTGACACAGAGACGGATGTCCTCCGCGCTGGTCTAGAGGTCCCAGATAGCCACACCCGTGTCCGTGGATGAGACAGCCATGCCCGTGTCTGGCGAGAGAGGAAGGTGATGGGGTCAGCGAACTCCAACTCCATGGATTTCTTAGAACTGCCTATCACCACCGCCGGCAAAGGCGACATCAGTGCACTAGGGTTTTGGGAGCCGGCGATGGGAAGCAGACGCGTGGAGGAGAGGTGGAGGCGGGGTTTGAGAAGGGAACAGAACTGTGGACCGAAGATAGCGGCTACTGTTTGTGGGGGGAGGGAGGGGGCGACTGGATCGGCGACAGGTAGTTGGAAGCGATGGTAGAGGCGAGGGCGCCGCGATAGATCAGATCGAGTGAGAATAGGGAGCAAAACGGTGTGAAACACCCGTCGATTAATTAAACCGGAAGGTGGGCGACATGTTACGATTTAGAAAGGATTGAGATGGTGTGGCTCGACCAGAGGGCAACAATAGACTAGAGCTTCTTTTCGTCAATAACTATAGAGAGCCTCGGCCACCAACAAATCTGGTTAAGCCCATTTCCGTTCACTATTTATGCAACCAAACCATTTAACATAAACAGAGAACCAATTTAGCGTAAATAGAGCCCCACCTTCAAACCCACGTTCAAAAAAAAAAGCGGGTTAGGCCCACTTTCCATGTGGTCAACTACCTCTACCATAGTCAAAACATGTTTACGCCAATTCTCTCCAATGTTTATGCAATAAAATCGAGTTAGCATAAATACCTCATCCGAACCCATGTTCCAAAATACTGGCTTAGGCCCACTTTCCACATGGTCAAACACTTCTATACCCTAACTCCCGTCGCGGTCAACTTACCTGGCCGACTCGCCACGGTTCTTCGGGCGTCGCTAGGGCGATTCTTCATTCCTCTGCCACCGCACGCCCTCAACCCTAATCGGCGCCGTCGTTGACAGTGTCGTCGAGCCACCCGTCGCTGACAATCCTCCGCCACCGCGTCACCTTGGTCGTCTACACGCCGCTGACGGTCGTCTTCCTTCCCAAGGTGCTCGCATTCCTCACTAAATCTTATGTGCTACATTGCTACTTCCCAATCCCCCCATTCATCTCCGCCATTTTATTATACAACGCTCGTGCGCCGTGTTTGTGGAGCGTTAATCACTGCGCCGTATTCTAGGTGCCCAACTCCATCACCGGCGACTAGGCTGCTGCGTTTCAACCTCTAACGAATTTTCTAGCCGTCGATGACAAAGAAATCACAGGTCACCTACTACTGCATAAATGTTTATTTTTGTTTGTTAGTCATTGGATATCGTTTTTATGCACATTCTATTGGTATGCATAAATGTATATGGCCATTTTGAGCACTGGCCTATTTGCTTGCCGGGATATGAGAACAGAACCTTGGTTTATAGCAGCTAGTTTCTTGTGTGGATGGATACAGTTTCATTCTGACCTTTGTTGACTTTGGGCAAGAGAAAGTCATGGGATCTATCTAGTTCATAAAATGCCAGTGCTTTTGCTTTCTATTATGCAATTATACGATTTTAAGGGTAGCTGCTAGAATGTTTTGTCGGTTGATGGTTGCTGCATCATGTATTTGATGGACTAATTTTATTTTGAACTTCTATAGCCGATGGTAACTGCTATTTGAATTTGAACTGTGCTACCAATCATGTCGAGTTGATGGTTGAATTTAAACAAGCCAAAAACTGTGCTGCCAAACATGGTTATGTATTAAGAAATACTACGTTTTTACTCTTGTTTTGCTAAAACTGTGGTTTTCTGTCACGACATATTGTATATTATGGTTTTGATATACTGTAGTATTTGAAAGCTACAGTGCCAAACAGGGCCTAAATAGGTTTACATTATAGCCCTGATATGTTTAATCCATGAAACTCGTTTGTTTAAAATGTAAGAACCTAGTATGACATTGCCATAAGTATCTCTGTATATGAATGTTTATGTTTTTTACTAAGTTGTATTTGTTACTGCATTCATTTGTTTATTTTGTTGGTTAGTCGCTGGATAAATACTGTTTTATATGAACATTCTATTGGTATGCATAGATGTATATGGCAATTTCTACAATGCAATGATACGACTTTTATGATGTTTTGTTCACTTACCATCTATGTTGCTAGGGCCATATAACACAATTGAGGACTTCTAATGTGGACGAGTGTGTAGAGTGTACAATTATTTCGTATAATCATTTGTTTATATGTTGATGTATGTAAGTCAATAAAGTACATGTAAAATCATCATGTATATATGTTCACTGATAATCATTTTATTAGTTGTACATATGTTTTACATTGTTGCTCCGCAGGCTGCTGCTTCAATTATGCGGAAGGTTGATCGACTCCCAACCAATCCGAAGCGATTAATCATTGAGTCAAGTCAAGAATGCTTCAGTGTCAACATCCCACCCTCGATAGACACTGGAGACCCTCCAAATACACGATGTGATGGTGATCCTCCGCAACATAGAAAGAGAGGTGTTGCTGCCGATGCTAAAAAGCTCCCCATGCCTAGTTTGGATGATGATGATGACTTTGAGCCCCCAAAAAAGAAGTGTAATATCAAAATGGATGCCCCAAACAAGACGCAGGTGAGTTTACAACATTGCAGAAACTTACCTTTTCCAATATTTTAATCATGCATACAATCACAATGCATATTTTCTGTGCTGAAACATACAACTTACTATATTACCTTAGCATATCAATCCAAAACAGTAATAGGCCATGGAACTATGTAAAAATAAGAATGCAGATATGATGATATTTAATTATTAACATATTTATCCATCTATCCACCTTTTTCTTACAGAGACTCAACATCAGATGCAACCCAGGAGATGTTCTTGCGTCCATTCAGATATTGAATGAAAGGCAACGTCAAGCTATAGTCAGAAAAGGTTTCTCCAGTATTCTTGACATGACAATTGATGCAATTAGATGTCGGACACTTCTTTGTTGGCTCATGCAAAAGCTAGACCCTAGAGACATGACTCTTCATATTGGTCCAGACAAAGAACTGAAAATCACCAAGCAGACTGTCCATCTAATATTGGGTCTTCCAAATTCGGGTGGTGGGAAGCCACTAAATATTGATGAAGTGAATGCTGCGGCAACCCTTCGGTCCTCCCTGAGTATTAGCAAGGATGAGTTTGTGATTTCAAAGCTACAGGATAGATTGTGGCTAGGCAACGATGATGAGCTCTCAATCCGATGTTTTTTAATCCTCTTCAACCGGCTTCTTTTCCTAATGGCTAGCTGGTCGATATCTTACAACAAAGTTCTACTGACGGAAGAATTGGAGCGATTCCCTCACATTGATTGGTGCCATCTCATTTTCAGCGACCTATGTGAAGCTGCCCAGAAATGGCACAATAGGAGCGCTAATAACGTCTTGGCTATGATATACGGGTGCTCCATCGTTGTTCTTGTAAGTTTCATACTTAATATGGTAAATCTTTTATTAGATTAATCAATTGCAATCTGAAAATACATACATATATTATGTGTTTATGTTCACTTATCTTCATTTGCATATGACTCACATGATATCTATATGTTATGTAACTGTATTATTTGGACCATTTGCACCATGCCGCAGCTCCCAACAACAAAAGTGGCACTCCGCGCATCAAGTATTTTAACAAGAATATCATAAGGGCGCTGTCAACGGCTGATAAGCGAAAGCCTCGACAGGGTGGCGAACCATTTGGTTATTGCCCTATGAGTATTCACTTCTTCTATCATAATGTTAGCTTTATGCACATTTTTTATACTATATTTGTTTTGTAGTGTTTCCATTTTGCACAATATAAGGTGTCATCTATGTTAGGTGTATCACATCAGATTTTTTTTGTTTTTTACAACAATGTTATCTATGACTATTTTTAAATTCAATTGATTTTAGTAGTTATCTCATGATCTCACTTGATGCTACGAGTCAATCCATATACATAATTATTAATTTTCATTTGGTTTCATCAGTTTCGGAGCATCAGTGAGACTTGTTACGTCTCAAAATCGGCATTTATTGGTCAGCTCGAGGTTAGATCACATACTCACACTGTTCTTTATGTGTCTGTTTCTTTAACATATTTATTCTCTTATTATATATTGTTTTACTTCAGTATACAATAAGGCCAGAATCAGGTGAGGCAGACCCAAATGAACATGGTCGACTTCCCAACATAAACATCCAACTGCCTCTTATCCAAGATCTGATGTCAACTAAGATCCAGTAGCTTCCTGTACATCAACGCTCCAAGTTCCAAGCTAAGTTGCTTGCTTATGACTTAGAGGTTGGCAAGATAGTTGCCACTATGAATCAATGTCTGAATAATATTGGTAGGAAGCAGTACAAGCTAGCTGATACATTTGGAGAGTTGATTGACGAGGTTCTTCGGGCTGAGTCATATAGTTTAGACATTGAAGATAACATGACACAATCTTGCAATAAATTTGTACTAGGTCAGTTGTCATTTTTATCATATATGTATACTTCATGCAAACATATGATGCACTAATTCAGAGTTTTCAATGTGTTGAACCAGCCTCCCAATCTGGTGATCAATTTGTATCTGAACCATTGATGACACCCACCCAGATGGTGTCGGGGACCATAATTAGGGGTACCCTCAAGACGCCTAATTCTCAGCTGGTAACCCCCATCAGCATAAAGCTGCAGAGGCCTGATGGATTTGATTAAGTCAGGGATCAGTCCATACGAGCGACTCGATCACGCCTCGCCCGAGCCTAGCCTCGGGCAAGGGCAGCCGACCCTGAGGTGTTTTCGTCTCGCCCGAGGCCCCCCTTTTTACGGCAGACGCATCTCCGGCTCGCCCGAGGCCTTGCCTTCGTTAAGAAGCAACCCTGACTAAATCACCGCGCCAACCGACCAAGTCACTGGGGCATTTAACGCAAAGAGTGAGACCGACGGGCGACCAGGCTTTGCCAGAGGCGCCATAGGAGGCTCCGCCCGACCCAGGGCTCAGACTTGGGCTAAGGCCCCGGAAGACGGCGAACTCCGCTCCGCCCGACCCAGGGCTCGGACTCGGGCTAAGGCCCTGGAAGACGGCGAACTCCGCTCCGCCCGACCCAGGGCTCGGACTCGGGCTAAGGCCCCGGAAGACGGCGAACTCCGCTCTGCCCGACCCAGGGCTCGGACTCGGGCTAAGGCCCCGGAAGACGACGAACTCCGCTTCGCCCGACCCAGGGCTCGGACTCCGCCCTGGCCTCTGCCGAACGACCTCCGCCTCGCCCGACCCAGGAGCTCGGGCTCGGCCTCGGCCATGCAGGACAGACTCGACCTCAGCTTCGGAGGAGCCTCCACGTCGCCCGACCTAGGGCACAAGTCCGCCACGTCAACAGGAAGCGTCATCATCACCCTGCCCTGAGCCGACTTGGGTCGCAGAGAACAAGACCGGCGTCCCATCTGGCCAGCTCCGCCAAATAGGCAATGATGGCGCCCCGCTAGACCCATGACGACGGCGGCTCTCGGCTCCCTTACGGAAGCAGGGAGACGTCAGCAAGAGCACAGCTGTTCCAACAGCTGTCCCTCCACCAGGCTCCGTTACTCCTCCGACAGCCACGACGCCACACCAGCTGGGTGCCAAGATCTCTCCGGCTGCCACCTTGGCATGTACTTAGGGCACTAGCTCTCCCCCGCTAGACACGTAGCACCTTGCTACACCCCCATTTGTACACCTGGATCCTCTCCTTACGCTTATAAAAGGAAGGACCAGGGCCTTCTTAGAGAAGGTTGGCCTCGCGGGAACGAGGGCAGGGGCAGGCGCTCTCTTGGGGCCGCTCGCTCCCCTCACCCGCGCGGACGCTTGTAACCCCCTACTGCAAGCGCACCCGACCTGGGCGCGGGACGAACACGAAGGCCGCGGGATCTCCGCCTCCCTCATCACGACCCGGCTCCGGCCACCTCGCTCTTTCCCCCCTTTGCGCTCGCCCACGCGCTCGACCCATCTGGGCTGGGGCACGCGGCACACTCACTCGTCGGCTCGGGGACCCCCCGGTCTCGAAACGCCGACAGTTGGCGCGCCAGGTAGGGGCCTGCTGCGTGTTGACGAGCAGTTTCCCGTCAAGCTCCAGATGGGCAGTCTCCGACGACCTCTTCAACCCGGGACGGTGCTCCGTTTCGGGAGCCTCGAGTTCATGTCTTTCGACGGCAGCTACGACATGATACTCCTTCCACCGCCGCGCGACGGCGACAATGGTGGCGGACAGTCCGCCCGCCGGCGGCGGAATCGACGACGTCTTTCCCACGTGGGGGAAGGACAACTTTCGAGCTCGCCCCATCCACTCCCTCGCCATCGGAGGAGAAGGCGGGGCAACCAGGGCCGAGCGGGAGGCTGCGCTCAGTCGACTGTCGAGCAAGTCGACATCCCCAGCGCCCCAACGGAGGACGCGTCGGGCGTCACCCTCACGTTTGAGGCAAAGGCGAGCGCCGTCCCCCCGCGACACGCCGACTCCGAGCAAGTGGACGACGCCAGCACGCTCACGGAGGGCCTGCAGGACGTCGCCCTCGTACCCAAGACGACGGCGCGATCAGCCCCCGATGTGACTTCGTCGCTCTTCGTCGACCAAAAGGTACCGACTGCTTCCCATCCTTCGTCATTTCGACTCGACCTCAACCCGCCTAGCGACCTCGCTTTGGCGGGCGCTCGCGTTGAGGTGAATGCAACCCCTTTCGGGTTTCGTGTGCGGTCGCCCTGGGACCGATTGACGGGCGTCTCGACCTACGGACCCTCTGGGTCCGAGGAAGATGACGACCCCAGCACCTGCTGGGATTTCTCTGGATCTGGCAACCCCAGTGCCATGCGGGACTTCATGACCGCATGCAACTACTGCCTCTCTGACTGTTCCGACGGCAGCCGCAGCCTCGACGACAAGGACTGCGGCCCGAGTCGCGAATGTTTCCACGTCGAGCTAGGGGATCCCTCCAGAGGCAGCTGTCTCGGCATGCCGGAGGATGGTGATCCCCCTAGGCCAGCGCCTCGCGCCGACATCCCGCGGGAGCTAGCTGTGGTCCCCGTTCCGGCGGGGGGTCACGACCCACAGCTCGAGCAAGTCCGCGGGGCGCAGGCCGGGCTCGATGAGGGAGCAGGAGCGCTCGAGGCAATCCGCCGGGACGTCGGGCAGGTATGGGCGGGCCAGCCCCCGGCCGGAGAAATACGTCACCTGCCCCAGGGTCTCCAGCACCGCATCGCCAACGATGCCAGGGGCAGACCGCCACCCGCATCCGGCGGAACCGGTCAGGACCTGGCAGCCGCAGCGATGCTCCTCCACGCGATGCCGGAGTCATCAACCACCGAGGGTCGGCGAATCCAGGGAGAGCTCAAGCATCTCCTGGAAGGCGCTGCGGCCCGGCGGGCCGAGAGCTCTGCCTCCCGAAGGCAGGGGTACCCCTCGGAACCTCGTGCCGCGACTTCCCGACTCATGCGGGAAGCCTCGGTCTACACCGGGCGCACGCGCAACACCGCGCCTGCGGCCCCGGGCCACCTCGGCAACGAGCACCCTCATCGCGACCGTTGGGCCCGCCTCGACGAAAGGGTGCGCCGAGGTTATCACCCCAGGCGTGGGGGACGCTACGACAGCGGGGAGGATCGGAGTCCCTCGCCCGAACCACCCGGTCCGCAGGTCTTCAGCCGGGCCATTCGGCGGGCGCCGTTTCCGACCCGATTCCGACCCCCGACTACTATCACAAAGTACTCGGGGGAAACGAGGCCGGAATTGTGGCTCGCGGACTACCGCCTGGCCTGTCAACTGGGTGGAACGGACGACGACAACCTCATCATCCGCAACCTCCCCCTGTTCCTCTCCGACACCGCTCGCGCTTGGTTGGAGCACCTGCCTCCGGGGCAGATTTCCAACTGGGAGGATCTGGTCCAAGCTTTCGCCGGCAACTTCCAGGGCACGTACGTGCGCCCCGGGAATTCCTGGGACCTCCGAAGCTGCCGGCAACAGCCGGGAGAGTCTCTTCGGGACTACATCCGGCGATTCTCGAAGCAGCGCACCGAGCTGCCCAACATCACCGACTCCGATGTCATCGGCGCGTTCCTTGCCGGCACCACCTGCCGTGACCTGGTGAGCAAGTTGGGTCGCAAGACCCCCACCAGGGCGAGCGAGCTGATGGACATCGCCACCAAGTTCGCCTCTGGTCAGG
This sequence comes from Zea luxurians, assembly GCA_029449295.1. Taxonomy (NCBI): domain Eukaryota; kingdom Viridiplantae; phylum Streptophyta; class Magnoliopsida; order Poales; family Poaceae; genus Zea; species Zea luxurians. The sequence goes on along the minus strand of JAOPSE010000027.1, from coordinate 39,247,158 downwards.
AGGCGGTCGAGGCCATCTTCCGAAAGGACAAGCAGCCCCAGGGCCGCCCGTCGGAAGATGCTCCCGAGGCGTCTACTCCGCTCGGCGCCAGGAAGAAAGGCAGGAGGAAGTCGCAAGCGAAACGCGACGCCGCCGGCACGGACCTTGTCGCCGCCGCCGGACACAAGAACCCTCAGAAGCCCCCCGGAGGCGCCAACCTCTTCGACAAGGCACTCAAGGAGACGTGCCCCTACCATCAGGGGCCCGTCAAGCACACCCTCGAGGAGTGCGTCATGCTTCGGCGCCACTTCCACCGGGCCGGGCCACCCGCAGAGGGTGGCAGGGCCCGCGACGACGACAAAAAAGAAGATCACCAAGCAGGAGAGTTCCCCGAGGTCCGCGACTGCTTCATGATCTACGGGGGGCATGCGACGAATGCCTCGGCTCGGCATCGTAAGCAAGAGCGTCGGGAGGTCTGCTCGGTGAAGGTGGCGGCGCCAGTCTACCTAGACTGGTCCGACAAGCCCATCACCTTCGACCAAGATGACCACCCCGACCACGTGCCGAGCCCGGGGAAGTACCCGCTCGTCGTCGACCCCGTCATCGGCGACGTCAGGCTCACCAAGGTCCTGATGGATGGGGGCAGCTGCCTCAATATCATCTATGCCGAGACCCTCAGGCTCCTGCGCGTCGATCTGTCATCCGTCCGAGCAGGCGCTGCGCCCTTCCACGGGATCATTCCTGGGAAGCGCGTCCAGCCCCTCGGACAGCTCGACCTTCCTGTCTGCTTCGGAACACCCTCCAACTTCCGAAGGGAGACTTTGACGTTCGAGGTGGTCGGGTTCCGAGGAACCTACCACGCAGTGTTGGGAAGGCCATGCTACGCGAAGTTCATGGCCATCCCCAACTACACCTACCTGAAGCTCAAGATGCCGGGCCCCAATGGGGTCATCACCGTCGGCCCCACGTACAAACACGCATTCGAATGCGATGTGGAGTGCGTGGAGTACGCCGAGGCCCTCGCCGAGTCCGAGGCCCTCATCACCGACCTGGAAAGCCTCTCCCGAGAGGTGCCGGACGTGAAGCGACATGCCGGCAACTTCGAGCCAGCGGAGACGGTTAAGGCCGTCCCTCTCGACCCCAGTGGCGACACCTCCAAGCAGATCCGGATCGGTTCCGGGCTCGACCCCAAATAGGAAGCAGTGCTCGTCGACTTCCTCCGCGCAAACGCCGACGTCTTTGCGTGGAGTCACTCGGACATGCCCGGCATACCGAGGGATGTCGCCGAGCACTCGCTGGATATTCGGGCCGGGGCCCGACCGGTCAGACAGCCTCTGCGCCGATTCGACGAGGAAAGGCGCAGGGTAATAGGCGAGGAGATCCACAAGCTGATGGCAGCAGGGTTCATCAAAGAGGTATTCCATCCCGAATGGCTTGCCAACCCTGTACTTGTAAGGAAGAAAGGGGGGAAATGGCGGATGTGTGTAGACTATACTGGTCTCAACAAAGCATGTCCGAAGGTCCCCTACCCTCTACCTCGCATCGATCAAATCGTGGACTCCACTACTGGGTGCGAAACCCTATCTTTCCTCGATGCCTACTCAGGGTATCATCAAATCAAGATGAAAGAATCTGACCAGCTCGCGACTTCTTTCATCACGCCCTTCGGCATGTACTGTTATGTCACCATGCCGTTCGGTTTGAGGAACGCGGGTGCAACGTACCAGCGGTGCATGAACCATGTGTTCGGCGAACACATCGGTCGCACGGTCGAGGCCTACGTCGATGACATCGTGGTCAAGACAAAGAAAGCCTCCGACCTTCTCTCCGACCTTGAAGTGACATTCCGGTGTCTCAAGGCAAAGGGCTTCAAGCTCAATCCCGAGAAGTGCGTCTTCGGGGTGCCCCGAGGCATGCTCTTGGGATTCATCGTCTCCGAGCGGGGCATCGAAGCCAACCCGGAGAAGATCGCAGCCATCACCAGCATGGGGCCCATCAAGGACTTAAAAAGCGTACAGAGGGTCATGGGATGTCTCGCGGCCTTGAGCCGTTTCATCTCGCGCCTCGGCGAAAGAGGCCTGCCCCTGTACCGTCTCTTAAGGAAGGCCGAGTGCTTCACTTGGACTCCCGAGGCCGAGGAAGCCCTCGGGAACCTGAAGGCGCTCCTCACCCAGGCGCCCGTCTTGGTACCCCCAGCTGGTGGAGAAGCCCTCTTGGTCTACATCGCCGCTACCACTCAGGTGGTCAGCGCCGCGATCGTGGTCGAAAGGCAGGAAGAGGGGCATGCTTTGCCCATTCAGAGGCCAGTTTACTTCGTCAGCGAGGTGCTGTCCAAGACCAAGATCCGCTACCCACAAGTCCAGAAGCTGCTGTATGCAGTGATCCTGACGAGGCGAAAGCTGCGACATTACTTCGAGTCTCATCCGGTGACTGTGGTGTCATCCTTCCCCCTGGGGGAGATCATCCAGTGCCGAGAAGCCTCGGGACGGATCGCAAAGTGGGCGGTGGAAATCATGGGCGAGACAATCTCGTTCGCCCCTCGGAAGGCCATCAAGTCCCAGGTACTGGCGGACTTCGTAGCCGAATGGGTCGACACCCAGTTGCCGACGGCTCCGATCCAACCGGAGCTCTGGACCATGTTTTTCGACGGGTCGCTGATGAAGACGGGAGCCGGCGCGGGCCTGCTCTTCGTCTCGCCCCTCGGGAAACACCTGCGCTACGTGCTCCGCCTCCATTTCCCGGCGTCCAACAATGTGGCTGAGTACGAGGCTCTGATCAACGGATTGCGAATCGCCATCGAGCTAGGGGTCCGACGCCTCGATGCTCGCGGCGACTCACAGCTCGTCATCGACCAAGTCATGAAGAACTCCCACTGCCGCGACCCGAAGATGGAGGCCTATTGTGATGAGGTTCGACGCCTAGAAGACAAGTTCTACGGGCTCGAGCTTAACCACATCGCCCGGCGCTACAACGAGACTGCGGACGAGCTGGCAAAGATAGCCTCGGGGCGAACGACGGTTCCCCCGGACGTCTTCTCCCGGGATCTGCACCAACCCTCCGTCAAGATCGGCGACACGCCCAAGCCCGAGACGCCTTCGGCCCCGTCCGAGGTGACCTCGGACCAGCCCGAGCCATCCTCGGTTCAGCCCGAGGAGCCCTCGGCCCCCGAGGGCGAAGCACTACGCATCGAGGAGGAGCAGAGCGGGGTCACGCCAGATCAAGATTGGCAGACCCCGTACCTGCAATATCTCCGCCAAGGAGAACTGCCCCTCGACCGAGTCGAGGCTCGGCGGGTAGCGCGACGCGCCAAGTCGTTCGTCTTGATGGGCGATGAGAAGGAGCTCTACCACCGGAGCCCCTCGGGCATCCTCCAGCGGTGCATCTCCATCGCCGAAGGTCAGGAGCTCCTGCAAGAGATACACTCGGGGGCTTGCGGCCATCACGCAGCGCCTCGAGCCCTTGTCGGGAACGCTTTTCGGCAAGGCTTCTACTGGCCGACGGCGGTGGCTGACGCCACTAGAATTGTCCGCACCTGCGAAGGGTGCCAATTCTATGCGAAGCAGACCCATCTGCCCGCTCAGGCTCTACAGACGATACCCATCACCTGGCCCTTCGCTGTGTGGGGTCTGGACCTCGTCGGCCCTCTGCAGAAGGCGCCCGGGGGCTACACGCACCTGCTGGTCGCCGTCGACAAATTCTCCAAGTGGATCGAGGTCCGACCCCTAAGCAGCATCAGGTCCGAGCAGGCGGTGGCGTTCTTCACCAACATCATCCATCGCTTCGGGGTCCTGAACTCCATCATCACCGACAACGGCACCCAGTTCACCGGCAAAAAATTCTTGGATTTTTGCGAGGACAACAACATCCGGGTGGACTGGGCTGCCGTAGCTCATCCCATGACGAATGGGCAAGTAGAGCGTGCCAACGGCATGATTCTACAAGGGCTCAAGCCTCGGATTTACAATGACCTCAACAAGTTCGGCAAGCGATGGATGAAGGAGCTCCCCTCGGTGGTCTGGAGCCTGAGGACGACGCCGAGCCGAGCCACGGGTTTTACGCCGTTCTTCCTTGTCTACGGGGCCGAGGCCGTCTTGCCCATGGACCTGGAATACGGCTCCCCGAGGACGAGAGCCTACGACGATCAAAGCAACCAAGCTAGCCGAGAGGACTCGCTGGACCAGCTGGAAGAGGCTCGGGATAGGGCCTTACTACACTCGGCGCGGTATCAGCAATCCCTGCGGCGCTACCACGCCCGAGGGGTCCGACCCCGAGACCTCCAGGTGGGCGACCTGGTGCTTCGGCTGCGGCAAGACGCCCGAGGGAGGCACAAGCTCACGCCCCCCTGGGAGGGGCCATTCGTCATCGCAAAAGTTCTGAAGCCTGGAACGTACAAGCTGGCCAACAGTCAAGGCGAGGTCTACGGCAACGCTTGGAACATCCAACAGCTACGTCGCTTCTACCCTTAAGATGTTTCCAAGTTGTTCATATACCTCGCACCCACGCAAAGTTTAGTCAACAAGGAAGGGTCGGCCTCGCCTCGGCAAGGCCCGACCCTCCCTCGGGGGCTAAAAGGGGGGAAACCCCCTCTGCGTCAAAATTTTCCTCGAAAAGAAAATCTCTTTTACCAGAACATCTTTCGTGCTTTTTGACTACTTCGAAAAGTGGGTCCTGGAAACGACGGGGTACACGTAAGCAGTCAAGGCTGACCGAGCCGAGGGACTCCTACGCCTCCGGGATACGGATACCTCACTCATCACCTTCTGCGATAAGTAACTCGCGTTCGGACAAGGTGACTCTGCGGATCGAACAAGTCTCTACGTTCGGAAGCCCTTCTGTCGAAGCGATCCTTCGAGCCTTCTCGACCGAGTCGGTGACAGGGCCTCATGGACGGGTGAAAGTACGCGTAAGCGGCGAGGCCGACCGAGCCGAGGGACTCCCACGCCTCCGGGATACGGATACCTCACTCATCACCTTCCGCGAGAAGCAACTCTCGCTCGCACTAACATCCCTGTTACCGACAAAAAGTCCAGATACTCGAAACAAGAGGAAGAGAGACGCAGCTTTAACACGCAACAAGGGGGCCTCGACGGCCGCACAAAGCACACACTACAAGACGATTTGATCCTGCAGGCTCGGGTCTTGACGCTGGAAGGGGGCGGCGACACCCTCGGCATCGACGGCACCTTCGGCGAGGCCCGACCTAGCCTCGGACGGCGAAGCGGTCCGAGGGCCTCCGCTCCGAAGGACGACGTCATCACCACGCCCGAGCAGTCACTGCCAGGGACTTCTCCGAGAACCCGGCCCGAGCAGGCAGCTCAGCCGGTCACCCCTGGGGCCTCGGCCCACCATCTTCCGAGGGCGCCAGCCCGGTCCGAAGCCTCAGCTGATCAACTCCGACGTCGATCCTGCCAACGGACAACTCGGCTAGGCTCCGGCCAAACAGGTTTTATTTTCGAGCCAACTCCGCCTCTGCTCATGCTGATGTCGCTACCCCCGGCCTCGGCTCGTCGAAGAGCGGCCGAGGGGTCTCTTTAACTAAGCTAGAGGAGCCTCGAACAACAGGGCCGACCGAGCCGAGGGACTCCTACGCCTCCGGGATACGGATACCTCACTCGTCACCTTGACACGGGGCGACTCATGCTTGGTGAAGCGGTTCAGATAATCAGCAGACGAGTCCTAGTGCTCGAAAATGAGGAAAAAACACGGCTCTGTGCCGGCGTTACATATATGTTCAGGCCCCGAAAGCCAAAATGAACAAAAAACCCGGCATTCGAAGTGCCATTACAAACGGAACTCCGGTTCCGTCCCCGCAGGTACGGACAACCTTCCCGCCAGAGAAGCCTATGGAGCGACGAGCTCTGGGCGAATCACCAGCAAACGTGGGACGCCCCTAAGCACCCCGGCATATCCTCGCAGCCGTCCTCGCCGCGAATGCGAGGAGGAAGACGGAATGTTGCATCCTAGCTGGGCAGCAGCAGTTCGCCTTCCCCGGCATGGCTGGAGGATGTCTCCGCCGTGGGGCTAAGGGGCGATTGCCACCACCAGAAGCTGGAAGAAGAGGTGGTCCGCCTACCCGCGCAGGAGGTAGAGCCCCGGCTCGCCTCGCCCCCCGCCCCAGCGAGGATGACGAACACCCTCAACACTGAGGGCGGGGCCGGGATCACAGCCCGGTTTGCCTCTCCCCATCCAGAAGCTGAAGGTCACCGTCTTGGGTGACCACCAGCGGAGGGGAGCAACCGGGCTATGTGATGAAAATCCTTGAAGCCGAACGATGGCTGAAAGGTACCCGCTCCCACGGAGTTGTGTCCTCCGACGATGAGGCGCGGAGACGGCGGTTTCCCCCATCCGGGGGCTTGAAAGGTGGAAAGACGCGATGCATAAGGGAGAAAGAAGACATGGTCGCCTTACGAAAGGGGTCGCCCTCCTTTTAAAGGCGGCTCTCCCTGCTTGCACCCCCAACCGTCACGGGCCGAGTCTTCTCCAACACGCCTCCAAAGCCCTCCCCTGCGGCGCGGGGGCTGGGACCCACATGTCATGCTGACCGGCTCCGAGCAGAAGAAGCCGAACCGCCACGCACGGCGCACGCAACCACCCAGCGGTTACGAGTGACCCTCCACTTTTGCCCAGACCAACGGGCGAAAGCGGCGGACAGCCATGCAGGCGGCATGCAACCATGCCAAGTGGCCGCGCCTCTCCGACTCCTGACCTGCTAGCACGAAGGCCCTAGCCCACGCGTCGCGCGACCGGCGTGCCGGATGCTGCATGCAAGCAACTGTACCACTTGCGCCACCACCGCACCTCCTTGGTTGCGGAACCAATACCGCGACCCGAGGCGACCCAGCGCGCGACCCAGCAGCGCCAGCCCGACGCAGCGGTCAAACGCGGTCAAAAGTGGGCCGGCAGTAATGACGGTGGCAGGCGCGCGAGGGCAGCGGTCACGCCGTCAGCCAAGCTCACGTCCCATCCGGAGGCAGCGAGAGAACCCCCTCTCACGGTATGAAGACGACGCGCCCGTGACCCGTTCCTCGAACGGCTCGCGCACGCGCAACGGCAGCCTCGCCGACCGCTCGCCCCGGCGCATTAACTCCGCCGCTGGACAGGCGACGCTTCTAGCAGGAGCGGCTGGCGACGTTTCGCCTTCGCCAAAACGACCATACCAAAAAAAAGGTACGCCACGTCGTTCAATTTCGCATCCTTTTTCCCTTTTCCTTCTTTCTCTATCTCTTGCAACAGGGACTGGGAAAGGGGATAACCCCAAAGGGATCCTTCCCCGCGAAGGAACTAGGCTCCGAGCCTCCTTACTGATCAGGGGTTCGAAGGCTGGCCCCCCGAAGGGTTCAACGGCCGCCTCAGATCGCGTGGGCCCGACACCCACTACTGGTCAGGGGTTCGAAGGTCGGCCTCCCGAAAGGTTCCACGACCGCCTCAGGCTACTCGGGCTCCGCGCCCATTACTGATCAGGGGTTCGAAGGCTGGCCCTTCGAAGGGTTCACAGTCGCCTCAGACACCGAGCGAGGGATGACCAGGGGTACGTTCGATACATAACCAAGGCTCGAGCTGCGCTCCCGAGGTACCCTAGGACATTTCCGAGACCAGCGGGAACGATCCTGTAACGGAATCCCATCGGAGGGAGGCAACGAGCCCTCGGACCCCGTCGCCAGGGGACCGGGTCCGGCAGATCACCCGCAGGTACTTTTGGGCGTGCCTCCGGGCCCCTAGCCGACCCCCAACGAACGGGGCACGGACGTCCACTCGAATTACCCGATTGCAGCTCACTGGAGACACCATGTTCGGTGCCCATCAAGGGTAACATGGCGCTCTCCCCCCCTCCTCCTTGCGGAAAGGCGACGTAGGGGCGTATGTAAAAAAGCCGAGTCTGTCCCTGATCGTCCTCTCGCCCTGTGCGGAGGCTCGGGGGCTGCTCTCGCAAACCCGGCTCCGGCCGAACCGTTGACAGCGTCAACAAACCAGCCCGAGAACTTGGGCCCCGACAGTGCACCCGGGCTACGGCCTGTTCGCATGAGGGAACCGCCAGACCAGCCGAAGCGTTACGCAAGGCATTAAGACCTCGAAGGAGTGAAACCACTCCTCCGAGGCCTCGGGGGCTACACCCGGTGGGTGCGCTCGCGCGCACCCACCGGAACAAAGTGCAACCGAGAAAGGTTGGTCCCCTTGCAAAAAAGTGCGACGAAAGCCTCCAAGCGAGTGCTAACACTCCCTTCGAGGCTCGGGGGCTACTGTCGGGGACCATAATTAGGGGTACCCTCAAGACGCCTAATTCTCAGCTGGTAACCCCCATCAGCATAAAGCTGCAGAGGCCTGATGGGTTTGATTAAGTCAGGGATCAGTCCATACGAGCGACTCGATCACGCCTCGCCCGAGCCTAGCCTCGGGCAAGGGCAGCCGACCCTGAGGTGTTTTCGTCTCGCCCGAGGCCCCCCTTTTTACGGCAGACGCATCTCCGGCTCGCCCGAGGCCTTGCCTTCGTTAAGAAGCAACCCTGACTAAATCACCGCGCCAACCGACCAAGTCATTGGGGCATTTAACGCAAAGAGTGAGACCGACGGGCGACCAGGCTTTGCCAGAGGCGCCATAGGAGGCTCCGCCCGACCCAGGGCTCGGACTCGGGCTAAGGCCCCGGAAGACGATGAACTCCGCTCCGCCCGACCCAGGGCTCGGACTCGGGCTAAGGCCCCGGAAGACGGCGAACTCCGCTCCGCCCGACCCAGGGCTCAGACTCGGGCTAAGGCCCCGGAAGACGGCGAACTCCGCTCCGCCCGACCCAGGGCTCGGACTCGGGCTAAGGCCCCGGAAGACGGCGAACTCCGCTCCGCCCGACCCAGGGCTCGGACTCGGGCTAAGGCCCCGGAAGACGACGAACTCCGCTTCGCCCGACCCAGGGCTCGGACTCCGCCCTGGCCTCTGCCAAACGACCTCCGCCTCGCCCGACCCAGGAGCTCGGGCTCGGCCTCGGCCATGCAGGACAGACTCGACCTCGGCTTCGGAGGAGCCTCCACGTCGCCCGACCTAGGGCACAAGTCCGCCATGTCAACAGGAAGCGTCATCATCACCCTGCCCTGAGCCGACTTGGGTCGCAGAGAACAAGACCGGTGTCCCATCTGGCCAGCTCCGCCAGATAGGCAATGATGGCGCCCCGCTAGACCCATGACGACGGCGGCTCTCGGCTCCCTTACGGAAGCAGGGAGACGTCAGCAAGAGCACAGCTGTTCCAACAGCTGTCCCTCCACCAGGCTCCGTTACTCCTCCGACAGCCACGACGCCACACCAGCTGGGTGCCAAGATCTCTCCGGCTGCCACCTTGGCATGTACTTAGGGCACTAGATCTCCCCCGCTAGACATGTAGCACCTTGCTACACCCCCATTTGTACACCTGGATCCTCTCCTTACGCTTATAAAAGGAAGGACCAGGGCCTTCTTAGAGAAGGTTGGCCTCGCGGGAACGAGGGCAGGGGCAGGCGCTCTCTTGGGGCCGCTCGCTCCCCTCACCCGCGCGGACGCTTGTAACCCCCTACTGCAAGCGCACCCGACCTGGGCGCGGGACGAACACGAAGGCCGCGGGATCTCCGCCTCCCTCATCACGACCCGGCTCCGGCCACCTCGCTCTTTCCCCCCTTCACGCTCACCCACGCGCTCGACCCATCTGGGCTGGGGCACGCGGCACACTCACTCGTCGGCTCGGGGACCCCCCCGGTCTCGAAACGCCGACAGATGGAGTCGCAGATGACTCCTAGTCAAGTGGAAAATTTAGTTCTCGGACAGCAGGAACTGCGACGAGTCTTCGAGAGTTGCCCTGATGAATCTGTTACACCTAATACTATTAGTATTTAAGTTTGAATTATATATAATTTCTGGCTTGATATTGTGCATTTGACATTTACATATTATGATGAACGAATACTTCACTTTTTTGTGCAGCAAGGTCACACCGTGCCAAGTGGCATAGTTCACCATGACTCTGGCCCAGTCTTTGACAAGACTCATATTGGAAATGTTAGTGCCTCAGGCATCTTCCTATCCAAATTAGAATGTGCTCACGCTCTCCGAACCTACTTGTGTTCTAAGGCCATTGACATGGATGGGTACAGACTCGTAAATTTGTGTTACCTGGCATATTGTCTAATTATTATGTATTCTGATTAATCAACATCATAGCAATTGTATAGACACTATTAAGTTTTATTCAATATATGATGGCAATAAATCATTCTTCCCATGTAGTAGATTAAATTCAATGTTTAGACACTGTTAAGTATTTGCATATATATTATGTAATTATGTATCTCATATCTACAAATAACAGTTATTTCCATTGTTGTATGTTCAATTTTTTCATTTGTAGAAATATCATTGACTTTGGTGAACATCGTGGCAATTATCGTGACATACAACAATCCTTTGCTGATGGCGCATGTATCGACAATGTGCTTATGCAATGCTTCATTGAGTGTGTCCGCGATGACGCGACTAAACATATTCCTTCAATGAATCCTCACCAGCTCATCCTAGATGTTAATGTTGGGGTATGACTTCTACCTTTATATCACTTTTATTGAATGCATAGCATATATGGAAAATACATAATACTACTCTATCCTATTAGGCTATATTGAACTTTGAGGAGTAGGAGCAACATAGTAAGTCTCCTCGTCCTTTTGACCCTTCAATTCTGGAAAGTTACCTTTTGAACAAACTGCCTTCCTTCAAGAAGCTGGATGAGTACTAATCAGTAAATTTCTATTCCCTGACCCATCACATTGTCACTGCATTTTTGCTGCATTTAAATTTCAATCACATTCATGCATATCAACCATAGTGTATTCAATATTTGGCTTTTTCATTTTTTACATGTAGATAATGGTACCCATGCTACGCGCAGGACATTGGACCTTGTATGTTGTTAATTTTCAGATTGGACGCATACATGTGTTAGATTCCAACCCATATGGGCCAGAACTTGGTGGAACTGCCTGGAAGACTTACCATTGTACACCTATGGATATGGGTGACAGGAAGGTTTCATGGGCCAGGTTAATAATGAGTAGGCTCAATCTGGCCATACAAAATGTTCAATCAAGATCATCCCTCCCTGCTTTTTGTAAGTACCCTATTGAACTCCCCACGAACTACCCAACAATGAAAATGTGGCCTAATGATTGTGGATTTTTTGTTATGAGATATATGCAGCACTACGACTACATGAATGGAGCTATCAATGCAGTCATTGATCCGGTACTTAATTGATAGCTAAACTTTTTTGTGTTATGATACAATGTATGTATAATTATGTCTAACTCACCTTTTCCTTATATTGGTTTGCAGGATAATTCAGAGGACATTCGCTCTCTTGTACTACATTACATCATATTTCATCGCCTAAACAAAAACAACTCCATGCTTTCAAATCTAAAAGATTCAAGTTCTCTCAGTAGTAGCCTAGTATAGTTTACTATCACTGAATGGTAGTTTCAACATGATGGTCTGTTGGCTTCAAGTTCTCTCAGTAGTAGCCTAGTCTAGATTACTGTCACTGAATGGTGTTTATGTACATAATGGTCTATTGGCTTATGTTAGCATATAGATAATACTTTTATCCATATGCATTCTTAGCAATCTCCTAGCTATGTCGTACCATATATGTTTTATATGGACATATTTATATATGTTATGTTATGTACTCTTTCAGTTCTGCTCTATCGTGATTATGCATTTATCTGTAATGGTTTATGCCTTTTTATTTAGTTTTTTATGATATGCGCCAGTATATACATAGTGACTTCAATGCGCCGGCTATTTTGTTTTTTCAATAAAAATACTTTATGCCATGGAATGAATATCAGCTTATATGGCCAAACAAATCCACTGTTAGTATATTTCATAGTAAATAATTATGTTGCATTAATAAATATAATCCATACAATGAGCTTTTAACATAAATAATCATCATATAGTATCATGATCATAACATTTTCATACAATCCTATAGAACATTTTTGCATGTATGTTTCACAATCATGTCAAATTATCGTCATCAGATCCATGGTCTCCAGAATCAACCAGTTTATGCTTCTTTGATGTGGATGTCTCATTCCACTAGGGGCCATTGTTGAATTCTTGTTTCTAGACCCAGGCGGCCGTCCTCTTTTTCTATCAGCAAGGCTAGCCAATTTAACCCTATTTTCCTCCATAGACAGGCAGGTGCGACTGTTGTGTCCATCAGCAATGCCACATTTTTGGCACTTTTGAGTCTTCTTTTCTCCTTCCTGTGATACCCAATTTTCAAAAAGAAGAGAAATTGAAGTTTACTCTTTTTTTCTTTGTTTTCTCTTGCGGGTCCCGTGCTATGGGGGGTTTGGAACTTTAGGAGGTAAACATCTGTAAAACAGTAAAATTTATGTTTGATGTGTGCGCGGGGGTCGAGAGCTCTGGCGTAGGAATGGTTTTGGGCCGTTGATCACGATCCGGCGGTGGGAAGCCCACTTTCCCCCCCCCCCAAAACCCTAGCCGCCCCCTCTCTTAAGGCCCCTTGTGGGCAGCCCCCCCCCCCCCTTTCCCTCCTTTGGCCGTCACCCTCCCCCCCTCTTCCCTTTTCTCTCTTCCCCAAGTGCTGCAGCCGCCCCCTCTCCATTCTCAAGTTTTTTTTTGCAGCAGCCATCTCCTCAACCCTAGCCGCCACCCCCCCATCTCCTCTCCTCCAAGTGTCGTTCTTTCTCGTCGGATCTTCTTCGTGTGGGTGCAAGTTTCAATTGGAGAATTGGTGGGAGGAAGGAAGGAGGAAAAAGGTGGAACTCAAGGTGATCTTGAAGTTATCTATGTTTTTGCGCTAAAATTCAATTGATTATATGTTTATCTATGCGAATCGGTAGAGGTGCTGTCCAGAATTTTTGTGGGAGGGCGAACAGCAGTAGTTCTAGGGATTTCTGGGAATTTTTCGTGGGCAATTAGTGGGGATCAGTGGGAGAATCATGTAGAGCTTTATCATACCTTTCCAACGAGTACTTATGCGCTCGATTTGGAGTTATAATTTAGGAGATACCGTTGTTTGAATCCGGTTATGTTGCTGTCCAAAAAAACAGATTTTTCAGGTGGGTGAACAGCAGTAGTATTAGCAGTTTCTGGGAATTTTTCGTGGGTAATTAGTGTTAACCAGTATGATAATCATGTAGGGCTTTGTCTTATCTTTCCAATGAGTACTTATGTGCTTGATTTGGAATTATATTTTAAAAGATATCGCTGTTTGAATCCGGGTATGTCACTGTCCAAAAGACAAAAAAACAGATTACAGGGTTCATCTTGTGGACTGTTTTGGGCTAATTAGATGTTGGAATTTAATTATAAATTATATACAAAACTTGTGGGGAATTTTATGTAGATGCCTCTGGAGTTTTTGTTTGTTACCGCTGCTGTCATAATTTTAAAGTTATGAAATTATTAAGCAGCGCCGCTGCAGTTTGGTGGGTGTGGGGAGAGATGTAACCCGCGGCGGGGTTTGAGTTTGTGCGTATGTGCGGCGTCGTTTATGAGCCTGATTATGTGAAATTGGTGCACTAAGTTGTGTGTCAAAAACAGGTGGTGGACTTCCGGATCATACTTAGGGATTTGCCCGAACTTCCGGTAAAGGCAAGTAAATACAGTGGTGGTTGCTACCGTTTGGTTTGCATCCTATTCCCTGTCATTGAGTATGCATAAGTTTTAAATATGTTAATCATTAAATTCTATGATGAAGTTTATTTGTTTGGAAGTATTAATTCTCAATTGTCTAATATTGTGGATGATCATAATTTGGTAATGATATATGTGGTTGATTCCTATCTTGGATGAAGTTGAAGTATCTTTTTGAATCACGTTATATGAAGTGTTGTAGGCATGTCATGCACATCGCATCATCTATCTTGCATTTTGAAGTTATGTCGTGATCTTATGGTCCGACCGTACCGGTACATTTTTAGCATCGTACGTTGCCCGAGGAGGGGTACGATGCGGCTTCATATCCTTAGAGGTATGAAGGCAGAAGTCATCCTTGCATTTGTAGACATTTGCACTCATGAGGTATATATGAAGTGTGACATTAGTATGTTACTATTGTGGTTTCTACCTGCAAGGTGTGGTAATTAGGTGTGTTGTACGTTGTATACGTGCTGCACCTTCATAATAAGAAGGTTGTGGAATCAAGTGGTGGTAAAACAATGTTCTTATGTGGTTAAACAGTTTGATATTATTTTACTTGCTGAGATGTGTCATCTTACTCTTGCATTACTCAATGCAGGTATTTGATACATGTTGGGAATGAGGGGAGTAGCAGCACGTCCACTTTCACTCTCACAATAACGCTGCCCAGGCGCAGCCATGATTTAATTAGAAACTTATTGTCAAAGGAAGTTTGTTTTTTTTATAGTCGTGCGCACTGGTTAATTCAGTTCAGGTCGTATGTTTATCTTCCCTTGCTAGTCGATTAATAATACTTAGTAAGTTTTTGTCATGATATATGTTTATACACTGTTGCCCCCTCATTTATGCAATCTTGCAAAGGGGACGCTGCCGAAATTTTATATATGGACGTCAGAAGTGTAGTTCAGTAGCATTCCGGGTTGTTTGTGGAATCCGGGGTGTTACACTTCCGCACCCAGTTTCACAACTCTTTGCTTACTAGTTTTGATCGTCCTTCCCTTTGGCCTTGCGTTATTTGGGTGCACTAAGCTTATGCGATCTACAGCAAATTCCAGTCTCTACATGCCATACAAAAAATATATATAGGGACACATGTTATGATGTCAAATAATAAATATTTACGAACATTAAATAAACAGAATAGTTGCAATTTAATAAAATTAAAATTTCAACCTTTCTAACATCCCCATCTTGTGTCCCTTCAAAATCATCATTTCCAACAAGCGTCATTTGTAACTTAGATTAATGATGTGCATCAATATTTCTGCTTCCATCCTACTCATTAGTGCATTATAGTCAATATTACAAATAATGTTTAAATCATCAAAAAAGTTTGCATTATACATAAATTGCCATTGTTTTTTGCCATATATTACCTATTACAGTGAACGTACTGGCACATGCTCCTCATTATCACATTTTGACACATGTTCACCTTCATCGTTTCCAACATCATCCTCTTCGCTCTAGAACATTTAATTATTACAATTGTCAACAAATAAGTTGTGAATAAAATGTAGAATAATTGTATAAAAATCTACACCCATATGGTTGCCCTCTCCAGTACTTGCACCACCAGCATCATCACATCCTATATCTGGCTCCAAATGCCCAAGCATCTCCAATAGTTCATCCATTGCGTTCAAGGCCTTATCACTCCCTGCCTTTGACATACTAGCATGGTTTACCACCTTCATTGCCTTTTTAAGCAACATTTTCTGCCTATATGATTTTGTCTCTCCATCCTTTCCACTCATTTTCCTGTCATCTCTTGAAAATATCACATCTTGCCTAGCTGAGTACGTGTAACGCTGTAGAATGTATTCCTTAGGTATCCTTTCTAGCTTAATGTGCATGAATGTTCGGATAAGATGCACACAAAATAGGCCTACATTTAAACAGGGGGCAACATTTCACATTCACCTTTTATTATTAGAATATAAATCATATGACGTTATATCACAACCCTGACATACCTGTGTGCTCCCACTGTTTGCATTCACATTTAAACTTCCCAGCCTCTACATCTGCCATCACTCTGAATTGGTGTTGCCCCCACACGATTTTTTTCGATCTCGATGTATGCTGCACCAACCAATCATTTGTGCCTCCATCTAGATCAAGTGATATCCTATACGCAGTAGCGTATTTTATTGACTCCTCGAACTTATTCATCACAGCCCTTGTGTATGCCCTTACAACCCTAATTTCGAACATATATAGTGTTGTGGTATCTTTTTGACCCTGCATATGTACTAATTAGATACTTATTATGAGCCTATTAAACAATATAATGCATAAATAATATTACATACCATACAACCTAGCGTCTCTTTTCCTTCTTGTATCTTCCTGCTATGCAGTAGTTTCAACATTTGCTTCGCAAACTCATGAAGTGGTGTGTTTGAATCGACATGAGCGCTCTTCACGAGTTTGTTCATGCTATCGCTACGTTGTGTAGAGACCATAAGCCCACAATGGTCATGTTTGAAAAAAACAGGAATCCATTCCTTACGCATTTCATATAATTTTCTAAGAATGTCATCTTCATGTAGGTTAAATTCATCAAGCAACATTGTCCATGCAGCCTCAAACTCTATTTCAGTCAATGGATGATGTACTATAGACTGGAATTTTGTCTTAAAATCCGCTTTAGCATAACTTGCATACAACTCATTTAGAAATGGCATGTACCTATTTTGCACATGCCATAGACACAACCTATGGACTGTGTTTGGGAAGACCCGACATAATGCCACTGGCATTGCAGGGTCTTGATCTGTAAATATACATTGTTAGGCATTCTTAGGTGATTATTTTTGTAAACAACGTATGGTACATACCAAAACATGACTCACATGCATTGTAAATATGCACAAGTTATTGAATTTATACTCCATGTATTTCGAGTTTATATTTATTATATATACATAAATCATACCTGTCAACATTACTCTTGGTCCTTCAGTCCCCATGCATGTCTTGAATGCATTAAACACCCACTCGAATGTTTCAACAGTTTCATCTCCCAACAATGAGAACCCAAATACTGTGCATTGTAGGTGGTGGTTTGCACCAACAAACATCCCTAGGGGTTTTCCATACAAATTAGTCTTATGAGTTGTATCAAAGGTAACTGCATCCCCAAAATCAACATACTCTCATTGCTGACTAGCATGAGACCAAAAAATACTCAATATTTTTCCTTCGTTGTCTAGCCGAAAGTCAGAGAAAAATTATGGACTATCCCTTTTGCATAAGGCAAAAAAGCCAAAAGCTTAGACAAGTCATTGGCATTTTTTTCTCGTTGCTTCACCTGTTTCCTATATAGTACAAATTAGCAATGTCCTTTGCTGTAATTGGTACATTTTCAGAACCACCATTGCATCTCAGACACGAAGTCCATGATATAGTGTTGCGGGATTCTGCTTTGCTGCATTGAACTTAGAAACTCCATGTATGAGTCTTGTTGCATTGTAGATGCTTCTTTTAGTATCCTTCTTAATAAAATCATGATTATGTTCTAAGTGCACCAGATCGATTCGTACGGCTACAATATTTTCTTTGGAGTCATCATAGTTTTTTTAGCTTCATACCAGCTTTGCATTGTGTTCTCCTCGAGGATGTATTATGGATTCTTGGATTACTAGCTAACCATTCCGTATTTCTACCCTCCATTGAACAATTTAACCACTTACAGTTCTTCCTCTCCCTATACTTTTTAAGTGGAAAACCAATCTCATATGTGTAACGA
The DNA here is from genome assembly GCA_029449295.1 of Zea luxurians. Classification (NCBI taxonomy): domain Eukaryota; kingdom Viridiplantae; phylum Streptophyta; class Magnoliopsida; order Poales; family Poaceae; genus Zea; species Zea luxurians. Next base: position 39,229,739 of record JAOPSE010000027.1, on the reverse strand, counting down.
CTATAAAAATTGTATGCCTCATCGACATTTCCAAATGTCATACTGATCCTAGGCACCATGCTGGATCAATACTTTTAGGGTGTGAATTAACATAATCATAAATACAATAAATATAATATTAGTTATACTCTTAATGTCATGATGCATAAGTTTGATTAAATTGTAGAATAGACATAATCAAAGATAAACAACTTACATGGTTCCATAGGATATTAGGTGTATCTTGTTCATGATCACTAATGGTCCTCATAGGCACCATTTGATTTGCTGCTCCCATTGTTACAATTTCCATTGTATTGTCATCATTGACCTCCGGCGCTCGTAATTCTGCAGGTGGTGTTACAATATTTCTCCATGGACTCACAACACTGTTTGGAGATTCAAGTGTTATGATAGGCGATGCATGAGCTCCTCCCAGCGTCTTAAGTGCATGCACTGCTGGTAGACCACCGCATGAGTCTGCACGCTGGCCAACATATTTTACTTTGTATTTTACAAACCGATGGAACTCATCAATTATTAACGCACCTGATGCAGCACTACGCCATGTTGTAGAAGAAACATCTCCTATATCTTGTCCTCCGCCGTCAGCCATGGGTCAACTATGAAGCGACGCCGCTAGTACCCTTTCTTATATGCACCGCGTTGTCCAATGTCGGGTAGTCATGTTTACACAATTTTTTGTGGTCATTTACGGTCTATTTAGTTTGTTCATGCATGCACGGAGATATTCTCGGAAACGTGACTACAACCCGGGAGATTTTATCTCGGTTTGTTGAAATAGTTTTGTATTTACTCTACTAAATGAAACCAGTTACGCAATTTTCTCTACATATTTATGGATTGAGTTTTCGCTGACCTACATGCCATGCAATATTATCAGAAACTACCATTTATGGTTTGCGATTTTCTCGCGTATCCCGTTTACGTTAAAAGACGAACCCGTTTACGTTTTGTTCGTGAATGATTTACGCTTTGGTCCGACTAGCCCAGAAAACCTGTGCGCTGCCCGAGTCGGCAAATTGGCTGGGGCTTTCCGATACTAATGGAAGCCTAGGGCTTCCATTAGTACCTAGAAGCCCCAGCCAATCCCAGTTTGCGGATTGGGGCAGCGCACAGGTTTTCTGGTCCGGTTAGACCAAAACGTAAATCATTTACGAAAAAAGCGTAAACGAGTTCATCTTTTAGCATAAACTGTTGAGCTATTTCGCGAACGAGATACGCGAGAAATTCGCAAACGATAAATGGTAGTTTCTGATAACATCGCATGGCATGCAGGTCAGCGAAAATTCGATCCATAAATATACAGAGAATATTGCGTAACTGATTTCATTTAGTAATGTAAATAATAAAACTGTTTCGTAACAAACCGAGATAAAATCGCCCGGGTTGTAGTCACGTTTCCGAGAATGTCTCCGTGCATGCATGTACAAGCTAAATGGACCGTAAATGAACACAAAAAATTGTGTAAACAATACTTGCGAAAATTGGACAATGTGGTGCATATAAGAAAGGATATTAGCGGCGTCTCTTTATAATTGAACCATGACTTACGCTGAAGAACAAGATAATGGTGATGTTTCTTCTTCAACATGGCGCAGTGCTACATCAGGTGAGTTAAAATCTGACGAGTACCATCGTTTTGTAAATACATAGTAAAATATGTTGGCCGGCATGCAGACTCATGCGGTGGGGTACCAGCAGCGCATACACTTAAGACGCTGGGAGGAGCACATGCATCGCCCAGCCTAACACTTGAATATCCAAACATTACTACGAGTCCACGGAGCAATATTGTAACACCACCTGCAGATTTACGAGCGCTGGGGGTCAATGATGACAATGCAATGGATATTGTAACAATGGGAGCAGCAAATCAACTTGTGCCTATGAGGACCATTAGTGATCATGAACAAGATACACCTAATATCCTATAGAGCCATGTAAGTTGTTTAGATATGTTTATGTCTATGCCACAATTTAATCAAACTTATGCATGATGACATTAAGAGTATACCTAATATTATATTTATTGGATTTATGATTATGTTTATGCACAGCCTGAAAGTATTGATCCAAGCATGGTGCCTAGGATCGGTATGACATTTGGAAATGTCGATGAGGCATACAGTTTTTATAGTCATTACGCATATGAAGTTGGTTTTCCGCAAAGAAGTATAGGGAGAGGAAGAACTGTAAGTGGTTAAATTATTCAATGGAGGGTAGAAATACAGAAAGTTCAGCTAGTAATCCAAGAATCCGTAATACATCCTCAAGGAGAACATAATGCAAAGCTAGTATGAAGCTAAAAAATCTATGATGACTCCAAAGAAAATATTGTAGCCGTACGAATCGATCTGGTGCACTTAGAGCATAATCATGATTTCATTAAGAAGGATATTAAAAAGAAGCATCTACAATGCAACAAGACCCATGATCTTGAGTACATGGAGTTTCTAAGTGCAATGCAGCAAAGCAGAATCTCGTAGCACTGTATCATGGACGTTGTGTCTGAGATACATGGTGGTCCTGAAAATGTATCAATTACAGCAAATGACATTGCTAATTTGTAAGCAACATTGTATTTATGAATTTAGGATATAAAATTTAAAATCCATGTCGAATTAATGAGCAATAGTTCTAATTTTTTTGGTACTATACAGGAAACAGGCGAAGCAACGAGAAAAGAATGTCAATGATGTGTCTAAGCTTTTGACTCTTTTCCTTATGCAAAAGCGATAATCCACAGTTTTTCTCTAACTTCCACCTAGACAACGAAGGAAAAATATTGAGTATTTTTTGTCTCATGCTAGTCAGCAAGGGGAGTATGTTGATTTTGGGGATGCAGTTACCTTCGATACAACTCATAAGACTAATTTATATGGAAAACCCTTAGGTATGTTTGTTGGTGCAAACCACCACCTACAATGCACAGTGTTTGGGTTCTCATTGTTGGGAGACAAAACTGTTGAAACATTCAAGTGGGTGTTTAATGCATTCAAAACATGCATGGGGACTGAAGGACCAAGAGTGATGTTGACAGGTATGATTTATGTATAATAAAAATGTACTTCAAATACATGGATGATAAATTCAATAACTTGTGTATATGTACAATGCATGTGATTTTGTTTTGGTATGTAGCATACGTTATTTACAAAAATAATCATCTAAGAATGCCTAACAATATATGTTTACAGATCAAGACCCTGCAATGCCAGTGGCATTACGTCGGGTCTTCCCAAACACAGTCCACAGGTTGTGTCTGTGGCATGTGCAAAATAGGTACATGCCATTTCTGAATGAGTTGTATGCACGTTATGCTGAGGCGGATTTTAAGACAAAATTCCAGTCTATAGTACATCATCCATTGACTGAAATACAGTTTGAGGCTGCATGGGCAATGATGCTTGATGAGTTTAACCTGCATGAGGATGGTACTCTTAGAAAATTATATGAAATGCGTAAGGAATGGATTCCTGCTTTTTTCAAACATGAATATTATGGGCTTATGGTCTCTACACAATGTAGCGAGAGCATGAACAAACTCGTGAAGAGCGCTCATGTCAATTCAAACACCCCACTTCATGAGTTTGCGAAGCAAATGTTGAAACTACCGCATAGCAGGAAGATGCAATAGGGAAAAGAAACGCTAGGTTGCATGGTATGTAATATTATTTATGCATTATACTATTTAATAGGCTCACAATAAGTATCTAATTAGTACATATGCAGGGTCAAAAGGATACCACAACACTATATATGTTTGAAATTAGGGTTGCAAGGGCATACACAAGGGCTATGATGAATAGGTTCGAGGAGTCAATAAAATATGCTACTGCGTATAGGATATCACTTGATCCAGATGGAGGCGCAAATGATTGGTTGGTGCAACATACTTCGAGATCGAAAAAAATCGTGTGGGGGCAACACCAATTCAGAGTGATGGCGGATGTAGAGGGTGAGAAGTTTAAATGTGAATGCAAACATTGGGAGCACACAAATATGGAAGTGTTGTGCTATAGCGTCATATGATTTATATGCTAATAATAAAAGGTGAATGTGAAATGTTACCCCCTTGTTTAAATGTAGGCCTATTTTGTGTGCATCTTATACGAATATTCATGCACATTCAGCTAGAAAGGATACCTAAGGAATACGTTCTACAGCGTTACACGTACTCAGCTAGGCAATATGTGATATTTTCAAGAGATGACAGGAAATTGAATGGAAAGGATGGAGAGACAAAATCATATAGGCAGAAAATGTTTCTTAAAAAGCAATAAAGATAGTAAACCATGCTAGTATGTCAAAGGCAGGGAGTGATAAGGCCTTGGACGCGATGGATGAACTATTGGAGATGCTTGTGCGTTTGGAGCCAGATATAGGATGTGGTGATGCTGGTGGTCCAAGTACTGGGGAGGGCAACTATTTGGGTGTTGTTTATTTATACAATTGTTCTATGTTTTATTCACAAATTAATTGTTGCCAATTGTAATAATTAAATGTTCCAGGTCGAGGCGGAGGCTGTTGGAAACGATGAAGGAAAACACGTGTCATAATGTGATAATGAGGAGCATGTGCCAGTACATAAACTGCAACAAGTAATATATGACACAAAAAAATAATGGCAATTTCTGTATAATGCAATCACATTTGATGATTTAAACATTATTTGTAATATTGACTATAATGCACTGATGAGTAGGATGGAAGCAGAAATGTTGATGTGGAACATCAATCTAAGTTGCAAATGACGCTTTTTATGGAAATATTGATTTTGAAGGGGCACGAGATGGGGATGTTAAAATGGTTAAAATTTTAATTTTATTAAATTGCAACTATTCTATTTATTTAATGTTCGTAAATATTTATATTTTGACATCATAATTTGGGTCACATAGTATGTTTTTGTATGGCATGTAGAGGCTAGAATTTGTTGTAGATGGCATAAGCTTAGTGCGACCAGATAACGCAAGGCCAAAGAGAAGGACGATCAAAACTAGTGAGCAAAGAGTTGTGAGACTGGGTACGAAAGGAGAAAAGAAGAAGAATCGAAAGTGTCAAAAGTGTGGAATTGCTGATGGACACAACAGTCGCACCTGTCTGACTGTAGAGGAGAATAGGGTTAAATTGGCTAGCCTTGCTGATAGAAAAAGAGGACGGCCGCCCGGGTCTAGAAACAAGAATTCAACGATGGCCCCTTATTGGAATGAGACATCAAATTCAAAAAAGCATAAAATGGTTGATTCTGGAGACCATGGATTCGATGACGATTATGTGACATGATTGTGAAACATACATGCAAAATTTTATATAGGATTATATGAAAATGTTATGATCATGTTACTATATGATGATTATTTGCGTTAAAAGCTCACTGTATGGATTATATCTATTAATGCAAAGTAATTATTTCCTATGCAATATGCTAACGGTGGATTTGTTTAGCCATATAAACTGATATTTGTTTAGCCATATAAACTGATATTCATTCCATGGCATAAAGTCTTTTTATTGCAAAAACTAAACAACTGGCACATTGTAGTCACTATGTATATGCTATCGTATATCGTAAAGAACCGAATAAAAAGGCATAAACCATTCCAGATAAATGCATAATTATGATAGAACAGAACTGTAAGAGTACATAAAATATATAAATATAAAGCGCCATATAAATAAAGTGACACATATAATATTACCATATAAAACATATCTGGTACGACATAGCTAGGAGATTGCTAAGAGAGCATATGGACAAAAGTATTATTTGTATGCTAATAGAAGCCAACAGACCATGATAGACATAAACTCTGTTCAGTGACAATGACCTAGACTAGGCTACTACTGAGAGAATTTGAATCTTTCTAAATCTGAAAGCATGGAGCTGTTTTTGTTTAGGCGATGGAATATCATGTAATGCAATACAAGAGAGCGAATGTCCTCTGAATTATCCTGCAAACAATTATAAGGAAAGTGTGATTTAGACATAATTATGCATACATTGTGTTATAGCACAAAATAAGCTAGCTAGCAATTACGTACCGGATTAATGACTGCATTGATAGCTCCATCCATGTAGTCATAGTACTGTATATATCTCATAACAAAGAATCCACAATCGTCAGACCCCTCTTTCATTGTTGGGCAGTTCGTGGGGAGTTCAATAGGGTAGTTCCAAAAGGTAGGGAGGGCTGATCTTGGTCGAACATGTTGTATGGCTAGATTGAGCCTACACATTATTAACCTAGCCTATGGCAACTACCTGTCACCCAGATCCATAGGTGTAGCATGGTAACTCTGCCATGTAGTCACACCCAGTTCTAGCCCATATGGGTTGGAATCTAACACATGTATGCATCCAATCTGAAAATTAACAACATACAAGGTCCAATATCCTGCGCATAGCATGGGTACCATGATCTGCATGTCAAAAATGAAAATGCCAAATGTTGAGTACACTATGGTTGATATGCATGAATGTGATTGAAATTTAAATGCAGCAAAATACAGTGACAGTGTGATGGGTCAGGGAACTGAAATTTACTGATTTGTATGTAGCACCCCTAGTGTTACTATCACTAAAACTTGAACATAACATCATAAGCATTAGCATGTCATGTTTTTGATACACCTAGAATGCATTCACTAGGTAAAAATTTCAAACAAGTTGTACTGATATGACTTGATGTATGGTTAACCCTAGAATAAAGTGCTTAACCCTAACTTAGGGCTTATGAGTGAAAATGAAGCTCAAATAAGTTAAAACCCCAAAACTCATTAGAAATAATCATAAGATATCATCTTTGATAGACTTTAGTGACCCCAAAACCCTAAAGTGCTAAAAACCCTGAAAAGACCCCTGGAAAACCCTAAATTAGAACCCTAGGGGGCTAAGTGCAAAATTGGTGCACTTCTGGACCAAAGTGCAAATACCAAAGTAATATAACACCACAAACTATGTGTTTCTCACATCTGAGGATTTGCAAGTCAAATTGTGAGATTTGGACTTATTTGCAAAAAGGACACCCCATACATCCATATGCCTAAGTCTGAAATTCAGTGCATAGGGTCAACTTTGGAATCCTATATCTCTCAGTTCATAAGGAATTTGCCCTAGGTCAACACATCAAAAATATAGAGCTACTATAGGAGCATAACTTTGCTTAAGTGATTAAGCATTGTTGACATACAAAATTTGGAGATAACTAGCCCTAAAGTCGGACTGTCAGTCAACTCAGAGTCTGATATTGGTCTGACTGTCTGATCTACTAAACTTTGGAATCAATTCTAGCTCGAAGTAGCAAGTAAATGAGCCATGTATCTATAGTCTATTTGTAGCTGGATTATTGAGCTACGACTTTGATACAGAGAGGTGGTCAAATCACTACATGAATTTTGAAGTAAATCGCCCTGCAAATGGCTCTATCAGGCTGACTGAATAAAAACCTAATGGTACAGTACCTGACAAAGATCACAGATTCATCCCCCTCATCGCCGGTGACCCACGCTCCCGGATTCGCGCCGGCGCTGTGATTCATGCCCTCTGTGGCATGGATTACGATCAACCATGGAAAATTCTTCGCCCTGGATGAACTCGGAACCTTGTAGCCGCTCTGTCACCCATTCACTTGCCGGTGACATGGCCGCACGGCCATTACCGCAGCCACCGCCGTTTTCCTCGGTCGCGCCATGCCTTTGGCTATCTTACCACGTCATCATGAGTCATGATCGTTACCCAGTGACCGTCGTGGCTTATTACCCCGCAATCGCCACGAATCACTGCGCCAGTGCTCTTCCCTCTCTCCGGTCGCCAGCAAGCCATGCCAAATTCATGAGCCACCACCCTCGGGCCCTATAAATTGAGCATGCCATCAGCTCCGCAAGGTAGTTAAGCACCCAGCGTACCTACTCGTGTCCCAAATTGTCCACCAGAGCGCTCTAATTTGGGATTTCCCCCAAATTGGTCAAGAACATCGTACTATGTGAGATCATCATGGCCAGCACTCCACAGGTCCGATCATGCCCTCCTAAATCTTGTTTCAGTACTCTGGCGTACTCTTGATACACCTCGACCCAATCAATTGAGCTAGATCACGCTAGATCATCGGGAACACTTTAGATCGTCCTCGATTTGCGCCATCACCATGGACAGAGTGATTGTGAGCCAGAACCTTACAATTGAGTGAGGGGAAATGGTCATTTGGGGTAGAAATTGGTGTCAAACAAAGGAAAGGGTTAGCCATTATGTATTCCGGCTGATCTTGGCTCGCCGGAGCCGCTGCTCCACCGTCCACGGTCGGGGATCGCGGGTTGTGAAGAATTAGAAAGTGAAGGGTCTCGGTGTAAATGTCAGTGACACCAGTAAATAGTGTGCGGGACTCTTTACGATTTTTTTCAAGCGCCAGGGACCTCTGTGCAAGGTGGACACTAAGGCGCGCGCGCGGGCGCATTTTCGCCTATCTTGGGCCGGCTCGGGCCAAATTGGGCCTAATACTGTATATGCTTTTCCTTTTTCTTTTTCTACCAGATATAGGAAATCCATAGAAAATTATAGAAAAATGATAAAAAATATGAGACTAATTTTGTTGGACTCCTAGATTTCTCTAGTATTTAATAAAAATAGTTCTAGGATTGTTAGTCCAAACAAGGAATTAATTAGCATTTAAAAGAGCTTAAACCTATACTTCTGGAATTTTAGGAATTATTTAATGACTCCAAAAATCACCAAACTTTTTGGATGAACTTAATATGATATTTAGATCCTATGAGTGAAGTTTGACTTGCTTTGGACACTGTTTGATTCCTAAACCCAAAACCCTAGCTCCTTAGGGTAAAAATGTCTAACCCTACTAAGGTACTGACCTAGAAAGACACCAGTTTCCGTGGTGCACCGTGAAGGAAAATTGTATTCAAGACACAACTTGACATACCCTTATTATCATTGCATTTTCATAAGCATCAATGTTTTCAAAAATAAAATTTGATGGTGAATCCATCATGGCCATGATGGTTTCAACATCGGATAAGATGTACCTCTGCCAGGTACCAAGCTTTTGGGTTTGAAATGATAAAGCTGAGACCGGGTGGGTGACTTGCACGAGAAGAGTCTCGGTGTAGTGTCTCCGTCTGCGTCGATTAAGGACCGTGTCGATGTAGGCTTGATGATTGAGGACCTTTTAACTGGTCACATGCCTCATCATGGGTAAGATTTGCCTCAGGCAGACTAATACCAGAAAAGGACAACACGCAATGGAAGTGGAGAGATAACGAGAGTAGCGTGTACCCTCCGTGGCAAGAGGCTGGACGGTGGTGTATTTGTGCTCTCGGTTGGCGTGAACCCGGTCTGGTCTTAAGAAACCCGGTGGCGAGTTGACATATGCAAGGGTTAAGTGCTACATATGTCGTGTGATTGGAGATCCCCAGCTGGGTATTAATCGATTCGGATCGCCGTTACTTCTCGGACATGAAGACTTGGTCACTGACCTACACGTAGCAATCCAGTGAACTGAAGGGATGATAAAAGACGGCTAGTATAGGGCAAGTGCTTGAACTAGGGTAGAAAGAACTCTAAATGTAGGTAACTTTACTTAACCTGACAATTAAAAATGGATTTTTAAGGATCCACTCATAGTAAGCTTTTCTGGAAAACAGAGTCTTTGATTCTTGATAAGCCATACCTTGACTCCTTTTAAAACCAGCATATCCTTGAGAGTCTTTTCTTTTGACGGGTAAGACTTGCGAAAGTACGCTCCGTACTCAGGGTTTTCGAACCCAAGTTGTTGTAGGTGAGGAAACAACAGACTTTTGCTGTTTTTGTTCTAGGGTGGTGCCCAAAGAAGAACCTCAACAGTGAAGCCTCGGGAGGATGTTGGCCTCCCTTTTGAAAAACAATATACTTTTATGCGGGAGGGGTTTTTCCTCCCAGTTCTGTAATAATACTTATGCACTCATATACCCTGGTTTTGTAATGACCTTAATACTCTTTCTCTATATGTTAATGAATGTAAATTAAGTTATTGTAATTTGCTTCCGTTTATTCGTTCCTCCGATGTGTTGTAATATCTGCGTGACGGGTGAAACGCTCTTGGGCAAGGAAAAGGATACAGATACCGAACTTGTCAAGTGATTATGTGCATCTACAGGGTTGTCCAAGGTCTGTTGGACAAGGACAACTATAGGTGGGCCTAATGACTTGGGAGGTTCCGTCACATTGTACTCCTCCAGCTTCTTGAACGAAGGCAGTTTGTTCAAAAGGTAACTCTCCAAAATTAAAGGGTCAAAAGGATGAGGAGAATTACTATGTTGCTCCTGCTCCTCGAAGTTCAATATAGCCTAAGTAGGAGAGAGTAGTATTATGTATTTTCCATATATGTTATGGATTCAATAAAAGTGATATAAAAGTAGAAGTGATTACCCCAACATTAACGTCTAGGATGAGCTGGTGAGCATTCATTGGAGGAATATGGTTAGACGCGTCATTGCGGACACACTCAATGAAGCATTGCATAAACACATTGTCGATACACGCGCCATCAACAAAAGATTGTTGTGTGTCACGACAATAGCCACGATGTTCACCAAAGTCAATGATATTTCTACAATAAAAAAATTGAACATACAACAACGTAAACAACTGTTATTTGTAGATATGAGATGCATAATAGATCTGCAAATACTTAACAGTGTCTAGACATTGAATTTAATCTTCTACATGGGAAGTGTGATTTATTGCCTTCATATATTGCATAAAACTAGGCCTGGGCGAAAAGAACCGGAACCGAGGAACCGAACCGAACTAACCGAGAACCGGAACCGAACTAGCCGAACCGAAGGAACCGTTATGAAATTCGGTTCTAGTTTTTTGAGAACCGAAATAAATGAGATATTTTCGGTTCTGCACTCCAAGGAACCGAAAGAACCAAAAAACCGTAAGTATTAGATTCAATTTGTTACATGTGTTTGTAAATTCAGATGTTGTGTTTATCGACTTATGTTGAACCTCTAATCATCCATGTTTTACCTATGAAATTTTGGGCATTGTGCACTTGTGGTTGTTTGTGGGGAGATGCTGATGAAATTTCTCACAAAAGTTGCTGTTATTTAGAATTTTAGAGTGGCTCTTACAATTTGGTTAGAACCGAAAAACCGAACCAAAGAACCGAGAACCGAACTAGTCGATTCTAGTTTCTTTATCTTGCTATTTCGGTTCTAGTTTTCGAAGAACCGAATTTCTACAAGAATCGAGGAACCGAACCGAACCGAACCGAAGAACCGAATGCCCAGTCCTACATAAAACTACTAGCAAAATATTGGAACACCTGACACCAATTTACAAGTTTGTACATATCCATGTCCATGACCTTAGAACACAAGTAGTTTCGGAGAGCGTGAGCACATTCCATTTTTGATAGGAAGATGCCTAAGGCACTAACATTTCCACTAGGAGTCTTGTCAAAGACTAGGCCAGAGTCAGGATGAACTATGCCACCTGGCAGGGTGTGACCTAGCTGCACAAAAAAGTGAAGTATTCGTTCATCTTAATATGTAAATGTCAAATGCACAATATCAAGTCACAAATGATATAAAAGTCAAACTTATATACTAACAGTATTAGGTGTAATGGATTCATCAAGGCAACTTTCGAAAACTTGTCGCACTTCCTGTTGTCTGAGAACTAAATTTTCCACCTGACTATGAGTCATCTACGTCTCCATCTAGGTGGGTGTCATCAGTGATTCAGATACAAATTGATCACTAGATTGTGTGGCTGGTTCTACACATTGAAAACTATGAATTAGTGCATCATATGTTTGCATGAAGTATACATATGTGATGAAAACGACAACTGACCTGGTACAGATGCATTACAAGGTTGTGTCATGTTATCTTCAATGTCTTAACTATATATCTCAGCCCGAAGAACCTCGTCAATCAACTCTCCAAATGTATCAGCTAGTTGGTACTGCTTCCTACCAATCTTATTCAGACATTGCTTCATAGTGGCAACTATCTTGCCAACCTTTGAATCATAAGCAAGCAACTTTGCTTGGAACTTGGAGCGTTGATGTACAGGAAGCTGCTAGATCTTAGTTGACATCAGGTCTTGGATAAGAGGCAGTTGGATGTATATGTTGGGAAGTCGACCATGTCCATTTGGGTATACCTCACTTGATTCTGGCCTTAGTGTAGACTGAAGTAAAAAAAATATATAGTAAGAGAATAAATATGTTAAGAAGCAGACACACAAAGAATAGTGTGGGGATGTAATCTAACCTCAAACTGACCAATAAATGTTGATTTTGTGACATAACAAGTCTCACTGCTGCTCCAAAACTGATGAAACCGAATGAAAATTAATAATTATGTATATGGAGTGACTCGTAGCGTCGAATGAGAACATGAGATAACTACTACAATCAACTGGATTTAAAAATAGTCATAGATAAGATTGTTGTAAAAACAAAAAAGTTTCCGATGTGATACACCTAACATAGATGACACCTTATATTGTGCAACATGGAAACACTACAAAACAAATATAAGATCAAAAATGTGCAATTTAGAATAGTGAAAGTCACCTAGAGGGGGTGAATAGGCAAAACCTGAAATTTATAAACTTAAACACACACTAAGGATGGGGTTAGCGTTAGAATTAAATTCAAGTCCGAAAGAATGTTTCTCTTGCTATGAGTTGCTTAAAGGATGCGGATGACGTATGAGAGCAAACTCAAATCAATACTAGCAAGGAAATGTTAGAGAGAGGAAAGAGGGCAAACAAATCAAGCGAGAATCAAAGCGAGTAGACACGGTGATTTTTTTACTGAGGTTCAGTTCCAAAGAACCTAGTCCCTGTTGAGGAGGCCACAAAGGCCGAGTCTATTTCAACCCTTTCCCTCTCCCTCAAACGGTCACTTAGACCAAGTGAGCCTTCTCCTTAATCAAACGGGTCACTAAGACCCCGCAAGGACCACCACACACTTGGTGTCTCTTGCAAAGCTTTACAAGCACTTAGAAAAAGAATGTGGAAGAAAGAAAGGCAATCCAAGCGACAAGAACAACAAAATAACACAAATGAACCTCTCACAAGCCCTTAAGCACTAGCGTTGATTTTGGGAACTTTGAATGGATTGATTGCTTTGATTGTGTATTGGAGTGTTGCACTTTGCTCTTGCAATGAATGAGAAACTCAGAATGCTTGGATGGCTTTGAATGAGGTGGTTGGGGGTATTTATAGCTCCCAACCACTTCCTAGCCGTTGTTGCTGATGGACGCACCAAACAGTCTGACGATACACCGGACAGTCACTATTCACTATCCAGTGCGTATCACGTCAGCACATCCGTTAGGGTCTAGAGCATTTGACCGTTGGGGCGCCTTGTCTTATTGTTGCACCGGACAGTCCGCTGCCACACCGGACAGTCCGGTGACCTCTGACTTCTGCGCTCTGACTTCTGTCGCAGCACTATTCATCTGAGCAGTCGACCATTGGTGCACAGGGAGCCATTGCTTCGCTGGCTCACCGAACAGTCCGGTGGCACACCGGATAGTCCGGTGAATTATAGTGGAGCACGCCTAGTAGAAACCCGAGAGTGGCTGGTTGCCTGGGCTGGCGCACCAGACAGTGTCCGGTGCACCATATTTCAGCACACTTTAAGTCTTGCTCCAGTTTTTGATTGTGTCGGGTACCATAATTAGGGGTACCCCCAACGCTCCTAATCACGGCTGGTAAACACCCTCAGACCAACTAACGGGCGTGGATCAAGGCTTCGTCTACCCAAGGGACACGACCTCACCCGAGCCCAGCCTCGGGCTGGAGCAGTAGTCCCAGACGAGTTCACGCCTCGCCCGAGGGCCGTCTCAGGCAGCGGGCACCCCCTCGGCTCTTCCGAAGCCCGGCTCGGGCAAGCTTCGTTGTGAAGCAACCTTGGCCAGACCGCCTCACCAACCGACCGCTTCGCAGGCGCATTCAATGCAGGGGACGCCTGACGCCGTATCCTGACACACGCGCCTCAGTCGGCCAGGCTAAAGTGACCGCAGTCACTTCGCCCCTCTTCTTTACTGTCCGATGTGACGGGAAAACAGCGCCGCTCGCCCCGCTCCGACTGTCGTGCCAACCACCCAGGCGAAGACTGACAACAAGTCATGATCAACCACTGAGTTCGGTCTCGGGCGCAACAGGAAGCTCCGCCTCGCCCGACCTCAGGCTCCGGCCTCGGGAGGAAATCTCCGCCTCGCCCGACCTCATGCTTTGGCCTCGAGAGGAGGTCTCCGCCTCGCCCGACCCCCGGACTCGGCCTCGACCTCGGTCTCGGGAGGAATCGCGTCCTCGCCCGACCCCGGCCTCGGCCTCAAGAGAAGTCTCCGCCTCGTCCGACCTTGGGCTCGGACCGACCGCGCCAACAGGGGATCCATCATTACCCTATCCCTAGCTAGCTCAGGCTACAAGGAACAAGACCGGCGTCCCATCTGGCTTACCCCGGCGACGGGTAATGATGGTGCCCCGCATGCAACCATGACGTCGGTGGCTCTCAGCCCCTTACGGCAGCAAGGAGACGTCAGCAGGATCCTTGCCGCACTGCCAGCTGTGCTCCTACAGGACTCAGGCGCTCCTCCGACGGCCACGCTATCACGTGTACAGGGCTCAAGCTCTCCCCCGACAGCCACGTTGGCATGTACACAAGGCTTAGGCATCTCTCTGCTGGACACGTTAGCGCATAGCTACACCCCCCATTGTACGTCTGGACCCTCTCCTTACGTCTATAAAAGGGAGGTCCAGGGCCATCCTGGAGGGGGGTTCGCGCAGGGGAAGGAGCGGACGAACAGGCTCCCTCTCTCTCTCGTGACGTGCTTGTAACCCCTACTACGAGCGGCACCCCTAGTGCAGGATAATATAAGGCCTGCCCCGCATCTTGTGTTCCATCCCGCGCCAACCCATCTGGGTAGGGACACGCAGCGACAATCTCACTCGTCGGTCCAGGGACCCCCCGGGTCCAAAACGCCGACAGTTGGCGCGCCAGGTAGGGGCCTGCTGCGTGTTAACGAACACCTTCCCGTTGAGTTCCAGATGGGGAGTCTTCAGCAACCTCTTTAGCCCGGGACGGTGCTCTGCTTCGGGAGTCTCGAGTTCATGTCCCTCGACGGCAGCTATGACATGGTACTCCTCCCCCCGCGGCGCGACGACAACGACGGTCTTCGACTCGCCCGACGGCAGCGAGCTCAGCGACAGCATCTCCCCGCGACAGAAGAGGAGCACTCCAGTCGTCCCCACCACCCTCCTCGCCGGAGGAGGCAGAGACGGGGCAACCATGGCCACGCGGGAGGCGGCACCTTGTCGGCTGTCGCACCAGAGCGAGTCGACGACGCCGGCACTCCCCCGGGGGACATGTCAGGCATTGTCCTCGCACCTGAGACGACGGCGGGTGTCACTTCCCCGCAACATGTCAGCCCCAAGCGAACTGATGACGCCAGCACCCTCGCAAAGGATCTGCTGGACGTTACCCTCGTACCTGAGATGACGGTGTGCTCCGCCCCCGACGCGACTTCACCACCGTCCATCGACCAAGAGGTACCGTCCGTTTTCCATCCCGTACCCTTTCGATTCAGCTTCGATCCACCTAGCAACCCCGCTACGGTGAGCGCCTTCGTAAAGGCGTATCCAAACCTTCCGGGTACCATATGTGGTCGACCTGGGACCGACTGACAGCCGTCTCAACCTTCGGACTGGCGGGTTCCGAGGAAGAGGACGACCCCGACTCTGGTTGGGATTTCTTTGGCCTCAATGACCCCGGTGCCGTGCGGGACTTCATGTCCGCATGTGACCACTTCCTCTCCGGTTGTTCTGACGATGGCCATGGCCTTGACAACGAGGGTTATGGCCCAAGTCGCGAATGTTTCCACGTCGATCAGGGACATCGCAACGAAGGCAACCACCTCGGTATGCCAGAGGTTGACGATCCCCCTGGGCCCACATCTCGCGTTGACATCCCACGGGAGCTAGCTGTGGTCCCAGTCCCTGCGGGGGGTCAGGACATACAGCTCGAGTAAATCCGTGAGATGCAGGCCCGGGTCGACGAGGAAGCAGGCTGGCTTGTGTAGCTCCGACAGAACATCGAACAGGAGTGGGCAGGCCGAACACTCGCCAGAGGTGCCTGTCGTCGGGCCCAAGACGTCCAGCGCCGCATCGTCGACAATGCCAGGGCAGCGCTACCTCCGGCCGTCAGCGGGTCCGGCCAGGACCTAGCTGTAGCGGCGATGCTACTTCGAGCCATGCTGGAGCCATCCACCACCGAGGGACGGTGTATCCAGGGCGAACTCAAGGATCTCCTAGAAGGCGCCGCAGTTCGACGAGTCGAGAGCTTGTCACACCCGGTTTTGAAGGTAAACCGAATGCGAACCATGTACGTGCCAGGATCAGAAATTCACGTACACAGTGATTACATAAATGACTCATCGTACCACAATGCTTCGAATTACAATAAAGAGTAAGTAATAATATTACAGACTAGAGCCATTTACATAATATAAATCAAAGTACACAGAATCGAAACGTAGCCAACGTAAACAACCCACCACAGGCAGCTGACTGGGGGAGGTCGCTAGCCTAATCCTCGAACTCGTCGACGTCCTGGAACTCCTGTAGATCCACCTCGACGCCTTCTTCTTTACCTGAGCATAGATTGCACCAAAGGCAACCTGGTGTTTTGTGAAAGCAAGGGTGAGTACACATCAACGTACTCAGCAAATGTCCCGTTTGGCTGTAGTGGACTAGCTTTATGTGGAGTTAAGTCAAGCAGTTGCTTTTAGTTGGTCAGGTTATTATTACTAGTAGAAAGCCAAGTTTTAGCATTAACCCAAGTTCTTAACCCAAAGTACCCTTTCCAAACGGAAAGAATACCACTTACCATTACCATAAGCATAATCATAACCATCCTCCTCATCATCATCTGCAAACAAACCATCTCTGATCAAGTATCTCTAATCAATGGAGCTCCCTTGGCCGCTCATAACCGCGAGCACGGCTGATATATCAGTTTCATAACACTCTGCAGAGGTTGCACACTTTACCCACAAGTCATGATTCCCTCTCTAGCCCGGGCTTGCAAGACCCTTATTCACTCCCGAGGTGAATGGCCAGGGATTCACTACGAAGCCTTTACAAAGATTCCCTGAGGCTGTAGCCGCCCGTTAGGTTTCCTAAATGCACTGCACTCCTCCCCAAGGGGCGAACCAACCTTGGTAGAGCGAGCCGCATACACCGAGCCCCATTAACGGCACGACGGCGAAGCGAACTACACCCCAGTTCCTCTAATTATTCAGCTAAGGGCGTCCCATTCTACCCTCATGGTTGCACTGTTTTCCCGGGCGGTCATCCAACGAACAGGTCCTTACGGAGAGGCACTCGAGAAACCGCTCGAGCCCCCTAAAGTATCACCAGTCCAACATCATAATCATAGAGACAACATCGTATCATAAGTGTTCACATCATGTTCATTGATTAAAGTAAAGCAATAGCATGAAGCTAACCATAATAACCCAAAAGGTAATCAAGGACAAGGTAAATACAAAGCTAGTCAATCCTTAGGTTGATCATGGTATGCGGGTTGATGAATTATAAAGTAAATGGGACATAATAGGTCAGAGGACACTTGCCTTCACCAAACAGATGCTCAGGGTCTTCAGCTTCGTAGAACTCGAAGAGCTGGGTCATTTGGTCGCCGAAGCTTGTCCGTCGATTCCTCGAAGCTCAGAAACGAATCGCGATCTAATCGCATCGCGAAGCGAAGACGAACATGCACAAGCAAACAAACATATACATATGCATAAGAACATTACACCATACAAGATAAAATGTTATAAAAGCGAGCAATAAAAAAATAGAGAGCGCTTCTACGGTTACGCGAGAAAAAGAACCGTGACAGACGAAGCTACGGTCGAGGGGTTAGCACGTTTACGTTAAACAAGTACTAATTAGAACATCTAATTCAACATAATTATATTAATTGATATTAATCAAATGTAAATTAATACTACTACTTAGTTTTGACTAACTTATTATTTTAATAGTTGACAGTTAAGCAAGTAACTTAATGAATATGAGTGATTCTAAGCGAGACGAATTAACGACGCACGACGTGCAAACACGATGTGCGCAACGCGCGGACACAAACGACTTAGCACGCGGACAACGCGCGATACGCGAGAACGGCACGCGGCAAGGCGCGTGACACACGCGAATGGCACGCGACAACGCGTACGAACAACACGTGCGGCACTTGCAAACGACATGCGCGAAACAGCACCGCGGCACGCGCATGGTACGCGCGAACCGACATGCGAAACTAATAAATAAATGACAACGTGATTACACTAAACAATTATTAATAAGTAACATTTCAGTTAAGGTTAATCATATTGGTGACTAATTATAAATGCGCGAATCGAATTCCTAAATTAGGTTTTTAAATTGAAACGTTGTTTTAGTAGCCACTGGTTAAACAAACGTTTAACTAAATTAAATAAAATGTGAAAAAATTGGGATAAATATTTCTAAATTAAGATAATTTTAATACGAATCTAACACAAATTGAATGGATCGAATCGGGTTTAAAACGCAAAAGTTATGAATGTTTTAAACCATACTGTAATTCGCGCGGACTAGATTTACAGAATTGTCATCTTCTTCCTCTCTTCATCTTCTTCCTCCCATCCATGGAAGAGAGAGGAGAGGAAGGGGAGGGGGCTGTGCAGGGGAGGACGAGGTTGGGCCGGCCGGGGGTGGGCGCGGCCGCACGGGGCGCGAGGGGCGCGGCCACCGCTGCCGGGAAGGGGTGCGCGCGGGCGTGGGACGCGGGAGCGCGAGTGCCACCGTCGGCCACCGCCGCCACCGCCGGGGAGGGGGAAAGGGGCGCCGCCACCGGGGAAGGTGAGGGGAGAGTGGGAGAGGCTCTGCACGGACGGGAAAACGAAGAAACGAAGAAACCCTAGGTGCAACAATGGAGGTTTCTCACCGGGGAAGAAGACCCTCGCCGGAGCCGAGGAGAAATCCGTCGATTGCCGGAGATTCGGGGATCCAATCGATGAATCGAACGCGCTGCGACGAAGCCTTCGACGAGACGAACGCAGTGGTACCCTCGGATTCCGCAGATGATGCACGGATTGGGAGTAATTGCTCGCCGGAGTTGTCGCCGGAGTTGGAACCGCCCCGAACTTCGGCGAGCAATACCGGGAGCTAGGGATTGGATTTGGGGGAAACGTTTTGTGTTCTGAAACGGGCTCGACGAGATGAAGCCGAACATATATATATATCTAGGGTTTGGATGAGATAAAAATTCGGTTAAAATTCGGATTTTACTATTTTTAAAATTCGAAAAAGACTAGAAATCCATATTTTGTGCTTAAAATATTATATATGCTTTCAAAAATTCCAGAAAAATTCCTATAAATGTTTTGGCACCTAATGAACTCAAAAAACATAATTAGAATTTCTAAAAACATTTTTAAGTTCCACAAATAAATAGATTTTGGTTTCCGGAAAATAGAAAAATATTCCGAAAAATATGAAAATTTACCGAGCGCTTCTATAAGATATGTTAACATATTTCAAACACATTTTGCACTTAGAAACACTATGCAACAGCATGAATGCAACAACCAAAGTGCCTCTAGGGCTCATTCCACTAGGTTTACGCTAATATAAAACAAAATGATTCTCCATTTTTAGTGAAAAGAGAAAGGAAAGCGAAGAACTGAGAGAGTAACACCTGAATTTGGTGGATATTAGAAAAGAAATTTTATACCCCCAAATTCAGGGTGTTACAAATCTAACCCCCTTAACAGAATCACGTCCTCGAGATTCAAGAAGAGGCTAGCAAGAAAATGAGATTGGTTCATTAGTCTTTCATAGCTTTTTCTAACTCAACTTTGCCTCCGCCGGCTTGACTTGTGAATTGGTTGCTTTGACCATTAGATGCTTGAGACCGATTGATGCAATTCTTGAGAATCTCCTGGACCTGTGGGTTAGGACCCACACACGCTTTCGCTGCGCCACTCTGATCTTGTTGGTTGATGTTGATTGTATTGTCTTCATTGGGGTTAGCGGCTAACCCCCTTAACAAGAGCATTGATACACACTTGATGAAGATGTTGCCGACCTTGATCTTGACTGATTTGGAGGAGTTGGAGGTTGCCAAAAGGACAGGTGCAAGAGGAAAGAATAACGAGAAAAGGTAAGTATAGACGGATTAGAGAGAGCAGGGGGAGAACCCAACTACTTAACTCTATGGCACTCACCTAGTAAACAGATTCCATTGCGGTCCAAGGGCCACAACACATCAACACTCATTCCAAAGAAGCAAATCAGTCATAGCAGAAGGACAAACATCATGAGCACACCTCAACAAACATCTCGTTTCTATACGTTCCTTTTAATTAAATGGTGGTCTTTCCTCTAAGACCAACAAAAGGCAAGGGGAATAATAAGACATGGAGGGTAGGGGCATGAGCATAATAAAGGATGGAGCTAAAGCAATGATTGTAACCGACAAGGGAGAGAATGCAACCAAGGTCAGGATAGGTAAAACACCATTCTCAAATCGAGATGGAAAAGATGATATTTCAAAAGGTAGGCATAAGATAACATCATGGAAAGATCTAGAGATTACAAAGGTAAGGGAGATGAAAGGCAAAAACACACCAAAAGATAGAGTTAGGACAAGAGTTGCAACGCGATAGAGGAAAAAAGGAATGAACAAGAGCGGGATAGGCAAGACATCACTCTTGAAATGAAATGGGAGAGGAGGCTTTAAAATGCAGGTGCAAGACAAGCATCATGGTAAAGATCAAGGGATGACAAGGGTTAAGGTGATAACAGACAAACACAACCAAGGATGTATTTTAGACAAAACTTGTGAGGCATCAAAGAAGGGGAAGCAATCAATGGTGAAGTAGGTGAGGCATTATCCTCAAACAGCGATGAAAAAGAGCAGGCTTTAAAGGGTAGGTTCAAAGTAAGCATGAGGGCAAGGGCATAGATATCACGAGGGTTTAAAGGTGATAACGGACAAGGATGTAGGAGAGGAGATAAATGCGCATGATAACCAAGGATATAATTACCACAAAGAATGGAGTTAAGACAAGACCTGCAGATGAAAAAGAAGGAGGTACGTCCAATGGCCAGATAGGTAAACAACCACTCTCCAATTGAGGTGGAAGAGAGGAGATTTTAAAGAGCCAGAATAAAGATGAGTATCAAGGCAAGATCGATAGATGACAAGGAGGTGGTGATAGCAAATAAAACACATAGCAAAGGATGGAATTGAAACAAAACTTGTAAGGCGACAAGAAGTGAAAAGAAATCAAGGGAGAGGTAGGTAACTCGCAACTCTCAAACTAGGTTGAAAGAAAGGGGAGGATTTAAAGGATAAGTTTAAGGTAAGCATTTAGGTAGAAGACATAAATATCGCAAGGGCCAAAGGCGATAACAGACAAGGGTGTAAGAGAAAAGATAAAGGCCTAGAAGAGCAAGTGGTACAAATACAATAACGAATGGAGTTAAGTCTAGGCCTACACGCGGTAAAGAAGAGGATATAGTCAAGGGTGAGATAAGTAAAACATATCTCTCGAATTGAGATAGAAAAGAGGGGATTTCAACAAGCAGACCTAAGATAAGTATCAAGGCAAGATCTACAGATTACAAAGGTAAGGATGATATCAAACAAAAGCTCAACAAAGGATGAAGTTAAGGAAAGACAAGACTTGTAAAGCGACAAAGGGAAAGGAAACGGACAAGAGCAGGATAGGGAAAATAACACTCTCAGATTGAAATGGAATAAGTGAGGCTAAGAAAAATAGGTAATCATCATGGTAAATATGGAGAGAGGTCAAGGGTCAAAGGTGATGATAGGCAAGGATATAAAGGAAGAGGTAAATGTGCATAAAAAACCAGGAATCTAGGTACAATCAAGAATAGAGATAAGTCTTGCAAGAGGTAAAGTATAGGATATAACCACGGGTGAGATAAGTAAGAGACCACACTTGAAATAAGGTGGGAGATTGGAGGTTTTATATAACGAACATAGCATAATCACCAAGGTAAGATTGAGAGATGAGAAGGGTAAAGGCAATAAGAAACAAAAGCACAACAAAGGATGAGGTTACAAACTCGCGAGCCAAAGAAGAGGATACGACCAAGAGAAAGAAGGTATGAGATGAAAGAGGGGCGATTTTAAAGGGCATGTATGAGACAAACATCAATGTAGGATATAAAGGTGTCAAGGGTGCATATGATAATAATTAAAAGCATAACAAAGGATATAGTTAAGGCAAGACTCGCGAAACAACAAAGTGGAGAAAACAATCAAGGGTCAGATAGGTAAGGTTCCAACAGAAGGGTTGAAGTAAAGATTCATTACCGAGTGGAGTTACAAGGAGACAACAGGATCACCAAGGATATGCGAAGTAGAATGACCGCTCATGGATCATTAAGAAACAAGGGTGGTCAAGGGCACGTTAACTGAAATGTCTTAAACATATATTGGGATATAAAGGTAAACACATATAAAAATAAGAGTAGGCAAGATTCCAATGGCACGAGCATACCAAGACCAAGGGCATAGAAATTGTCGAAAGATAGTGACTTACAACCGAATAAGAAATGATCCCAGAAGACAAGAAGGTCATGGACACCTAAACTGAACTGTTTAAATGAGCAATAGAGGTACAAGGGTAAGTACTTTAGATTAAGGGATAAGGGTATTAAAAACGCAAGGATACAAGCATGTCAATAACAAAATGGAATAGAGATGGTCAAATAGTAGCAATTTAATAAGGGATGAGGAAAGAGTCCCAAAAGACTAAAGGCTATGGTCAGGGGGCATCTATAAAGATGTCGCAAGCATAAGAGTGAGATCAGATCTAATAGATTGAGAGAAGTATAGACCATACTAGAATAAAATACTTTTTTGGCAAGGGGGCATATAGGAGCACAACATAGAATTAGTCGAGGTGACTAATATTTTGAAGCAGAATCAAGGATGAGATGAAGTAATAATCAATAAATCCTTAAAACGGCCAATGCTACTCTAGGTCAGCGGTCCTACAGTCAGCACGGCTTTGATACCACTTATGTCACACCCGGTTTTGAAGGTAAACCGAATGCGAACCATGTACGTGCCAGGATCAGAAATTCACGTACACAGTGATTACATAAATGACTCATCGTACCACAATGCTTCGAATTACAATAAAGAGTAAGTAATAATATTACAGACTAGAGCCATTTACATAATATAAATCAAAGTACACAGAATCGAAACGTAGCCAACGTAAACAACCCACCACAGGCAGCTGACTGGGGGAGGTCGCTAGCCTAATCCTCGAACTCGTCGACGTCCTGGAACTCCTGTAGATCCACCTCGACGCCTTTTTCTTTACCTGAGCATAGATTGCACCAAAGGCAACCTGGTGTTTTGTGAAAGCAAGGGTGAGTACACATCAACGTACTCAGCAAATGTCCTGTTTGGCTGTAGTGGACTAGCTTTATGTGGAGTTAAGTCAAGCAGTTGCTTTTAGTTGGTCAGGTTATTATTACTAGTAGAAAGCCAAGTTTTAGCATTAACCCAAGTTCTTAACCCAAAGTACCCTTTCCAAACGGAAAGAATACCACTTACCATTACCATAAGCATAATCATAACCATCCTCATCATCATCATCTGCAAATAAACCATCTCTAATCAAGTATCTCTAATCAATGGAGCTCCCTTGGCCGCTCATAACCGCGAGCACGGCTGATATATCAGTTTCATAACACTCTGCAGAGGTTGCGCACTTTACCCACAAGTCATGATTCCCTCTCTAGCCCGGGCTTGCAAGACCCTTATTCACTCCCGAGGTGAATGGCCAGGGATTCGCTACGAAGCCTTTACAAAGATTCCCTGAGGCTGTAGCCGCCCGTTAGGTTTCCTAAATGCACCGCACTCCTCCCCAAGGGGCGAACCAACCTTGGTAGAGCGAGCCGCATACACCGAGCCCCATTAACGGCACGACGGCGAAGCGAACTACACCCCAGTTCCTCTAATTATTCAGCTAAGGGCGTCCCATTCTACCCTCATGGTTGCACTGTTTTCCCGGGCGGTCATCCAACGAACAGGTCCTTACGGAGAGGCACTCGAGAAACCGCTCGAGCCCCCTAAAGTATCACCAGTCCAACATCATAATCATAGAGACAACATCGTATCATAAGTGTTCACATCATGTTCATTGATTAAAGTAAAGCAATAGCATGAAGCTAACCATAATAACCCAAAAGGTAATCAAGGACAAGGTAAATACAAAGCTAGTCAATCCTTAGGTTGATCATGGTATGCGGGTTGATGAATTATAAAGTAAATGGGACATAATAGGTCAGAGGACACTTGCCTTCACCAAACAGATGCTCAGGGTCTTCAGCTTCGTAGAACTCGAAGAGCTGGGTCATTTGGTCGCCGAAGCTTGTCCGTCGATTCCTCGAAGCTCAGAAACGAATCACGATCTAATCGCATCGCGAAGCGAAGACGAACATGCACAAGCAAACAAACATATACATATGCATAAGAACATTACACCATACAAGATAAAATGTTATAAAAGCGAGCAATAAAAAAATAGAGAGCGCTTCTACGGTTACGCGAGAAAAAGAACCGTGACAGACGAAGCTACGGTCGAGGGGTTAGCACGTTTACGTTAAACAAGTACTAATTAGAACATCTAATTCAACATAATTATATTAATTGATATTAATCAAATGTAAATTAATACTACTACTTAGTTTTGACTAACTTATTATTTTAATAGTTGACAGTTAAGCAAGTAACTTAATGAATATGAGTGATTTTAAGCGAGACGAATTAACGACGCACGACGTGCAAACACGATGTGCGCAACGCGCGGACACAAACGACTTAGCACGCGGACAACGCGCGTGACACACGCGAATGGCACGCGACAACGCGTACGAACAACACGCGCGACACTTGCAAACGACATGCGCGAAACAGCACCGCGGCACGCGCATGGTACGCGCGGACCGACATGCGAAACTAATAAATAAATGACAACGTGATTACACTGAACAATTATTAATAAGTAACATTTCAGTTAAGGTTAATCATATTGGTGACTAATTATAAATGCGCGAATCGAATTCCTAAATTAGGTTTTTAAATTGAAACTTTGTTTTAGTAGCCACTGGTTAAACAAACGTTTAACTAAATTAAATAAAATGTGAAAAAATTGGGATAAATATTTCTAAATTAAGATAATTTTAATACGAATCTAACACAACTTGAATGGATCGAATCGGGTTTAAAACGCAAAAGTTATGAATGTTTTAAACCATACTGTAATTCGCGCGGACTAGATTTACAGAATTGTCATCTTCTTCCTCTCTTCATCTTCTTCCTCCCATCCATGGAAGAGAGAGGAGAGGAAGGGGAGGGGGCTGCGCAGGGGAGGACGAGGTTGGGCCGGCCGGGGGTGGGCGCGGCCGCACGGGGCACGAGGGGCGCGGCCACCGCTGCTGGGGAGGGGTGCGCGCGGGCGTGGGACGCGGGAGCGCGAGTGCCACCGTCGGCCACCGCCGCCACCGCCGGGGAGGGGGAAAGGGGCGCCGCCGGGGAGGGGAAACGGAGGGGGAAGGGCGCCGCCACCGGGGAAGGTGAGGGGAGAGTGGGAGAGGCTCTGCACGGACGGGAAAACGAAGAAACGAAAAAACCCTAGGTACAACAATGGAGGTTTCTCACCGGGGAAGAAGACCCTCGCCGGAGCCGAGGAGAAATCCGTCGATTGCCGGAGATTCGGGGATCCAATCGATGAATCGAACGCGCTGCGACGAAGCCTTCGACGAGACGAACACAGTGGTACCCTCGGATTCCGCAGACGATGCACGGATTGGGAGTAATTGCTCGCCGGAGTTGTCGCCGGAGTTGGAACCGCCCCGAACTTCGGCGAGCAATACCGGGAGCTAGGGATTGGATTTGGGGGAAACGTTTTGTGTTCTGAAACGGGCTCGACGAGATGAAGCCGGACATGTATATATATCTAGGGTCTGGATGAGATAAAAATTCGGTTAAAATTCGGATTTTACTATTTTTAAAATTCGAAAAAGACTAGAAATCCATATTTTGTGCTTAAAATATTATATATGCTTTCAAAAATTCCAGAAAAATTCCTATAAATGTTTTGGCACCTAATGAACTCAAAAAACATAATTAGAATTTCTAAAAACATTTTTAAGTTCCACAAATAAATAGATTTTGGTTTCCGGAAAATAGAAAAATATTCCGAAAAATATGAAAATTTACCGAGCGCTTCTATAAGATATGTTAACATATTTCAAACACATTTTGCACTTAGAAACACTATGCAACAGCATGAATGCAACAACCAAAGTGCCTCTAGGGCTCATTCCACTAGGTTTACGCTAATATAAAACAAAATGATTCTCCATTTTTAGTGAAAAGAGAAAGGAAAGCGAAGAACTGAGAGAGTAACACCTGAATTTGGTGGATATTAGAAAAGAAATTTTATACCCCCAAATTCAGGGTGTTACAGAGCTCCGCCTCCCGGATGCGAGCTGACCCCTCGGAGCATCACGCCGTGTCCTCCCGACGCATGCGGGAAGCCTCGGTCTATCCTGAGCGCACGCGGGACGAGGCGCCTGCCGCCCAGGATCGCCTTGGCAACGAGCACCACCATCTCAACCGTTGAGCCCACCTCGACGAGAAGGTGCGCCGAGGCTACCATCCCAGGCGTGGGGAACGCTGCAACAGCGAGGAGGATCGCAGTCCTTTGCCCGAACCACCGGGTCCGTGAGCCTTCAGCTGGGCCATACGACGAGCGCCATTCCTTGCCCGTTTCCGAGCCCCGACTACCATCACCAAGTACTCGGGGGAGACGAGGCCGGAGCTGTGGCTCGTGGACTACCGACTGGCATGCCAGTTGGGAGGGGCGGATGATGACAACCTCATCATCCGTAATCTACCCCTTTTCCTCTCCGACACCGACCGAGCCTAGCTGGAGCATCTGCCTCCTGCGCAGATCTCCGACTGGGATGATCTGGTCAAGGCTTTCGCGGGAAACTTCCAAGGCACGTACGTGCGCCCTGGGAACTCGTGGGATCTCCGAAGCTACCGCCAGCAGCCAGGGGAGTCCCTCCGAGAGTACATCCGGCGGTTTTCGAAGCAGCGCACCGAGCTGCCCAACGTTACCGACTCGGAAGTCATCGGGGTCTTCCTTGCCGGCACCACTTGCCGAGACCTGGTGAGCAAACTGGGGCGCAAGACTCCCACCCGTGCGAGCGAACTGATGGACGTCGCCACCAAGTTCGCCTCGGGTCAAGAGGCGCTCGAAGCCATCTTCCGAAAAGTTAAGCAGCCTCAGGGAGAGCCGAAGAAAGACGCCCCCGAGGCGTCCGCCCAGCGGGGCACGAAGAAGAAGGCCAAGAACAAGTCGCAAGTGAAGCGCGACGCCGCTGACGCGAATCTCGTCGCTGCGGCCGAGCACAGGAACCCTCGAAAACCTCCTGGAGGGGCCGGCGCGTTCGACAAGATGCTCAAGGAGCCGTGCCCCTATCACTAGGGTCCCATCAAGCACACCCTTGAAGACTGTGTCATGCTCCGGCGCTACTTCCATAAGACCGGGCCCCCGGCAGAAGATGGCAAGAGCCACGACAACAACAAGAAGGAGGGCGGCAAGGAAAAAGAGTTCCTGGAGGTCCACAACTGCTTCATGATCTACGGCGGGCAGGCGACGAACGCCTCGGCTCAGCACTGCAAGCAGGAGCGCCGGGAGGTCTGCTTGGTGAAGGTGGCAGCGCCAGTCTACCTAGACTGGTCCGACAAGCCTATCACCTTCGACTGAGGCAACTACCCCGACTTTGTGCCAAGCCCAGGAAGGTACCCGCTCGTCGTCGATCCGATCATCGGCAACGTTAGGCTCTCCAAAGTCCTCATGGACAGAGGCAGCAGCCTTAACATCATCTACGCCGAGACCCTGGAACTCTTGGGGGTTGATAGGTCCGAGGTCTAGGCCGGTGCGGCACCCTTCCATGGGATCACGCCCGGAAACCGAATCCTGCCCCTCAGACGGATCGACTTACCCGCCTGCTTCGGGACTCCCTCCAACTTCCAAAAGGAAGCTCTCACCTTCGAGGTCGTCAGGTTCCGAGGAACCTACCATGCGGTGTTGGGAAGGCCATGCTACGCCAAGTTCATGGCCGTCCCCAACTACACCTACCTCAAGCTCAAGATGTCGGGCCCGAACGGGATCATCACCGTCGGATCCACGTACCGCCACGCATACGAATGCGACGTGGAGTGCGTGGAGTACGCTGAGGCCCTCGCCGAGTCCGAGGCCCTCATCGCCAACCTGGAATGCCTCTCCAAGGAGGCGCCCGACGCGAAGCGGCACGCCGGCAACTTCAAACCAGTTGAGGTGGTCAAGTCCGTCTCTCTCGACCCCAGCAACGACTAGAGATGTCCAAACGGGCCGCCCGGTCCGGTCCGGCCCGGGCCCGGTGAAGCCCGGCCCGTTTTGGGCCCGGCCCACCAGGCACGATTAGAAAATCGGGCCGGGCCGACTAAACACGCGGGCTCAATTTCTTGTCCGAGTTCGGTCCGCAACGGGCCTAAACGGGCCGACGAAAAAAGCGGGCCGAAAAGCGGGCTATGCGGGCCGAAAAGCACGTTTTAGTGTAAAAAAGCGGGCTTAACGGGCCGTGCCGGGCTAGCCCACCGTGCCTAATTTCCTGTCCGAGCCCGGCCCGCTTATTCGTGCCGGGCCGGCCCGGATCCACATATAACCGGGTCGTGCCGGGCTCGGACCGGGCCCAAATAGCGGGCTTCGTGTCGGGCTCGCGGGCCTCGTGCTTATTGGACATCTATAGCAACGACGCCAGCAAGAAAGTCCGGATCGGCTCCAAGCTCGACCCCAGATAGGAAGCAGTGCTCGTCGACTTTCTCCGCGCAAACGCCGAAGTCTTTGCGTGGAGTCCCTCGGACATGCCCGGCATACCGAGGGATGTCGCCGAGCACTCACTGGACATCAGAGCTGGAGCCCGACCCATGAAGCTGGGTGATGAAAAGGAGCTCTATCACCGCAACCCCTCGGACATCCTCCAACGATGCATATCCATCGCCCAAGGACAAGAGCTGTTGCGAGAAATACACTCGGGGGCTTGCAGCCACTATGCAGCACCTCAAGCCCTCGTGGGGAATGCCTTCCGACAAGGTTTCTACTGGCCAAACGCGGTGGCCGACGCCACTAGGATTGTACGCTCCTGCAGGGGGTGTCAATTCTACGCAAAGCAGACACGCCTGCCCGCTCAGGCCCTGCAGACGATACCCATCACTTGGTCGTTTGCTGTGTGGGATCTGGACCTCGTCGGTCCCTTGCAGAAGGCACTCAGGGGCTTCTCACACCTGCTGGTCGCCATCGACAAATTCTCTAAGTGGATCGAGGTTCAACCCTTAACCAGCATCAGGGACTCAAACCGAGGATCTACAACGACCTCAACAAGTTCGGCAAGCGGTGGATGAAAGAGCTACCCTCGGTAGTCTAGAGTCTGAGGATGACGCCGAGCCGGGCCACGGGTTTCTCGCCGTTTTTTCTAGTCTATGGGGCCGAGGCCGTCCTCCCCACGGACTTAGAATACGGCTCCCCGAGGACCAGGGCATACGACGACCGAAGCAACCAGACCAGCCGAGAGGACTCGCTGGACCAGCTCGAGGAGGCTTGGGACGTTGCCTTACTACATTTGGCACGGTACCAACAGTCGCTGCGACACTACCACGCCCAAAGCATTCGGCCCCGAGGCTTCCAAGTGGGAGACTTGGTGCTTCGTCTGCGACAGGACGCCCGAGGGCGCCACAAGCTCACTCCTCCCTGGGAAGGGCCATTCATCATCGCCAAGATCTTGAAACCTAGAACATACAAGCTGGCAACGACCAAGGCGAGGTCTACAGCAACGCTTGGAACATCCAACATCTACGTCGCTTCTACCCTTAAGATGTTTTAAGTCGTTCATGTACCTCGCTTTATTTACATACACAAAGTCTAACCATCAAGGAAGGGTCGGCCTTGCGTCAGCAAAGCCCGACCCTCCCTCGGGGGCTAGAAGGGGGGAACCCCCTCTGCGTCAAAATTTTCCTCGGAAAAAATTTCTACCAAAACGACCTTTCGTGCTTTCGACTTCCGTATCGATAGCGGGATCCTGAGAACGACGAGAGTACACGTAAGCGGCAAGGCCGACCGAGCCGAGGAACTCCTACGCCTCCGGGATACGGATACCTCACTCATCACCTTCCGCGAGAAGTAACTCACGCTCGGATAAGCGATCCTGCTACCGAACAAGTCCAAACACTCGGGTAGAAAATGACTTTCGTGCCTTCTCGACTGTATCAATAACGGAATCCTACAACCAAATGAGAGTGCACGTAAGCGGCAAGGCCGATCGAGCCGAGGAACTCCTACGCCTCCGGGATACGGATACCTCACTCATCACCTTCCACGAAAAGTAACTCTCACTTGGATAAACGATTCTGCTACTGACAGACAAGTCGTGATGCTCGAAACGAGAGGAAAGAAGACGCAGCTTTTTAACGCGACGATAAAGTGTTTAGGCCTCAGCGGCCACGAAAAAACATGCGCATGCTACAGACAAGTTGTTCCTGCAGGTTCAGGCATCGACAGGGGGAGCAGCAGCACCCTCGGCATTATTTCCACCCTCGGCGGAACCTGGCCCGGCGTCGGACGGTGACTCGGGCGAAAGGATCTCCACCCAAGGGAGGACGCCAGCACCGCGCCAGCGGATGTCTTAGCCAAGCTCTAGCTGTTGCTGCCACATCTTCCTCGGCCTGGGAAGCTGCCAGCTCCCGGGCCGATGAAGTCTCTTTTCGAGCCGACTCCGCCTCTGTCCACGCCAACACCGCTGCCTCCGGCTTCGGCTCATCGCAGAGCAGCCGAGGGTTCTAAAAACTGAGCAAGAGAGGCCTAGAGCGGCAAGGCCGACCGAGCCGAGGGACTCCTATGCCTTCGGGATACGGATACCTCACTCTTCACCTTCCGCGAGAGGCAACTCACGCTCGGTTAAGTGGTTCGGCTAGCCAACAGGCAAGTCCCAGTGCTCGGAATGAGGAAGAAACGCAGTTTTATACTCGAATACCCAAATATTCAGGCCTCGACAGCCACAAAGAACAAACACATATACTTGGGGTAACTATGCTACACAGACTTAGATGTCGGCAGAACCCTCGGCGGTTCTCCCGAGCTACGACAAATGTCTAAGTACTTGAAGCGGTTACATTTTGCTCCAGCAAAAACCCAGTATATCCCCTTACAAACGGGACTCCGGTTCCGCTCCCGCGGGTATGAACAACCTCCACACCAGAGGGCCTGCGGGACAACAAACTCCAGGGTTCTCCCCCTACGACACGGGGGCTGGGTCCCACACATCATACGAGCTGATCCGAAGCACGAAGAAGGCGAACCGGCGCACGCGAGGCATGCAACCGCCCCGCGGTTACAAGCGCCCTCCCATCTTCACAGAAACCGGTGGTCGAAAGGGTGGACTGCCGCGCGACCGGCATCCAACTGCACTGCAATCGTGCGCCCTTTCGACTTCGACCACATCCGGTGGACCAACACAAAGGAAGCGGGCCCGCATGTCATGTAACCGGCACGCCGGTTACAACATGCAAAGAGCCGCACCGCCACTTCCTCCGAATGTCGCGCCTCCTCGACTGCGGAACCAGTACCGCGACTCGAGGCAGCCCTGTGCATGACCCAACAGTACCAATTAAAGGCGACGGCCATGGGTCGGTCAGCCGCGGGGGAAGGCACGACGGTTGGCATGGCCAAAAGTGGGCCGGAAGTAACTGCAGCGGCAGACAAGCGGAAGCAGCGGTCAAATCGCCTGCAGGCTCGCGTCCCCTCCTGAAGCGACGGGAGAGCCCTCTCCCACGGCGTGAAGACGACGCACCCATGCCCCGTTCCTCAAACGGCTCGCACGCGCAACGGGCGCCACGCGAATCGCCCGTCCCGTCGCATTAACTCCCCGGTGGAGCAGGCGACACCTCTGGCAGGCGAGGCGGGCATCGCTTCGCCTCCGCCATGATGACCACATCAGAAAAGGTGCGCCACCTTATTTAAATACATATCCTTCCCCTCCTCCTCCTCCTCTCTCTCTCTCGCTACAGGGACCAGGAAAGGGGATGCTTCGGAAAGGATCCTTCTCGGCGAAGGAAGTGGGCCCTGAGCCCTCCTACTGATCAGGGGTTCGAAGGTTGGCCCCTCACAAGGGTTTCGACAGTCGCCCCAGAGAACTCGGGCTTCAAGCCCATTACTGATCAGGGGTTCAAAGGCTGGCCCCTCGAAAGGGTTCGACAGCCGCCCCAGAGCGCTCGGGCTCCATGCCCATTACTGATCAGGGGTTCGTAGGCTGGCCCCTCGAAAGGGTTCGACAGTCGCCCCAGAGCACGTAGAGTGAGGGATGACTCTGGGTACGTCCGATATATGGCCGAGGCTCAGGCTACACTCCTGAGGTACCCTAGGACATTTCCGAGACTGGCGGGAACGATTTGTAATGGAATCCCACCAGAGGGAGGCATCGAGCCCTTGGACCCTGTCGAAGGGGTCCGGGTCCAGCGAATCACCCGCAGGTACTTTTGGAGCGCGCCTCTGGGCCACCAGCCGACCCCTAACGAACGGGGGCACGGGCATCCACTCGGATCACCCGTTAGCAGCTCACTGGAAACACCATGTTCGGTGCCCTCCGAGGGCAACATGGCGCTTTCCCCCCTCCTCCTTGCGGAAAGGCGACGCAAGGGCGTATGATAAAAGTCGAGAAAGTCCTTGATCGTCCTCTCACTCCGTGCAGAGGCTCGGGGGCTGCACTCGCACCAGGCTACGGCCAAACTGTTGACAGCGTCAACAAACCAGCTTGATAACTTGGAACCTGACCATGCACCCGGGCTATGGCTAGGCCGCATGAGGGAACGATCAGACCGGCCGAGGCACCATGAAAAGCATTCAGACCTCAGAGGAGTCAAACCACTCCTCCGAGGCCTCAGGGGCTACACCCGGCGGGTGCGCTCGCGCGCACCCACCAGAACAAAGCAAAACTGAGAAAGGCCGGTCCCCTCACCGAAAATGCGGCAAAAGCCTCCAAGCGAGTACCAACACTCCCTTCGAGGCTCGAGGGCTACTGTCGGGTACCATAATTAGGGGTACCCCCAACGCTCCTAATCACGGCTGGTAAACACCCTTAGACCAACTGACGGGCGCGGATCAAGTCAAGGCTTCGTCTACCCAAGGGACACGACCTCACCCGAGCCTAGCCTCGGGCTGGAGCAGTAGTCCCAGACGAGTTCACGCCTCGCCCGAGGGCCGTCTCAGGCAGCGGGCACCCCCTCGGCTCTCTCGAAGCCCGGCTCAAGCAGGCTTCATTGTGAAGCAACCTTGGCCAGACCGCCTCACCAACCGACCGCTTCGCAGGCGCATTCAATGCAGGGGACGCCTGACGCCGTATCCTGACACGCGCGCCTCAGTCGGCCAGGCTGAAGTGACTGTAACACTCCTGGTGTTACTATAACTAAAACTTGAGCATGACATCATAACATTGGCATTGCATATGTTTGATACACCTAGAGTGCATTCATTAGGCAAAAATTTTAAACAAGTTGTACTGTTTTAAGGATTTTGCAAATAGGACCCTGGATGGGAAGCTTTACCCTAAACAGGGATTAAAGGGGTAAAACTTAACCCAACTTGAGAAAATCCATATATTTTAGGGTAATAGTTATTAAATATCCCCAAAAACAAAGTTGAATCTCATTTATACCCCTGGGATACTAAAAACCCTAATTGGAACCCTGGAAAACTCTAAAACCAAACCCTAGGGGCTTATGTGCAAAATTAGTCCACTTTTGGACTAAAGTGCAAAAACTAAGTCAAATAAGTTTCTTAAGTCCTTTGGTTCACAAATATGTGGACTTGAAAGCCAAACCCTAAGTTTTGGACTCAATTGCAAAATGGACCTCATTTGAATTCTATACTAAGTCTGAAATTTCAGTAATATTGGCTCAACTTTGGGGATTTGTAACTTTCAAAGCATAGGGTTTTTGCCCAAAGTGACCACAACAAGTTTGTAGCCCAATTATAGGAGAACAACTTTGCTTAAGGATGTGAGCTCAGTTGTTAAGAAAAATTTGGAGATAATCATACTCAAACCTTGGCTGTCAGGCTGGATTCATTCTGAAATTCAGCTTTTCAGTGTAACCGGGTCAACTTTGAGTGTGAATTGAACCTTGATCCAGTGCTCAAATGAGTTCAACCTCTGTAGTCGAATTGTAGCTGGTTTGTAGCTCTGAAACTTTGCTACAGAGAGTGGAGCAAGTTACTAGAGAAACTTTAGAGAAAATTGGTCCTAAACTATGACTGTCAGGCTGTCTGAATACCATTTCCCCATGGTACAGTAACCAGAGTGGATCAGGTCGCTAGCGCGACTATCCTCGCCGCCAATGACTCCCTCCGTCGCGATTCGTGCCGCCGCCGCTTCGATTCGTGCTCGGGTTGATCGGATAGCACCCAGTGACCATCGCCGTGGATAAGCCCGGTCAGTAAACTATTCCGGCTAGTCGCCGTACCCCCTCCCCTTGCTCATCGGTCACCCGGATAGATTTCCGCCGCCGTTGAGCCATCACTGCCGCCCGCCGCGTGTCCTGACGCTTTACCACGTCGCGGCTAACCGTGCTACACATATCCGGTGATCGCCGGAGGTGCCGCCACGGTAAAAGCCACGTTGCGCGGCCACCAGTGACTCACCCTTCGTCTCGACCGCCGGTCTCTCTACTCAGAATTGGGCACCACCGCTTAGCTTCCCCATAAATTGAAGCCACCGTGAGCTCCGCAAGGTCATCACGCACCCAGCCACCAGATATCGTCCTCAATCGTTCA
Source organism: Zea luxurians (assembly GCA_029449295.1). Taxonomy (NCBI): domain Eukaryota; kingdom Viridiplantae; phylum Streptophyta; class Magnoliopsida; order Poales; family Poaceae; genus Zea; species Zea luxurians. The sequence goes on along the minus strand of JAOPSE010000027.1, from coordinate 39,194,747 downwards.
CCTGAGAGCTTGAATTTCACAGTTTCCCCAATTCGGTTTCCGCCACCGCAAAAACACCCTCACCGCGGCCAGCCGTCCCAAGGTCTGCTCATTCCTTTTTCATCTCTGTTCTAGCATACTTACGTATTGGTGATGCTCTCCGACCCTTCCAATCGAACCGGACCGCCACCCATCGCCGGGAACACGGCTGTCTTGCCACGATGCTCGCGGCCACCGTGGCCAGAGCTCCATATTTGACCATTAGTGAAATTGGGTTGGGGAAAGGGGTTAGGACGGGTCCTATTTCATTTCTGCTACTCGGGAGCGCCGGTCATGGACCCGTTCGGCCGGTACAGTGGCTCACTGGAGCGCGGCCACGTTCACCGTCGTCGGGGACTACAAACCGAGAATAGATAGAAGTACGAGGGTGTCTTTGAAATTGTCAGCGGCTGTGTTAAATAGTGCTTTGGGCTTTGTCGGGATATTCAAGAAAACAGGGGCCTTTCTGTAAGGCTGCCAGGGCGCAGGGGCGCGCGGGCGCGTTTCCACTCTGGGTTGGGCCGACTGGGCTAGAACTGGCCCAGTCCTGTTCAGCCTTTTCCTTTTTCTTTTTCAATAAAGCTTTAGAAATATGAAGAAAAATGTAGAAAAATGCTAAAATTGTGAAACTAATTTTCCTAGGCTTGTTATTTTCGCTAGTATTTAGTAAAAATAGTTTGGTGATTTTTGGTGGAAATAAGAAATTTTAGGGTATTTAAAGTAGTTAAAAGTATTAGTTATGGATTTTTAGAAAATAATTGGTAAGTCCAAAAATGCCCAAACTTTTTATGGGCACTTAAACCAATATTTAGAAGCCTTGGGTAGAATTTGGGTTGATTTGGACCTTGTTTGATCACTAAACCCAAAACCACCCCCCTTCCCTATGAACTCCTTTACTGACTCCGGAAACCCTAGGTTCTCGGAGTACCATGAAGGAAAGTTGTACTCAAGACTTAGATAATAAGTTCATATTATCTTTGCATCCTCATGAGCATCCCATGGCATCCATTCTTATGCATATATATGGTTATGTTAGAACACGAAGACGAAGAAGAAGTCACTGAAGAGGGAACTCCACCAACCTCAGATCCTCAAGCAGGCAACTGCTTTTATTTCGATATTTGTGGATCCGAGCAAGACTCACCTGATAACAAAGGCAAGCCCCGGTGCATTTGCCACCCTCCTTGTCGTTTTTAAAATCTTTCTCACTTGCTTGATGCATTAGGTGATAGGAGCTGATTGATAAAACAATTCCTGCATTACCTTCCTTGAATTTGATTACCTTCCTTGATCACCTGTTTTACAAAAGATTTTGATGCTTAGCATTGCTTTAGAAAAACAAAATGTTTTGTTTTTACAAAAGTTGATGTGGCAAAGGTGGGTGGGTTGTTTTCAAAAATAAAACCTGATGGTGAATCCATCACGGCCGTGATGGATTCAACATCAGAAAAGATGTACCTCTGTCAGGTACCAAGTTTTTGGGTTAAAAAGATTAAGCTGAGACCGGGCGGGTGACTTGCACGAGAAGAGAGTCTCGGTGTAGTGTCTCCGTCTCAGTCGATTAAGGACCGTCTCGATGTAGGCTTGATGATCGAGGACCCTTTAACTGGTCACATGCCTCGTCATGGGTAAGCCTTGCCTCGGGCAGACTAAGGCCGGAATAAGATAACACGAAATGGGCGTGGAGCGGTGGCGGGAGTAGCGTGTACCCTCCGTGGCAAGAGGCTGGACGGTGGTGTATCTGTGCTCTCGGTTTGCGTGAACCTGATCCGGTCTTAAGAACCCCGGTGGCGGGTTGACATATGCAAGGGTTAAGTGCTACATATGTCGTGTGATTGGAGATCCTCAGCTGAGTATAATCGATTCGGATCGCCGTACCTTCGCGGTTATGAAGACTTGGTCACTGCCCTACACGTAGCATTCCACTAAAGATGATGGATATTTGTTAAGAAATTGGCTAGTGCAGGACCAGTGATTGAACTAGGGTAGAAAGAACTCTAGTTGCAGGTAATTGAACTTAACTGGTCAAATAAAATTGGATTTTTAAGGATCCACTTTAGTAAGCATTTATGCAAAACAGAGTCTTTGAGTATTGAGAAGCCTTACCTTGACTCCCTAAAAGCCAGCATACCCTTGAGAGTCTTTTCTTTTGTCGGGCAAGTCTTGCTGAGTAATTCCATACTCAGGGTTTATCCCTTCGTTGTTTTTAGGTGAGGAAGTAGCAGATTTCTGCTGCTTCTGTGCCAAGGTGGTTCCCAAAGAAGAAACCCAAGACTGAAGTGCGGGAGGACTTGGACCTCCATATAGAACTTTTACTTAAATCTTCTCGGGAGGAGTTTTTGCCTCCCTTGGTTTGTATAATATTACTACTCAGCACTCGCTTTTAGTTCTGGTCTGTAATAAAACAACTTGAGCTTGCTTTTAAATAAATGTGAATTACGTAATCGCTTCCGCAATTCTTTATCTCCAATGTTCTGTAATGTCTGCAAGATGGGTGAATCGTTCCTGGTAAGGTAAGGAAAGATACCGAACTTGTCAAGTAATTCAGGGGCACCTACAGGGTTGTCTGAAGTCCGTTGGACAAGGACAACTGTAGGTGGGCCTAATTACTTGGGAGGTTCCGTCACAGTGACCGCAGTCACTTTGCCCCTCTTCTTTACTATCCGATGTGATGGGAAAACAGCGCCGCTCGCCCCGCTCCGACTGTCGTGCCAACCACCTAGGCGAAGACTGACAACAAGTCACGATCAACCATCGAGTTCGGTCTCGGGCGCAACAGGAAGCTCCGCCTCGCCCGACCTCAGGCTCCAGCCTCGGGAGGAAGTCTCCGCCTCGCCTGACCTCGGGAGGAGGTCTCCGCCTCGCCCGACCCCCAGACTCGACCTCGACCTCGGTCTCGGGAGGAATCACGTCCTCGCCCGACCCCGGCCTCGGCCTCAAGAGAAGTCTCCGCCTCGCCCGACCTTGGGCTCGGACCGACCGCGCCAATAGGGGATCCATCATTACCCTATCCCTAGCCAGCTCAGGCTACAAGGAACAAGACCGGCGTCCCATCTGGCTTACCCCGGCGACGGGTAATGATGGTGCCCCGCATGCAACCATGACGCCGGTGGCTCTCAGCCCCTTATGGCAGCAAGAAGACGTCAGTAGGATCCTTGCCGCACTGCCAGCTGTGCTCCTACAGGACTCAGGCGCTCCTCCGACGGCCACGCTATCACGTGTACAGGGCTCAAGCTCTCCCCCGACAGCCACGTTGGCATGTACACAAGGCTTAGGCATCTCTCTGCCGGACACGTTAGCGCATAGCTACACCCCCCATTGTACGTCTGGACCCTCTCCTTACGTCTATAAAAGGGAGGTTCAGGGCCATCCTGGAGGGGGGTTCGCGTGGGGGAAGGAGCGGACGAACGGGCTCCCTCTCTCTCTCTCCCTCTCGCGACGTGCTTGCAACCCCTACTACGAGCGGCACCCCTGGTGCAGGATAATACAAGGCCTGTCCCGCATCTTGTGTTCCATCCCGCGCCAACCCATCTGGGCAGGGACACGCAGCGACAATCTCACTCATCGGTCCAGGGACCCCCCGGGTCCGAAACGCCGATAGATTGAGTCTCTAACTGAATTTCTTTCTTGGTTTGTGTTGAACCTTATGCACCTGTGATAAATGATATCTAGACAAACTAGTTTGTCTACATGGTTTGTGTTGGACGTCAACCACCAAAATCGATTACAGGGAATGGTTAAGTCTATTTCCCTTTCAATTTCCCCCTTTTTGGTGATTGATGCCAACACTAATCAAAGCAAATATGAAGTATAGAAATGTAACTAGTTTGCTATGAGATTGATGTGCATAGGTTACTTAGAATTATACCGGTGGAAGGCTTTATGCATATGAATGGATTGCTTTTCTCTTATTTAACATTTTGGACCACATTTGCACCACTTGTTTATTTTTGCAAATCTTTTGGAAAAAATCTTTTCAAATTTTTTGCAAATCGTCAAAGGTATAGGAATAAGATTGCAAGAAGCATTTTTAAGATTTGAAATTCCTCCCCCTATTTCAATTGCTTTTCCTTTGACTAAATAAAAGCTTCACCTGAATGAATTCTCCCCTTAGCTTTCAAGAGGGTTTTGAAATAGATACCAAGTGAAATTATACCAATTGAAATTTTTCATACTAATGTGAAGTTTTGAAGATGCCAATTTGAAAAACAATTTTGAAATACCAAATGAGATACCAGTTGAAAATTCACTTCACATACTAGTTGAAAATTCATTTTGAGACTATCTCAAATACCAATTGAAATAAACATTTGTGAAATTTTTGAAATGGTGGTGGTGCAGTCCTTTTTGCTTTGGGCTTAATACTTTCTCCCCCTTTGGCATTAATCGCCAAAAACAGAGAACTTGAGAGCCTTTTTCATTTTTCTCCCCCATTGGGGCCTAATATTTTCTCTCGAATGATAAGATAAATATGAGTGAGAAGTCATATCAATTGAGAGTTAATTGAGTAACAACAAAGGGTAAATGATACCATCAGAGTTGGAGTGGAAGCCTTGTCTTTGCCGAAAACTCCATTTCCCTTTCAATCTAATACTAATTATAGAAAATACACTTGAAAGCACATTAGTATTAGCCTTAGCACAAGAAGAATAAGAAGTATGTATTGTACCAAATGAAAGAGACATGATCAAAGGTATATACATGAGCGATGTGTGCAATGTTTCAATCAAAGTTCCGAGAATCAAGTATATTTAGTTCATTCCTAAGTTTGCTAAAAGTTTTCTCATCTAGTGGCTTGGTAAAGATATCGGCTAATTGGTTGTGGGTGCTCACATAAGCAATTTCGATATCCCCCTTTTGTTGGTGATCTCTCAAAAAGTGATACCGGATGTCTATGTGCTTAGTGCGGTTGTGTTCAACGGGATTATCCGCCATGTGGATTGCACTCTCATTATCACATAGGAGCGGGACTTTGCTCAATTTGTAGCCATAGTCCCTAAGGGTTTGCCTCATCCAAAGTAATTGCGCACAACAATGACCTGTGGTAATGTACTCGGCTTCGGCGGTGGAAAGAGCTACGGAGTTTTGTTTCTTTGAAGCCCATGACACCAGGGATCTTCCCAGAAACTGACAAGTCACTGATGTGCTTTTTCTATCAATTTTACAACCGGCGTAATCGGCATCGGAATACACAATTAGATCAAAGGTAGATACCTTGGGGTACCAAAGCCCAAACTTAGGAGTGTAAACTAAATACCTCATGATTTTTTTCATGGCCCTAAGGTGAACTTCCTTAGGATTTGTCTGGAACCTTGCACACATGCATACTGAAAGCATAATATCCGGTCAAGATGCACATAACTAAAGTAAAGAACCTATCATCAGCCGGTATACCTTTTGATCCATGGACTTACCTCCCATGTCGAGGTCGAGATGCCCATTGGTTCCCATGGTGTCTTGATGGGTTTGTCATTCTTCATTCCAAACTTCTTAAGTATGTCTTGAATGTACTTAGTTTGGCTGATGAAGGTGCCCTCTTGGAGTTGCTTGATTTGAAATCCAAGAAAATACTTCAACTCCCCCATCATAGACATCTCGAATTTTTGTATCATGATCCTACTAAACTCTTCACAAGTTGACTTGTTAGTAGACCCAAATATAATATCATCAACATAAATTTGGCATATAAACAAGTCTTTTGCAACAGTTTTAGTGAAGAGAGTAGGATCAGCTTTTCCGACTTTGAAGCCATTAGTGATGAGAAAGTCTCGCAGGCATTCATACCATGTTCTTGGGGCTTGTTTGAGCCCATAAAGCGCCTTTGAGAGCTTATAAACATGGTTAGGGTACTCACTATCTTTAAAGCCAGGAGGTTGCTTAACATAGACCTCTTCCTTGATAGGGCCATTGAGGAAGGCACTTTTCATGTCCATTTGATAGAGCTTAAAGCCATGGTAAGTAGCATAGGCAAGTAATATATGAATTGACTCAAGCCTAGCTACAGGTGCATAAGTTTCATCAAAATCTAAACCTTCGACTTGTGAATATCCCTTTGCCACAAGTCGAGCTTTGTTCCTTGTCACCACACCATGCTCATCTTGCTTGTTGCGGAATATCCACTTGGTACCTACAACATTTTGATTAGGACGTGGAACTAATGTCATACCTCATTCCTTGTGAAGTTGTTGAGCTCCTCTTGCATTGCCACCATCCAATCCGGATCCCTTAGTGCATCCTCTATCCTGTATGGCTCAATAGAGGACATAAAAGAGTAATGTTCACAAAAATGTGCAACTCGAGATCTAGTGGTTACACCCTTATGAATGTCACCAAGAATGGAGTTGACGGGGTGATCTCTTTGAATTGCTTGGTGGACTCTTGGGTGTGGTGGTTTTTGATCCCTAATTTCTTGATCATCTTCCTTGTCTTGATCATCTTCATCTCCCCCTTGATCAATGTCCTCATCTTGAGGTGGCTCATTATCTTGATCTTCATCTTCATCAACTTGAGCCTCGTCCTCATCTTGAGTTGGTGGAGATGCTTGCATGGAAGATGATGGTTGATCTTATGCTTGTGTGGGCTCCTCGGATTCTTTTGGACACACGTCACTAATGGACATGTTCCTTAGCGCACGCACGGAGCCTCTTCATCATCTAATTCATCAAGATCAACTTGCTCTTCTTGAGAGCCATTAGTCTCGTCAAACACAATGTCACAAGAAACCTCAACTAATCTAGCGGATTTGTTGAAGACTCTATATGCCCTTGTGTTTAGTCATATCCTAGTAAAAAGCCTTCTACTGCTTTAGGAGCAAATTTAGAACTTCTACCACTTTTAATAAGAATAAAGCATTTACTCTCAAATACTCTAAAATATGAAACATTGGGCCTTTTACCAGTGAGGAGTTCATACGATGTTTTCTTGAGGATTCGGTGAAGATATAGCCGGTTGATGGAGTAGCAGGCGGTGTTAATTGCCTCAGCCCAAAACCGGTCCGGTGTCTTGTACTCATCAAGCATGGTCCTTGCCATATCCAATAGAGTTCTATTCTTCCTCTCCACTACACCATTTTGTTGAGGTGTGTAGGGAGAAGATAACTCATGCTTGATGCCCTCTTCCTCAAGAAATCCTTTGATTTGAGAGTTCTTGAACTCCGTTCCATTATCGCTTCTTATCTTTTTGATCCTCAATCCGAACTCATTTTGAGCCTGTCTTAAGAATCTCTTTAAAGTCTCTTGGGTTTGAGATTTTTCTATAAGAAGTATACCCAAGTGAAGCGAGAATAGTCATCCACAATAACTAGACAATACTTACTCCTGCCGATGCTTATATAAGCGATCGGGCTAAATAGGTCCATGTGGAGTAGCTCAAGCGGCCTGTCAGTCGTTATGATATTCTTGTGTGGCTGATGGACTCCAACTTGCTTCCCTGCTTGGCATGCGCTACAAATCATGTCTTTCTCAAAATGAATATTTGTTAGTCCTAAAATGTGCTCTCCCTTTAGAAGCTTGTGAAGATTCTTCATTCCAACATGGGCAAGTCAGCGATGCCAGAGCCAACCCATGTTAGTCTTAGAAATTAAGTAAGTGTCAAGTTCAGCTTTGTTATCATTAAAATCAACTAAATATAGCTGACCATCTAACACTCCCTTAAATGCTATTGAATCATCACTTCTTCCAAAGACAGTAACACCTACTTCAGTAAATAGACAGTTGTAGCCCATTTTGCATAATTGAGAAATAGAAAGCAAATTGTAATCTAAAGAATCTACAAGAAAAACATTGGAAATGGAATGGTTAGGGGATATAGCAATTTTACCAAACCTTGATTTCCATCCCCGAATGTGATAGCTCGTTGGGGATCTTCATTTTTCTCATATGAGGAGAACATCCTTTTCTCCCCTATCATGTGGTTTGTGCACCCGCTATCGATTATCCAACTTGAACCACTGGATGCATAAACCTACAAAACAAATTTAGGCCTTGTTCTTAGGTATCCAAACGGTCTTGGGTCCTTTTACATTAGAAACAAGCACCTTGGGTACCCAAACACAAGTCTTTGGACTCTTGTGTTTGCCCCCAACAAATTTGGCAACTACTTTGCCTGATTTGTTAGTAAGCACATAAGAAGCATCAAAAGTTTTAAATGAAATATTATGTTCATTTGATGCATTAGGATTTTTCTTCTTAGGCATTTTAATATTAGTAGTATGCCTAGAACTAGAAGCCTCATACATAAATGCATGATGAAAGATAGAATGAGGTTTCTTTGCATGAATTTTCCTAATTTTGTGCTTAGGATAGTTTGCAGGATATAAAATGTAACTCTCTCTATTCTAAACCATGGGTGCCTTGCCCTTTACAAAATTAGACAATTTCTTAGGGGCATTAAGCTTGACATTGCTTTGGCTCCCTTGTTGGAAGCCAATGCCATCCTTAATGCCAGGGCGTCTCCCATTATAGAGCATGCTTCTAGCAAATTTAAACTTTTCATTTTCAAGTTCATGCTTGACAATTTTGGCATTTAATGTAGCTATGTGATCATTTTGTTGTTTAATCATAGCAAGGTGATCATCAATAGCCTCAACATTAATGTCTCTACATCTAGTACAAATGGTAACATTTTCAACAGTAGATGTAGATGCTTTGCAAATACTCAATTCCTCAATCTTAGCATTTAGATTATCATTCTCAATTCTAAGACTAGAAATTGAATCATTGCACATGCTAAGCACTCTAGTTAAGTTTTCACACTTTTCTACTTCTAGAGCATAAGCATTCCTTAATTTAACAAAAAAAATTTATTTTCCTTAACGAGCAAGTCCTCTTGGCATTCCAAGAGATCATCCTTCTCGTTAATGGTTTCAATTAGTTCATTTAATTTTTTTCTTTTGGTCCATGGTGAGGTTGGCAAAGAGAGAAACTAAATCATCTTCATTTTCACTAGAGCTACCCTCATCACTAGATGTGGTATATTTGAGTGTGGCTCTAGAGTGTACCTTCTTCTTTTTGCCATCCTTGGCCATGAGACATTTGTGGCCAACGTTGGGGAAGAGGAGGCCCTTGTTGACGGCAATGTTGGCGGCATCCTCGTCGGAGGAGGAGTCGGTGGAGCTCTCGTCGGAGTCCCATTCCCGTCCCATGTGTGCCTTGCCGCCCTTCTTCTTGTAGTATCTCTTCTTCTCCTTCTTCCCCTTCTTGTCTTCGTCCCTGTCACTTTCACTAGAATATGGACATTTAGCGATAAAGTGACTGGACTTACCACACCGGTAGCACACCCTTTTGGAGTGGGGTTGTAGTTCTTCCCCCTTCTTTGCTTAAGAATTTGGCGAAAGCTCTTAATGATGAGCGCCATCTCCTCGTTGTCGAGCTTGGAGGTGTCAATTGGAAGCCTACTTGGTGTAGACCCCTCCTTTTCTTCCGTTGCTTTGAATGCAACGGGTTGCACCTTGGGTGTGGAGGTGGCGCCTTGCTCCAAGTTGACAATATATTTGGAGTCTTTGATCATAAGTTCAAAGCTCACAAACTTGCCAATCACTTCCTCGAGAGACATCTGTTTATACATAGGATCCCCGCGTATCAGTTGAACTTGAGTAGGATGACGAAAAACGAAAGATCTAAGAATAACCTTGACCATTTCATGGTCATCCCATTTTGTGTCCCGAGGTTGCGCACTTGATTCACCATGGTCTTGAGCCGGTTGTACATGGCTTGTGGCTCTTCTCCTTTATTGAGGACGAATCGACCGAGTTCTCCCTCGATCGTTTCACGCTTGGTGATCTTGGTCACCTCGTCCCCTTCGTGTGCGGTTTTGAGGATGTCCCAAATTTCTTTGGCGTTCTTCAACCCTTGCACCTTATTATACTCCTCTCGACACAAGGAGGCGAGGAGTATAGAAGTTGCTTAGAAGTTGAAGTGCCTAATTTGGGTGGCCTCGTCCGAGTCGTAGTCCTCGCCCCCCACTTGAGGTGCATGCACTCCAAACTCAACAATATCCCAAATGCTTTCGTGGAGTGAGGTTAGATGATGCCTCATTTTATCACTCCACAAGCAATAATCTTCACCATCAAAATATGGTGGTTTGCCTAGGGGTACGGAAAGTAATGGAGCGCGCTTTAAAATACGAGGATAGCGTAGGGGCATCTTACTATACTTCTTGCGCTCGTGGCGCTTAGAAGTGGTGGACGACTCGGTGCCGAACGTGGAGGGTGACGAAGAGTCGGTCTCGTAGTAGACCACCTTCTTCATTTTCTTCTTCTTCTTGTCACCCCTCCGATGTGACTTAATAGAGGAAGAGGATTCCTCCTTGTACTTGTTGTCGGACTCTCTTGAGAGAGTCTTCCCCGAGCCCACGAGCTTGTCGCCGGTCACAATCTCCCTCTGGCGTGATCTCTATACATCACTTCGAGTTGGTTAGGCACTTAATGAAGCACTGGCTCTGATACCAATTTAAAGTCGCCTAGAGGGGGGTGAATAGGCGAAACCTGAAATTTATAAACTTAAACACACACTAAGGTCGGGGTTAGCATTATAATTAAATTCAAGTCCGAAAGAATGTTTCTCTTGCTATGAGTTGCTTAAAGGATGCGGATGACGTATGGGAGCAAACTCAAATCAATACTAGCAAGGAAACGTTAGAGAGAGGAAAGAGGGCAAACAAATCAAGCGAGAATCAAAGCGAGTAGACACGGTGATTTGTTTTACCGAGGTTCGATTCCAAAGAACCTAGTCCCCGTTGAGGAGGCCACAAAGGTCGGGTCTATTTCAACCCTTTCCCTCTCTCTCAAACGGTCACTTAGATCGAGTGAGCCTTCTCCTTAATCAAACGGGTCACTAAGACCCCGCAAGGACCACCACACACTTGGTGTCTCTTGCAAAGCTTTACAAGCACTTAGAAAAAGAATGGGGAAGGAAGAAAGGCAATCCAAGCGACAAGAACAACAAAAGAACACAAATGATCCTCTCATAAGCCCTTAAGCACTAGCGTTGATTTTGGGAACTTTGAGTGGATTGATTGCTTTGATTGTGTCTTGGAGTGTTGCACTTTGCTCGTGCAATGAATGAGAAACTCAGAATGCTTGGATGGCTTTGAATGAGGTGGTTGGGGGTATTTATAGCCCGCAACCACTTCCTAGCCGTTGCTGGTGATGGGCGCACCAGATAGTCCGGTGACGCACCAGGCAGTCACTGTTCACTGTCCGGTGCGCGCCATGTCAGTGCGTCTATTAGGGTCTGGAGCATTTGACCGTTGGGGCGCCTTGTCTTTTTGTTGCACCGGACAGTCCGCTGCCACACTGGACAGTCCGGCGACCTCTGACTTCTGTCGCGGCACTGTTTATCACTGTTCATCTGAGCAATCGACCATTGGCGCGCAGGGAGCCATTGCTCCGCTGGCACACCAGACAGTCCGCTGGCACACCGGACAGTCCGATGAATTATAGTGGAGCGTGCCCGGCAGAAGCCCGAGTGTGGCTGGTTTGCTAGTTGTCTGGGCTGGCGCACCAGACAGTGCCCGGTGCACCATATTTAAGCACACTTTAAGTCTTGCTCCAGTTTTTGATTAAGTCCCTAATTGAATTTCTTTCTTGGTTTGTGTTAAACTTTATGCACCTGTGATAAATGATATCTAGACAAACTAGTTAGTCTACGTGGTTTGTGTTGGACGTCAACCACCAAAATCGATTATAGAAAATGGTTAAGTCTATTTCCCTTTCAAATAGACCTGAAAAAATGGATTGGACATAAAACTAAAATTATTATAGTTAGATGTGAATACTCACAGGGCAATAACCAAATGGTTCGCCACCCTGTCGTGGCTTACGCTTATCAGCCATTGACAACACCCTTATGATATTCTTGTTAAAATACTTGATGCGCGGAGTGCCACTTTTGTTGTTGGGAGCTGCGGCATGGTGTAGGTGGTCCAAATAATACAGCTACATAACATAGAGATATTATGTGAGTCATATGCAAATGAAGACAAATGAACGTAAACACATAATATATGAATGTATTTTCGGGTTGTAATGGATTAAACTAAGAAAAGATTTACCATATTAAGTATGAAACTTACAAGAACAATGATTGTTGGGGGCTTGTTCTCAAATGCTAGGAATTAAGAACAAGGCAACATAGAAAAGGTTAAAGGTTAAAGTCCTTCGTCCTCCAAGACATTATATCCTTTCGGGATATAAGGAATTTCGGACGAAGGTTACGAAGGACGTACCTTCGTAAACATAATAGCAAGGAACGAAGCGTTCATACAGATTATAAGGTATGAAATAAACATTTAAATATTATCATAGAATCATCTCCATTTTTATTATCATGGACGAATATAAATGACTTCGAATTAAAAATGTACCTTTGGTCCTGAGGAAAGCAAAAGTACAGGTGTGATGCGAAAGCAAATGGCAGGTTCGCGTGAACAGTACAGAGGTACTGTTCATCTATTTATAGATACAGGTCACAGCCTGTGACAAATTACAATTATGCCCCTTACAAAAGTTTACAACATTGACTCAGACCTCTATGGATAAAAAGGTCATTCTATCTCTATGTCGGTTTGTAACGCCGAAGCTCCATGAAAAGGAACCTTCGGCCATCTCCTGGGGACAACTTCAGCCGAAGCTGCTTCTTCGTGCAAGACCTTCGGCGCAACGAAGCATGACCCCAACAGTAGCCCCTTTCGCGGTGCTAGATCGTTTTTCGTAACGAGCTTGACCCGTGAAAAAAGCCTCTTCAGCTTCGGGAAGCCGAAGGTCCAAAAAACACCTTCCCTGAGCTCGTTGCTGAGAAACGATCCGGTTTCCGAGCGCGTGCCAGGCCCACCTTGCAGAGTTACTGTTTGATCTTTGCGGTCCACTGCACAGCGAGTACAAGTGACTGCCCGCCTGGTGTAAAAATCCTGCCGCTTCGCCTTCTTACCTGCAGCACGGCCAATCAAAACAATTTGAACAGGAGAAGCTAGAGCTTAATTCGAAACTTGAAGCCGAAGTCCAGGCCAACTCAGACTTGAAGAAATCATTAACAAGCCTTCAAGACAAATGCTTGAAATTTAGCAATAATTGTATTGAACGATTAAAAAAGATATTTTACTCTGTTGGAGCCAGCAGCGGGAAGTTTAACCCTTCAGCGGAAAATTTACCACAAGCCTTCGATCATATTGAAGCTGAAATCGAAGAACTTGACGAAGTTATAGCCGGGCACGGTGACTTCTGTGCCTGGGTAGCTTCTCGGGGTACCGCTGCAGCGTTCCTGAAGGCCGGCTGTGAGCATGGAAAAATCGTCAACAGGCCCAACTTCACCTTGTCTCCATCAATCCTGGACGATATTCCTGACCTCGCCCGAAGTATCTCAAATAGATTTATAAAAATGATATGGACAAAAGGCGGGCGAGAGAAGGCTGGAGACGAAGCTCGAAGTCATCTTGAACCAATAAGAAATGATACTTCGTACTTACCTTCTCCTTTGCACTTGATTTTTACTCATGATACTTTGATTCATGTAGGATGACGAAGGTGAAGATGATGCTTAAAATATGTTGCCGAAGCTGTCGTCGAAGCTGAAGCTTAGTGGAGATTAGTAGGAGTATACCATGGAAAAAACTGAGGATACTCTTGTAACAACTTTTGTAAATACAATTAAACTGTTCTCAAGGAACTTTGTACATACCTTGTAATATATTCTTACCCTTCTACTGAGTCGCTTTGATGTGGACGAAATTAGTATTTTGAGCCGAAGGCGAAAAAACACCTTCCCTTCTTTTCGTACACAACGAAGCATAGAAGACCACTTCTTTTTGCCGAAGCTTTTCTTTTTTTATACGTAACGAATCATAAAAGACCACTTTAAAAGACCACTTCTTCTGTTTGCCGAAGCAACCACTTAGGTACACAAATGCTATGAATGAATGCTTATGCATGCAAATGCTATGATGTAATGTAATGTGCGAATGAATGTCCAAAACATATGTCCGAAGCCACACTTTCAACCATTATTTCCTTAGAAACAACCACACATCAGCTCTGCATTCCCTTAGGAACGACTTTGGAGCTTCTTCGCCCTTTACTTAGGCGGTATCAGCGTTGACTTTTCGCTGTAAGCTCTGCATCCCCTTAGGGACGTCTTTGGAGCTTCTTCGCCTTTTACTTTCGGCGGAATCAGAGCTCTGCATCCCCTTAGGGACGTCTTTGGAGCTTCTTCTCTTTTTTTTTCAGTTTCGGCACTCGATGGTGCATTCTCAGCTTTTACATTTACATTCTTTGGGGGATTTTGCTCTTATAAAACTAAAAAGGAAATTACAGATGATGGCCCCATTAAAAACCTTTCTCCCCCTTTAGAAAGGAAAAGGGTGCCATGAAAAAGAAAAGAAAAAACATAAAAAGTTACATCAAGTTATACATAATATCGCCGAAGCTCATCCGCATTCCAAGATCTTGGAATTTCGTCGCCATCCATGTCCTTCAATCTGTAGGAACCAGGCCTTGACGAAGATGCTACTAAGAAAGGCCCTTCCCATTTCAATTGTAACTTGCCCACTGTATCTGGGTTGGCCACTCTCCGAAGCACCAAGTGTCCCGGCTCAATATTTTTTAGCCGGACCTTTCTATCTCGCCATTTAACTGTTTCAGCCTGGTATTTATTGATATTTTCCACGGCTTGAAGTCTGATTCCTTCTACAGCATCTTTTTCCACAAGACAATCATCTTCAGGACTTGATTCTGCCGAAGCTACTACTCTTATTGATCCAGCTTTGGCTTCTTCCGGAGTTATTGCTTCGTCACCGAATAATAACTTAAATGGGGTAAAGCCTGTAGACCTTGATGCTGTTGTATTGTGGCTCCACACCACTTTGGTTAACTGATCTGGCCACTTTCCCCTGGGTTGATTGAAGATTAACTTCATTATTCCTGTCATTATAATGCCATTGGCCCTTTCAACGAGCCCATTCGACTCCGGATGCCTGACTGATGCAAAATGGATCTTCGTTCCAATTTGATCACAGAAATTTCTGAAAGCTTCGGAGTCGAACTGCGTTCCATTATCTACAGTGATGGCCTTCGGTACTCCGAAGCGACAGACAATGTTCTGCCAGAAAAACTTTTGGACAGTGGCCGAAGTTATTGTGGCTAATGGCTTCGCCTCAATCCATTTAGAAAAATACTCCACAGCTACTATAACATATTTTAGATTCCCCTGAGCCGGTGGTAATGGACCTAACAAATCAAGGCCCCACCTTTGCAATGGCCAGATGGGTTGTATCAGCTGGGTCAAAGACGAAGGTTGCTTCTGATCTCTTGCACATTTCTGGCAACCTTCGCACTTTTGAACTAATTCCGCTGCATCCGAAGCTGCCTTCGGCCAATAAAACCCATGGCGGAAAACTTTTCCAAGTAACGGCCTAGATCCGATGTGGGATCCACACAGGCCTGCATGTATCTCTTTCATTAACTCTATACCTTCGGTTCTAGACAAGCACTTGAGCAGCGGGGCACAAACTCCATGTTTGTATAGTTCCCCTTCTATCATGACATACGGACGAGCTCTTGCCTCTATTCTTTTATTGTAAACTTCGTCATCTGATAGAAAGTTACCCTGAAGGTAAGAGATTATTTCAGTTCTCCAATCTTCGCTGTAAACAGGAGAAATGTTGAGGACTGCTCTTTCAAGTAGCTCTACTGAAGGTGCCTTTATTGTTTCGAAGAACACATCCGAAGGTAACGGCAGCCCCTGTGCTGCAGACTTGGCTAGCAAATCAGCATGCTCATTTTGCCCTCGAGGGATATTCTTGACAGAAAATCCTTCGAAGGAAGCTTCGATCCTTCGGACCGTGTCTAGGTATTTTTCAAGCTTCGGGTCTTTAGCCTTGCAACTTTTGTCAATATGACCCGAAACAACCTGGGAATCAGTTTTAAGAATCGCCCTTCTGATTCCCATTGCCTTTAGTTTCCGAAGACCCAGGAGCAGGGCTTCGTACTCAGTAATATTATTTGTGCAGCTGAAGTCAAGTCTTGCTGCATAACAAGTTTTAACCTTGGATGGTGAGACCAACACAGCAGCTGCACCTGCTCCGAAGGTTCCCCAAGAGCCATCACAAAACACTGTCCACACTTCGGCATCTTTATTTGCTTCTTCATCCTGAGCCCCTGGCGTCCAGTCGGCAATGAAATCTGCCAATGCTTGAGACTAGATCGAGGATCTATGCACATAATCAATGTAAAATTCATTGAGCTCCGCAGCCCATTTTCCAATCCGTCCAGTAGCTTCTCTATTTCTCATGATATCCTTCAACGGCTGCGAAGAAGGAACAATAATGTTGTATGCCTGAAAATAATGCCGAAGCTTCCTGGATGCCATTAAAACGGCATACAATACCTTCTCCAGCTCTGTATAATTTTTCTTTGAGACACTAAGGACCTCAGATACAAAATACACTGGAACTTGCTTCTTGACTTGGCCATCAAGCTTCTCCTGGACAAGTGCCGCACTTACTGCTGAGTGCGAAGCTGCCACATATAACAACAGAGGAGCCCCTGGCGTTGGTGGAGTTAATGTTGTGAGATCTATCAAGTATTGCTTCAGCTCTTCAAAGGCTTTTTGTTGACTTGGGCCCCATTGAAAGACTTCAGCTGACTTCAGCACCTCGAAAAATGGTAAGTTTCTTTCTGCTGATCTAGATATAAATCTGTTGAGAGATGCCAGCCTTCCTGTCAATCTTTGGGCTCCCTTTCTTGTGGTTGGTGGCTCCATTCGAAGTATAGCTTCGATTTTATTTGGATTAGCTTCGATTCCCTTTGTTGAAACCAAGCATCCAAGAAATTTACCCTTCTTTACTCCGAAGACACATTTTTCTGGATTCAGCTTCAGACCAGCTTGTCTGAAGCTGGCGAAGGTCTCCTGTAAATCAGCAATATGATTTTCCTGCTTCGTGCTTTTTACGATAATGTCATCAACATAGGTCAACACATTTCTGCCTATCTGAGACTGGAGAACCTTCGCAGTCATTCTGCTGAAACTCCCTCCAGCATTCTTGAGCCCCTCAGGCATCCGAAGATAGCAATATGTGCCACTTGGGGTTATGAAGCTAGTTTTCGGCTCATCTTCCTTCTTCATCCAAATTTGATGATAGCCTGAGTAGCAGTCTAGGAGACTCATGAGCTCTGAAGAAGCTGCTGCATCGACTAAAGAGTCTATCCTTGGCAGCGGGAATTCGTCCTTCGGACAAGCCTTGTTGAGATCTGTGAAATCGATACACATTCTCCACTTGCCATTGGCCTTCTTCACCATAACGGTGTTAGCTAGCCACTCTGGATACTTCACTTCTCTGATAACTCCTGCACTGAGGAGTCTTTTTACTTCATTGCGAGCCCCTTCGGCCTTGTCATCAGACATTTTCCGAAGCCTCTGCTTTCGGGGTCTGAAGGATGGGTCAACATTGAGCGAATGTTCAATAACATCCCGATTTACTCCACAGAGATCATTGGCTGACCATGCAAAAACATCTTTGTTGTTGAATAAAAACCTTATCAAGGTTTTCTCCTGGTCTTCAGATAATTGCGAGCCCAACAGCACCTTCTGCTCTGCTATATCCTCACACAATAGCATGGGCTTCGGCTGATCTGCTGAAGCTGCCTTCTCCCTTCTGAATTTGTACTGTTCACAAGCTTCAGCTCCATCTATGTTATGGATTGCTTTGGAGTCAGTCCAGCTTCCTTCGGCCCTTCTAGCAGCTTCCTGGCTTCCATGAATAGCAATAGGCCCTTGGTCCGAAGGTATCTTCATGCAGAGATAAGCTGGGTGGAGAATTGCTTCGAAGGCATTAAGAGTACCACGGCCAATGATAGCATTGTAAGGATACTCCATGTCAACAATATCAAACACAATTTGCTCAGTCCTTGTGTTGTTAACAAATCCGAAGGTTACCGGCATGGTAATCTTCTCAAGTGCTACAATCTGCCGCCCTCCGAAGCCACAAAGAGGGTGCGAAGCATCATGAATCTTGTCTTCGGGCTCTTGCATTTGTCTGAAGGCTTTAGCAAATATAATATCAGCTGCACTGCCTGTATCAACCAGGACATTATGAACCAGAAATCCTTTGATCACGCAAGAGATAACCATGGCATCATTGTGAGGATAATCCTTAAGCTGAAGGTCTTCCTGAGAGAAAGTGATTGGGATGTGGGACCATTTTGACTTGATGAAGGGTCCTTGCACTCCAACATGCTGCACCCTTCTCTGAGCCTCCTTCTTCTGCTTCTTGTTAGCCGGCTCTGAGCAAGAACCGCCTATTATCGGGAGCACCAGCTTCGAAGCCGAAGCAGCTCCAGCTTGATTGTTGAACGAAGCCATCAGCTCAGAAAAGTGGAAGTGAGTTCACCGGAGGTGGGCGCCAATGTTGGGGGCTTGTTCTCAAATGCTAGGAATTAAGAACAAGGCAACATAGAAAAGGTTAAAGGTTAAAGTCCTTCGTCCTCCAAGACATTATATCCTTTCGGGATATAAGGAATTTCGGACGAAGGTTACGAAGGACGTACCTTCGTAAACATAATAGCAAGGAACGAAGCGTTCATACAGATTATAAGGTATGAAATAAACATTTAAATATTATCATAGAATCATCTCCATTTTTATTATCATGGACGAATATAAATGACTTCGAATTAAAAATGTACCTTTGGTCCTGAGGAAAGCAAAAGTACAGGTGTGATGCGAAAGCAAATGGCAGGTTCGCGTGAACAGTACAGAGGTACTGTTCATCTATTTATAGATACAGGTCACAGCCTGTGACAAATTACAATTATGCCCCTTACAAAAGTTTACAACATTGACTCAGACCTCTATGGATAAAAAGGTCATTCTATCTCTATGTCGGTTTGTAACGCCGAAGCTCCATGAAAAGGAACCTTCGGCCATCTCCTGGGGACAACTTCAGCCGAAGCTGCTTCTTCGTGCAAGACCTTCGGCGCAACGAAGCATGACCCCAACAATGATGGAATACTCGTATATCATTGTCGAGACATTATTAGTGCTCCTATTGTGCCATTTCTAGGTAGCTTCACATAGGTCGCTGAAAATTAGATGGCACCAGTCAATGTGAGGGAATCAATCCAGTTCTTTTGTCAGTAGAACCTCGTTGTAAGATATCAACCAGCTAGTCGTTGGGAAAAGCAACCGGTTGAAGAGGGTAAAAAACATCGAATTGACAACTCATCATCATTGCCTAGGCTCAATCTGTCTTGTAGCTTTGAAATCACAAACTCATCCTTGCTAATGCCTAGGGAGGACCGGAGGTTTGCCGCGGCATTCACTTCATCAATATTTAGTGGCTTCCCACCACCCAACTTTGGAAGACCTAATATCAGATGGACAGTCTCCTTGGTGATTTTCAGTTCTTTGTCTGGACCAATACGAAGAGTCATGTCTCTGGGGTCTAGCTTCTGCATGAGCCAACAAAGATGTGTCAGACATCCAATTGCATCAATCGTCATGTTAAGAATGCTGGAGAAACCTTTTCTGACTATAGCTTGACGTTGCCTTTCATTCATTATCTGAATGGACGCAAGAACATCTTCTGAGTTGCATCTGATGTTGAGTCTCTGTAAGAAAAAGGTGGAAAGATGGATAAATATGTTAATAATTAAATGTCATAATATCTGCATTCTGATTTTTACATAATTCCATGGTCTATTACTGTTTTGGATTGATATGCTAAGGTAATATATAGTAATAATCCTATAAGATAATAATGCTTTTGTTTAAAAAATAATTTGTATGTTGCAGCATAGAAAGTATGCATTATGATTGTATGCATAATTAAAATATTTTGATTAATAAATAAAACATAATATATATATATATATCAACCGTATTAATACTGTTTGCTGCATATTTCAACGATTAATCTTGGAAAAGATAAGTTGCTGCAATATTGTAAACTCACCCGCGTCTTGTTTGCGGCATCCATTTTGACATTACACTTCTTTTTTGGGGCTCAAAGTCATCATCATCGTCCACACTAGGCATGAGGAGCTTTTTTTGCATCGACAGCAGCACCTCTCTTTCTATATTGCGGAGTATCACCATTGCATCGAGTATTTGGAGGGTCTCTGGTGTCTGTCGAGCACGGGATGTCGACACTGAAGCATTCTTGGCTAGACTCAATGATTAATCACTTCGGATTGGTTGGGAGTCGATCAACCTTCCTCATAATTGAAGCAGCAGCCTGCGGGGCAACAAATGTGAAACATATGCAACTAATAAAATGATTAACAATGAACAAATATACATGCTGATTTTATATATACTTTACTGACTTACATACATCAACATATAAACAAATGACTATATGAAATAATTGTACACTCTATACACTCGTCCACATTAGAATACCTCAATTATGTTATATGGCTCTAGAAACATAATCGATAAGTGAACAAAACAACATAAACAAAGCACTTATGTGGCATCTGTCATAAAAAGAAAAAGAGAAGATAATGAAAAATAAATATATCATAAGACTAATTGCATAACCAAACTAAAATGACAGATTTGATCCACAGCATAGACAGGCCTTCAAGAATCATTGTAGCATAGGAAAAATTAGTTTTTATCAATTCGAATATATGCTAAATGGTGAAATGGATAATAATATAATGCAACTAGACTTTTATAAATTGCAATGAACAATATATGCAAACACTGATTGTAAAGACATTAACAAAACAATTAGACTTGAGGATGATCATAGCAGTATGGTGTAAGCTAAGAATACAGTAACAAATACAACTTAGTAAAAATACATAAACATTCATATTCAGATATACTTGTGGCAATGTCATACTAGGTTCTTACATTTTAAACAAATGAGTTTCATGGATTAAACAATAGGGCTATAATGTAAACCTATTTAATGCAGCTAGCCTTAAAAATCGTACCATTGCAGTGTACAATTGCCATATACATTTATGCATACCAACAAAATGTTCATAAAAATAATATTTATCCAATGGCTAAACAGCAAAATAAACATTTATGCATTAGTAGGTGACCTGTGTTTTCCTTGTCATCGACAGCCACAAATCCGTTAGTGGTTGAAGCCGAATGACGAACCACAGAGCAGCCTAGTCGCCGATGGTGAATTTGGATAGCTGGAATATGGTGCTGTTGTTGACGCCTCACAAATACGGCGCAGGGAGCGACGGATAAGAAATGGCGGAGCAGAATGAGCACAGTGAGATTGGAAAAGAGCAATGAAGCGCAGAAGAATGAGTGAGGGATGCGAGCACCTTGTGAAATGCAGACGCGCGGTGGCGGCTCGACGACAAATGTCAGCGGCGGCACAAGGGCACATACGAAGAATGGCAGCGGCTGTGTCGATTAGGGTTGAGTGGCGTGCGGTGGCGGAGGAACGAGGATTTGCCCTAGCGACGCGCGATGAAGCGTGGCGGGTTGACGGCGAGTCGGCCAGGGTAAATTGACCGTGACGGGGGTTAGGGTATAGAAGTAGTTGACCACGTGAAAAGTGGACCTTACCCGGTTTTTCTGGAACGTGGGTTCCGAGGTGGTGCTCTGTTTACGCCAAATTGGTTTTGTTGCATAAATAGTGAATAGAAGTGGTCTTAAACGGGTTTGTTGGTGGCCGGGGATCTCTACAGTTATTGAGAACCCAGGGCTGTCGTGCGTCATCTTTTTATAAAAAAGTCCCTATATTTTTCTCAAATCAACTCAGCGTAAAATATTAAAAAATGGTACAGTAGGTAAGGTTTGAACCCACACCCTGCTGGAAGAAGGGTGGAAGACACTGGTGAAGCTATCTAACCAGTACAACATCATGCTCAGGTGTTTCTAATATTAAATATAAATTGTACATATGTATATATGATTTTTTTTGTAAAATAAAAAAATAATCGTGCCAGACCGGGCCAGCACCGCACAACGCTCGTGCCGGGTTGGCCCAGACACTATTAAATGGGTCGTGCCTTGGGTCAGCTCGCCAGACACGACACATTTGGCCATCTATACCTCCGCACAATAATAATGGTCATCGCCTCAGTTGCCACCACCTCGTTCGTCATTCTACTTCTTTTCTCTCTACCCTCATGTCTTCACCTCCGCGCCACCCCATTCTCGGCAGAGGGCGTAGGAGCAGGTGTCTCCTTCCCGTATTTGTCCGACACCACCCTCGATACCGACTCGCGCGGTGGCTATAGCATATCCACGAGGACGTTTCACCTCATGCGCGCACCATCGTTTCCACCGTCGTCGGACGTCCTGTTCGTCTCCCCTGCCTTCACCCTGTTCTTTCACCCCAACCTGCTGCCCCCGCCCATGGTCGCAGCCGCGAGCCGACCGACGCTCGTCGATGCGGGTACGGGGCAAGTCGGTCATGCTCCTGGCCTTTTTCCGTGCGTGCCGTCGAGGAGGACATGGTGGCGCCTGCCACACTTAGATTATCTTAGCGATGAGGAATCTAGGTCTGAGATATTGGACAACTAAGGCTTGTAGCATGGTAGCAGTCGGCATATGCTACGGAGTTGGTGGTGGTGTTGTATCGCTTCGGCGGGTCCAGGGCTGGGAAGACACTCGCATTCTCTCGTCCTTCTCGGGCTGACGCTTGGTGTGGGTGCCTCTCGGTTTAGAGCTGCTCCGGCTGGGCTTCTTTCTCCCTATATATCTAGCGGTATACTACCTATGTCGCCTTCAGATGCCCAGGTCTTCGTCGTGTCCTTTTCTAGCAACGAACAGGTATGTCCGCCTCTTTCCTTCCCCTCCTGCTCTACAAAACTGTCGGGGACCATAATTAGGGGTACCCTCAAGACTCCTAATTCTCAGCTGGTAACCCCCATCAGCATAAAGCTGCAAAGGCCTGATGGGTGCGATTAAGTCAGGGATCAGTCCATTCGAGCGACTCGATCGTGCCTCGCCCGAGCCTAGCCTCGGACAAGGGCAGCCGACCCCGGAGGATTTCCGTCTCGCCCGAGGCCCCCCTCCAACGGCGGACACATCTCCGGCTCGCCCGAGGCCCTGCCTTCGCTAAGAAGCAACCCTGACCAAATCGCCGCACCGACCGACCAAGTCGCAGGAGCATTTAACGCAAAGGTGACCTGGCACCTTTATCCTGACGCGCGCCCCCGGCAGAGCCGAAGTGACCGCCGTCACTTCACCGCTCCACTGACCGGCCTGATAGAAGGACAGCGTCGCCTGCGCCACTCCGACTGCAGTGCCACTTGATAGAGTGAGACTGACAGGCAGTCAGGCCCTGCCAAAGGCACCATAGGAAGCTCCGCCCGACCCAGGGCTCGGACTCGGGCTAAGTCCCAGAAGACGGCGAACTCCGCTCCGCCCGACCCAGGGCTCGGACTCGGGCTAAGTCCCAGAAGACGGCGAACTCCGCTCCGCCCGACCCCAGTGCTCGGACTCCGCCCTGGCCTCTGTCGAACGACCTTCGCCTCGCCCGACCTAGGGGCTCGGACTCGGCCTCGGCCATGGAAGACAGACTCGACCTCGACTTCGGAGGAGCCTCCACGTCACCCAACCTAGGGCGCAGGCCAGCCACGTCAACAGGAAGCGCCATCATCACCCTACCCCGAGCTGACTCGGGCCGCAGAGAACAAGACCGGTGTCCCATCTGGCTAGCTCCGCCAGATAGGCAATGATGGCGCCCCGCATGCTTTGTGACGACGGCGGCTCTCAGCTCTCTTATGGAAGCAGGAGGACGTCAGCAAGGACTCAACCGCTCCGACAGCTGTCCCTCCGCCAGGCTCCGTCGCTCCTCCGACGGCCACGACTTCACACCAGCTGGGTGCCAAAATCCCTCTGGCTGCCACATCGGTATGTACTTAGGGCGCTAGCTCTCCCCCTCTAGACACGTAGCGCTCTTCTACACCCCCATTGTACACCTGGATCCTCTCCTTACGCCTATAAAAGGAAGGACCAGGGCCCTCTTAGTGAGGGTTGGCCGCGCGGGGACAAGGACGGGACAGGCACTCTCTTGGGGCCGCTCGCTTCCCTCTCCCGCGTGGACGCTTGTAACCCCCTACTGCAAGCGCACCCGACCTGGGCGCGGGACGAACACGAAGGCCGCGGGATTCCCACCTCTCTCACGCCGGTCTCCGGCCGCCTCGCTCCTTTCCCCCCTTCGCGCTCGCCCACGCGCTCGACCCATCTGGGCTGGGGCACGCGGCGACACTCACTCGTCGGCCCGAGGGACCCCCCGGTCTCGAAACGCCGACAGTTGGCGCGCCAGGTAGGGGCCTGCTGCGTGTTGACGAACAGCTTCCCGTCAAGCTCCAGATGGGCAGTCTCTAGCAACCTCTCCGACCCAGGACGGTGCTCCGTTTTGGGAGTCTTGGGTTCATGTCCTTCAACGGCAGCTACGACATGATACTCCTTCCACCGCCGCGCGACAACGACAATGGCGGCCGACAGCCCGCCCGCCGGCGGTGGAATCGACGACTTCTTCCCCGCGTGGTGGAAGAACAACATTCGAGCTCGCCCCGTCCTCTCCCCCGCCAACGGAGGAGGAGGCGGGGCAACCAAGCCAAGCAGGAGGCCGCGCCTCGTCGGCTGTCGAGCGAGTCGACGTCCCTAGCGCCCCAACGGGGGGCGTGTCGGGCGTCGACCTCGCGTCTGAGACGAAGGCGAGCGCCGTCTCCCCGCGACACGCCAATCCCGAGCAAGCGGACGACGCCAGCACGCTCGCGGAAGGCTTGCTGGGCGTCACCCTCGTACCTGAGATGACGGTGCAGTCAGTCCCCGATGTGACTTCATCGCCGTTCGTCGACCAAAAGGTACCGACCGATTCCTATCCTACGTCATTTGGATTTAGCCTCAACCCGCCTAGCGACCTTGCTTTGGCGGGCACTCTCGTAGAGGCGAGTTCAAACCCTCCGGGGTTTCGCATGCGGTCGCCTTGGGACCGGCTGACGGACGTCTCGACCTATGGGCCCTCCGGGTCCGAGGAAGACGACGACCCCAGCATCTGTTGGGATTTCTCTGGACTTGGCAACCCTAGTGCCATGCGGGACTTCATGACCGCATGTGACTACTGCCTCTCCGACTGTTCCGACGGTAGCCGCAGCCTCGACGACGAGGACTGCGGCCCAAGCCGCGAATGTTTCCACGTCGATCTAGGGGGTCCCTCCGAAGGCAATCATCTCGGCATGCCGGAGGACGGTGATCTCCCTAGGCCGGTGCCTCGCGCTGACATCCCGCGGGAGCTAGCTGTGGTCCCCGTTCCGGCGGGAGGTCACGACCCACAGCTCGAGCAAGTCCGCGGGGCGCAGGCCAGGCTCGACGAGGGAGCAGGAGCGCTTGAGCCGATCCGCCGGGACGTCGGGCAGGCATGGGCGGGCCAACCCCCAGCCGGAGAAATACGTCACCTGCCCCAGGGTCTCCAGCTCCGCGTCGCCAACGACGTCAGGGTTAGGCCGCCACCCGCATCCAGTGGGGTCGGTCAGAACCTGGCTGCAGCAGCGATGCTTCTCCGCGCGATGCCGGAGCCATCAACCACCGAGGGTCGGCGAATCCAGGGAGAGCTCAAGAATCTCCTGGAAGGCGCTGCGGTCCGACAGGCCGAGAGCTCTGCCTCCCGAAGGCAGGGATACCCCTCGGAACCTCATGCCGCGACTTCCCAATTCATGCGGGAAGCCTCGGTCTACACCGGGCGCACGCGCAACACCGCGCCTGCGGCCCTGGGCCACCTCGGCAACGAGCACCATCATCGCGACCGTCGGGCCCACCTCGACGAGAGGGTGCGCCGAGGCTATCACCCCAGGCGTGGGGGACGCTATGACAGCGGGGAGGATCGGAGTCTCTTGCCCGAACCACCCGGTCCGCAGGCCTTCAGCCGGGCCATCCGGCGGGCACCGTTCCCGACCCGGTTCCGACCCCCGACTACTATCACAAAGTACTCGGGGGAAACAAGACCGGAATTGTGGCTCGCGGACTACCGCCTGGCCTGCCAGCTGGGTGGAACGGA
This sequence comes from Zea luxurians, assembly GCA_029449295.1. Taxonomy (NCBI): domain Eukaryota; kingdom Viridiplantae; phylum Streptophyta; class Magnoliopsida; order Poales; family Poaceae; genus Zea; species Zea luxurians. The sequence goes on along the minus strand of JAOPSE010000027.1, from coordinate 39,168,749 downwards.
CGATGACAACCTCATCATCCGCAACCTCCCCCTGTTCCTCTCCGACACCGCTCGCGCCTGGTTGGAGCACCTGCCTCCAGGGCAGATCTCCAACTGGGATGACCTGGTCCAAGCCTTCGCCGGCAATTTCCAGGGCACGTATGTGCGCCCCGGGAATTCCTGGGACCTTCGAAGCTGCCGGCAGCAGCCGGGAGAGTCTCTCCGGGACTACATCCGGCGATTCTCGAAGCAGCGCACCGAGCTGCCCAACATCACCGACTCGGATGTCATCGGCGCGTTCCTTGCCGGCACCACCTGCCGCGACCTGGTGAGCAAGTTGGGTCACAAGACCCCCACCAGGGCGAGCGAGCTGATGGACATCGCCACCAAGTTCGCCTCTGGCCAGGAGGCGGTCGAGGCTATCTTCCGAAAGGACAAGCAGCCCCAGGGCCGCCCATCGGAAGATGCTCCCGAGGCATCTACTCCGCGCGGCGCCAAGAAGAAAGGCAAGAAGAAGTCGCAAGCGAAACGCGACGCCGCCGACGCGGACCTTGTCGCCGCCGCCGAGTACAAGAACCCTCGGAAGCCCCCCGGAGGTGCCAACCTCTTCGACAAGATGCTCAAGGAGCCGTGCCCCTATCATCAGGGGCCCATTAAGCACACCCTTGAGGAGTGCGTCATGCTTCGGCGCCACTTCCACAGGGCCGGGCCACCCGCGGAGGGTGGCAGGGCCCGCGACAACGACAAGAAGGAAGATCACCAAGCAGGAGAGTTCCCCGAGGTCCGCGACTGCTTCATGATCTACGGTGGGCATGCGGCGAATGCCTCGGCACGGCACCGCAAGCAAGAGCGCCGGGAGGTCTGCTCGGTCAAGGTGGCGGCGCCGGTCTATCTAGACTGGTCCGACAAGCCCATCACCTTTGACCAAGACGACCACCCCGACCACGTGCCGAGCCCGGGGAAATACCCGCTCGTCGTCGACCCCGTCATCGGTGACGTCAGGCTCACCAAGGTCCTTATGGATGGGGGCAGCAGCCTCAACATCATCTACGCCGAGACCCTCAGGCTCCTGCGCGTCGATCTGTCATCCGTCCGAGCAGGCGCTGCGCCCTTCCATGGGATCATTCCCGGGAAGCGCGTCCAGCCCCTCGAACGACTCGACCTTCCCGTCTGCTTCGGAATGCCCTCCAACTTCCGAAGGGAGACTCTGACGTTCGAGGTGGTCGGGTTCCGAGGAACCTACCACGCGGTACTGGGGAGGCCATGCTACGCGAAGTTCATGGCCGTCCCCAACTACACCTACCTAAAGCTCAAGATGTCGGGCCCCAACAGGGTCATCACCGTCGGCCCCACGTACAAACACGCGTTCGAATGCGACGTGGAGTGCGTGGAGTACGCCGAGGCCCTCGCCGAGTCTGAGGCCCTCATCACCGACCTGGAAAGCCTCTCCAAAGAGGTGCCAGACGTGAAGCGTCATGCCGGCAACTTCGAGCCAGTGGAGACGGTTAAGGCCGTCCCCCTCGACCCCAGTGGCGACGCCTCCAAGCAGATCCGGATCGGTTCCGGGCTCGACCCCAAATAGGAAACAGTGCTCGTCGACTTTCTCCGCGCGAACGCTGACGTCTTCGCGTGGAGTCCCTCGGACATGCCCGGCATACCGAGGGATGTCGCCGAGCACTCGCTGGATATTCGGGCCGGAGCTCGACCCATCAAGCAGCCTCTGCGCCGATTCGACGAGGAGAAGCGTAGAGCGATAGGCGAGGAGATCCACAAGCTAATGGCAACCGGGTTCATCAAAGAGGTATTCCATCCCGAATGGCTTGCCAACCCTGTGCTTGTGAGAAAGAAAGGGGGGAAATGGCGGATGTGTGTAGACTACACTGGTCTCAACAAAGCATGTCCGAAGGTTCCCTACCCTCTGCCTCGCATCGATCAAATCGTGGATTCCACTGCTAGGTGCGAAACCCTGTCTTTCCTCGACGCCTACTCGGGGTACCACCAAATCAGGATGAAAGAGTCCGACCAGCTCGCGACTTCTTTCATCACGCACTTCGGCATGTACTGCTATGTCACCATGCCGTTCGGTTTGAGGAATGCGGGCGTGACGTACCAGCGGTGCATGAACCATGTGTTCGGCGAACACATCGGTCGCACGGTCGAGGCCTACGTCGACGACATCGTAGTCAAGACGAGGAAAGCTTCCGACCTCCTCTCCGACCTTGAAGTGACATTCCGATGTCTCAAGGCGAAAGGCGTCAAGCTCAATCCCGAGAAGTGTGTCTTCGGGGTGCCCCGGGGCATGCTCTTGGGGTTCATCGTCTCCGAGCGGGGCATCGAAGCCAACCCAAAGAAGATCGCAGCCATCACCAGCATGGGTCCCATCAAGGACTTAAAGGGCGTACAGAGGGTCATGGGATGTCTCGCGGCTCTGAGCCGCTTCATCTCACGCCTCGGCGAAAGAGGCCTGCCTCTGTACCGCCTCTTAAGGAAGGCTGAGCGCTTCACTTGGACCCCTGAGGCCGAGGAAGCTCTCGGGAACCTGAAGGCGCTCCTCACAAAGGCGCCTATCTTGGTGCCTCCAGCTGACGGAGAACCCCTCTTGGTCTACGTCGCCACGACCACTCAGGTGGTTAGCGCCGCGATTGTGGTCGAGAGGCAAGAAGAGGGGCATGCATTGCCCGTTCAGAGGCCAGTTTACTTCGTCAGCGAGGTACTATCCGAAACCAAGATCTGCTACCCACAAGTTCAGAAGCTGTTGTATGCAGTGATCCTGACGCGGCGGAAGTTGCGACACTACTTCGAGTCTCATCCGGTAACTGTGGTGTCATCCTTTCCCCTGGGGGAGATCATCCAGTGCCGAGAGGCCTCGGGCAGGATTGCAAAGTGGGCGGTGGAAATCATGGGCGAGACAATCTCGTTCGCCCCTCGGAAGGCCATCAAGTCCCAGGTCTTAGCAGACTTCGTAGCCGAATGGGTCGACACCCAGCTACCGACGGCTCCGATCCAACCGGAGCTCTGGACCATGTTTTTCGACGGGTCGCTGATGAAGACGGGAGCCGGCGCGGGCCTACTCTTCATCTCGCCCCTCGGGAAACACCTACGCTATGTGCTACGCCTCCACTTCCCGGCGTCCAACAATGTGGCTGAGTACGAGGCTCTGGTCAACGGGTTGCGGATCGCCATCGAGCTAGGGGTCAGGCGCCTCGACGCTCGCGGTGACTCGCAGCTTGTCATCGACCAAGTCATGAAGAACTCCCACTGTCGCGACCCGAAGATGGAGGCCTACTGCGATGAGGTTCGGCGCCTGGAAGACAAGTTCTACGGGCTCGAGCTTAACCACATCGCTCGGTGCTACAACGAGACTGCGGACGAGCTGGCAAAAATAGCCTCGGGGCGAACAACGGTTCCCCCGGACGTCTTTCCTGGGATCTGCATCAACCCTCCGTCAAGATCGACGACTCGCCCGAGCCTGAGGCGCCCTCGGTCCAGCCCGAGGTGCCCTCGGCACAGCCCGAGGCACCCTCAGCTCGGCCCGAGGCGGCCTCGGTTCAACCCGAGGTACCCTCGGCCTCCGAGGTTGAGGCACTGCGCATCGAGGAGGAGTGGAGCGGGGCCACGCCTGATCGAGATTGGCAGACCCCGTACCTGCAATATCTCCGCCAAGGAGAGCTACCCCTCGACCGAGCCGAGGCTCGGCGGGTAGCGCGACGCGCCAAGTCGTTCGTCTTGCTGGGCGATGAGAAGGAGCTCTACCACCACAGCCCCTCGGGCATCCTCCAGCGATGCATCTCCGTCGCCGAAGGTCAGGAACTCCTGCAAGAGATACACTCGGGGGCTTGCGGCCATCATGCAGCGCCTCGAGCCCTTGTCGGGAATGCTTTCCGGCAAGGCTTCTACTGGCCAACGGCGGTGGCTGACGCCACTAGAATTGTCCGCACCTATGAAGGGTGTCAATTCTATGCGAAGCAAACCCACCTGCCCGCTCAGGCTCTGCAGACGATACCCATCACCTGGCCCTTTGCTGTGTGGGGGCTGGACCTCGTCGGCCCCTTGCAGAAGGCGCCCGGGGGCTACACGCACCTGCTGGTCGCCATCGACAAATTCTCCAAGTGGGTCGAGGTCCGACCTCTGAACTGCATCAGGTCCGAGCAGGCGGTGACGTTCTTCACCAACATCATCCATCGCTTCGGGGTCCCGAACTCCATCATCACCGACAACGGTACCCAGTTCACCGGCAGAAAATTCTTGGACTTCTGCGAGGATCACCACATCCGGGTGGACTGGGCCGCCGTAGCTCATCCCATGTCGAATGGGCAAGTAGAGCGTGCCAACGGCATGATTCTACAAGGGCTCAAGCCTCGGATTTACAACGACCTCAACAAGTTCGGCAAGCGATGGATGAAGGAACTCCCCTCGGTGGTCTGGAGCCTGAGGACAACGCCGAGCCGGGCCACGGGTTTCACGCCGTTCTTCCTGGTCTACGGGGCCGAGGCCGTCTTGCCCACTGACCTGGAATACGGCTCCCCGAGGACGAGGGCCTACAGCGATCAAAGCAACCAAGCTAGCCGAGAAGACTCGCTGGACCAGCTGGAAGAGGCTCGGGACAAGGCCTTGCTACACTCGGCGCGGTACCAGCAGTCCCTGCGACGCTACCACGCCCGAGGGGTCCGGCCCCGAGACCTCCAGGTGGGCGACCTGGTGCTTCGGCTGCGGCAAGACGCCCGAGGGAGGCACAAGCTCACGCCCCCCCTAGGAGGGGCCATTCGTCATCGCCAAAGTTCTGAAGCCCGGAACGTACAAGCTGGCCAACAGTCAAGGCGAGGTCTACGGCAACGCTTGGAACATCCAATAGCTACGTCGCTTCTACCCTTAAGATGTTTTCAAGTTGTTCATATACCTCGCACCCGCACAAAGTTTAGTCATCAAGGAAGGGTCGGCCTCGCCTCGGCAAAGCCCGACCCTCCCTCGGGGGCTAAAAGGGGGGGAACCCCCTCTGCGTTGAAATTTTCCTCGAAAAAAGATCTCTTCTGCCAGAATATCTTTCGTGCTTTCTAACTACTTCGAAAAGTGGATCCTGAAAACGACGGAGTACACGTAAGCAGCCAAGGCTGACCGAGCCGAGGGACTCCTACGCCTCCAGGATACGGATACCTCACTCATCACCTTCTGTGATAAGTAACTCGCGTTCGGATAAAGTGATTCTGCGGACCGAACAAGTCTTCACGTTCGGAAGCTCTTCTGCCGAAGCGATCCTTCGAGCCTTCTCGACTGAGTCAGTGACAGGGCCTCATGGACGGGTGAAAGTGCGCGTAAGCGGCAAGGCCGACCGAGCCGAGGGACTCCCACGCCTCCGGGATACGGATACCTCACTCGTCACCTTCCGCGAGAAGCAACTCTCGCTCGCACAAACATCCCTGCTACCGACAAAAAAGCCCAGATACTCGAAACAAGAGGAAAGGAGACACAGCTTTACGACACAGCGAGGGTGTGTGTTCTGGCCTCGGTGGCCGCAGAAGGCACACGCTACAAGACACTCTGATCCTGCAGGCTCGGGTCTTGACGCTGGAAGGGGGCAGTAACACCCTCGGCATCGACGACACCTTCAGCAAGGTCCGACCTAGCCTCGGACGGCGACGCGGTCCAAGGATCCCCACTCTGGAGGACGACGTCATCGTCACGCCCGGACAATCGCTGCCAGGGACTTCTCCGGGAATCCGGCCCGAGCAGGCGGCTCGGCCGGTTACCCCTGGGGCCTCGGCCAACCATCTTCCAAGGGCGCCAGCCCGACCCGAGGCCTCGGCTGATCGACTCCGGCGTCGGTCCCGCTAACGGACAACCCGGCTAGGCTCCGGCCAACCAGGTTTCATTTTCGAGCCAACTCCGCCTCTGTTCATGCTGATATTGCTACCCCTGGCCTCAGCTCGTCGAAGAGCGGCCAAGGGGTGCCTTTAACTAAGCTAGAGGAGCCTCAGACAACAAGGCCGACCGAGCCGAGGGACTCCTACGCCTCCGGGATACGGATACCTCACTCGTCACCTTGACACGGGGCGACTCATGCTTGGTGAAGCGGTTCAGACAACCAACAGGTGAGTCTTAGTGCTCGAAAATGAGGAAAAAACATGGCTCCGTGCCAAAATTACATACATGTTTAGGCCTCGACAGCCGCGATGAACAAAAAACCCTGGCATTCGAAGTGCCATTACAAACGGAACTCCGGTTCCCCCTCCGCAGGTACGAACAACCCCACTCGATAGGGGTGGGCCTACGGAGCAACAGAAGACTTACGAGCGGCTCGCCGCCGCCCGCTCTGACTACGACGACAACGACCCCCGCTCCGGATGGCCGAACTGCAGCAGCACAGGCCTCAGGGTGGGCGCTGCTGCAATCTTGCCCTCGCCCACGCCGACGCTCGAGGGGCGAGGACAAGTACAAAGAACCGAAGGCCCGAAGCGCGGATGGTGGCGGTGATCCCGTCAGCGATGGGGGCTTCTCGAGCCGCCTCCGCCTCGGCACCGACGGCAGGGGCCATCAGCCCTCCGGCAGATCCCCACTCAAATCCTCCCGGACGAGTGGGGCACCGGCCTCCGCGTGAAGGCGCCGTCCCGGTGCAAAGGCAGGACCACCCCAGAACACGAACGCCGCCCTAGCAGCGCGCGACATCTTGGGCGGTCCCCCCGTGCACACGGCGCGGCAGCCGCCTTCCGGCAGAAAGGGCCGCCGGGAGCCAGGCCGACGAGCTCGACACGCTGGGGGTGACGACGCCCGCCGTCGACCAGCCCCGCGTTGTCGAAGTCCGGGCCGCCCGCGGGGCCAACGAGCGCCCTCTCCCTCGAACGCCGCAAGAGAGGGTGACCCGCGAACCCGCGCGGGAGGTAGAGCTCCGCCTCAGCCCGGCACCCACCCCAGCGAGGATGATGAACATCCTTGAAGCTGAGGGTGGGACCAAGATCGCAGCCCGGCTTGCTTCTCCCCACCCAGGAGCTGGTGGTCACCGTCTCGGGTGACCGCCGGCGGGGGGGGGGGGGGGTACAGCCAGGCTGGCTGATGAAAATCCTTGAAGCCAAACGATGGCTGAAAGGTACCAACTCCCACGGAGTCGCGTTCCTCCAACGATGAGGCGAAAAGACGGCGGGTATCCCCCATCCGGGGGCTTGGAAGGTGGAAAGACGCGATGCATAAGGGAGCGAGAAGACATGGTCGCCTTCCGAAAGGGGTCGCCCTCCTTTTAAAGGCAACTCTCCCTACTTGCGCCCCCAACCGTCACGGGCTGAGTCTTCTCCAACATGCTCCAAGGCCCTCCCCTGCGGCGCGGGGGCTGGGTCCCGCATGTCATGCAAACCGACTCAGAGCCGAAGAAGCCAAACCGCCGCGCGTGGTGCACACGACCGCCCAGCGGTTACAAGTGACCCTCCACTTTTGCCCAGACCAACGGGCGAAAGAGGCGGGCAGCCATGCAGGCGGCATGCAACCGCGCCAAGTGGACACGCTTCTCCGACTCCCGACACGCCAGCATGGAGGCCCAGGCCCGCGCGTCACGCAACCGGCGCGCCGGATGCTGCATGCAAGCAACTGCACCGCCACTTGCGCCACCACCGCGCCTCCTCGATTGCGGAACCAATACCGCGACTCGAGGCGACCCAGCGCACGACCCAGCAGCGCCAGCCTGACGCGGCGGTCAATGCGGCCAAAAGTGGGCTGGCAGTAATGACGGTGGCAGGCGGGCGGGAGCAGCGGTCACGTCGTCAGCCAAGCTCACGTCCCATCCGGGGGCAGCAAGAGAACCCCCTCTCACGGCGTGAAGACAACGCGCCCGTGATCCGTTCCTCGAACGGCTCGCGCACGCGCAACGGCCGCCCCGCCAACCGCTCGCCCCGTCGCATTAACTCCGCGGCAGGACAGGCGACGCTTCTGGCGGGAGCAGTGGGCGACGCTTCGCCTTCGCCGTAATAACTGTGACAAAAAAGGTACGCCGCATCGTTCGATTTTGTATCCTTTTCCTTTTTTCCTCTTTCTCTATCTCTTGCAGCAGGGACCGGGAAAGGGGGATACCCCGAAAAGGATCCTTCCCCGTGAAGGAACCAGGCTCTGAGCCTCCCTACTGATCAGAGGTTCGAAGGCTGGCCCCCCGATGGGTTCGATAGCCGCCCCAGATCGCGTGGGCCCTACACCCACTACTGGTCAGAGGTTCGAAGGTCGGCCCCCCGAAGGGTTCCACGGCCGCCTCAGGCTACTCGGGCTCCGCGCCCATTACTGATCAGGGGTTCGAAGGCTGGCCCCCGAAGGGTTCACAGTCGCCTCAGACGCCGAGCGAGGGATGACCAGGGGTACGTTCGATACATAACCAAGGCTCGGGCTGCGCTCCCGAGGTACCCTAGGACATTTCCGAGACCAGCGGGAGCGATCTTGTAATGGAATCCCATCAGAGGGAGGCATCGAGCCCTCGAACCCCGTTGCCAGGGGACCAGGTCCGGCAGATCACCCGCAGGTACTTTTGGGCGTGCCTCTGGGCCCCTAGCCGACCCCTAACGAACGGGGCACGAACATCCACTCGGATTACCCGCTTGCAGCTTACCGGAGACACCATGTTCGGCGCCCATCGAGGGTAACATGGCGCTTTCCCCCCCTCCTCCTTGCGGAAAGGCGACGCAGGGGCGTATGTAAAAAAGCCGAGTCTGTCCCTGATCGCCCTCTCGCCCTGTGCGGAGGCTCGGGGGCTGCTCTCACAAACCCGGCTCCGGCCGAACCGTTGACAGCGTCAACATACCAGCCCAAGAACTTGGGCCCCGACCGTACACCCGGGCTACGGCCAGTTCGCATGAGGGAACAACCAGACCAGCCGAAGCATTACGCAAGGCATTAAGACCTCGAAGGAGTGAAACCACTCCTCCGAGGCCTCGGGGGCTACACCCGGCGGGTGCGCTCGCGCGCACCCACTGGAACAAAATGCAACCGAGAAAGGCTGGTCCCCTTGCAAAAAAGTGCGACTAAAGCCTCCAAGCGAGTGCTAACACTCCCTTCGAGGCTCGGGGGCTACTGTCGGGGACCATAATTAGGGGTACCCTCAAGACTCCTAATTCTCAGCTGGTAACCCCCATCAGCATAAAGCTGCAAAGGCCTGATGGGTGCGATTAAGTCAGGGATCAGTCCATTCGAGCGACTCGATCGTGCCTCGCCCGAGCCTAGCCTCGGACAAGGGCAGCCGACCCCGGAGGATTTCCGTCTCGCCCGAGGCCCCCCTCCAACGGCGGACACATCTCCGGCTCGCCCGAGGCTCTGCCTTCGCTAAGAAGCAACCCTGACCAAATTGCCGCACCGACCGACCAAGTCGCAGGAGCATTTAACGCAAAGGTGACCTGACACCTTTATCCTGACGCGCGCCCCCCGGCAGAGCCGAAGTGACCGCCGTCACTTCACCGCTCCACTGACCGGCCTGACAGAAGGACAGCGTCGCCTGCGCCACTCCGACTGCAGTGCCACTTGACAGAGTGAGACTAACAGGCAGTCAGGCCTTGCCAAAGGCACCATAGGAAGCTCCGCCCGACCCAGGGCTCGGACTCGGGCTAAGTCCCGGAAGACGGCGAACTCCGCTCCGCCCGACCCAGGGCTCGGACTCGGGCTAAGTCCCGGAAGACGGCGAACTCCGCTCCGCCCGACCCCAGTGCTCGGACTCCGCCCTGGCCTCTGCCGAACGACCTTCGCCTCGCCCGACCCAGGGGCTCGGACTCGGCCTCGGCCATGGAAGACAGACTCGACCTCGGCTTCGGAGGAGCCTCCACGTCGCCCAACCTAGGGCGCAGGCCAGCCACGTCAACAGGAAGCGCCATCATCACCCTACCCCGAGCTGACTCGGGCCGCAGAGAACAAGACCGGTGTCCCATCTGGCTAGCTTCGCCAGATAGGCAATGATGGCGCCCCGCATGCTCTGTGACGACGACGGCTCTCAGCTCTCTTACGGAAGCAGGAGGACGTCAGCGAGGACTCAACCGCTCCGACAGCTGTCCCTCCGCCAGGCTCCGTCGCTCCTCCGACGGCCACGACTTCACACCAGCTGAGTGCCAAAATCCCTCCGGCTGCCACATCGGCATGTACTTAGGGCGCTAGCTCTCCCCCACTAGACACGTAGCGCTCTGCTACACCCCCATTGTACACCTGGATCCTCTCCTTACGCCTATAAAAGGAAGGACCAGGGCCCTCTTAGAGAGGGTTGGCCGCGCGGGGACGAGGACGGGACAGGCGCTCTCTTGGGGCCGCTCGCTTCCCTCTCCTGCGTGGACGCTTGTAACCCCCTACTGCAAGCGCACCCGACCTGGGCGCGGGACGAACACGAAGGCCGCGGGATTCCCACCTCTCTCACGCCGGTCTCCGGCCGCCTCGCTCCTTTCCCCCCTTCGCGCTCGCCCACGCGCTCGACCCATCTGGGCTGGGGCACGCGGCGACACTCACTCGTCGGCCCGAGGGACCCCCGGTCTCGAAATGCCGACAAAAACCTTGGAAGTAGGGAAGGCGAGAGATGTGAGTCTCTGATTTGCTGCATATGGTACCCGTGCGTTTATAAAAAATATTATGCGAAAAGTGAAGATAAGCAATAAAAAACCTTAAAATCTTTTTGATAGATAATTTGTTATCGCTGTGACTCATCGCAACGCATGGTTATAGGCCCTATATTAATTTGGTTTTACCTGCTTTAACAGATATATCTAAACTCATAAATACACAAGGTTGTTTTTTTAAGATGGCACGCTTTATTAGAGTAGAAAAGATCCCTTTGGCAATTCCAGTTCCATCGCACCGCATCATCACCCCACGCAGGTAGGGTTTTCCATCCTTTCGGCCTCGCCGCGTCGATCTCCGTCAATCCACCCGCCCGCCCCCTACCCAAACCCTAGGGCTTCCAAGGTCCAAGCTTGCCGTTGATGGGGCGCAAGAAGAACGTCGCCATCGACGACGACGAGTACTTCTTTCCGCAGGACGACGCGTCCGACCCAGCCCCACCCCCGCCCGCCCCCGCCCCCGCCGCCGCCGACAAAGAGAAGTCCAAGAAGGGCGGCAAGAAGGGAAAGAAGGGGGGCAAGGCTGCCGCGCCCGACGACGACGACTACGAGCCCCCTCCTCCGCCGCCGCCTGCCGCCGACGAGGACGATGACGGCGAGCCCATCAACCTCGTCTTCACTGGCAAGAAAAAGAAGAAGAAGGGCGCCACTCCCGCCGCTCCCTTCAGCGCCTTCAGCGCCCTCGGCGAGGAGGGCGAGGACCAGGATGATGAGGACCCCGCCCCGTCTGCCGCAGCCGAGCCGGAGGCCATCAACGATCCGGCGGAGGACAACGATGACGTCGTCGATTTCGATTTCAGCAAGGCCAAGAAGAAAAAGAAGAAGGACAAGGGACCTCGCTCGGCACCTGCCAAAGACGAGGATGACGAGCCTGCTCCGCCACCCCCACCTGTGGCTGAGGAGGACCCAGTGACTGCCGCAGCAGCTGCGAAGAAGCCGCAGAAGAAGAAGAAAAAGAAGGGTGCGTTTATGATGGATGGTGAGAACGTCGACCAGATCCTTGCGGGGATGGAGGATCCTCAGATCATGGATGAGCCTGAACCAGAGGAGGTGAAAGCTCAGGATTCTGTGGCTGCCCCTGATGCGGATGATGCCACGGGAAAGAAATCAAAGAAGAAGAAAAAGAAGGGAGGGTTTACGATGGATGTGGATGGTGAGGAGTTTGACCAGATCCTTGCAGGTATAGAGGACCTTCCGCCTCCTGAGGAGGAGCCTGAGCCCAAGGACCCCAAGGATGAGGGTACTGCAGCTACTGCTGCCCTTGTGGATGATGCTGAAGGGAAGAAATCGAAGAAGAAAAAGAAGAAAAGTGGAAGGACAGCGAAGGAAGAAGAGGAGTTGGACAAGATTCTTGCTGAGCTTGATGGAGTCCCTCCTGTGGAGGACAAACCCATGCAGGCACCACAATCTGCTGCTTTGGCCAAGGAGGATGTTGGTGCTGCAGAGGATGGTAATGTGGAGGACAAAGCTGAGGAAGGAGGAGAGGTGGAATCTGCTGCTGCCAAGAAGAAGAAGAAGAAGAAGGAAAAGGAGAAGGAGAAAAAGGCTGCAGCTAAGGGAGCGGAGTCTAAGAAAGGGGAGGAGCAAGAGGCACCTAAAGGCAAGGTTGACATGAAGAAGCTCCCTAAACATGTTCGTGAGATGCAGGAAGCACTTGCCAGAAGGAAGGAAGCTGAGGAGCGACAAAAGAGAGAGGAGGAAGAGCGATTGCGGAAGGAGGAGGAAGAGCGTCTGCGACGTGAGGAGGAGGAGAAGAAAGCAGAGGAAGCAAAGAGGAGGAGGAAGGAGAGGGAAAAGGAGAAGCTGCTCAAGAAGAAACAGGAGGGTAAACTCTTGACTGGGAAGCAGAAGGAGGAAGCGAAGAGGTTAGAAGCCATGAGGAGACAGTTTCTTGAGCAGAGTGAACTCCAGAAGGCTGAGGATGCTGCCCCTGAGACCAAGAAGAGGCCAATATATGATTCTAAGAAAAAGAAAGCTCAATCAAAGGCCATAGAGACTGCAAAAGTAGTTGAAGAACAACAGGAAGAACTCAATGAAGTTAACAATGATGAGGAAGAATATGTGCTTGTGGATCAGGAATCTCAATCTCAGGTTGAGGAATCTGATGAGAAAACTGAACCTGACCAGGAGACTGAAGAGCCAAAACCAGAAGAGGACGAGGAAGATGAGGATGAGTGGGATGCAAAGAGCTGGGATGATATTGATGTCAACTTGCCTAAGACAAGAGCTTTTGATGAGGAAGAGGCAAAGCCTATTGTCAAGAAGGCTGAGCCTGTCCAGAAACAGGAGAATAATAAAGCTCAACCTGCAATTCCTGCTGCCAAAAAGCTTGTTCCTTCTGTTGTAGACTCTAAAAAGAGTGAAACTGATGATGTGGGTGCCAGTAATGGAAATGTTAAGAGGCACAAAAAGAAAGGACCTGTGAAAGAGGATAACTCTAAGAGTGGTTGTGACCTTAGATCACCAATCTGCTGCATCCTTGGGCACGTCGATACTGGAAAGACAAAGCTACTAGATTGTATTAGGCGAACTAATGTCCAAGAAGGCGAAGCTGGGGGTATTACCCAACAGATCGGAGCAACATACTTCCCTACTGAAAACATTAGAGAGAGAACTAGGGAGTTGAAAGCTGATGCTACACTCAAGGTTCCAGGCCTGCTTGTTATTGATACCCCTGGGCATGAGTCGTTCAGTAATCTGCGTTCGAGAGGTTCAAGTTTGTGTGATATTGCCATTTTAGTTGTTGACATCATGCATGGGCTTGAACCTCAGACAATTGAATCCCTGAATCTTTTGAAGAGTCGGGATGCAGTGTTCATTGTTGCTTTGAATAAGGTATATTTCTGGAGTTGTCCTTTGACATTTTTTATTCCCTTACTATTTTTGTTACTTATTCATTGCTTAATATGTTTATTTTCACTCTATAAAGGTTGATCGTCTCTATGGTTGGAAGAAATGTCCAAATGCTCCTATTGTGAAGGCTTTAAAACAACAAAATGAAGATGTTAAGAGGGAGTTCAATATGAGACTCACAGATGTGAGTGAACATCACATTCATTGTTTCCCTTTCTTTTTAACAGAAAAAATCATTATGCATTGCTTTGATTAAAACATGTGCTTGCGTTGTCCAACAGATTGTTACACAATTCAAGATGCAAGGAGTGAATACTGCTTTGTACTACAAGAACAAGGAGATGGAAGATACCTTTAACATAGTGCCTACGAGTGCTGTAAGGTTTGTTCATTAGCTTACTGCTTTGTTTATTTTTATGCATTACATGTTACATCGCATCCCATTGTTGCCATCAATGATGAGTTGTTGACATGTTATGCACTGCTCTTACCAGTGGTGAAGGTATTCCTGATTTGCTTCTGTTACTGGTTCAATGGGCTCAGAAGACAATGGAAGAAAAACTGACTTTTGTTGATGAAGTCCAGGTAATGTACTTTGATCTTTGTTATACCATTACAGAAAAATGCATTCTTATCGATTGTCTTGTTGTGTTTCAGTGTACTGTACTGGAAGTCAAGGTTGTTGAAGGCCATGGTACTACAATTGATGTTGTTTTGGTCAATGGTATACTGCATGAAGGAGATCAAATAGTTGTTTGTGGCATGCAGGTAGATGTTATTTTATATTATATTTGAAGTGCTAAAATTGGAGCAGAGCTTCAAGATGCCTAATGTTCTTGTGTTTTTACATAGGGACCCATTGTGACAACTGTCAGGGCTTTGTTAACACCACACCCAATGAGAGAGCTTCGAGTTAAGGTGAGTATCTGATCATGCTACAGGTTTGATTATTTGGATATTCACACCCAGCAAGATACTCTTGGATTGTCAGGTGAAAATCATTTTATTCTGGGAGGATTACTGTTGGTTACACTTTGGTTGGTAGATGTAGTTAGGTTGTGCCACACAGATGTTACTGCTCTTGTGGTAAACAACCTTGTGTGGGGGTCATGTTATGGATTTGCTGTTATTGAACCCAAAGAAAAAATGTAGGTGCAAACAGCTAATACTTGAACAGCTAACCATCGTTACATAAAAGTACGATAAGTTTGATTTATGCTCACTGTGGCCTTCTGAGTTATCTAGTTCTAAATAATCAAAATAGTTATTACAAGTATAATTCCTCTACCAAGAGATCTAAAGACTACATTCTAGAGTGGTGGGTTTGGGTTTTGTCAAAGGTGGTCCTGGTGTCACTGGCCTTGTCATTCCTGTATATCATCAGCATGAAACCACCTCAGTTCATTTAAGAGTACCTACTTTCACATTACCATGCTTAGTCATATGAAGCATAAACAATATCCAACTGCCATTTGATTGTTTGATTCCCCTTTTAGATGGTTGTATGGTTCGGCCATTCAAGTTTATGTCACTTGAATGCCATTAATTTATTTCAGCAGTGTTAAATTGTTCTTAGTTTAATGCTTCAAGTTGAAGTAATACACACAAAACTTCTATTTTCAGGGCACCTACCTACATCATAAGGAGATCAGAGCTGCACAAGGAGTCAAAATATCTGCTCAGGTGGATTCATTTTTTCAATTTGGCATTTCTGAGTTGTATGGCAGTGTATTAATGATTGCTTTCTTCAGGGTCTCGAACATGCAATTGCAGGGACAGCCCTTTACGTGTTAGGACCTGATGATGATTTAGACAAACTGAATGAAGCTGTTATGGAAGAGATGACACGGGTTAGGAGCCGGATTGACAGGAGTGGTGAAGGTGTCTATGTACAGGCATCTACCCTTGGGTCTTTGGAAGCTCTCACTGAGTTCTTGAAGAGCCCTGCTGTGAATATTCCCTTCTGTGATTTCAGTATAGGGCCAGTGCACAAGAAGGATGTTATGAAGGCTAGCGTCATGCTTGAGAGAAAGAAAGAATATGCAACTATCTTGGCCTTTGATGTCAAAGTGATGCCTGATGCCCGCGATCTCGCAGAAGAGTCCGGTGTGAGGATCTTTGTAGCAGATATAATATACCACCTGTTTGATCAATTTACAGCATACATTAAGAACCTCAAGGAAGAGAAGAAGAAAGAAAGCGCTGAAGAAGCTGTGTTCCCTTGTGTTCTTAAGATTATGCCAAACTGTGTCTTCAACAAGAAGGACCCAATCGTTTTGGGCGTTGATGTCCTTGAAGGAATAGCCAAGGTACTTATCTATCATCAGCATTCTACTGTTAGTCTATTTTTTTTCCATATTGCTTTTGTCAGGACCTGTCAGGGCCCAAGGGGGCTGCGGCAAGGAGCAGCAGCAAGGATAGGATTAGTTGATTAGATTAGGCAGCAAGCATCCTTATCCCCTTGATTAGATAAGTTAGAGGTTTAGATAAGGTTTGTTAGATCTGACTGGCCTATTTAAAGGGGCAGCCGGCACATCATTCAATTAAACAAGAATTAGAAGGAAGAAACCTTCCTCTTGCTCGGCCATGGGCAGAGGCCCCTGACCGGCATTCCTGCCCCATCAATCTCCCTCTCCAATCCCTCACCGATATAGCGATCATAACAACTTTATTAATTAGCTAGACCTAAATAGCGAGGCACGAACGAAACTAATACGTTTTCATCTAGGAACTAAAGTATTGTGTAAAGATTTGGAGGCTTGAATGTTATGTTCATTTTTTTGGTGGTGGTGGGGGTGGGTGGGGGTCAGCCATCTCAGCAATGGGTCTGCAAGTCTGAGCACTGTTTGAAAGGCATCCAGGCGGCGGTCCAACACCTTGTATCGCCATATCGCTTTAAAAACCAGGAGCTTGAGTAATCACAACTCGTGACTTTCTTGTATCAAGTCAAGCTACTATGTTTTGGCTTTCCATGTTATGACTACTGACCATATTTTCAGATATGTATATTGTCCTGATTTATTGGTTTCCCTTGTCATCTAGGTGGGAACTCCTCTCTGCATACCCAGTAAAGAATTTATTGATATTGGGAAGATTGCCTCAATTGAAATCAACCACAAGCAAGTTGATATGGCTACAAAAGGCCAAAAGGTTGCTATTAAGGTTGGTGCCATCATATGCAACACTATTCTAAGGTGTTATTGTGGATTCTGTATATATTATTATAATCGTTTTCTGGGTTGATAAACAGATTATCGCGAACAATTCTGATGAGCAGCAGAGGAGCTTCGGCAGACACTTTGATATGGAAGATGAGCTTGTCAGCCGGATATCAAGAAGATCTATTGATATTTTGAAACAGAACTACAGGGCAAGTCCAATTCTTCTCTTTTGTTTTTCATGTGAGGTCATGTAAATTGGTGCAAATTACTGATTTTTTTCTCTTTTAATTATTAATGCAGGAGGATTTGACAACTGAAGACTGGAAACTTGTTGTAAAGTTGAAATCAATATTGAAGATACAATGAAAAGCTCCCTCCCCTAACACACCTGCCCATGAATTTGTGAGTTGCGGTTCTGTGGCGCCACACCTATCTCTACACCGGAGTTCCCCAGGGAGGGTTACCAATTTTGATACGGTTTGATTTTTGTAATTTGCTCGGAAGGCGCTTCATTTTACAACCACATTCCGTAATAACATAATATTTTGTGTTTGTTTCTGTACTTTTCATTAACTCTGAAGCCTCTCACCAACGAATTGTGTAATATACTACATGCTATGGAAAATCTGTTCTGTTTACGACATGGGGAGGCCTTGCCTTGGCTAGTCTGGGAACTCAGATCCTCTCTATGATTGAAAGAGGAATGATGGGAAAATTAGTTCGTTTCCCCGTATCTTCCTTAGTCTTGAGAGCATGCATTTGAGTTCTCAAACTAGCTGGTGTTTACCGTCTGCTCAACGAGTATGGATTTAAGTACGTAATATCAGGGGATAAAATGGATGCTAAATTTTAATCATCTTCGTCTATCACGATTTTAATATCGTATCTGTTTCATCTGTCGCGAGTTTGACATCGTTTTTATTTTTATCTATCCGGGTTCTTTCTAAATTTTCGTGATGTTCGGAACATACATAGTTGTTCCGAAAATCGGTGCGTCCGGTAATTATTTAAAATTCATCGCTCGCGCGAATACAAATTCGAAAGCTCGATCTACTCTTACGATTTTATCCCGGGCAAATTAATTTGAACTCGACTAAAATATTTGGGGCAAAAAAGGCTTTGTTGTTGTTGACTAAAATATTTGGGGCAGAATAATTCGAATCGCATATTGTTTGAGAAAAATCGTGCGCGAGGTTATGATTTAATTTGTTCTTCAGCCCACACTGTAGGATAATCAAATCAACTGTGTTTTGGTGACGGATAAATTTTTATCTGATTTTGACCAAACCAGTGTTGTCTTAAATATTAAATCTGTCCGTTTACGTGCTGTTCGAGAAACACGATGCGCCATCTCATTGTCAGATTATTCGTTGATCGAATATTCGGATATCGGGAGAAATTCGTCTGATTTCAATTAAATTTAACACTGATTAAAACATTGTAACTAAAATTATTTGTAATTTAGTCCTCTTACACCTTTCCAAATTCTAGCCTCAATCTCCGGCTGATATTTGTATTTTTATTCAAATTTTTGGGTACAAAAAAAAGAAGAAAATGAAAAAAGAAAATATCCTCGTTCTCGTTCATCCCTATCTACAGCCGCCTCTCTCCATCTGATATTTTTACAGCCGCCGCCCCCTGCTCAGATTTTTCACGCCGCTTGTTCCTTATCTTCCTCCTGCGCGCGCCCTAGAGCTTCTGCGCGTCGCCGGTTCTCCTAGCCGCGCGCCTACTCACCATGGCGCTGGCCGCCGCGCTCCTCGCTGCTCGACGGCCCATCCCCCTTGCCATGGTCGTGCCCCCAGCTGCCTGCTCTGCTCGCTCGTGCCGCGTCCGGCTCCCTGGCTTGGCCCTGCTCGCTGCGCTCCCTCTGCCGGCCGAGCTCCCTGGCTCGCTGCGCGCCCATCTCTCTCTCTCTCTCTCTCTCTCTCTCTCTCTCTCTCTCTCTCGCGCGCGCGGCTCCCTGGTGCTCGCCCCCAGCCCCAGCGCCGTGGCTTCCTCCTCCCATCTCCCTGGTATTTCTTCAAGCTACGACCCCTGCCGTGGAGCTTCCCCGCTGCCCTAGCTCGGATCTCCCTTGCCGGCGCGCGCCTCTCCCTCTGCTCAGCCATGGATGTCGCGTTGTCGACCCGGCTTTCTCCATCTCCCTACTCGCCGCTGCTCACGCTCGGAGCTCCCTCTGCCTACTTCCTATGGCACACACCCGGGTGCCTGCGTGCCCCTAGCCCCAGCCCTCAACGTTGGGCTGCGAACCGCGCCCAGCCCAGCCGCGTCTGCTCCGTCGTGCCCCTGCTCCTGCTCGTCCTAGCAGCCGAGCTTCTTCTTCCCCGGGACGCCACTCTCAGGTCTCCGGCTCCCATGTGCTCGCCCTGTGCATGAGTCACCGCGCCCTGGGAGCTGCTCTTGCCATCGTGGAGCTCTCACGGCCAGCTCCTGCCCTTTTTCCGCGTGCCCATTTTTCCTCTTCTGCGCGGCTTCCCAGCTCCAACTCGGCCCTATCTTCTCTATGCCGTGGTCGGCGTTTCCCAACGAAGCTCAACGTCACCACTATTGTGAAAATATTTGATCCGACTTCGTCGTAGACCTCGCCGGTCGTGCACACTCCGGCCTCCTCCTATCCATGGCCGACCAACCCGCCATGGTGTCACGCGTCCCTGCGCCCTACTTGTCCCTGGCCCTCGCGCTGGCTCGTTTCATCGCCAAATTCCAGAACCAGCGCCGTCGCTCAGCTCGCCCAAATCCTGGCCATGGTTCCCATCATGCCATGTGTCGGCATGCTGGCCCGACGCTGTCGTCCTTCTTCATCCTCATCTTCGCCTTGACCTTGCGTGGTGCTCGGCCGTGCATAGCTGCTGGTCGTTGACGTCCCTACGTGTTGTCGGTCGTCGCTCATGTTCACCTCCATATGATGGGTGGCGTGGGTGGTAATGTCCCGGCGTGCTGTTCGTTTGGGGTTCGAGGATGTGCTTAAACTAGAGATATTCCAAGTGGATGCTGGACGTCCTTGCACCGTGGACACGTCGAAGATCCATAGCATACCGCGGTGCTCCATTCCGTAGGTCTCCAACTTGGTGCCAATGAGACTCATTCTTACTCTATTTGTTCTCATCCGGCCTTGAATTATTAGATGCTAATTATGTGTGTATTTTTGTGCGAGCAGAGGAGAGAAATTCCTAGGAACCGGGTAATGAAGCGAGATTCGTGCAACGTTTGCCAAGTGTTCGACGGATTGCTCGACCTCGGATTCGTTGTCATCCGCGTGTAGTTGAATCATTTTAGTCATGGTAAGCTGAAGTGTGTTCATGCGTGTTAGTTTGTTGAGTAGAATGGATTAGTGTCCGCAGCATACACATTGTGGCGGTGTTAGATATTTGTTAAACTGCTTCGTATATACGGGCTATGGTTTAGTAAATATCGTGAAGAATAAATTTGGTATACCAAGCGATTAGCCGATTACTCCTGTTATTATGGGTCATATTAAATATATTTGAGTAGTGAAGTGATACTTTGCAATACTAGTCGTCGTATTTTGTATTTGTTACTCGGTTAACTGTCATAGGTGTGTGTTTATAATTTATTCTTGCTTGATAATAGAATTAGATATGATTAAACAGGAGAAACACGAGTGCTGTAGTTAGTATGTATAGTTTATTATTTCGTGATTACTGTGCTGGGTCGTATGTCGATAACCAGTGTTCTCGTATGAGTGATGTACTGTGCCTCTCCGTTAAGTATTTAATTCTCTACCCTATAGCATTGTTTATTATCGTTCTAGTCCTTATGCATTCATGTGCATAATGCATCTCATTTAGGTACGATAATTAATCACATGATGCGGAGGAAAAGAGCCAAGTTGATCTCAAGATGGTGCAAGGAGTGGTCTTCTTCGCACAACGATGTCGTCAGTCGGACCAACCTAAAGATGGACAGACGAAGCAAGTATCAGAACAAAAGCTGATCGTCAAGTGATCGTCGGCTAACAAACACTAACGTAGTGTTTATTCCATGCAAGCTCCGGTGCATTATCCCCTTCCTTGTGTTTTAAAAATCTTTATCACCTTGTTTGATGCATTAGGTGATAGGAGTTGTGTGCCAAACAATTGCTGCATTTCCTTCCTTGGAAATTGATTACCCTTCCTTGATACCCTTTTATGAAAAGGATTTTATGATGCTTAGCCTTGCTCTAGAAAAACAAAATGTTTTGTTTTAAAACCAAAAAAAGTGATGCTTCAGATTGGATGGGAAGTTTTCAAAAATAAAACTTGATGGTGGATCCATCAAGGCCTTGATGGGTTCAACATCGGAAAAGATGTACCTCTGCCAGACACCAAATTTTGGGGTTTAAATGATTAAAACGAGACTGGGCGGGTGACTTGCACGAGAAGAGAGTCTCGGTGTAGTGTCTCCGTCTGAGTCGATTAAGGACCGTACCGATGTGGGCCTGATGACCGAGGACCCTTTAACCGGTCACATGCCTCATCATGGGTAAGCTTTGCCTCAGACAGACTAATACCAGAAAGGCCAACATGCAATGGGAGTGGAGAGATGGCGAGAGTAGCGTGTACCCTTCGTGGCAAGAGGCTGGACGGTGGTGTATCTGTGCTCTCGGTTGGCGTGAACCCGGTCTGGTCTTAAGAAACCCGGTGGTGAGTTGACATATGCAAGTGTTAAGTGCTACATATGTCATGTGATTGGAGATCCCCAGCTGGGTATTAATCGATTGGGATCACCGTTACTTCTCGGACATGAAGACTTGGTCACTGACTTACACGTAGCAATCCAATGAACTGATGGGATGATAAAAGACGGCTAGTATAGGTCAAGTGCTTGAACTAGGATAGAAAGAACTCTAGATGCAGGTAACTTTACTTAACCTGACAAGTAAAAATGGATTTTTAAGGATCCACTCATAGTAAGCTTTTCTGCAAAAAAGTCATTGATCCTTGACAAGCTTTACCTTGAATACTTTTAAAACAGCATACCCTTTAGAGTCTTTTCTTTAGTCGGGTAAGTCTTGCTGAGTAATTGTGTACTCAGAGTTTTATTCCCTGTTGTTTTTCTAGTTATAGTTTTGTGCTGCTGATGATGGTGTTAATTGCTGGTGGGCTCGGTCTTCTTATAAGTCTAAGTACTTCTTCTATACTTCTTATTGAGGATGGTCACTTAAGCTAGCATATATTTCAAACTTATAAATAATTTATAACATTTCAAAGTTATTTCTTTAAATCACTTTTGTAATCACTCCGATCATGTACAATGTAAACTTGATGAACTTATAAAATTTGGTAATAAGATTTCCGCTGCAAATTGTTGATGTGTGATTTGTGTTTACTTAATCCTACGGTCCTGTTTGTAAGTGGTTTATCCGGGGTCCATGGGACACTCGGACAAATTCTGTTAAGTTATCTGGTACACATGCATAGCTATCTGAGGTCTTTGAGACAAGGACAGGTGCATGTGGGCCCAATAACTTGGGAGGTTCTGCCACACTAGCCCTAAAAGTTGTGGCTTTAATTTGAGTTCTCAAACTAGACCTAAAAGTTGTGGCTTTACCAAATGTATCCTTTGAACACGGTTGTACTCTTGTCATAGCTTGACAAGAAGAGATTATAGATCCACCTATATTTACTTGTTTGTTTTTATTGTGTTGTACTATTATCTAATAAAGTAAAAGGAAACATTTATACCTCACGTTAGGCGTTAGGCTGCCCTCCTTACTTTAAACTACAATGCAATCTACAGTATAAAATAATATTTTATGTCAGTATACATGGTCTGCTGGAGATAGCTTTACACCAATACATTGCTGGAGATAGCTTTACACCAATACATTCTAGACCTTATTGGACTATTGGTTAGGTCTTGCTAATCTATTCTATACATCGTATTTTGTTTTTCTCGGATCATTACAACAACCGACTATAGTATAGATTGATTGCAACAGTTCTAGTTAATCTAGTAAGTAGATGGTATGCACTAGATTGATTTTCTAGTAAGTAGATCTATTGTTTTTTTGACATGATCTTTTATGCTATGACGTTTAAATCTATTATATATTCTATGTACTTGCTATTGTTGTTATTTTTAGATACAAGATATTACTCCATTGTCGCATCTTGGATATCAAGATATCCCGTTAAACAAACTAGGATGTAACTTGACTGAGACAACATCTTTTTAGTTAGTTTTTTTTCTTCCAAACAAGGAGTTCTTTATATTTTATTGTCTGCTATCACTTTAAAGATCATGAGTTTTCGCATCATTTTTTCAATGGTTCTAAAGATTTTGGTTGGTCCAACACGTAAAACATGTATATATAGACATTCAACCACATTTGTTTTGAAGTTCCGCGCTCTCGGTCTGATTTTGACATTTTTAACATTTTTTCATGAGCTAGCTCATGCAACTAGTGTCCAGAAATTTTTGAGTGTCATATATTCTAAAACCATTGTTAAGGCTTACATAATGTATCTTAGTTGATAGGATATTTTTAAGATGTGATTCCTATACTTGTTTTTTGATGTTAACAAGACGATCTAAACGACACGGTCATACGTGGAGAGTCCACGTGTCTGGTCCGGACGATTTGCCCATAGCATGATTGAAACGGTTAGTTACAACGTCTATATCAACAACTATAATCATATTAAATATGTCGTCAGATGTCAAATAAAGTTTGTCGCGGACGGTTCGGCCGTCCGGAACCCGCGTGGGTACTATAATTCATTTTATCGAACCTAGCACCTTCGTGTTGATCTCTTTTTAGCGGGCGGTCGTTCCATACGTGAGACCGGATAGTCTGTGAAGAAAATGGTGACGCCTAAGAGGGGGGGGGTGAATTAGGACTTATAAAACTTTCTCTAAACTAGGTCACAATTAAATCCCTAGAGCAAAACCTATGAAAATAAATAATCTAGAATGTGCAAACTAGGTTTTGTCTAAGTGTTGCTATCTCTAGCGCAATGTCTATGTTTCAATTCTAAGCAATCTAAGTATAAAGACAAGATTAAAACTTAAATGCTTAATATAAATGCAGAATCTAAAGAGCAAGGTAGAGATGCAAACTCTCGTAGATGATGTCAGTATTATTACCGAGGTATCCGGAACCATGCAAGGTTCCTACTAATCCTCGTTGGTGCCCCTACGCAAAGTAAGCCCACGCGAGGGCCAAGCACCACGGTCGAGTAATTCCGTAGAGAGCCACGAGCCTTCTCCACGTGCAAGTGGTGCTCCGATTCTGGCTCCTCACGGACGCTCCCCGCCGCTCCACTATCGAGCTTCCGACGGAAAACACCGTGGGTGAAAGGGAAATGGGCTTAATCATTTCCTATAATCGATTTTGGTGGTTGACGTCCATCACAAACCATGAGGATTAACTAGTTTTGCCTAGTTGTCAATTATCTTATGTGCATAAAGTTCAACATAAACCAACAAAGAAAATGAGTTGGGGAACTCTACGAATTTTGGAGCAAAGACAAGTATAGGTGCAGCCAGTGGTGCACCGGACAGGCCGAGGCACCTCGCGAACTGGTCGTCCTCGGGTTTTCTAAGGGTCACTCCGCTATAATTCACCGGACTGTCCGGTGTGCACTAGACTGTCCGGTGAGCCAACAGAGCAACGATCAACTTCACCAATGGTCGACTGCGCTGATAGGGTGAACAGTGAACAATGCAGGAGTCAGAAGTCAGAACTGCAAAGTTAGAACGCACCGGACTGTCTGGTGTGCCACCGGACAGTCCGGTGCTGCAAGAGGACGAGGGAGTTCAACGGTCAACCGCTCCAAACCCCCAACGGTTGGCTGACGTGGCATGCACTGGACATTGAACAGTGTCATGTCCGGTGCACCACCGGACTGTCTGGTGTGCCCATCAACAGCAAACTTAGCCAACGACTAGTAAGTGGTTGGAGGCTATAAATACCCCAACCACCTCCATTCAAGTCATCCAAGTTTTTAGAACTCCACATTCAAAACTAGAGCAAGGGCAAACACTCCAAAGGCACAATCAAAGCATTCAATTCCCTCCAAGCTCCAAAATCAACTCAATTACTTAGAGACTTGAGAGAGGGCCATTTTGTTTCTTTTGTTGCTCTTGTTGCTTGGATTGGTTTCTTCTTCTCACTCTAAACTTCTTAAGTACTTTGTAAAGCTAGCAAGAGACACCTAAGTGTGTGGTGATCCTTGCAGGGTCTTAGTGACCCATGTGATTAAGAAGAAGCACTCGACCAGTCTAAGTGACCGATTGAGAGAAGGAAAGGTGTCACACCCGGTTTTAGAAGGCAAACCGAATGCGAACCATGTACGTGCCAGGATCAGCAATTCACGTACACATCAGTTACATAACATGGACATCATCACACAGTGCTCAAATAGTATTAAAAAGGGAAATAGTAGTCGATTACATCATATGTCTGAGACATCCACATAGTTTTTTACAATAAATCAAAGTGCGAAAACGAAACGTAGATAAACGCGGCCTTCACAGGCAGCCGACTGGGGGTTGCCGCTAACCCACACCTAGAACTCGTCGTAGTCTTGGAACTCCTGGAAGTCTCCTTCCACGGCCTCATCTTCTCCTGAGCAGTGGTTGCAATGCGGACAACCTGGAGGGGGGTTTGGTGTGTAGAGCAAGGGTGAGTACACATCAACATACTCAGCAAGTATCCTGTTTGGCTGTAGTGGACTGGCTTTATGTGGGGATAAGTCAAGCAGTTGCTTTTAGTTGGTCAGATTATTACTACTAGTAGAAAAAGCCAAGCTTTAGAGTTAACCCACGTTATTAATCCAAACGTACTCTTTCCAGACGGAAAGAATACCACTTACCATTACCAGAGTCAATACCAAAAACCATCAGTCTCATCGTCACCTGTAATCCGAACATCTCTGATCAAATATCACTAATCACTGGAGCTCCCTTGGCCGCTCATAACCGCGAGCACGGCTGATATATCAGTTTTCAAACACTCTGCAGAGGTTGTGCACTTTACCCACAAGCCGTGATTTCCCTTTCTGCTCGGAGATCATGACTCTCCATTGATCACTACCAAGGTGACCCAGCTTGATATCACTACGTAGCCTTTACAAAGATTCCCTGAGGCTGTAGCAGCCCGTTAGGTTTCCTAAATGTACCGCACTCCTCCCCAAGGGACAAATCAACCTTGGCAGAGCGAGCCGCATACACCGAGCCCCATTGACGGCACAACGGCTAAGCGAACTATACCCCGGTTCCTCTAATTATTCAGCTAAGGGCGTCCCACTCCACCCTCATGGTTGCACTGTTTTCCCGGGCGGTCATCCAACGAACAGGTCCTTACGGAGAGGCACTCAAGAAACCGCTCGAGCCCCCTTGAAGACCACAAGTATAACATCATAATAAAAGAGGGGAAAACAGCGTATCATTGATAATTCTCATCATGTTCATTGATTAGAGTTGAGCAATAGCATAAGACTAAGCAATAATAATCCGACCCAAATAGGTAAACAAGGACATGGACAACAAAAGCTAGTCAATCCTTAGGTATAAATATGTAATGCGGGAGGTGAATTAAAGTATGTATAGGACAGAGATAGGTCAAGGGACACTTGCCTCCACCAACCGATTGCTGCTCAGGGACTTCTCCTGCGAGTTCTTCGGGCTCTTCAATCAGATCGTTCTCTATGCGAGTGCAAACATATGTACATCCATCCATTCAAATTAGGAAACAAATAGTACACCATACAAGAGAACAAGTAGATTAAACATGCATAGAATATGACATACGATATTACATTTACCATGGTTAGAAAGAAACGGGGAAAGGTCTCGCAGGGGTTAAAGCTTATGCTCGAGGCGCATTACGGGTAGACAAATAACTAGACGTTACGTGCTCTAGTTCTACTTAGCTCCAATAATAAGGATTAGCTACATGCACTACTAGAAACGTGACCACTTTTAGTAGATTAACATTAAATGAGATAGACGATTAGCTATATAAATTAACTAACGTAACCAACTTCTAAATTGAGTTTCCTATTTTATTAACATGGACAATGTGATTAGCACGCATAAAATATAGGGGGGGTAGACGGGCATGTCCATGGGTAGACGAGGGCACGACGAGCCGTGCCAAGGCACCACGCGAGCAGCGCGCGCGCGAGGCCACACACACGCGCCGCGAACTAGCCGTGCACACGTCGGGGCCGCGCGTTGGCCGAGCTCAAGGCCGCGTGCCATAGGCACGCTGGGCCGAGCTAGAGGCCGCGCCGGGGCCGTCACGACGCGAGCAGGACACACCGGGGCGGGCAGGCAAGCACGGGCGGGCGCGCCATGGCCACGCGCCATGGCCGGGTCGGGGCCGAGGCCGGGCGCGCGTAGGGCGGGGCGAGGGCACGCCGGCCGTGCGGGCAGGGCACGCCGCGCGGGCGCCATGGCCGGCGAAGCCACGGGCGGGGTGGGCGCGGCCGGGGCCGGGACGGCGCGGGGCCGGGGCGATGCAGCCGGGGTCGGGGCGACCGGGGCGAGCGCCATGGCCGGGGCCGGGACGAGGGCGGCCCGGGCCAGGGCGGCGCAGCCGGGGTCAGGACGAAGGCGGCCGGGGCCGGGGCGGCGCGACAGGGCGCGGCTTAGACGGGGCCGGGCGCGGGGCAGCGCGGCCGTGGCGGGGCGGGGCCGAGGCGGAGCAGGGCCGGGACGGCGTTGGGCCGGGGCGGGGGCGCCATGGCCGGGGCGGCGCGGGGCCGGGACGGGGGCGCCATGGCCGGGGCTGGGGCGGGGGCGCCATGGCCGGGGAGAGGGAGGGGGGAGAGGAGAGGGAGGAGGGGGGGACTTACCGCATAGGGGAGGGCGGCGGCGGCGCGTAGGGGGAGGGGAGGCGCGGTTAGGGCAGGGGAGAGAATGACGGGCGGGGCCCGCAGGGGAGGGGAGAGAAATTTTGGGGGGAGGGGGGCGCGGCTGGGCCGCTTTGGGCCCAAAGTGGGGGCGCGCGGGGGGGGGGGGGCTGGGCCAAAAATGGGGAAGGAGGGGGGAGGGGAGAGAGGAAAGGATTTTCTCTTTTTTTAATATCTATTTCCTAGATGAATGCGTTTACATTTTAAACAATAAAAAAGAATGCATGGTTCGGCATGGTGCATCAAGCAAAATAAAATATTTTAGGGTTTTGCTTTACATGGGATCTCAAGCCGAATCCCGCTATAACTTTGGAAAAGATCAAGGTTTAGCGAGGAGAAAAGGGAATAGGAAAGGGTAACGCCTGAATTTGGTGAGGGAAAAGAAGAAAAAATTCTACCCCCAAATTCAGGGCATTACAAACCTATCCCCCTTAAAAAAAATCTCGCCCTCGAGATTCAGGGTTGGCTAGCAAAGAGCTCTGGGTATTTAGCCATCAGATCATCTTCACGCTCCCAGGTTGCTTCTTCCTCTTAATGATGATTCCACCTGACTTTGCACATTCTGATGGTCTTCCTTCAGGTGACTCTGTCTGCGGTCTCAAGGATTTGCGTTGGCTTCTCAACGTAGGTCAAGTCCTCCTGGACTTCAAGACCTTCCACTGGCAACTGCTCTTCTGGCACACGCAGACACTTCTTCAACTGAGACACATGAAATACATTATGCACAGCAGACAAATTTTCTGGCAAATTGAGCTGATAAGCCACTTCTCCACGCCTTGCGAGAATTTGATACGGACCGATGTAGCGGGGTGCTAGCTTGCCTTTGTGTCGGGGACCATAATTAGGGGTACCCTCAAGACGCCTAATTCTCAGCTGGTAACCCCCATCAGCATAAAGCTGCAGAGGCCTGATGGGTTTGATTAAGTCAGGGATCAGTCCATACGAGCGACTCGATCACGCCTCGCCCGAGCCTAGCCTCGGGCAAGGGCAGCCGACCCTGAGATGTTTCCGTCTCGCCCGAGGCCCCCCTTTTTTACGGCAGAAGCATCTCCGGCTCGCCCGAGGCCTTGCCTTCGTTAAGAAGCAACCCTGACTAAATCACCGCGCCAACCGACCAAGTCACTGAGGCATTTAACGCAAAGAGTGAGACCGACGGGCGACCAGGCTTTGCCAGAAGTGCCATAGGAGGCTCCGCCCGACCCAGGGCTCGGACTCGGGCTAAGGCCCCGGAAGACGACGAACTCCGCTCCGCCCGACCTAGGGCTCGGACTCGGGCTAAGGCCCCGGAAGACGGCGAACTCCGCTCCGCCCGACCCAGGGCTCGGACTCGGGCTAAGGCCCCGGAAGACGGCGAACTCCGCTCCGCCCGACCCAGGGCTCGGACTCGGGCTAAGGCCCCGGAAGACGGCGAACTCCGCTCCACCCGACCCAGGGCTCGGACTCGGGCTAAGGCCCCGGAAGACGGCGAACTCCGCTCCGCCCGACCCAGGGCTCGGACTCGGGCTAAGGCCCCGGAAGACGACGAACTCCGCTTCGCCCGACCCACGGCTCGGTCTCCGCCCTGGCCTCTGCCGAACGACCTCCGCCTCGCCCGACCCAGGAGCTCGGGCTCGGCCTCAGCCATGCAGAACAGACTCGACCTCGGCTTCGGAGGAGCCTCCACGTCGCCCGACCTAGGACGCAAGTCCGCCACGTCAACAGGAAGCGTCATCATCACCCTGCCCCGAGCCGACTTGGGTCGCAGAGAACAAGACCAGCGTCCCATCTGGCCAGCTCCGCCAGATAGGCAATGATGGCGCCCCGCTAGCCCATGACGACGGCGGCTCTCGGCTCCCTTACGGAAGCAGGGAGACGTCAGCAAGAGCACAGCTGTTCCAACAGCTGTCCCTCCACCA
This sequence comes from Zea luxurians, assembly GCA_029449295.1. Taxonomy (NCBI): domain Eukaryota; kingdom Viridiplantae; phylum Streptophyta; class Magnoliopsida; order Poales; family Poaceae; genus Zea; species Zea luxurians. Next base: position 39,139,446 of record JAOPSE010000027.1, on the reverse strand, counting down.
GGCTCCGTTACTCCTCCGACAGCCACGACGCCACACCAGCTGGGTGCCAAGATCTCTCCGGCTGCCACCTTGGCATGTACTTAGGGCACTAGCTCTCCCCCGCTAGACACGTAGCACCTTGCTACACCCCCATTTTGTACACCTGGGACCTCTCCTTACGCTTATAAAAGGAAGGACCAGGGCCTTCTTAGAGGAGGTTGGCCTCGCGGGAACGAGGGCAGGGGCAGGCGCTCTCTTGGGGCCGCTCGCTCCCCTCACCCGCGCGGACGCTTGTAACCCCCTACTGCAAGCGCACCCGACCTGGGCGCGGGGCGAACACGAAGGCCGCGGGATCTCCGTCTCCCTCGTCACGACCCGGCTCCGGCCACCGACCTCGCTCTTTCCCCCCTTCTCGCTCGCCCACGCGCTCGACCCATCTGGGCTGGGGCACGCGGCACACTCACTCGTCGGCTCGGGGACCCCCCGGTCTCGAAACGCCGACAGTTGGCGCGCCAGGTAGGGGCACGCTGCGTGTTGACGAGCAGTTTCCCGTCAAGCTCCAGATGGGCAGTCTCCAACGACCTCTCCAACCCGGGACGGTGCTCCGTTTCGGGAGCCTCGAGTTCATGTCTCTCGACAGCGGCTACGACATGGTACTCCTTCCACCGCCGTACGGCGGCGACAATGGCGGTCGACAGCCCGCCCGCCGGCGGCGGAACCGACGACGTCTTTCCCGCGTGGGGGAAGAACAACATTCGAGCTCGCCCCATCCTCTCCCTCGCCATCGGAGGAGGAGGCGGGGCAACCAGGGCCGAGCGGGAGGCTGCGCTCCGACGGTTGTCGAGCAAATCGACATCCCCAGTGCCCCAACGGAGGACACGCTAGGCGTCACCCTCGCGTTCGAGGCGAAGGCGAGCGCCATCCCCCCGCAACACGTCGACCCCGGGCAGGCGGACGACGCCAGCACGCTCACGAGGGGCCTGCAGGACGTCGCCCTCGTACCCAAGACGACGGCGCGATCAGCCCCCGACATGACTTCGTCGCTCTTCGTCGACCAAAAGGTACCGACTGCTTCCCATCCTTCGTCATTTCGACTCGACCTCAACCCGCCTAGCGACCTCGTCCTGGCGGGCACTCACGTTGAGGCGAGTGCAACCCCTCTGGGGTTTTATGTGCGGTCGCCTTGGGACCAATTGACGGGCGTCTCGACCTACGGGCCCTCTAGGTCCGAGGAAGATGACGACCCCAGCATCTGCTGGGATTTCTCTGGATCTGGCAACCCCAGTGCCATGCAGGACTTCATGACCGCATGCGACTACTGCCTCTCCGACTGTTCCGACGGCAGCCGCAGCCTTGACGACGAGGACTACGGCCCGAGCCGCGAATGTTCCCACGTCGAGCTAGGGGATCCCTCCGGAGGCAGCTGTCTCGGCATGCCGGAGGATGGTGATCCCCCTAGGCCAGCGCCTCGCGCCGACATCCCGCGGGAGCTAACTGTGGTCCCCGTTCCGGCGGGGGGTCACGACCCACAGCTCGAGCAAGTCCGCGGGGCGCAGGCCGGGCTCGATGAGGGAGCAGGAGCGCTCGAGGCAATCCGCCGGGACGTCGGGCAGGTATGGGCGGGCCAGCCCCCGGCCGGAGAAATACGTCACCAGCCCCAGGGTCTCCAGCACCGCATCGCCAACGATGCCAGGGGTAGACCGCCACCCGCATCCGGCGGAACCGGTCAGGACCTGGCAGCCGCAACGATGCTCCTCCGCGCGATGCCGGAGTCATCAACCACCGAGGGTCGGCGAATCCAGGGAGAGCTCAAGCATCTCCTGGAAGGCGCTGCGGCCCGGCGGGCCGAGAGCTCTGCCTCCCGAAGGCAGGGGTACCCCTCGGAACCTCGTGCCGCGACTTCCCGACTCACGCGGGAAGCCTCGGTCTATACCGGGCGCACGCGCAACACCGCGCCTGCGGCCCCGGGCCACCTCGGCGACGAGCACCCTCATCGCGACCGTCGGGCTCGCCTCGACGAAAGGGTGCGCCGAGGCTATCACCCCAGGCATGGGGGACGCTACGACAGCGGGGAGGATCGGAGTCCCTCGCCCGAACCACCCGGTCCGCAGGTCTTCAGCCGAGCCATTCGGCGGGCGCCGTTCCCGACCCGATTCCGACCCCCGACTACTATCACAAAGTACTCGGGGGAAACGAGACCGGAATTGTGGCTCGCGGACTACCGCCTGGCCTGCCAACTGGGAGGAACGGACGACGACAACCTCATCATCCGCAACCTCCCCCTGTTCCTCTCCGACACTGCTCGCGCTTGGTTGGAGCACCTGCCCCCGAGGCAGATTTCCAACTGGGAGGATCTGGTCCAAGCTTTCGCCGGCAACTTCCAGGGCACGTACGTGCGCCCCGGGAATTCCTGGGACCTCCGAAGCTGCCGGCAACAGCCGGGAGAGTCTCTTCGGGACTACATCCGGCGATTCTCGAAGCAGCGCACCGAGCTGCCTAACATCACCGACTCCGATGTCATCGGCGCGTTCCTTGCCGGCACCACCTGCCGTGACCTGGTGAGCAAGTTGGGTCGCAAGACCCCCACCAGGGCGAGCGAGCTGATGGACATCGCCACCAAGTTCGCCTCTGGTCAGGAGGCGGTCGAGGCCATCTTCCGAAAGGACAAGCAGCCCCAGGGCCGCCCGTCGGAAGATGCTCCCGAGGCGTCTATTCCGCTCGGCGCCAAGAAGAAAGGCAGGAGGAAGTCGTAAGCGAAACGCGACGCCGCCGGCACGGACCTTGTTGCCGCCGCCGAGCACAAGAACCCTCGGAAGCCCCCCGGAGGCGCCAACCTCTTCGACAAGGCACTCAAGGAGACGTGCCCCTACCATCAGGGGCCCGTCAAGCACACCCTCGAGGAGTGCGTCATGCTTCGGCGCCACTTCCACCGGGCCGGGCCACCCGCAGAGGGTGGCAGGGCCCGCGACGACGACAAAAAGGAAGATCACCAAGCAGGAGAGTTCCCCGAGGTCCGCGACTGCTTCATGATCTACGGGGGGCATGCGGCGAATGCCTCGGCTCGGCATCGTAAGCAAGAGCGTCGGGAGGTCTGCTCGGTGAAGGTGGCGGCACCAGTCTACCTAGACTGGTCCGACAAGCCCATCACCTTCGACCAGGACGACCACCCCGACCACGTGCCGAGCCCGGGGAAGTACCCGCTCGTCGTCGACCCCGTCATCGGCGACGTCAGGCTCACCAAGGTCCTGATGGATGGGGGCAGCTGCCTCAATATCATCTACGCCGAGACCCTCAGGCTCCTGCGCGTCGATCTGTCGTCCGTCCGAGCCGGCGCTGCGCCCTTCCACGGGATCATTCCTGGGAAGCGCGTCCAGCCCCTCGGACAGCTCGACCTTCCTGTCTGCTTCGGAACACCCTCCAACTTCCGAAGGGAGACTTTGACGTTCGAGGTGGTCGGGTTCCGAGGAACCTACCACGCGGTGTTGGGAAGGCCATGCTACGCGAAGTTCATGGCCATCCCCAACTACACCTACCTGAAGCTCAAGATGCCGGGCCCCAATGGGGTCATCACCATCGGCCCCACGTACAAACACGCATTCGAATGCGATGTGGAGTGCGTGGAGTACGCCGAGGCCCTCGCCGAGTCCGAGGCCCTCATCGCCGACCTGGAAAGCCTCTCCCGAGAGGTGCCGGACGTGAAGCGACACGCCGGCAACTTTGAGCTAGCGGAGACGGTTAAGGCCGTCCCTCTCGACCCCAGCGGTGACACCTCCAAGCAGATCCGGATCGGTTCCGGGCTCGACCCCAAATAGGAAGCAGTGCTCGTCGAATTCCTCCGCGCAAACGCCGACGTCTTTGCGTGGAGTCCCTCGGACATGCCCGGCATACCGAGGGATGTCGCCGAGCACTCGCTGGATATTCGGGCCGGGGCCCGACCGGTCAGACAACCCCTGCGCCGATTCGACGAGGAAAGGCGCAGGGTGATAGGCGAGGAGATCCACAAGCTGATGGCAGCAGGGTTCATCAAAGAGGTATTCCATCCCGAATGGCTTGCCAACCCTGTACTTGTGAGGAAGAAAGGGGGAAATGGCGGATGTGTGTAGACTACACTGGTCTCAACAAAGCGTGTCCGAAGGTCCCCTACCCTCTACCTCGCATCGATCAAATCGTGGACTCCACTGCTGGGTGCGAAACGCTGTCTTTCCTCGATGCCTACTCAGGGTATCATCAAATCAAGATGAAAGAGTCCGACCAGCTCGCGACTTCTTTCATCACGCCCTTCGGCATGTACTGTTATGTCACCATGCCGTTCGGTTTGAGGAACGCGGGTGCAACGTACCAGCGGTGCATGAACCATGTGTTCGGCGAACACATCGGTCGCACGGTCGAGGCCTACGTCGATGACATCGTGGTCAAGACAAAGAAAGCCTCCGACCTTCTCTCCGACCTTGAAGTGACATTCCGGTGTCTCAAGGCAAAGGGCGTCAAGCTCAATCCCGAGAAGTGCGTCTTCGGGGTGCCCCGAGGCATGCTCCTGGGATTCATCGTCTCCGAGCGGGGCATCGAAGCCAACCCGGAGAAGATCGCAGCCATCACCAGTATGGGGCCCATCAAGGACTTAAAAGGCGTACAGAGGGTCATGGGATGTCTCGCGGCCTTGAGCCGTTTCATCTCGTGCCTCGGCGAAAGAGGCCTGCCCCTGTACCGTCTCTTAAGGAAGGCCGAGGGCTTCACTTGGACCCCCGAGGCCGAGGAAGCCCTCGGGAACCTGAAGGCGCTCCTCACCCAGGCGCCCGTCTTGGTACCCCCAGCTGATGGAGAAGCCCTTTTGGTCTACGTCACCGCAACCACTCAGGTGGTCAGCGCCGCGATCGTGGTCGAAAGGCAAGAAGAGGGGCATGCTTTGCCCATTCAGAGGCCAGTTTACTTCGTCAGTGAGGTGCTGTCCGAGACCAAGATCCGCTACCCACAAGTCCAGAAGCTGCTGTATGCAGTGATCCTGACGAGGCGAAAGCTGCGACATTACTTCGAATCTCATCCGGTGACTGTGGTGTCATCCTTCCCCCTGGGGGAGATCATCTAGTGCCGAGAAGCCTCGGGACAGATCGCAAAGTGGGCGGTGGAAATCATGGGCGAGACAATCTCGTTCGCCCCTCGGAAGGCCATCAAGTCCCAGGTACTGGCGGACTTCGTAGCCGAATGGGTCGACACCCAGTTGCCAACGGCTCCGATCCAACCGGAGCTCTGGACCATGTTTTTCGACGGGTCGCTGATGAAGACGGGAGCCGGCGCGGGCCTGCTCTTCGTCTCGCCCCTCGGGAAACACCTGCGCTACGTGCTCCGCCTCCATTTCCCGGCGTCCAACAATGTGGCTGAGTACGAGGCTCTGATCAACGGATTGCGAATCGCCATCGAGCTAGGGGTCCGACGCCTCGATGCTCGCGGCGACTCGCAGCTCGTCATCGACCAAGTCATGAAGAACTCCCACTGCCGCGACCCGAAGATGGAGGCCTATTGTGATGAGGTTCGACGCCTAGAAGACAAGTTCTACGGGCTCGAGCTTAACCACATCGCCCGGCGCTACAACGAGACCGCGGACGAGCTGGCAAAGATAGCCTCGGGGCGAACGATGGTTCCCCCGGACGTCTTCTCCCGGGATCTGCACCAACCCTCCGTCAAGATCGGCGACACGCCCGAGCCCAAGGTGCCTTCGGCCCCGTCCGAGGTGACCTCGGCCCAGCCCGAGCCATCCACGGTTCAGCCCGAGGAGCCCTCGGCCCCCGAGGGCGAAGCACTACGCATCGAGGAGGAGCGGAGCGGGGTCATGCCAGATCAAGATTGGCAGACCCCGTACCTGCAATATCTCCGCCAAGGAGAACTGCCCCTCGACCGAGTCGAGGCTCGGCGGGTAGCGCGACGTGCCAAGTCGTTCGTCTTGATGGGCGATGAGAAGGAGCTCTACCACCGGAGTCCCTCGGGCATCCTCCAGCGATGCATCTCCATCGCTGAAGGCCAGGAACTCCTGCAGGAAATACACTCGGGGGTTTGCGGCCATCATGCAGCACCTCGAACCCTCGTCGGGAACGCTTTCCGCTAAGGCTTCTACTGGCCGACGGCGGTGGCGGACGCCACTAGAATTGTCCGCGCCTGCGAAGGGTGCCAATTCTATGCGAAACAGACCCACCTGCCCGCTCAGGCTCTGCAGACGATACCCATCACCTGGCCCTTCGCTGTGTGGGGTCTGGACCTCGTCGGCCCTCTGCAGAAGGCGCCCGGGGGCTACACGCACCTGCTGGTCGCCGTCGACAAATTCTCCAAGTGGATCGAGGTCCGACCCCTGAACAGCATCAGGTCCGAGCAGGCGGTGGCGTTCTTCACCAACATCATCCATCGCTTCGGGGTCCCGAACTCCATCATCACCGACAATGGCACCCAGTTCACCAGCAAAAAATTCTTGGATTTTTGCGAGGATCACAACATCCGGGTAGACTGGGCCGCCGTAGCTCATCCCATGTCGAATGGGCAAGTAGAGCGCGCCAATGGCATGATTCTACAAGGGCTCAAGCCTCGGATTTACAACGACCTCAACAAGTTCGGCAAGCGGTGGATGAAGGAACTCCCCTCGGTGGTCTGGAGCCTGAGGACGACGCCGAGCCGAGCCACGGGTTTTACGCCGTTCTTCCTGGTCTACGGGGCCGAGGCCGTCTTACCCATGGACCTGGAATACGGCTCCCCGAGGACGAGAGCCTACGACAATCAAAGCAACCAAGCTTGCCGAGAAGACTCACTGGACCAGCTGGAAGAGGCTCGGGACAAGGCCTTACTACACTCGGCGCGGTATCAGCAGTCCCTGCGACGCTACCACGCCCGAGGGGTCCGACCCCGAGACCTCCAGGTGGGCGACCTGGTGCTTCGGCTGCGGCAAAACGCCCAAGGGAGGCACAAGCTCACGCCCCCCTAGGAGGGGCCATTCGTCATCGCCAAAGTTCTGAAGCCTGGAACGTACAAGCTGGCCAACAGTCAAGGCGAGGTCTACGGCAACGCTTGGAACATCCAACAGCTACGTCGCTTCTACCCTTAAGATGTTTCCAAGTTGTTCATATACCTCGCACCCACGCGAAGTTTAGTCAACAAGGAAGGGTCGGCCTTGCCTCGGCAAGGCCCGACCCTCCCTCGGGGGCTAAAAGGGGGGAAACCCCCTCTGCGTCAAAATTTTCCTTGAAAAGAAAATCTCTTTTACCAGAACATCTTTCGTGCTTTTTGACTACTTCGAAAAGTGGGTCCTGGAAACGACGGGGTACACGTAAGCAGTCAAGGCTGACCGAGCCGAGGGACTCCTACGCCTCCGGGATACGGATACCTCACTCATCACCTTCTGCGATAAGTAATTCGCGTTCGGATAAGGTGACTCCGCGGATCGAACAAGTCTCTACGTTCGGAAGCCCTTCTGTCGAAGCGATCCTTCGAGCCTTCTCGACCGAGTCGGTGACAGGGCCTCATGGACGGGTGAAAGTACGCGTAAGCGGCGAGGCCGACCGAGCCGAGGGACTCCCACGCCTCCGGGATACGAATACCTCACTCATCACCTTCCGCGAGAAGCAACTCTCGCTCGCACTAACATCCCTGTTACCGACAAAAAGTCCAGATACTCGAAACAAGAGGAAAAGAGACGCAGCTTTATAACGCAGCAAGGGTGTGTGTTCTGGCCTCGACGGCCGCACAAGGCCCACGCTACAAGACGATTTGACCCTGCAGGCTCGGGTCTTGACGCTGGAAGGGGGCGGCGACACCCTCGGCATCAACGGCACCTTCGGCGAAGCCCGAGGGCCTCCACTCCGAAGGACGACGTCGTCACCACACCCGAGCGATCGCTGTCAGGGACTTCTCCGGGATCCGGCCCGAGCGGACGGCTCGGCCGGCCACCTCCGGGGCCTCGGCCAACCACCTTCCGAGGGCACCAGCCTGGTCCGAAGCCTCGGCTGACCTACTTCGGCGTCAATCCTGCCAACGGACAACTCGGCTAGGCTCCGGCCAACCAGGTTTCATTTTCGAGCCAACTCCGCCTCTGCTCATGCTGATATCGCTACCCCTGGCCTCGGCTCGTCGAAGAGCGGCCGAGGGGTCTCTTTAACTAAGCTAGAGAAGCCTCGGACAGCAGGGCCGACCGAGCCGAGGGACTCCTACGCCTCCGGGATACGGATACCTCACTCGTCACCTTGACACGGGGCGACTCACGCTTGGTGAAGTGGTTCAGATAATCAGCAGGCGAGTCTTAGTGCTCAAGAATGAGGGAAAAACACGGCTCCGTGCCATAATTACATACATGTTCAAGCCCCGACAGCCGAAATGAACAAAAAACCCGGCACTCGAAGTGCCATTACAAACGGAACTCCGGTTCCGTCCCCGCAGGTACGGACGACCTCCCCGCCAGAGAAGCCCGTGGAGCGACGAGCTCTGGGCGAATCACCAGCAAACGCGGGACGCCCCTAAGCACCCCGGCAGATCCTCGCAGCCGTCCTCGCCACGAATGCGAGGAGGAAGACGGAATGTTGCATCCTAGCTGGGCAGCAGCAGTTCGCCTTCCCCAGCATGGCTGGAGGATGTCTCCGCCGTAGGGCTAAGGGGCGATTGCCACCACCAGAAGCTGGAGGATGAGGTGGTCCGCCGACCCGCGCAGGAGGTGGAGCCCCGGCTCGCCTCGCCCCCCGCCCCGGCGAGGATGACGAACACCCTCAACACTGAGGGCGGGGCCGGGACCACAGCCCGGATTGCCTCTCCCCCTCCGGGAGCTGGAGGTCACCAGCTTGGGTGATCACCAGCGGGGGGGAGCAACCGGGCTGTGTGATGAAAATCCTTGAAGCCGAACGATGGCTGAAAGGTACCCACTCCCACGGAGTGGTGTCCTCCGACGATGAAGCACGGAGACGGCGGTTTCCCCCATCCGGGGGGCTTGAAAGGTGGAAAGACACGATGCATAAGGGAGGAAGAAGACATGGACGCCTTACGAAAGGGGTTGCCCTCCTTTTAAAGACAACTCTCCCTGCTTGCGCCCCCAACCGTCGCGGGCCGAGTCTTCTCCAGCACGCCTCCAAAGCCCTCCCTTGTGGCGCGGGGGCTAGGTCCCGCATGCCATACAAGATTGGCTCCGAGCAGAAGAAGCCAGACCGCCGCGCACGGCACGCGCAACCACCCAGCGGTTACAAGTGACCCTCCACTTTTGCCCAGACCAACGGGCGAAAGGGGCGGGCAGCCATGCGGGCGACATGCAACCATGCCAAGTGGCCGCGCCTCTCCGACTCCTGACTTGCCAGCACGGAGGCCCAAGCCCACGCGTCACGCGACCGGCGCGCCGGATGCTGCATGCAAGCCGCTGTGCCACTTGCGCCACCACCGCACCTCCTCGATTGTGGAACCGATATCGCGACTCGAGGCGACCCAGCGCGCGACCCAGCAGCGCCAGCCGGACGCAGCGGTCAAACGCGGTCAAAAGTGGGCCGGCAGTAATGACGGTGGCAGGCGCGCGAGAGCAGCGGTCACGCTGTCAGCCAGGCTCACGTCCCATCCGGAGGCAGCGAGACAACCCCCTCTCACGGTGTGAAGACGACACGCCCGTGACCCGTTCCTCGAACGGCTCGCGCACGCAACGGCAGCCTCGCCGACCGCTTGCCTCGGCGCATTAACTCCGCGGCTGGACAGGCGACGTTTCTGGCAGGAGCAGCTGGCAACGCTTCGCCTTCACCAAAACGACCACACCCAAAAGAGGTACGCCACGTCGCTCAATTTCGTATCTTTTTCCCTTTTTCCTCTTTCTCCATCTCTTGCAACAGGGACCGGGAAGGGGGATACCCCCAAAGGGATCCTTCCCCGTGAAGGAACTAGGCTCCGGGCCTCCTTACTGATCAGGGGTTCGAAGGCTGGCCCCCCGAAGGGTTCAACGGCCGCCTCAGATCGCGTGGGCCCGACACCCACTACTGGTCAGGGGTTCGAAGGTCGGCCCCCCGAAAGGTTCCACGACCGCCTCAGGCTACTCGGGCTCCGCGCCCATTACTGATCAGGGGTTCGAAGGCTGGCCCTCCGAAGGGTTCACAGTCGCCTCAGACATCGAGCGAGGGATGACCAGGGGTACGTTCGATACATAACCAAGGCTCAGGCTGCGCTCCCGAGGTACCCTAGGACATTTCCGAGACCAGCGGGAACGATCCTGTAACGGAATCCCATCGGAGGGAGGCAACGAGCCCTCGGACCCCGTCGCTAGGGGACCGGGTCCGACAGATCACCCGCAGGTACTTTTGGGCGTGCCTCCGGGCCCCTAGCCGACCCCCAACGAACGGGGCACGGACGTCCACTCGGATTACCCGATCGCAGCTCACCGGAGACACCATGTTTGGTGCCCATCGAGGGTAACATGGCGCTCTCCCCCCTCCTCCTTGCGGAAAGGCGACATAGGGGCGTATGTAAAAAAGCCGAGTCTGTCCCTGATCGTCCTCTCGCCCTGTGCGGAGGCTCGGGGGCTGCTCTCGCAAACCCGGCTCCGGCCGAACCGTTGACAGCGTCAACATACCAGCCCAAGAACTTGGGCCCCGACAGTGCACCCGGGCTACGGCCTGTTCGCATGAGGGAACCGCCAGACCAGCCGAAGCGTTACGCAAGGCATTAAGACCTCGGAGGAGTGAAACCACTCCTCCGAGGCCTCGGGGGTACACCCAGCGGGTGCGCTCGCGCGCACCCACCGGAACAAAGTGCAACCGAGAAAGGCTGGTCCCCTTGCAAAAAAGTGCGACGAAAGCCTCCAAGCGAGTGCTAACACTCCCTTCGAGGCTCGGGGGCTACTGTCGGGGACCATAATTAGGGGTACCCTCAAGACGCCTAATTCTCAGCTGGTAACCCCCATCAGCATAAAGCTGCAGAGGCCTGATGGGTTTGATTAAGTCAGGGATCAGTCCATATGAGCGACTCGATCACGCCTCGCCCGAGCCTAGCCTCGGGCAAGGGCAGCCGACCCTGAGATGTTTCCGTCTCGCCCGAGGCCCCCCTTTTTTACGGCAGAAGCATCTCCGGCTCGCCCGAGGCCTTGCCTTCGTTAAGAAGCAACCCTGACTAAATCACCGCGCCAACCGACCAAGTCACTGAGGCATTTAACGCAAAGAGTGAGACCGACGGGCGACCAGGCTTTGCCAGAAGCGCCATAGGAGGCTCCGCCCGACCCAGGGCTCGGACTCGGGCTAAGGCCCCGGAAGACGGCGAACTCCGCTCCGCCCGACCCAGGGCTCGGACTCGGGCTAAGGCCCCGGAAGACGGCGAACTCCGCTCCGCCCGACCCAGGGCTCGGACTCGGGCTAAGGCCCCGGAAGACGGCGAACTCCGCTCCGCCCGACCCAGGGCTCGGACTCGGGCTAAGGCCCCGGAAGACGGCGAACTCCGCTCCACCCGACCCAGGGCTCGGACTCGGGCTAAGGCCCCGGAAGACGGCGAACTCCGCTCCGCCCGACCCAGGGCTCGGACTCGGGCTAAGGCCCCGGAAGACGACGAACTCCGCTTCGCCCGACCCAGGGCTCGGTCTCCGCCCTGGCCTCTGCTGAACGACCTCCGCCTCGCCCGACCCAGGAGCTCGGGCTCGGCCTCAGCCATGCAGGACAGACTCGACCTCGGCTTCGGAGGAGCCTCCACGTCGCCCGACCTAGGACGCAAGTCCGCCACGTCAACAGGAAGCGTCATCATCACCCTGCCCCGAGCCGACTTGGGTCGCAGAGAACAAGACCAGCGTCCCATCTGGCCAGCTCCGCCAGATAGGCAATGATGGCGCCCCGCTAGCCCATGACGACGGCGGCTCTCGGCTCCCTTACGGAAGCAGGGAGACGTCAGCAAGAGCACAGCTGTTCCAACAGCTGTCCCTCCACCAGGCTCCGTTACTCCTCCGACAGCCACGACGCCACACCAGCTGGGTGCCAAGATCTCTCCGGCTGCCACCTTGGCATGTACTTAGGGCACTAGCTCTCCCCCGCTAGACACGTAGCACCTTGCTACACCCCCATTTTGTACACCTGGGACCTCTCCTTACGCTTATAAAAGGAAGGACCAGGGCCTTCTTAGAGAAGGTTGGCCTCGCGGGAACGAGGGCAGGGGCAGGCGCTCTCTTGGGGCCGCTCGCTCCCCTCACCCGCGCGGACGCTTGTAACCCCCTACTGCAAGCGCACCCGACCTGGGCGAGGGGCGAACACGAAGGCCGCGGGATCTCCGTCTCCCTCGTCACGACCCGGCTCCGGCCACCGACCTCGCTCTTTCCCCCCTTCGCGCTCGCCCACGTGCTCGACCCATCTGGGCTGGGGCACGCGGCACACTCACTCGTCGGCTCGGGGACCCCCCGGTCTCGAAACGCCGACACTTTGACTCCGAATCTTCTGACTCCTCTGATTGGTGACACTTTCAGATAGACAAAATCTCCAACCTCGAAACTCAGCTCTCTTCTTTTGGTATCTGCATAGCTTCGCTGCCTTGATTGCGCTATCTTCAGGTTCTCTCGAACCATCTTGATGTTCTCTTCAGCTTCAAGTAGAATGTCTGGCCCGAACACTTGCTTTTCTCTAGGCTGATCCCATTGCAATGGAGTTCTACAACTCCTCCCATAAAGCGCCTAAAATGGTGACATCTTCAAGCTAGCCTGGTAACTATTGTTATAGGAGAACTCTGCATAAGGCAATTTCTTGTCCCATCCGGACTGATCTTGCAACGCACAGGCTCTCAACATGTCTTCGAGGATTTGATTGGTTCTTTCAGTCTGACCATCTGTCTGCGGATGATAAGCTGAACTGAAATTCAGATGTGTGCCCAAGGCTTCATGCAACTGCTGCCAGAAATGAGAGGTGAACTGCATTCCTCTGTCTGACACTATCTTCTTTGGCACACCGTGGAGACAAACGATCCGAGACATGTACAGCTCTACCAATACTGCATTGCTGTAGTTGGTCTTGACAGGTATGAAGTGGGCTGACTTGGTCAAACGGTCCACTACTACCCAAGTAGAATCGTAGCCGGCTCGAGTACGAGGCAATCCGACTATGAAATCCATGCCGATTTCATCCCATTTCCACTGAGGGATTTGCAACGGTTGCAACAATCCAGCTGGTCTCTGGTGCTCTGCCTTGATCCTTCGACAACTATCGCACATAGCCACATGCTCTGCGATTTCCCTCTTCATTCCGTACCACCAGAATTTCTTCTTCAGATCCTGATACATCTTCTCACTGCCAGGGTGAATCGAATAGGCTGTCTCATGAGCTTCCTTGAGAATCAACTCCCGAATAGACTGGACATTGGGAACGCACAAGCGGTCTTTGAACCATATCACACCTTCTGCATCTTCTCGAAAATCTTTGCCTCTGCCATCTAGAATCAGTCGCCGGATCTCATTGATCTTCTATTCTGGGCAAAGAATACTTGTTCTTGATTGTGACCTCATTCAGAGCTCGATAATCGATACACATCCTTTTGGTGCCATCTTTCTTCTCCACAAATAGGACAGGGGCGGCCCAAGGCGAGGTGCTTGGCCGGATGTAACCTTTCTCTGACAACTCATCGATCTGCTTCTTAAGCTCAACCAACTCTGGCCCAGATATTCTGTAAGCTCTCTTAAAGATGGGGGCGGTTCTAGGAAGAAGCTCTATGGCAAATTCAACTTTCCGCTCTGGTGGCATACCTGGTAAGTCCTTTGGAAACACATCTGGGAACTCGGACACAACCTTGATACTCTCAATTGGGTCTGCTTCACTGCCATCGACAGCCATCTGATAACAACTTCCTTTCTTCGGCTCAGGCGAGACTAACTCGGTCACCACTTCCTCTCCTAATGGGGACATCAACTTAATTGTCCTCTTATCACAACTGATAACTGCCTGGTACTTATCTAGCCAATTCATCCCTAGGATGACATCTATTCCCTAAGTACCCATTACTATGAGATTAGCGGGGAACGCTATCCCCTTTATTTCCACACTTACATTCAAACAAATGCTATCGGCTCGAATTCTAACACCGGCTGAGTCAATTTGAATGGGGGTCGACATGGTAGTAATTGGAAGATTATGTGCTTCTACCCATGATGCAGTAATGAAAGAATGCGTTGCTCCAGTATCAAATAACACTTCTGCAATATTGGAGTCGACTGGAAACATACCTACTATCATGCCGGGGGTCTCCTGAACTGCTTCAGCCTCCAAGTGGTTCAGTCTCCCATGATTATAGCGCGACTGAGAGCGGTTGCCTGCTCCAGGCTGAGACACATTATGCTTTGCTGGGGCATTGGGGCCTGACTGCTGCTGGGCTGTCTTCTTCGGACATTGCATCACCCAATGGCCTTGCTCTCCACAGTGGAAACATGCTCTGTTTCCAACCTGAGCTGGTGCTGCTTGATTATTCTGCTGGTTTGCTGGGGCAGGAAGACGAGGTGTCTGTTGATTCTGCCTCTGGAACTGACCTCCTCCTAACTGATTGTTCTGGCGATTCTGATGCTGATGCTGAGGAAACTGCCTTTGAAACTGCTGCTGCTGAGGTGGACGCTGGTTCTACCTGAACTGCTGAGGTTGATTGCCTGAGAAACGAGGACGACTACTGCTTCCAGGCTGGGGTCCACTGATCTTGCGCTTGCGATCCTCCATCTCTTTGCGCTTTCTCTCTGTCATGAATGCGCTGTCAATAAAGTGCTGGAATGTCGGGAAAGTGTGATTCATCAGCTGATACTGAAGAGGGTCAACCAAGCCTCTCAGGAAACGGTATTGTCGCTTGGCATCGGTGTTGACATCTTCAGGTGCATAGCGAGACAACTGCAGAAACCTGTCCCGGTACTCACTGACGGACGATGACCCTTGCTTGAGGGCCAAGAACTCCTCCTTCTTCACTGTCATCAGACCTGCAGGCACATGGTACTGACGAAAGTTACCTCTAAACTCTCCCCAGGTGATGGTGTCTGGGTTGGCATGGGTGGCGAGATAAGATTCCCACCAGGACTGAGCTGCTCCTCTCAACAGACGGGGACCATACAGAACTTTCTCTCTGTCATCGCACTGAGCGGTATGCAACTCCCGCTCCACAGTGCGCAGCCAGTCTTCAGCATCCATAGGGTCAGAAGAGTGAGCAAACGTTGGGGGATGACCTCTCATGAATTCGGCACGCTTGTCCCTAGGCATCTGAGGCTGAGGTGGGGCCTGCTGCTGCTGCTGCTGCTGAATGGCGGCTAGAGTCTGACCAATGGCTTGAACTGCCTGAGTCTGCATCAGAAACATCTGCTCGATGGACATCGGGGGCGGGGGCGGTAGATGCTACTGCTGGGGCACCTCATCTTGCGGAGCTGCCTGCTCCTACTGAGCACGCCTTCCTCCTCTGTGCCTGTTTTCTGACATCTGCATAATGCAATCACACATCAGAACTAATCTTGCAAATCTTGCAGCATGAGAAAAGAGTATAGAATTCTCCACGATACTGAGCAGATGAGCATCTTCACTGATCTCCAACACAGACCACACAGCTTCTCAGATAAAGAGGGAAGTGGAATGAAAGGCTTCCCAACTAGATAACTAACTCCATTAACATATAACCGGTAAACCAAAATGCAGGGGATACCCACATTCTAGCGACAGTCATTACAAAGATCCAAACCAAACATAGTTCATCATGACAAACATAAATGCACAAGATATAGCAAACTACCCTGTCTAACTAAGACTAACTAAGAGCGAGACTAATGCTAAGACTGAGACTAAGACTAAGACTAAAACTTCTATATTAAGCACTTATTACAAGACTCCACACTGACGATCTATGGTTCCAAGTCTATCTTGGTCTTGCAGTCGGTTTTGCTGTAAGGCTGGTGTCCACGCCGAGGTGAGCGGTACGGGTGCTGGGTCCCGACGGGAGCGGGGGAACCATCATCCAGGTGACGACGTTCCGTGCGCTCAGCCCGCAGCAGGGCGATCTCAGCACGAGCCCTACTCAGCTCGTCTAGCGCATGGTCCAGCTCCGTGTTTAGCACGGCGGCTAGGTTGACTGTGCTGTTCAACCTGGGATTGTCCTCACCAACAAGTGAGACAATCACGCCTCCTGTGCTGCCAGATGGACGGCGGGGGTAGTACTTTAGGTTGAGTTCGTCAGCTACCCCACCGAGAACCGAGCAGTAGTGCGAAAGCGCACGCCGTGCAGCATCTTGCATGGTCGCCTCAGCTTAGTCCCGCTCAGAGATAGAATAGTGCTCTGAGTAGGCCTCCGCACCCTGGAGACTGTTCTCCGGACGGCGCACTAAGCAGGTTGCCTCCCAGCGGTCCGGGTAGACCCCGCGACTATGCTGGTAGACCACACAGCGATACTCGATGGACCAAGTACGCCGGTCAAGTGCCCGACGTAGCAGGGTGTCGAGCGCATCGTGGAAGTGACACCCGCGAGCAGCGTCGCGAGCGATGGGTCGAGCAACCCATCCTTCCGGCTCCTGGTCAGCAGGGAAGTCGGTGTCATGGCTCGAGCTGTCGTCGCCACCTCCGTCGTCTGGGTCTCCTCCAGTAGCTACTCCAGGGGCTGGGGCGCCCAGTGGTGGTGTAGGGGGGCGCCTCCAGGGGAAGCACAGGGGAGCAGCTCCTCACCTACTCTATCTCCTGCTGGAGCGAGAAAGAGGAGCCCTGCTGCTCTTGTTGTCGATGTTCCTGCTCCTCATGCAGGCGGTGGTGCAGCCTCTCCAAATGGCTGGACTGACCGGCCACGGGACGGCGAAGCGGACGCTCCGCGAGACGGAAGGTAAGAAGGGGATGACAGACTTCTGTGCGGTGTGTCTAAGACGAGCCATCTACAAAAGACACCGCAAGCAAAAGAGTGAGAACAGAATGACCAGCAAGTAATGAACCATAAATAAATGAAGGATTAGAATAAAACACAATTTTCAGCAAGGTATAATATATAGTAGAACATAGGTTTGGTCGATATGACCAACTTTTGAAGGGATACCAAAGTCAAGGCAGGGACAGAGGTCTATAATCCTTAGAACGACCATTCTACTCTAGGTTAGCGGTCCTACAGTCAGCACGACTTTGATACCACCTATGTCACACCCGGTTTTAGAAGGCAAACCGAATGCAAACCATGTACGTGCCAGGATCAGCAATTCACGTACACAACAGTTACATAACATGGACATCATCACACAGTGCTCAAATAGTATTAAAAAGGGAAATAGTAGTCGATTACATCATATGTCTGAGACATCCACATAGTTTTTTACAATAAATCAAAGTGCGAAAACGAAACGTAGATAAACGCGGCCTTCACAGGCAGCCGACTGGGGGTTGCTGCTAACCCACACCTAGAACTCGTCGTAGTCTTGGAATTCCTGGAAGTCTCCTTCCACGACCTCATCTTCTCCTGAGCAGTGGTTGCAATGCGGACAACCTGGAGGGGGGTTTGGTGTGTAGAGCAAGGGTGAATACACATCAACATACTCAGCAAGTATCCTATTTGGCTGTAGTGGACTGGCTTTATGTGGGGATAAGTCAAGCAGTTGCTTTTAGTTAGTCAGATTATTACTACTAGTAGAAAAAGCCAAGTTTTAGAGTTAACCCACGTTATTAACCCAAACGTACTCTTTCCAGACGGAAAGAATACCACTTACCATTACCAGAGTCAATACCAAAAACCATCAGTGTCATCGTCACCTGTAATCCGAACATCTCTGATCAAATATCACTAATCACTGGAGCTCCCTTGGCCGCTCATAACCGCAAGCACGGCTGATATATCAGTTTTCAAACACTCTGCAGAGGTTGTGCACTTTACCCACAAGCCGTGATTTCGCTTTCTGCCCTGAGATCATGACTCTCCATTGATCACTACCAAGGTGACCCAGCAGGATATCACTACGTAGCCTTTACAAAGATTCCCCGGGGCTGTAGCCGCCCGTTAGGTTTCCTAATGTACCGCACTCCTCCCCAAGGGACAAATCAACCTTGGCAGAGCGAGCCGCATACACCGAGCCCCATTGACGGCACAACGGCTAAGCGAACTACACCCCGGTTCCTCTAATTATTTAGCTAAGGGCGTCCCACTCCACCCTCATGGTTGCACTGTTTTCCCGGGCGGTCATCCAACGAACAGGTCCTTACAGAGAGGCACTCAAGAAACCGCTCGAGCCCCCTTGAAGACCACAAGTATAACATCATAATAAAAGAGGGGAAAACATCGTATCATTGATAATTCTCATCATGTTCATTGATTAGAGTTGAGCAATAGCATAAGACTAAGCAATAATAATCCGACCCAAATAGGTAAACAAGGACATGGACAACAAAAGCTAGTCAATCCTTAGGTATAAATATGTAATGCGGGAGGTGAATTAAAGTATGTATAGGACAGAGATAGGTCAAGGGACACTTGCCTCCACCAACCGACTGCTGCTCAGGGACTTCTCCTGCGAGTTCTTCGGGCTCTTCAACCAGATCGTTCTCTATGCGAGTGCAAACATACGTACATCCATCCATTCAAATTAGGAAACAAACAGTACACCATACAAGAGAACAAGTAGATTAAACATGCATAGAATATGACATATGATATTACATTTACCATGGTTAGAAAGAAACGGGGAAAGGTCTCGCAGGGGTTAAAGCTTATGCTCGAGGCGCATTACGGGTAGACGAATAACTAGACGTTACGTGCTCTAGTTCTACTTAGCTCCAATAATAAGGATTAGCTACATGCACTACTAGAAACGTGACCACTTTTAGTAGATTAACATTAAATGAGATAGACGATTAGCTATATAAATTAACTAACGTAACCAATTTCTAAATTGAGTTTCCTATTTTATTAACATGGACAATGTGATTAGCGCGCATAAAATATAGGGGGGTAGACGGGCACGTCCATGGGTAGACGAGGGCACGGCGAGCCGTGCTAAGGCACCACGCGAGCAGCGCGCGCGCGAGGCCGCACACACGCGCCACGAACTAGTCGTGCACACGTCGGGGCCGCGCGCTGGCCTAGCTCAAGGCCGCGCGCCATAGGCACGCTGGGCCGAGCTCGAGGCCGCGCCGGGGCCGTCACGACGCGAGCAGGACACGCCGGGGCGGGCGGGCGAGCACGGGCGAGCACGGGCGGGCGCGCCATGGCCGGGACGGGGCCGAGGCCGGGCGCGCGCGCAGGGCGGGGCGAGGGCACGTCGGCCGGGCGGGCGGGGCACGCCGCGCGGGCGCCATGGCCGGCGAGGCCACGGGTAGGGTGGGCGCGGCCGGGGTCGGGGCGACCGGGGCGGGCGCCATGGTCGGGGCCGGGACGAGGGCGGCCGGGGCCGGGGCGGCGCGGCCGGGGGCCGGCGAGCCGGGCGCGGCCGGGGCGGGGGCGCCATGGCCGGGGCGGCGCGGGGCCGGGACGGGGGCGCCATGGCCGGGGAGAGGGAGGGAGGAGGGGAGAGGAGATTGAGGAGGGTGGACTTACCGCACAGGGGAGGGCGGCGGCGGCGCGCAGGGGGAGGGCGGCGGCGGCGCGCAGGGGGAGGGGAGGCGCGGTTAGGGCAGCGGAGAGAATGACGGGCGGGGCCCGCAGGGGAGGGGAGAGAAATTTTGGAGGGAGGGAGAGGGGGGCGCGGCTGGGCCGCTTTGGGCCCAAAGTGGGGGCGCGCGGGGGGGGGGGGGGGGGGGCGAGGTGGGCCGGCCGGGCGGCTGGGCCGCGCGCGAGGGCGGGGGGGGGGGGGGGCTGGGCCAAAAATGGGGAAGGAGGGGGGAGGGGAGAGAGGAAAGGATTTTCCCTTTTTTTAATATCTATTTCCTAGATGAATGCGTTTACATTTTAAACAATCAAAAAGAATGCATGGTTCGGCATGGTGCATCAAGCAAAATAAAATATTTTAGGGTTTTGCTTTACATGGGATCTCAAGCCGAATCCCGCTATAACTTTGGAAAAGATCAAGGTTTAGTGAGGAGAAAAGGGAAAAGGAAAGGGTAACGCCTGAATTTGGTGAGGGAAAAGAAGAAAAAATTCTACCCCCAAATTCAGGGCGTTACAAAAGGGTTGGAATAGACTTGGCCTTTGTGGCCTCCTCAACGGGGACTAGGTTCTTTGGAACCGAACCTCGGTAAACAAATCGTCGTGTTCATTTGTGTTGATCTCCACTTGATTTGTTTCCCCCTTTACTCTCTCTAAAAGTTCCCTTGCTCATATTGATTTGAGTTTGCACCCAAGGTTATCCGCATTGATTGAGCAACTCATAGCAAGGAGAACTATCTTCCGCACTCAGAATTATTTCTAACTGAAAGTCGCCTAGAGGGGGTGAATAGGCGAAACCTGAAAATTATAGACTTTGAACACGCACTATGCCCGAGGTTAGTGTTATAAATAATTCGGAGTGCGGAAGATAGTTCTCCTTACTATGAATTGCTCAATCAATACGGATAACCTTGGGAGCAAACTCAAATCAATATGAGCAAGGGAACTTTAGAGTGAGAGGAAAGGGGGAAACAAATTGAGTGGAGATCATCACAAATGAATATGGCGATTTGTTTACCGAGGTTCGGTTCCAAAGAACCTAGTCCCCGTTGAGTAGGCCACAAAGGCCGGGTCTATTCCAACCCGTTCCCTCTCTCAATCGGTCACACAGACCGGTCGAGTGCTTCTCCTTAATCACTTGGGTCACTAAGACCCCGCAAGGATCACCACACACTTAGGTGTCTCTTGCTAGCTTTACAAAACACTTAAGAAGTTTAAAGTGAGAAGAAGAAACCAATCCAAGCAACAAGAGCAACAAAAGAAACACAAAACACCCTCTCTCAAGTCACTAAGCAATTGAGTTGATTTTGAGGCTTGGAGAGAATTTGATCTTTTGATTGTGTATTGGAGTGTATGCTTTTGCTCTTGTATTGAATGTGAAGGGCTAAAGACTTGGATAGCTTGAATGGAGGTGGTTGGGGTGGTATTTATAGCCCCAACCACTATTCCAGCCGTTACTGTTGCCGGGCACACCGAACAGTTCGGTAGTGCATCGGACATGACACTGTTCACTGTCTAATGAGTGCCACGTCAGCAAACCATTGGGGTTTGGAGCAGTTGACCATTGAAGTCCTTTGTCCTCTTGCGGCACCGGACTGTCCGGTGGCACACCGGACAGTCCGGTGTGTTCTGATTTTGCAGTTTTGACTTCTGACTTCTGCGGTGCGCACTGTTCTTTGTTCACCGCAGTCGACCGTTGGGCGTAGTTGACCGTTGCTCCTTGGCTCACCGGACAGTCCAGTGCACACCAAACAGTCCGGTGTTGTGGAATGACTATGGGCAAAACCCGAGAGCGGATAGTCTCGTGCGCCACTGGCAGCACCAATGCTTGTCTTTGCTCCAAACTTTGTAGAGTTCCCAACTTATTTTCTTTGTTGGTTTATGTTGAACTTTATGCATTTGAGATAAATGACAACTAAGCAAACTAGTTAGTCCACGTGGTTTGTGATGGACGTCAAATACCAAAATCGATTATAGGAAATGTTTTAAGCCCATTTCCCTTTCAATCTCCCCTTTTTTGATGATTGATGCCAACACAAACCAAAGCAAAAATAAAGTATAGGAAAGTAACTAGTTTGCAATTTGAGAGTTGTGCATAAGTTACTTTGAATTTAAACCAATTGAAAGTATTTCTAAGTATATATGATTGCTTTCTTCTATTTTAACATTTTTGACCACATTTGCACCACTTTGCTTGTTTTTGCAAATCTTTTGAAAAAATCTTTTCAAAATCTTTTGCACATAGCCAATGGTATAAGAATATGATTTCAAAAAGCATTTTCAAGATTTTGAAAATTCTCCCCATGTTTCAAATGTTTTTCCTTTGGCTAAATAAAAGCTCCCCCTGAAGAAATTCTCCTCTTACCTGTCAAGAGGGTTTTTGTAATGTGAGAAATTTCTCCCCCTTTGTGAAACAGTTTTTGAAAACAGGGTGGTGGTGCGGTCGTTTTGCTTTGTGCCTATTAATTTCTCCCCCTTTGGCATCAAGCGCCAAAAACGAAGAAACTTGAGAGGCCTAATACTTCTCCCCATTGAATATGAATGAAAGTTTATGAGGAGGGCAACGGATAAATGATACTGACAGAGTAGTAGTGGAAGCCTTGCCTTTGCCGAAAGCTCCATTTCCCTTTCAATCTAAGACTAATCATACAGATACTCATGGAAGCACATTAGTCTTAGCTTTGGCACAAGAAGAATAAGAAATATGCATTTGTACCAACTGAGAGAGACATGATCAAAGGTATATAAATTAGCTATGTGTGCAAGCTTTCAATCGAAGTTCTGAAAATCTAAGATGTTTAGCTCATTTCTAAGTTTGCTAAAAGTCTTTTCATCTAGGGGCTTGGTAAAGATATCGGCTAATTAGTTTTGGGTGCTAACATAGGCAATTTCGATATCCCCCTTTTGCTGGTGATCTCTCAAAAAGTGATATCGGATGTCTATGTGCTTATTGCGGCTGTGTTCAACGGGATTATCCGCCATGTGGATTGCACTCTCATTATCACATAGGAGAGGGACTTTGCTCAACTTGTAGCCATTGTCTCTAAGGGTTTGCCTCATCTAGAGTAATTGTGCACAACAATGTCTTGCAACAATATACTCGGCTTTGGCGGTGGATAGATGAAAGGGAAATGGGCTTAATCATTTCCTATAATCGATTTTGGTGGTTGACGCCCATCACAAACCACGTGGACTAACTAGTTTTGCTTAGATGTCATTTGTCTCAGGTGCATATGGTTCAACACAACCAAGAAATAAATTAAGTTGGGGACTGAACAATATTTGGAGCAAGACTTGAGAGTGTGCTGCCAAGTGGCGCACCGGACAGTGTCCGGTGCACCAGGCCAAGCACCAAGCGAACAGGCCACTCTCGGGTTTTGATAGGGAGTCGCTCCGCTATAATTCACCAGACTGTCCGATGAGCCAACGGAGCAACGGTAACATGCGCCATTGGTCGTCTGCCTAAAGTGAACAGTTCGCGGCAGAGGTCAGAGCAGAGAAGTCAGAACACACCGAACATGTCCGGTGTGGCACCGGACTGTCCGGTGTAGCTACAGGACAAAGGGTTCTAACGGTCAAGTCGCTCCAAACCCCAACGGGCGTGCTGACGTGGCACGCGCAGGACAGTGAACAGTACCTGTCCGGTGCACCACCGGACTGTTCGGTGTGCCCATCGACAGCAAACTCAGCCAACAGCTAGGAAGTGGTTGGAGGCTATAAATACCTCCCAACCACCTCCTTCAATGGTATCCAAGTTTTCTGAACTCCACGTTCATTGCAAGAGCAAAAGACTTCACTCCAAGACACATTCCAAAGATCAAATCCTCTCCAAGTCTCAAAGTCAACTCAATCGCTTAGTGACTTGAGATAGAGTGTTTTGTGTTCTTTTGTTGCTCTTTGTAAATCTAGCAAGAGACACCTAAGTGTGTGGTGATCCTTGCGGGGTCTTAGTGACCCAAGTGATTAAGGAGAAGCCTCGATTGGTCTGTGTGACTGATTAAGAGAGGGAAAGGGTTGGAATAGACCCGGCTTTTGTGGCCTCCTCAACGGGGGCTAGTGAGAGCACCTAGAGGGGGGGGGGTGAATAGGTGATCCTGTAAAACTTAAAACTTAAGCCACAAAAACTTGGTTAAGTGTTAGCACAATAATTGCCAAGTGGCTAGAGAGGAGTCTTTAACAAAACACAATAACCAACAAGAGATCAATCACAGAGATGGCACGATGGTTATCCCGTGGTTCGGCCAAGACCAACGCTTGCCTACTCCACGTTGTGGCGTCCCAACGGACGAGGGTTGCAATCAACCCCTCTCAAGCGGTCCAAAGACCCACTTGAATACCACGGTGTTTTGCTTGCTTTTCTTAATCCTGTTTGCGAGGAATCTCCACAACTTGGAGCCTCTTGCCCTTACACTTGAAGTTCACAAAGAAGCACGGAGCAAGGGAGGGATTAGCAACACACACAAGACATAAAAATCAGAGTGTCACCACGCACACACGTCGCAACAAGAGCTCGCAACACAACCCAATTAGTTCACAACTCCACTAGAGCTCTATATGCTATCACAACAAAACAAATGCGCGGAATCGAGGTTTTGGTGCTTAGGAATGTTGTAGGAATGCTTGGTGTGCTCCTCCATGCGCCTAGGGGTCCCTTTTATAGCCCTAAGGCAGCTAGGAGCCGTTGAGAACAATCCTAGAAGGCAGATCTTGCCTTCTGTCGACTGGTGCACCGGACAGTCCAGTGCACCACCGGACATCCACTGTTCACTGTCCGGTGCAGATTGCTTTCCTTATTTGGCGAAGCCGACCGTTGCAGATTGAGAGCCGTTGGCGCACCGGACACTGTCCGGTGCACACCGGACAGTCCGGTGCACCAATGTGACTGTTGGCTCGGCCACGCGTCACGCGCGGAATCCTCGGCCGACCGTTGCCCCGGCTGACTATCGATTCACCGGACAGTCCGGTGCACCACCGGACAGACCGATGAATTTTAGCCGTACGCCGTTGATGGTTTCCCGAGAGCGACGAGTTCGCCTGTGAACGGCTCAGCGGACAGTCCGGTGCACCACCGGACAGTCCGGTGAATTATAGCCGTACACCGACGTCGAAGTCCCGAGAGCAGCCTGTTGGCCCGAGCTAGCCTGGCGCACCGGACACTGTCCGCTGCACCACCGGACAGTCCGGTGCACCCAGACTGAGCAGACTTTGGCTGAACTTAGCCATCTCTTCTCCAACTCGATTTTTTGTTTCCAGCACTTAGACACAATACATTAGTCCATAAAACAATGTACTAAGTCTAGAAACATACCTTTTAACATGATTTTCACTTTGTCCACCACTTTGCATAGATTAGCACAAAAGCACTTGTGTTGGCACTCAATCACCAAAATACTTAGAAATGGCCCAAGGGCACATTTCCCTTTCAATCTCCCCCTTTTTGGTGATTTATGCTAGCACAACATAAAGCAACTAGAATACGTGCAATATCAATGCACATGAAAACTCAAGGTTGTTTTGAATCCTATTTGACATATATGGATCACTCTATGCCACCACTTGGTTTGCAAATCAAACTCAAATTTCTATCTCTAAGTCAAATCCACTTGTAGAGACATAAAGAGAGGTATTCCAACGAAATTTAATCAAGGTTTTCAAAAACTCCCCCTTCTTCCCATAATCAACACTTCTCCCCACAATAGGCCAACTTTTGACATAAGAGACAATAAAAGAGTTTTGACAAACCAAAAGCTCTAATCTACTATTTTCAAAATTTCTCAAGTGGTAGCTGATCCATCTATTGCTTTGGCCTTTATTTTCTCCCCTTTGGCATCAAGCACCAAAACGGGATCAATCTTGGCCCTTTAACCCCATTGCCTCACCAAAATCGTCAAATGAGAACACAAAGGCAATAAGAGTACATGAGATGAACTTGGAATAAGTTACCCTCTCATCGGAGTGCAGTGGAAGTCTTTCATGGTCCAAGTCCACCTTTTCCCTTTCCAATCTCCTTTGAGACTAAAACAAGCAAACTCAAGCATATGGTTAGTCTCAAAGGGTCAAGTTGTAGCACAACTCCCCCTAAATATGTGCATCACTTGCACAAGGACTTGTGAGGTCCGGGGAGTGATTGTACAACTTGAGCACCATAGTAAGCAACAAAATGCATAAGGAATGTGATCAAAGGCATAAACACATGTATGCTATAAATCAATCCAAGTTCCGCGAATCTAGGATATTTAGCTCACTACGCAGCCTGCAAAAGGTCTTTTCATCTAAAGGCTTAGTGAAGATATCGGCTAGCTGGTTCTCGGTGCTAACATGAAACACTTCGATATCTCCCTTTTGCTGGTGGTCTCTCAAAAAGTGATGCCGGATGTCAATGTGCTTTGTGCGGCTATGCTCAACAGGATTTTCCGCTATTCGGATAGCACTCTTGTCGGCGTTTCGAGACCGGGGGGTCCCCGAGCCGACGAGTGAGTGTGCCGCGTGCCCCAGCCCAGATGGGTCGAGCGTGTGGGCGAGCGCGAAGGGGGGAAAGAGCGAGGTCGGTGGCCGGAGCCGGGTCGTGACGAGGGAGACGGAGATCCCGCGGCCTTCGTGTTCGCCCCGCGCCCAGGTCGGGTGCGCTTGCAGTAGGGGGTTACAAGCGTCCGCGCGGGTGAGGGGAGCGAGCGGCCCCAAGAGAGCGCCTGCCCCTGCCCTCGTTCCCGCGAGGCCAACCTTCTCTAAGAAGGCCTTGGTCCTTCCTTTTATAAGCGTAAGGAGAGGTCCCAGGTGTACAAAATGGGGGTGTAGCAAGGTGCTACGTGTCTAGCGGGGGAGAGCTAGTGCCCTAAGTACATGCCAAGGTGGCAGCCGGAGAGATCTTGGCACCCAGCTGGTGTGGCGTCGTGGCTGTCGGAGGAGTAACGGAGCCTGGTGGAGGGACAGCTGTTGGAACAGCTGTGCTCTTGCTGACGTCTCCCTGCTTCCGTAAGGGAGCCGAGAGCCGCCGTCGTCATGGGCTAGCGGGGCGCCATCATTGCCTATCTGGCGGAGCTGGCCAGATGGGACGCTGGTCTTGTTCTCTGCGACCCAAGTCGGCTCGGGGCAGGGTGATGATGACGCTTCCTGTTGACGTGGCGGACTTGCGTCCTAGGTCGGGCGACGTGGAGGCTCCTCCGAAGCCGAGGTCGAGTCTGTCCTGCATGGCTGAGGCCGAGCCCGAGCTCCTGGGTCGGGCGAGGCAGAGGTCGTTCGGCAGAGGCCAGGGCGGAGACCGAGCCCTGGGTCGGGCGAAGCGGAGTTCGTCGTCTTCCGGGGCCTTAGCCCGAGTCCGAGCCCTGGGTCGGGCAGAGCGGAGTTCGCCGTCTTCCGGGGCCTTAGCCCGAGTCCGAGCCCTGGGTCGGGCGGAGCGGAGTTCGCCGTCTTCCGGGGCCTTAGCCCGAGTCCGAGCCCTGGGTCGGGCGGAGCGGAGTTCGCCGTCTTCCGGGGCCTTAGCCCGAGTCCGAGCCCTGGGTCGGGCGGAGCCTCCTATGGTGCTTCTGGCAAAGCCTGGTCGCCCGTCGGTCTCACTCTTTGCGTTAAATGCCTCAGTGACTTGGTCGGTTGGCGCGGTGATTTAGTCAGGGTTGCTTCTTAACGAAGGCAAGGCCTCGGGCGAGCCGGAGATGCTTCTGCCGTAAAAAAGGGGGGCCTCGGGCGAGACGGAAACATCTCAGGGTCGGCTGCCCTTGCCCGAGGCTAGGCTCGGGCGAGGCGTGATCGAGTCGCTCGTATGGACTGATCCCTGACTTAATCAAACCCATCAGGCCTCTGCAGCTTTATGCTGATGGGGGTTACCAGCTGAGAATTAGGCGTCTTGAGGGTACCCCTAATTATGGTCCCCGACAGTAGCCCCCGAGCCTCGAAGGGAGTGTTAGCACTCGCTTGGAGGCTTTCGTCGCACTTTTTTGCAAGGGGACCAGCCTTTCTCGGTTGCACTTTGTTCCGGTGGGTGCGCGCGAGCGCACCCGCCGGGTGTAGCCCCCGAGGCCTCGGAGGAGTGGTTTCACTCCTCCGAGGTCTTAATGCCTTGCGTAACGCTTCGGCTGGTCTAGCGGTTCCCTCATGCGAACAGGCCATAGCCCGGGTGCACTGTCGGGGCCCAAGTTCTCGGGCTGGTATGTTGACGCTGTCAACGGTTCGGCCGGAGCCGGGTTTGCGAGAGCAGCCCCCGAGCCTCCGCACAGGGCGAGAGGACGATCAGGGACAGACTCGGCTTTTTTACATACGCCCCTACGTCGCCTTTCCGCAAGGAGGAGGGGGGGAGAGCGCCATGTTACCCTCGATGGGCACCGAACATGGTGTCTCCGGTGAGCTGCGATCGGGTAATCCGAGTGGACGTCCGTGCCCCGTTCGTTGGGGGTCGGCTAGGGGCCCGGAGGCACGCCCAAAAGTACCTGCGGGTGATCTGCCGGACCCGGTCCCCTGGCGACGGGGTCCGAGGGCTCGTTGCCTCCCTCCGATGGGATTCCGTTACAGGATCGTTCCCGCTGGTCTCGGAAATGTCCTAGGGTACCTCGGGAGCGCAGCCCGAGCCTTGGTTATGTATCGAACGTACCCCTGGTCATCCCTCGCTCGATGTCTGAGGCGACTGTGAACCCTTCGGAGGGCCAGCCTTCGAACCCCTGATCAGTAATGGGCGCGGAGCCCGAGTAGCCTGAGGCGGTCGTGGAACCTTTCGGGGGGCCGACCTTCGAACCCCTGACCAGTAGTGGGTGTCGGGCCCACGCGATCTGAGGCGGCCGTTGAACCCTTCGGGGGGCCAGCCTTCGAACCCCTGATCAGTAAGGAGGCTCGGAGCCTAGTTCCTTCACGGGGAAGGATCCCTTTGGGGGTATCCCCCTTCCCGGTCCCTGTTGCAAGAGATGGAGAAAGAGGAAAAAGGGAAAAAGATACGAAATTGAGCGACGTGGCGTACCTCTTTTGGGTGTGGTCGTTTTGGTGAAGGCGAAGCGTTGCCAGCTGCTCCTGCCAGAAACGTCGCCTGTCCAGCCGCGGAGTTAATGCGCCGGGGCAAGCGGTCGGCGAGGCTGCCGTTGCGTGCGCGAGCCGTTCGAGGAACGGGTCACGGGCGTGTCGTCTTCACACCGTGAGAGGGGGTTGTCTCGCTGCCTCCGGATGGGACGTGAGCCTGGCTGACGGCGTGACCGCTGCTCTCGCGCGCCTGCCACCGTCATTACTGCCGGCCCACTTTTGACCGCGTTTGACCGCTGCGTCCGGCTGGCGCTGCTGGGTCGCGCGCTGGGTTGCCTCGAGTCGCGGTATCGGTTCCACAATCGAGGAGGTGCGGTGGTGGCGCAAGTGGCACAGCGGCTTGCATGCAGCATCCGGCGCGCCGGTCGCGTGACGCGTGGGCTTGGGCCTCCGTGCTGGCAGGTCAGGAGTCGGAGAGGCGCGGCCACTTGGCATGGTTGCATGCCACCCGCATGGCTGCCCGCCCCTTTCGCCCGTTGGTCTGGGCAAAAGTGGAGGGTCACTTGTAACCGCTGGGTGGTTGCGCGTGCCGTGCGCGGCGGTCTGGCTTCTTCTGCTCGGAGCCAATCTTGTATGGCATGCGGGACCCAGCCCCCGCGCCACAAGGGAGGGCTTTGGAGGCGTGCTGGAGAAGACTCGGCCCGCGACGGTTGGGGGCGCAAGCAGGGAGAGTTGCCTTTAAAAGGAGGGCAACCCCTTTCGTAAGGCGTCCATGTCTTCTTCCTCCCTTATGCATCGTGTCTTTCCACCTTTCAAGCCCCCCGGATGGGGGAAACCGCCGTCTCCGTGCTTCATCGTCGGAGGACACCACTCCGTGGGAGTGGGTACCTTTCAGCCATCGTTCGGCTTCAAGGATTTTCATCATGCAGCCCGGCTGCACCCCTCCACCGGCGGTCACCCAAGTGGGTGACCTCCGGCTTGATGGTGGGGGAAAGCGAGCCGGGCTGCGATCTAGGCCCCACCCTCAGCTTCAAGGATGTTCATCATCCTCGCTGGGGTGGGCGCCGGACTGAGCCGGCGCTCTGCCTCCCGCACGGGTTCGTGGGTCATCCTCTCCCACGACGTTCGAGGGAGAGGGCGCTCACTGGCCCTGCGGGTGGCCCGGACTTCGACAACGTGGGGTGGATCGGCGGCGGACGTCGTCACCTCCAGCGTGTCGGGTCCGCTGGCTCGGTTCCGGCGGCCCCTTCTGCTGGGGGGCGGCTGCCGCGCCGTGTACACGGGAGGCCCACCCTAGACGTCGCGCGCTGCTGGGGCGGCGTTCGTGTTCTGGGGTGGTCCTGCCTTTGCACCGGGGCGGCGCCTTTATGCGGAGGCCGGTGCCCCACTCATCTGGGAGGATTTGAGTGGGGATCTGCCGGAGGGCTGATGGCTCCTGCCGTCAGTGCCGAGGCGGTGGCGGCTCGAGAAGTCCCCGTCACCGACGGGATTACCGCCACCATCCACGCGTCGGGCCTCCGGCTCTTTGTACTTGTCCTCGCCCCTCGAGCGTCGGCGTGGGCGAGGGCAAGGCTGCGGCGGCGCCTACCCTGAGGCCTGCGCTGTTGTAGCTCGGCCGTCCGGAGTGGGGGCCGTCGTCGTCGTGGCCAGAGCGGGCGGCGGCGAGCCACCCGTCAGTTTCCTGCAGCCCCGCAGGCCCGCCCCCATCGAGTGGGGTTGTTCGTACCTGCGGAGGGGGAACCAGAGTTCCGTTTGTAATGGCACTTCGAGTGCCGGGTTTTTTGTTCATTTCGGCTTTCGGGGCCTGAACATGTATGTAATTATGGCACGGAGCCGTGTTTTTTCCTCGTTCTTGAGCACTAAGACTCGCCTGCTGATTATCTGAACCGCTTCACCAAGCGTGAGTCGCCCCGTGTCAAGGTGACGAGTGAGGTATCCGTATCCCGGAGGCGTAGGAGTCCCTCGGCTCGGTCGGCCCTGCTGTCCGAGGCTTCTCTAGCTTAGTTAAAGAGACCCCTCGGCCGCTCTTCGACGAGCCGAGGCCAGGGGTAGCGATATCAGCATGAGCAGAGGCGGAGTTGGCTCGAAAATGAAACCTGGTTGGCCGGAGCCTAGCCGAGTTGTCCGTTGGCAGGATTGACGCCGGAGTAGGTCAGCCGAGGCTTCGGACCAGGCTAGTGCCCTCGGAAGGTGGTTGGCCGAGGCCCCGGAGGTGGCCGGCCGAGCCGTCCACTCGGGCCGGATCCCGGAGAAGTCCCTGACAGCGATCGCTCGGGTGTGGTGACGACGTCGTCCTTCGGAGTGGAGGCCCTCGGGCTTCGCCGAAGGTGCCGTCGATGCCGAGGGTGTCGCCGCCCCCTTCCAGCGTCAAGACCCAAGCCTGCAGGGTCAAATCGTCTTGTAGCGTGGGCCTTGTGTCACACCCGGTTTTAAAGGACAAAGCCGGGTGCATCTCATACATGCGCCAAGAAGACAACACATATAATAACAGAGTGTATAGAGATAAATGTCATAAAACATCAGAGTATTTATTACATAGCGGAAGACTTATTACAAAATAAAAGATAAATATAAAACGAACTAAGGATCGTCGGCGCCAATGTCGACTGAGAAACGCCACCTAGATCAGATCAAACTCCTCGATACTTGACTCCACTTGAAACCACCTGTTCTTCTCCTGTGGGGGGGGTGTGAGACAGCAAGAGTGAGCTCACATACGATCATAGCTCAACAAGTCGTGGGGAATAATGTGGCATGAACTCACAAAGGTGGGAGTTCATGAAGTGTAAGGCTGATCAATGAAATAAAGGCTGAAGCTGAGCATTGCTTTTATAAGTTGGTCAAAATTTTATTAGCAATTACCAAGTGTAAGTAAATACCAAACCTTAATAATAATAAAGAACAGTAATAGTAAAATAATCCCAAATGCGATGCAAATGTCCAATTAAATTTAGGTTCCATAGTTAATCATGTGAGGGTCCGAGCCGCTCTTGACCGTGAGCACGGCTAGTATACTAGTTTTACACTCTGCAGAGGTTGCGCATCTTTACCCACAAGTCATGTTACCCATCTGCCAAGAGATGGCCAATCCCATACACCTCTACCGAGGAGGCGAGGCAGGGTAACACTACGAGGCCTTTACAAAGTTCCACTAGCTTCAGACTACCCGCTACAGTTTATGGGAAGATCCAGTAAAGGGTTCCTGGCTGATAGCCATCGCAGCAAAATCAACCAGGGACCTCCCCGCACTGACCTCTCCCCTACTGCCCTTGCCCCTTTCGGGTAAGGTAGCCCTCCCCTAGCTTTCCTAGTTAATCAGCCAAGGGCGTCCCATTCCACCCTTGTGGTAGCACTGTTTTCCCGGGTGGTCGCTCCATGTTCCCATTAACATAATGATCTTAACATGAACAAGGAATTAAAACAGATAACAATAAATAGTATAACAATGAGTGATGAATATCTTTATACCCAAATCCACATAAAGCAATAGCATGTACTACCCAAAACTTTAGTAGTAAAACCAGTGGTGAAGCAAGGTATAAAGATAGTCAAATCTAGGGTATCCTATTGGGTCCCCAGCAAAATTATCCTATGCAGATCATTATGAATAATAAGAACATGAATGGGTAAAAGAAGTGATCAAGGGCACAACTTGCCTGGCACTTGAGAATCCAGGTACCAACTTGCTTCTCAAATGACGCGTGTCCTCGCGCTAGTCGTAGCAATACAAGCAAACATGGTATATACAAAATTAACATCACACCAAACAAAAGAATAAACTAAATAATAATGATCTACGCGTTGCTACGAGACTAACGCAACTTGAACGGATCAAATCGGAGTTAAAACGGAAGAGATACGAATTTCCCAAGGTTTAATGTGATTAAAATAGGATTAGATGATAAATTAATTTTCTAACTGAGTTCATGTCAAAACAGTGATACTAAATGATAAAGAATACTATTATAAAATTTTAGAAACTGGAATGGTTCAATTTGGACCAAAAATGGAATTTCTATGAATTTTACAAGTTTCTAGATTTGTTTTTGTATTAAAAATGAATTTCTAATACTATTTTTCTGTTTTTAAATGTCTCTGGACTAGGCCTCAATAACAGAAAACCACAGGGGGCCCGAGGGTAAGTCTCCTAAGACACAGGGCACAGTGGAGAGGGACGGCGGGTTGATTTCTTTTAACCACAGGGTCTCTTTAGTAAATAAGCCAAACGAAGGGGTATCGGTAAATCTGAGCCGTTAGATCTTACACCGAGGGTCGCGATTAGATGGCGCATTATGTGAACCGGTATCCAAACGTGACCGTTAGATCCGAAACCAACGCCCGAGATCCAACCACGACAGTGCCCACTCCCAGCCCTCGGATGCACGACTTGCGGCCACGATTTAAAGTGCTAAAAGGGTATAACTACGGTTTGATCCCAGCCGTTCAGATCACATCAAACGGACGTGCCTTGTCTTCAACCCTGGAAGCCGGATGCGGTGGTGACCGACCCAGGGACGATTTCGTGGCGGCGCTCTCCCGGTGAGCAATGCTCCCCCCCGCCACGGTGACCGAACCTCGACATGATGAGCTGCTACACGAAGCGGAGGGCATGGCGAACACAGGGGAGTCAAACATACCATGAATTGTGACACAGGTTGACATGGCCACGGCGCGCGGCGGAATCGTGGTACAGGGCGGTCGACGGCGAGAAATTAGACGCCGTCCCTTCCCCGGTCTTGCCTACGGGTGCAACCACCGCAAGCGCGAGCTCCAGCGGAACACACGGCTTCCCACACAGACGGCGCGGCGGCGCTGACCACGAGTATGGATGGCGGTGCTCTCCCTTCTCTCGGCCGCCATGAGATTCGAGCCCCAATTCTCCCTCTCCTCGCTCCCCCGGTGAACGTGAGTGCAGGCAGTCGACAAGGACGACGCGGCTTTGCTTGTTTTATGCGGAGGCTGGGAGCTGGCAACGGATTCCTGGTCATACGGCGGCGCTTCCTTCGCGGTTCGGCGAGCAGACGGAGCGAGTCGCGCGGAAGCGAAGACCCGGCCACAGGGACCCACAAGTCGGTGAGGAATAGAAGGCTGACGAGCGGGTCCGCAGATCAGTGAAGGAGAGGAAGTGTGGAAGCGCCAGTGCGACTGCCCAAAGGGCCCCACCTGTCGGCGCTAGTCGGCTGAAGAGTGGGCTGCGCGGTGTAATTCCTTAAGTGGGCCGAATTGAGGAATAGTGGCCCAGCTGGCAGGTTTAGTCTTTTCCTTTTTATTTTCTATTTTCTGTTTTCTTTTTCTTTAAAATTTTCAAATTCATAATCTAATTTCCATTCAAGTTCAAACTTCTGGGTACACCTATATTCTCATAAAATATACATCTTAAACATGGCATGAGATGAGTTTATTTATTATTTCTTTAATATTTATCTCTCCATTTTTGTATGGTATTCTTCTCTTTTCTCAAATTCTAGGATCCCTTTTAGGTTTTGAATTCCACTTTGGACTCTTTACTATATTTCTGGTCACAAATTGCACACATAAAAACAATATCCAACATGATGCAATGATTTAATAGCATGTCTTGTATTAATTGTTTTTGGACATGGTGTTCACATAGGATGATGCATAAAGATCAATCTTCACATAAGGAGAGAAATTGTTTTCTCTATTGGAGTTTTATCTAGCAATTACAAAGTGGGTGTTACAAATCCTACCCCCCTTAAAAATAATCTCGTCCTCGAGATTTAGGAGGAACGAGGGAAAAGGTGAGGAAAATCTATGCGAAGCTCTTCTTCTCTTTCCCAAGTTGCTTCATCTTCACCGTGGTGGCTTCATTGCACTTTGCACATCTTTATAACCTTATTCCTCGTAACTCAAGTCAAAGTATCCAAAATCTTGATGGGGTACTCAGCATAAGTCAAATCTTCCTGAACACTAAGGTCTTCCATTGGTAATTGTTCTTCAGGTACCCTGAGACATTTCTTCAGCTGAGATACATGAAAGACATCATGAACATCCGCAAGATGATCCGGTAACTCCAATTGATATGCAACTTCTCCCACTCGCTTTAAGATTAAGAAGGGTCCAATAAAGCGAGGGGACAACTTTCCTTTGACTTTAAATCTTCTCATACCCCGGAGTGGTGACACTTTGAGGTACACATAATCTCCTTCTTCAAATTCCAGTGGTCGTCTTCTATTATCAGCGTAGCTCTTTCTCCGGGTCTGAGCTACCCTCAATTTCTCTCGGATTATACGGACTTGTTCTTCTGCTTCTTGAATTAGTTCAGGCCCAAAGAACTGTCTTCCTCTAGTCTGATTCCAATATAGAGGAGTCCTGAACTTCCTGCCATATAGAGCCTCGAACGGTGACATCTTCAGACTAGCCTAAGAACTCAGCATAAGGTAGACTCTTATCCCAACTACTACCATGCTGAAGGGCACAAGCTCTCAACATGTCCTCCAATACTTGATTAGCTCTTTCAGTCTGTCCATCAGTCTGAGGATGGTAGGTCAACTAAAATTCAACTTTGTATCCATATTCTCATGAAAACTTTTCCAAAATCTGGAGGGTAAACTATGATCCTCTTATCCAAAACGATCTTCTTTGGTACTCCATGTAGAGACACAATCCAAGCCATATATACTCTGTCAAGTGAGATCCCTTATAAGTAGTCTTGATTGGAATGAAATGAGCCACTTTGGCCAGTCTATCCACAATAACCCATATAGAATCATATCCTTTCGAGGTGCGAGGCAATCCAGTAATGAAATCCATATCAATCTCTTCTTACTTCCACTCGGGTATCTTCAGTGGGTATAATAGTCCAGCTGGTCTTTGGTGTTCGGCCTTAACTCTTTGACATACCTCGCACGTAGCCACATCTTGTAGCCACATCTCCCTTTAATCCATACCACCAGTACTTCTGCTTCAAATCCTGATACATCTTAGTGCTACCAGGATGAATAGAATAATCCAAGTCATGGGCCTCCTTTTTAATAGTCTCATGAAGGCTATCAATCTTAGGAATACATATCCTGTCCTTGAACCATATGGCACCTTGCTCCTCTTCCGTAAATTCTGGACCTCGACCTTCAGTAATCAGATCCTTAATCTCTTGTATCTTAGCATCACCAGTTTGTCCTTTGCGGATCTCTTGCTCCAAATTAGTTTCCACATCAATAATAACTCCTTTAGTGTGAGTAACTATCCCCAGGTTAAGTCTCCTGAAACTCTCAACAATCTCATCGAGTAGCTGGGCAACAACAGCTAAATGAACATGCTCCTTTCGACTCAAGGCATCTGTAACCAAATTTGCCTTGCCCGGGTGATCATAATCCTTAATAAGCTCCAACCAACGGCGTTGCCTAAGGTTGAGATCCTTTTGAGTGATTATATACTTCAAACTCTTATGATCCGTATATACTTGGCACATCTCATCCCACTTTACTTCTCTTTCCTTCACCAAAAGCGAGGTCATAAGCTTAGCAATCTTAGAAAATCCTTCAATAAACCTCCAATAATATCCTGCAAGTCCCAAGAAACTTCGGTCCTCCGTAACCGTAGTGGGTATGCTCCACACCACTATCTCCTTGACTTTAGCAGTATCCACTGATATCCCTCCATTAGAAATGATATGTCCAAGAAATGGCACCTCGCCAATCCAAAACTCGCACTTGCTGAACTTGGCATATAGCTGGTTATCTCGTAGCTTCTGTAGCACCATCCTCAGAGGTTCCTCGTGATCACTATCACTCTTGGAATAGATAAGAATATCGTCGATGAACACCACGACGAATCTGTCCAAATACTCCAAAAACATCTTATTCATCAAATCCATAAAATAAGCTGGTGCATTAGTTAATCCAAACGACATAACGACGAAATCATATAATCCATATCGAGTCGAGAATGCTGTCTTAGGAATATCCGACGGTCCAATCTTCATCTGATGGTAACCGGATCGGAGATCAATCTTCAAGAATACCCTGGCTCCTCTCATCCGTTTAAATAAATCCTTAATGCGGGGTAACAGAAACTTGTTCTTCACAGTGACATCATTAAGGAACCTTTAATCCACGCACATCCCTTGCAATCCATCTTTCTTCTTTACAAACAAAACTGGTGCTCTCCAAGGTGAAGAATTCAGTCGAATGTATCCATCCTCTTGTAATTCCGTTAATTGTTTCTTAAGTTCCTTTAGCTCTTCTATGGGCATCATGTATGGCCGTTTAGAAATAGGGGCAGTCTTAGGTAAGAGATTAATGACCAACTCAACTTCCATATCTGGTGGCAGTAGTTACTGCAGTTCCCACTTCAAATCTTTCTCCTTTGGAACTGGTGAGTTCTACGGTTCCCTTAGCACAGTGTATAAAGTGCCTTTGCCTTTCTTAACCATGACATACCAAGGATCACGTCTATGGTGCTCTCTTCTAACACTATAGGGGTAGCACATCTGGTTTAGGAGCACAGGGTAAGAAAGAAAGAATTGTAGACAAGGCGAGTAATTACAAGGAATGTTACTGCGGGGGATTTATTAGCTAAGTAGATTAGTGTGTCACCTACTAAAGCTAATACAGTACCTTATGGTGGTACATACTAGGATGCCCGTCTATACTATTTCAATCAATCAAAGAAGCGAATCAGGCATTGATCATCAGCACAATCAAACAACATTTTTAAAGAAAATAGTTTTAAATTTTTCCTTAGGTTCCCTATATCTTAAAAAGATCATAGTGGTAGGATTCCAAGGTGTGAAATCCATTTTGTCTTAGAGTAGAAAAGGTAAGAATGATCAGAGTGGAACAGTAGAAGGTGAGACAGGATCAAGATAAGTATAGAGAGAATCAGAGTAAGGTAAGTATGAAATGAATCAGAAGAAGGTAAGTAGGTAAGAGTTTTCCATTTCTATCTAGGTTTCGTCCTACAGTCAACATTTCCTCTGATACCACTTCTGTCACACCCGGTTTTAAAGGACAAAGCCGGGTGCATCTCATACATGCGCCAAGAAGACAACACATATAATAACAGAGTGTATAGAGATAAATGTCATAAAACATCAGAGTATTTATTACATAGCGGAAGACTTATTACAAAATAAAAGATAAATATAAAACGAACTAAGGATCGTCGGCGCCAATGTCGACTGAGAAACGCCACCTAGATCAGATCAAACTCCTCGATACTTGACTCCACTTGAAACCACCTGTTCTTCTCCTGTGGGGGGGGGTGTGAGACAGCAAGAGTGAGCTCACATACGATCATAGCTCAACAAGTCGTGGGGAATAATGTGGCATGAACTCACAAAGGTGGGAGTTCATGAAGTGTAAGGCTGATCAATGAAATAAAGGCTGAAGCTGAGCATTGCTTTTATAAGTTGGTCAAAATTTTATTAGCAATTACCAAGTGTAAGTAAATACCAAACCTTAATAATAATAAAGAACAGTAATAGTAAAATAATCCCAAATGCGATGCAAATGTCCAATTAAATTTAGGTTCCATAGTTAATCATGTGAGGGTCCGAGCCGCTCTTGACCGTGAGCACGGCTAGTATACTAGTTTTACACTCTGCAGAGGTTGCGCATCTTTACCCACAAGTCATGTTACCCATCTGCCAAGAGATGGCCAATCCCATACACCTCTACCGAGGAGGCGAGGCAGGGTAACACTACGAGGCCTTTACAAAGTTCCACTAGCTTCAGACTACCCGCTACAGTTTATGGGAAGATCCAGTAAAGGGTTCCTGGCTGATAGCCATCGCAGCAAAATCAACCAGGGACCTCCCCGCACTGACCTCTCCCCTACTGCCCTTGCCCCTTTCGGGTAAGGTAGCCCTCCCCTAGCTTTCCTAGTTAATCAGCCAAGGGCGTCCCATTCCACCCTTGTGGTAGCACTGTTTTCCCGGGTGGTCGCTCCATGTTCCCATTAACATAATGATCTTAACATGAACAAGGAATTAAAACAGATAACAATAAATAGTATAACAATGAGTGATGAATATCTTTATACCCAAATCCACATAAAGCAATAGCATGTACTACCCAAAACTTTAGTAGTAAAACCAGTGGTGAAGCAAGGTATAAAGATAGTCAAATCTAGGGTATCCTATTGGGTCCCCAGCAAAATTATCCTATGCAGATCATTATGAATAATAAGAACATGAATGGGTAAAAGAAGTGATCAAGGGCACAACTTGCCTGGCACTTGAGAATCCAGGTACCAACTTGCTTCTCAAATGACGCGTGTCCTCGCGCTAGTCGTAGCAATACAAGCAAACATGGTATATACAAAATTAACATCACACCAAACAAAAGAATAAACTAAATAATAATGATCTACGCGTTGCTACGAGACTAACGCAACTTGAACGGATCAAATCGGAGTTAAAACGGAAGAGATACGAATTTCCCAAGGTTTAATGTGATTAAAATAGGATTAGATGATAAATTAATTTTCTAACTGAGTTCATGTCAAAACAGTGATACTAAATGATAAAGAATACTATTATAAAATTTTAGAAACTGGAATGGTTCAATTTGGACCAAAAATGGAATTTCTATGAATTTTACAAGTTTCTAGATTTGTTTTTGTATTAAAAATGAATTTCTAATACTATTTTTCTGTTTTTAAATGTCTCTGGACTAGGCCTCAATAACAGAAAACCACAGGGGGCCCGAGGGTAAGTCTCCTAAGACACAGGGCACAGTGGAGAGGGACGGCGGGTTGATTTCTTTTAACCACAGGGTCTCTTTAGTAAATAAGCCAAACGAAGGGGTATCGGTAAATCTGAGCCGTTAGATCTTACACCGAGGGTCGCGATTAGATGGCGCATTATGTGAACCGGTATCCAAACGTGACCGTTAGATCCGAAACCAACGCCCGAGATCCAACCACGACAGTGCCCACTCCCAGCCCTCGGATGCACGACTTGCGGCCACGATTTAAAGTGCTAAAAGGGTATAACTACGGTTTGATCCCAGCCGTTCAGATCACATCAAACGGACGTGCCTTGTCTTCAACCCTGGAAGCCGGATGCGGTGGTGACCGACCCAGGGACGATTTCGTGGCGGCGCTCTCCCGGTGAGCAATGCTCCCCCCCGCCACGGTGACCGAACCTCGACATGATGAGCTGCTACACGAAGCGGAGGGCATGGCGAACACAGGGGAGTCAAACATACCATGAATTGTGACACAGGTTGACATGGCCACGGCGCGCGGCGGAATCGTGGTACAGGGCGGTCGACGGCGAGAAATTAGACGCCGTCCCTTCCCCGGTCTTGCCTACGGGTGCAACCACCGCAAGCGCGAGCTCCAGCGGAACACACGGCTTCCCACACAGACGGCGCGGCGGCGCTGACCACGAGTATGGATGGCGGTGCTCTCCCTTCTCTCGGCCGCCATGAGATTCGAGCCCCAATTCTCCCTCTCCTCGCTCCCCCGGTGAACGTGAGTGCAGGCAGTCGACAAGGACGACGCGGCTTTGCTTGTTTTATGCGGAGGCTGGGAGCTGGCAACGGATTCCTGGTCATACGGCGGCGCTTCCTTCGCGGTTCGGCGAGCAGACGGAGCGAGTCGCGCGGAAGCGAAGACCCGGCCACAGGGACCCACAAGTCGGTGAGGAATAGAAGGCTGACGAGCGGGTCCGCAGATCAGTGAAGGAGAGGAAGTGTGGAAGCGCCAGTGCGACTGCCCAAAGGGCCCCACCTGTCGGCGCTAGTCGGCTGAAGAGTGGGCTGCGCGGTGTAATTCCTTAAGTGGGCCGAATTGAGGAATAGTGGCCCAGCTGGCAGGTTTAGTCTTTTCCTTTTTATTTTCTATTTTCTGTTTTCTTTTTCTTTAAAATTTTCAAATTCATAATCTAATTTCCATTCAAGTTCAAACTTCTGGGTACACCTATATTCTCATAAAATATACATCTTAAACATGGCATGAGATGAGTTTATTTATTATTTCTTTAATATTTATCTCTCCATTTTTGTATGGTATTCTTCTCTTTTCTCAAATTCTAGGATCCCTTTTAGGTTTTGAATTCCACTTTGGACTCTTTACTATATTTCTGGTCACAAATTGCACACATAAAAACAATATCCAACATGATGCAATGATTTAATAGCATGTCTTGTATTAATTGTTTTTGGACATGGTGTTCACATAGGATGATGCATAAAGATCAATCTTCACATAAGGAGAGAAATTGTTTTCTCTATTGGAGTTTTATCTAGCAATTACAAAGTGGGTGTTACACCTTGTGCGGCCGTCGAGGCCAGAACACACACCCTTGCTGCGTTATAAAGCTGCGTCTCTTTTCCTCTTGTTTCGAATATCTGGACTTTTTGTCGGTAACAGGGATGTTAGTGCGAGCGAGAGTTGCTTCTCGCGGAAGGTGATGAGTGAGGTATCCGTATCCCGGAGGCGTGGGAGTCCCTCGGCTCGGTCGGCCTCGCCGCTTACGCGTACTTTCACCCGTCCATGAGGCCCTGTCACCGACTCGGTCGAGAAGGCTCGAAGGATCGCTTCGACAGAAGGGCTTCCGAACGTAGAGACTTGTTCGATCCGCGGAGTCACCTTATCCGAACGCGAGTTACTTATCGCAGAAGGTGATGAGTGAGGTGTCCGTATCTCGGAGGTGCCTTGACTGCTTACGTGTACCCCGTCGTTTCCAGGACCCACTTTTCGAAGTAGTCAAAAAGCATGAAAGATGTTCTGGTAAAAGAGATTTTCTTTTCGAGGAAAATTTTGATGCAGAGGGGGTTTCCCCCCTTTTAGCCCCCGAGGGAGGGTCGGGCCTTGCCGAGGCGAGGCCGACCCTTCCTTGTTGACTAAACTTCGCGTGGGTGCGAGGTATATGAACAACTTGGAGACATCTTAAGGGTAGAAGCGACGTAGCTGTTGGATGTTCCAAGCGTTGCCGTAGACCTCGCCTTGACTGTTGGCTAGCTTGTACGTTCCAGGCTTCAGAACTTTGGCGATGACGAATGGCCCCTCCCAGGGGGGCGTGAGCTTGTGCCTCCCTCGGGCGTCTTGCCGCAGCCGAAGCACCAGGTCGCCCACCTGGAGGTCTCGGGGTCGGACCCCTCGGGCGTGGTAGCGTTGCAGGGACTGCTGATACCGCGCCGAGTGTAGTAAGGTCTTGTCCCGAGCCTCTTCCAGCTGGTCCAGCGAGTCTTCTCGGCTAGCTTGGTTGCTTTGATCGTCGTAGGCTCTCGTCCTCGGGGAGCCGTATTCCAGGTCCGTGGGTAAGACGGCCTCGGCCCCGTAGACCAGGAAGAACGGCGTAAAACCCGTGGCTCGGCTCGGCGTCGTCCTCAGGCTCCAGACCACCGAGGGGAGTTCCTTCATCCACCGCTTGCCGAACTTGTTGAGGTCGTTGTAAATCCGAGGCTTGAGCCCTTGTAGAATCATGCCATTGGCGCGCTCTACTTGCCCATTCGACATGGGATGAGCTACGGCAGCCCAGTCTACCCGGATGTTGTGATCCTCGCAAAAATCCAAGAATTTTTTGCCGGTGAACTGGGTGCCATTGTCGGTGATGATGGAGTTCGGGACCCCGAAGCGATGGATGATGTTGGTGAAGAACACCACCGCCTGCTCGGACCTGATGCTGTTCAGGGGTCGGACCTCGATCCACTTGGAGAATTTGTCGACGGCGACCAGCAGGTGCGTGTAGCCCCCGGGCGCCTTCTGTAGAGGGCCGACGAGGTCCAGACCCCACACAGCGAAGGGCCAGGTGATGGGTATCGTCTGCAGAGCCTGAGCGGGCAGGTGGGTCTGTTTCGCATAGAATTGGCACCCTTCGCAGGCGCGGACAATTCTAGTGGCGTCCGCCACCGCCGTCGGCCAGTAGAAGCCTTGGCGGAAAGCGTTCCCGACGAGGGTTCGAGGTGCTGCATGATGGCCGCAAACCCCCGAGTGTATTTCCTGCAGGAGTTCCTGGCCTTCGGCGATGGAGATGCATCGCTGGAGGATGCCCGAGGGACTCCGGTGGTAGAGCTCCTTCTCATCGCCCATCAAGACGAACGACTTGGCACGTCGCGCTACCCGCCGAGCCTCGACTCGGTCGAGGGGCAGTTCTCCTTGGCGGAGATATTGCAGGTACGGGGTCTGCCAATCTTGATCTGGCGTGACCCCGCTCCGCTCCTCCTCGATGCGTAGTGCTTCACCCTCGGGGGCCGAGGGCTCCTCGGGCTGAACCGAGGATGGCTCGGGCTGGGCCGAGGTCACCTCGGACGGGGCCGAAGGCGCCTTGGGCTCGGGCGTGTCGCCGATCTTGACGGAGGGTTGGTGCAGATCCCGGGAGAAGACGTCCGGGGGAACCGTCGTTCGCCCCGAGGCTATCTTTGCCAGCTCGTCCGCGGTCTCGTTGTAGCGCCGGGCGATGTGGTTAAGCTCGAGCCCGTAGAACTTGTCTTCTAGGCGTCGAACCTCATCACAATAGGCCTCCATCTTCGGGTCGCGGCAGTGGGAGTTCTTCATGACTTGGTCGATGACGAGCTGCGAGTCGCCGCGAGCATCGAGGCGTCGGACCCCTAGCTCGATGGCGATTCGTAATCCGTTGATCAGAGCCTCGTACTCAGCCACATTGTTGGACGCCGGGAAATGGAGGCGGAGCACGTAGCGCAGGTGTTTCCCGAGGGGCGAGACGAAGAGCAGGCCCGTGCCGGCTCCCGTCTTCATCAGCGACCCGTCGAAAAACATGGTCTAGAGCTCCGGTTGGATCGGAGCCGTTGGCAACTGGGTGTCGACCCATTCGGCTACGAAGTCCGCCAGTACCTGGGACTTGATGGCCTTCCGAGGGGCGAACGAGATTGTCTCGCCCATGATTTCCACCGCCCACTTTGCGATCCGTCCCGAGGCTTCTCGGCACTGGATGATCTCCCCCAGGGGGAAGGATGACACCACAGTCACCGGATGAGATTCGAAGTAATGTCGCAGCTTTCGCCTCGTCAGGATCACTGCATACAGCAGCTTCTGGACTTGTGGGTAGCGGATCTTGGTCTCGAACAGCACCTCGCTGACGAAGTAAACTGGCCTCTGAATGGGCAAAGCATGCCCCTCTTCTTGCCTTTCGACCACGATCGCGGCGCTGACCACCTGAGTGGTTGCGGCGACGTAGACCAAAAGGGCTTCTCCATCAGCTGGGGGTACCAAGACGGGCGCCTGGGTGAGGAGCGCCTTCAGGTTCCCGAGGGCTTCCTCGGCCTCGGGGGTCCAAGTGAAGCACTCGGCCTTCCTTAAGAGACGGTACAGGGGCAGGCCTCTTTCGCCGAGGCGCGAGATGAAACGGCTCAAGGCCGCGAGACATCCCATGACCCTCTGTATGCCTTTTAAGTCCTTGATGGGCCCCATACTGGTGATGGCTGCGATCTTCTCCGGGTTGGCTTCGATGCCCCGCTCGGAGACGATGAATCCCAGGAGCATGCCTCGGGGCACCCCGAAGACGCACTTCTCGGGATTGAGCTTGACGCCCTTTGCCTTGAGACACCGGAATGTCACTTCAAGGTCGGAGAGAAGGTCGGAGGCTTTCTTTGTCTTGACCACGATGTCATCGACGTAGGCCTCGACCGTGCGACCGATGTGTTCGCCGAACACATGGTTCATGCACCGCTGGTACGTTGCACCCGCGTTCCTCAAACCGAATGGCATGGTGACATAACAGTACATGCCGAAGGGCGTGATGAAAGAAGTCGCGAGCTGGTCGGACTCTTTCATCTTGATTTGATGATACCCTGAGTAGGCATCGAGGAAAGACAGCGTTTCGCACCCAGCAGTGGAGTTCACGATTTGATCGATGCGAGGTAGAGGGTAGGGGACCTTCAGACACGCTTTGTTGAGACCAGTGTAGTCTACACACATCCGCCATTTCCCCCCTTTCTTCCTCACAAGTACAGGGTTGGCAAGCCATTCGGGATGGAATACCTCTTTGATGAACCCTGCTGCCATCAGCTTGTGGATCTCCTCGCCTATCACCCTGCGCCTTTCCTCGTCGAATCGGCGCAGGGGTTGTCTGACCGGTCGGGCCCCGGCCCGAATATCCAGCGAGTGCTCGGCGACATCCCTCGGTATGCCGGGCATGTCCGAGGGACTCCACGCAAAGACGTCGGCGTTTGCGCGGAGGAAGTCGACGAGCACTGCTTCCTATTTGGGGTCAAGCCCGGAACCGATCCGGATCTGCTTGGAGGTGTCAC
This sequence comes from Zea luxurians, assembly GCA_029449295.1. Taxonomy (NCBI): domain Eukaryota; kingdom Viridiplantae; phylum Streptophyta; class Magnoliopsida; order Poales; family Poaceae; genus Zea; species Zea luxurians. The sequence continues at coordinate 39,094,840 of JAOPSE010000027.1, read as the reverse complement.
CGCTGGGGTCGAGAGGGACGGCCTTAACCGTCTCCGCTAGCTCAAAGTTGCCGGCGTGTCGCTTCACGTCCGGCACCTCTCGGGAGAGGCTTTCCAGGTCGGCGATGAGGGCCTCGGACTCGGCGAGGGCCTCGGCGTACTCCACGCACTCCACATCGCATTCGAATCCGTGTTTGTACGTGGGGCCGACGGTGATGACCCCATTGGGGCCCGGCATCTTGAGCTTCAGGTAGGTGTAGTTGGGGATGACCATGAACTTCGCGTAGCATGGCCTTCCCAACACCGCGTGGTAGGTTCCTCGGAACCCGACCACCTCGAACGTCAAAGTCTCCCTTCGGAAGTTGGAGGGTGTTCCGAAGCAGACAGGAAGGTCGAGCTGTCCGAGGGGCTGGACGCGCTTCCCAGGAATGATCCCGTGGAAGGGCGCAGCGCCGGCTCGGACGGACGACAGATCGACGCGCAGGAGCCTGAGGGTCTCGGCGTAGATGATATTGAGGCAGCTGCCCCCATCCATCAGGACCTTGGTGAGCCTGACGTCGCCGATGACGGGGTCGACGACGAGCGGGTACTTCCCCGGGCTCGGCATGTGGTCGGGGTGGTCGGCCTGGTCGAAGGTGATGGGCTTGTCGGACCAGTCTAGGTAGACTGGTGCCGCCACCTTCACCGAGCAGACCTCCCGACGCTCTTGCTTACGATGCCGAGCCGAGGCATTCGCCGCATGCCCCCCGTAGATCATGAAGCAGTCGTGGACCTCGGGGAACTCTCCTGCTTGGTGATCTTCCTTTTTGTCGTCGTCGCGGGCCCTGCCACCCTCTGCGGGTGGCCCGGCCCGGTGGAAGTGGCGCCGAAGCATGACACACTCCTCGAGGGTGTGCTTGACGGGCCCCTGATGGTAGGGGCACGTCTCCTTGAGTGCCTTGTCGAAGAGGTTGGCGCCTCCGGGGGGCTTCCGAGGGTTCTTGTGCTCGGCGGCGGCAACAAGGTCCGTGCCGGCGGCGTCGCGTTTCGCTTGCGACTTCCTCCTGCCTTTCTTCTTGGCGCCGAGCGGAATAGACGCCTCGGGAGCATCTTCCGACGGGCGGCCCTGGGGCTGCTTGTCCTTTCGGAAGATGGCCTCGACCGCCTCCTGACCAGAGGCGAACTTGGTGGCGATGTCCATCAGCTCGCTCGCCCTGGTGGGGGTCTTGCGACCCAACTTGCTCACCAGGTCACGGCAGGTGGTGCCGGCAAGGAATGCGCCGATGACATCGGAGTCGGTGATGTTAGGCAGCTCGGTGCGCTGCTTCGAGAATCGCCGGATGTAGTCCCGAAGAGACTCTCCCGGCTGTTGCCGGCAGCTTCGGAGGTCCCAGGAATTCCCGGGGCGCACGTACGTGCCCTGGAAGTTGCCGGCGAAAGCTTGGACCAGATCCTCCCAGTTGGAAATCTGCCCCGGGGGCAGGTGCTCCAACCAAGCGCGAGCAGTGTCGGAGAGGAACAGGGGGAGGTTGCGGATGATGAGGTTGTCGTCGTCCGTTCCTCCCAGTTGGCAGGCCAGGCGGTAGTCCGCGAGCCACAATTCCGGTCTCGTTTCCCCCGAGTACTTTGTGATAGTAGTCGGGGGTCGGAATCGGGTCGGGAACGGCGCCCGCCGAATGGCTCGGCTGAAGACCTGCGGACCGGGTGGTTCGGGCGAGGGACTCCGATCCTCCCCGCTGTCGTAGCGTCCCCCACGCCTGGGGTGATAGCCTCGGCGCACCCTTTCGTCGAGGCGAGCCCGACGGTCGCGATGAGGGTGCTCGTTGCCGAGGTGGCCCGGGGCCGCAGGCGCGGTGTTGCGCGTGCGCCCGGTATAGACCGAGGCTTCCCGCGTGAGTCGGGAAGTCGCGGCACGAGGTTCCGAGGGGTACCCCTGCCTTCGGGAGGCAGAGCTCTCGGCCCGCCGGGCCGCAGCGCCTTCCAGGAGATGCTTGAGCTCTCCCTGGATTCGCCGACCCTTGGTGGTTGATGACTCCGGCATCGCGCGGAGGAGCATCGCTGCGGCTGCCAGGTCCTGACCGGTTCCGCCGGATGCGGGTGGCGGTCTGCCCCTGGCATCGTTGGCGATGCGGTGCTGGAGACCCTGGGGCTGGTGACGTATTTCTCCGGCCGGGGGCTGGCCCGCCCATACCTGCCCGACGTCCCGGCGGATTGCCTCGAGCGCTCCTGCTCCCTCATCGAGCCCGGCCTGCGCCCCGCGGACTTGCTCGAGCTGTGGGTCGTGACCCCCCACCGGAACGGGGACCACAGCTAGCTCCCGCGGGATGTCGGCGCGAGGCGCTGGCCTAGGGGGATCACCATCCTCCGGCATGCCGAGACAGCTGCCTCTGGAGGGATCCCCTAGCTCGGCGTGGAAACATTCGCGGCTCGGGCCGTAGTCCTCGTCGTCAAGGCTGCGGCTGCCGTCAGAACAGTCGGAGAGGCAGTAGTCGCATGCGGTCATGAAGTCCCGCATGGCACTGGGGTTGCCAGATCCGGAGAAATCCCAGCAGATGCTGGGGTCGTCATCTTCCTCGGACCCAGAGGGCCCGTAGGTCGAGACGCCCGTCAATTGGTCCCAAGGCGACCGCACATAAAACCCCAGAGGGGTTGCACTCGCCTCAACGTGAGTGCCCGCCAGGACGAGGTCGCTAGGCGGGTTGAGGTCGAGTCGAAATGACGAAGGATGGGAAGCAGTCGGTACCTTTTGGTCGACGAAGAGCGACGAAGTCATGTCGGGGGCTGATCGCGTCGTCGTCTTGGGTACGAGGGCGACGTCCTGCAGGCCCCTCGTGAGCGTGCTGGCGTCGTCCGCCTGCCCGGGGTCGACGTGTTGAGGGGGGATGGCGCTCGCCTTCGCCTCGAACGCGAGGGTGACGCCTAGCGTGTCCTCTGTTGGGGCACTGGGGATGTCGATTTGCTCGACAACCGTCGGAGCGCAGCCTCCCGCTCGGCCCTGGTTGCCCCGCCTCCTCCTCCGATGGTGAGGGAGAGGATGGGGCGAGCTCGAATGTTGTTCTTCCCCCACGCGGGAAAGACGTCGTCGGTTCCGCCGCCGGCGGGCGGGCTGTCGACCACCATTGTCGCCGCCGTACGGCGGTGGAAGAAGTACCATGTCGTAGCCGCTATCGAGAGACATGAACTCGAGGCTCCCGAAACGGAGCACCGTCCCGGGTTGGAGAGGTCGTTGGAGACTGCCCATCTGGAGCTTGACGGGAAACTGCTCGTCAACACGCAGCGTGCCCCTACCTGGCGCGCCAACTGTCGGCGTTTCGAGACCGGGGGGTCCCCGAGCCGACGAGTGAGTGTGCCGCGTGCCCCAGCCCAGATGGGTCGAGCGCGTGGGCGAGCGCGAAGGGGGGAAAGAGCGAGGTCGGTGGCCGGAGCCGGGTCGTGACGAGGGAGACGGAGATCCCGCGGCCTTTGTGTTCGCCCCGCGCCCAGGTCGGGTGCGCTTGCAGTAGGGGGTTACAAGCGTCCGCGCGGGTGAGGGGAGCGAGCGGCCCCAAGAGAGCGCCTGCCCCTGCCCTCGTTCCCGCGAGGCCAACCTTCTCTAAGAAGGCCCTGGTCCTTCCTTTTATAAGCGTAAGGAGAGGTCCCAGGTGTACAAAATGGGGGTGTAGCAAGGTGCTACGTGTCTAGCGGGGGAGAGCTAGTGCCCTAAGTACATGCCAAGGTGGCAGCCGGAGAGATCTTGGCACCCAGCTGGTGTGGCGTCGTGGCTGTCGGAGGAGTAACGGAGCCTGGTGGAGGGACAGCTGTTGGAACAGCTGTGCTCTTGCTGACGTCTCCCTGCTTCCGTAAGGGAGCCGAGAGCCACCGTCGTCATGGGCTAGCGGGGCGCCATCATTGCCTATCTGGCGGAGCTGGCCAGATGGGACGCTGGTCTTGTTCTCTGCGACCCAAGTCGGCTCGGGGCAGGGTGATGATGACGCTTCCTGTTGACGTGGCGGACTTGCGTCCTAGGTCGGGCGACGTGGAGGCTCCTCCGAAGCCGAGGTCGAGTCTGTCCTGCATGGCTGAGGCCGAGCCCGAGCTCCTAGGTCGGGCGAGGCGGAGGTCGTTCGGCAGAGGCCAGGGCGGAGACCGAGCCCTGGGTCGGGCGAAGCGGAGTTCGTCGTCTTCCGGGGCCTTAGCCCGAGTCCGAGCCCTGGGTCGGGCGGAGCGGAGTTCGCCGTCTTCCGGGGCCTTAGCCCGAGTCCGAGCCCTGGGTCGGGCGGAGCGGAGTTCGCCGTCTTCCGGGGCCTTAGCCCGAGTCCGAGCCCTGGGTCGGGCGGAGCGGAGTTCGCCGTCTTCCGGGGCCTTAGCCCGAGTCCGAGCCCTGGGTCGGGCGGAGCCTCCTATGGCGCTTCTGGCAAAGCCTGGTCGCCCGTCGGTCTCACTCTTTGCGTTAAATGCCTCAGTGACTTGGTCGGTTGGCGCGGTGATTTAGTCAGGGTTGCTTCTTAACGAAGGCAAGGCCTCGGGCGAGCCGGAGATGCTTCTGCCGTAAAAAAGGGGGGCCTCGGGCGAGACGGAAACATCTCAGGGTCGGCTGCCCTTGCCCGAGGCTAGGCTCGGGCGAGGCGTGATCGAGTCGCTCGTATGGACTGATCCCTGACTTAATCAAACCCATCAGGCCTCTGCAGCTTTATGCTGATGGGGGTTACCAGCTGAGAATTAGGCGTCTTGAGGGTACCCCTAATTATGGTCCCCGACAACTCTCATTGTCACATAGGAGTGGGACTTTGCTCAGATTGTAGCCAAAGTCCCGGAGGGTTTGCCTCATCCAAAGTAGTTGCGTGCAACACTGTCCTGCGGCAACATACTCAGCCTCAGCGGTGGATAGGGCAACGGAAGTTTGTTTCTTAGAGTTCCACGACACCAGGGACCTTCCTAAGAATTGGCACGTCCCCGATGTACTCTTCCTATCGACCTTACATCCAGCATAGTCGGAATCTGAGTATCCAATCAAGTCAAAGTTAGACCCCTTTGGATACCAGATCCCGAAGCAAGGCGTAGCGACTAAATATCGAAGAATTCGCTTCACGGCCACTAAGTGACACTCCTTAGGATCGGATTGAAATCTAGCACACATGCATACGCTAAGCATAATATCCGGTCTACTAGCACATAAATAAAGCAAAGAACCTATCATGGACCGGTATGCTTTTTGATCAACGGACTTACCTCCTTTGTTGAGGTCGGTGTGTCCGTCAGTTCCCATTGGCGTCTTTGCGGGCTTGGCGTCCTTCATCCAAAACCGCTTTAGCAAGTCTTGCGTGTACTTCGTTTGGGAGATGAAAGTGCCGTCCTTGAGTTGCTTCACTTGGAACCCAAGGAAGTAGTTCAACTCGCCCATCATCGACATCTCGAATTTCTGCGTCATCACCCTGCTAAACTCTTCACAAGACTTTTGATTAGTAGAACCAAATATTATGTCATCGACATAAATTTGGCACACAAAAAGATCACCATCGCAAGTCTTAGTAAAAAGAGTTGGATCGGCTTTCCCGACCTTGAAAGCATTAGCGATTAAAAAGTCTCTAAGGCATTCATACCATGCTCTTGGGGCTTGCTTAAGTCCATAGAGCGCCTTAGAGAGCTTACACACGTGGTCGGGGTACCGTTCATCCTCGAAGCCAGGGGGTTGCTCCACGTATACCTCCTCTTTGATCGGCCCGTTGAGGAAAGCGCTCTTCACATCCATTTGGTACAACCTGAAAGAGTGGTGAGCGGCATATGCTAGCAAAATACGAATTGATTCTAGCCTAGCCACAGGAGCGAACGTCTCCTCAAAGTCCAAACCTGCAACTTGGGCATAACCTTTTGCCACAAGTCGAGCCTTGTTCCTTGTCACCACCCCGTGCTCGTCCTATTTGTTGTGGAACACCCACTTGGTTCCCACAACATTTTGCTTGGGACGAGGCACCAGCGTCCAAACTTCATTGCGCTTGAAGTTGTTGAGTTCCTCCTGCATGGCCAACACCCAGTCCGGATCCAGCAAGGCCTCTTCTACCCTGAAAGGCTCAATAGAAGAGACAAAGGAGTAATGCTCACAAAAATTAACTAATCTTGAACGAGTAGTTACTCCCTTGCTAATATCACCCAAAATTTGGTTGACGGGATGATCCCTTTGGATCGTCGCTCGAACTTGGGTTGGAGGTGCCTGAGGTGCTTCTTCCTCTTCAATTTGAACATCCTGTGCTCCCCCTTGATCATGCGCCTCCACTTGAGGTGCCTGTTCGTCATCTTGGGTTGGGGGATGCACCATAGTTGAGGAAGACGGTTGATCTTGCTCCAATTGTTCCTGAGGCCGTACATCTCCAATCGCCATGGTGCGTATCGCGGCCGTTGGAACGTCTTCTTCATCTACATCATCAAGATCAACATCTTGCTCTCTTGGAGAGCCGTTAGTCTCATCAAATACAACGTCGCTAGAGACTTCAACCAAACCCGATGATTTGTTGAAGACCCTATACGCCTTTGTATTTGAATCATAACCTAATAAAAATCCTTCTACAGCTTTGGGAGCAAATTTAGAAGTTCTACCTTTCTTCACAAGAATATAGCACTTGCTCCCAAATACACGAAAATAAGACACATTGGGTTTGTTACCAGTTAGCAGCTCATATGAAGTCTTTTTGAGGAGGCGGTGAAGGTAGACCCTGTTGATGGCGTGGCAAGCCGTGTTCACGGCTTCCGACCAAAAACGCTCGGGGGTCTTGAACTCTCCAAGCATAGTCCTCGCCATATCAATGAGCGTCCTGTTCTTCCTCTCTACCACACCATTTTGCTGAGGTGTGTAGGGAGCGGAGAACTCGTGCTTGATCCCCTCCTCCTCAAGGAACTCCTCCACTTGAAGATTCTTGAATTCAGACCTGTTGTCGCTTCTTATCTTCTGAAAGGGAAATGTGCCCTTGGGCCATTTCTAAGTATTTTGGTGATTTAGTGCCCAACACAGGTGCCTAATTGTAAAATGGTGGACAAAGTACAAATCAAGGATAAAGGTATGTTTCTCAGACTTAGTACATTGTTTTATGGACTAATGTATTGTGTCTAAGTGCTGGAAACAGAAAAAATCGAGTTGGAGAAGAAATGGCTCGAGCAGTCAAAGTCTGCCCAGTCTGGGTACACCGGACTGTCCGGTGTGCACCGGACATGTCCGGTGCACCAGGCTGGCTCGGCACGAAGTGGCTGCTCTCGGGAATTCACCGACGGCGTACGGCTAAAATTCACCGGACTGTCCGGTGTGCACCGGACTGTCCGATGAGCCAACGGTCGGCTGGACCAACGGTCGGCCGCGTGATCTGCGCGAGACACGTGGCCGAGCCAACGGTCAGAAGGGGACACCGGACTGTCCGGTGTGCACCGGACATGTCCGGTGCGCCAACGGCTCCTAGATCTGCAACAGTCTGCAACGGTCGGCAGCGCTGTTTAAGGAAAGAAATCGGGCACCGGACAGTGTCCGGTGTAGACCGGACTGTCCGGTGCACCCGACGACAGAAGGCAACGATAGCCTTCCAGATTTGCTCTCAACGGCTCCTAGCTGCCTTGGGGCTATAAAAGGGACCCCTAGGCGCATGGAGGAGTCACCCAAGCAACCTTAGAGCATTCTTGATCATCCACACTCAGTCTCTGCGCATTTGTTTGTCATTCTAAGTGATTTGAGCTCCGTTCTAGTGAGAACTTCGAGATAGTCTTTTGAGCTTGATTCTTGGCCGTGTGTGTGCGCATTTTGCTGTGGATTTGTGTGTGTTGCTTCCCTCCCTTACTCTATGCTTCTTTGTGATTATATACTTGTAAGGGCAAGAGACTCCAATTTGTGGAGATTCCTTGCAAACGGGATAAAGAAAAGAAAGCAAAACACTGTGGTATTCAAGTGGGTCTTTGGACCGCTTGAGAGGGGTTGATTGCAACCCTCGTCCGTTGGGACGCCACAACGTGGAGTAGGCAAGCATTGGTCTTGGCCGAACCACGGGATAAACCACTGTGCCATCTCTGTGATTGATCTTCTGTGGTTATTGTGTTTTGTTGGGACTCCTCTCTAGCCACTTGGCATTATCTGTGCTAACACTTAACCAAGTTTTGTGGCTTAAGTTTGAAGTTTTACAGGATCACCTATTCACCCCCCCCTCTAGGTGCTCTAAATTGGTATCAGAGCCGTTCTCTTCACAAAGGGACTAATCGCCCGAAGAGATGGATCCTAAGGGGAAGGGTATCGTGATCAACGACAAAGAGAAGGAATCCTTCATCAACGAGCCGAAGGACGACAAGCCTACCGACTCCGGCTCGGGTCATAGACGGAAGGAAGGGAAGAAGAAGAAGACAAGGCGCATCAAGGAGATCGTCTACTACGACGACAGCGATGAATCTACTTCTTCCCAAAAGGACGATGACCACAACGACTACAAAAAGACGGTCAATTCGAACTTTTCATTTGATTATTCTCGTATTCAACATAGTTTGAATTCGCATTTGCTTTCCATTCCTCTTGGCAAACCTCCACACTTTGATGGAGAGGACTACGGATTTTGGAGTCACAAAATGCGTAGTCACTTATTCTCTCTCCATCCAAGCATTTGGGAGATTGTAGAGAATGGAATGAAGTTTGATAGCTCGGATAACTCTATGCTTATAAATGAACAAATCCATAGAAATGCACAAGCTACTACTGTTCTCTTAGCATCCTTGTGCAGGGAAGAGTACAACAAGGTGAGCGGCTTGGACAATGCCAAGCAAATATGGGACACCCTCAAGATCTCTCACGAGGGGAATGACATCACCATGCTCACCAAAATGGAGTTGGTGGAGGGCGAGCTTGGACGATTCGCCATGATAAGGGGAGAGGAGCCAACCCAAACGTACAACCGGCTCAAGACCCTCATCAACAAAATAAGGAGCTACGGAAGCACGCGATGGAAGGACCACGACGTCGTCCGCCTAATGCTAAGGTCCTTTACCGTTCTTGATCCTCATCTCGTGAACAATATTCGTGAGAATCCCAGGTACACGATGATGACGCCCGAGGAGGTACTCGGAAAATTCGTAAGTGGGCGGATGATGATCAAGGAGGCGAGATACGTCGACGAAGCTTTGAACGGTCCAATCCACGAGTCTCAACCCATCGCTCTCAAGGCAACAAGGAGCAAGGAGCCGCTACCCAGCAAGGTGGCGCAAGTTGAGGCGGCCGGGCTCAATAATGAAGAGATGGCTCTCATAATCAAGAGATTCAAGACGGCGCTAAATGGTCGCAAGGAGCAACCAAGGAAGACCAAGACAAAGGGGAAGCGCTCATGCTTCAAATGTGGTAAGGTTGGTCATTTCATTGCTAACTGTCCCGATAATGAAAGTGACCAGGAAAAGGGGAACAAAAGGGAGAAGAAGAAGCATTACAAGAAGGTCAAGGGTGAGGCACATATCGGAAAGGAGTGGGATTCGGATTGCTCCTCCTCCGACTCCGACAATGAAGGACTCGCCGCCACCGCCTTCAACAAGTCATCTCTCTTCCCCAACGAGCGTCACACTTGCCTCATGGCAAGGGAGAAGAAAGTAAGCACTCATGATGTTAGTACTTCTTCAAGTGAGGATGAGTCTAGTGATGATGATGAAATAGATTACTCATGCTTATTCAAGGGATTAGATAGATCTAAAATTAATAAGATTAATGAGTTGATTGATGCTTTGAATGACAAGAATAGATTACTAGAAAAACAAGAGGATCTTTTATATGAGGAGCATGATAAATTTGTTAGTGCACAAAATTCTCTTGCTCTAGAAATTAAAAGAAATGAAATGCTTTCTAGTGAATTATCTACTTGTCATGAAACTATCTCTACTTTAAAAGGTGTTAACAATGATTTAAATGCTAAACTAGTAGAAGCAAATAAATCTAACTCTTGTGTTGAACATGTTGAAATTTGCACTAGGTGTAAGGATGTTGATATTAATGCTTGTTGTGAACACCTAGTTTCAATTTCCAAACTAAGTGATGAATTGGCTAGTCTTAATGCCCAACTTAAGACTAGCAAAAGTGAATTTGATAAGTTAAAATTTGCAAGGGATGCCTACACAATTGGAAGACATCCCTCAATTAAGGATGGGCTCGGCTTCAAGAGGGAAGTCAAGAACTTAACAAGCCATAAGGCTCCCATCTTCGTCAAGGAGAAAGGGAAGGCCCCTATGGCTAGTAGTGTGCAAAAGAACCATGCCTTTATGTATTATGATAGAAGACAACCTAGAAATGCTTATAGGAGTTGTAATGTATATAATGCCTTTGATTCTCATACCATGGTTGCTTCTAGTTCCTCTTATGTGCATGATAGGAATGTTGGTAGGAGAAATGTTATTCATAATATGCCTAGGAGAAATGTCGTTAATGTTCCTAGGAAAGTTAATGAACCTTCTACAATATATCATGCTTTAAATGCTTCCTTTGCTATTTGTAGAAAGGATAGGAAAATAGTTGCTAGGAAGTTAGGGGCAAAATGCAAGGGAGACAAAACTTGCATTTGGGTCCCTAAGGATATTTGTGCTAACCTTGCAGGACCCAACATGAGTTGGGTACCTAAGACCCAAGCCTAAATTTGCCTTGCAGGTTTATGCATCCGGGGGTTCAAGCTGGATTATCGACAGCGGATGCACAAACCATATGACGGGGGAGAAGAAGATGTTCACCTCCTACGTCAAAAATAAGGATTCCCAAGATTCAATTATATTCGGTGATGGGAATCAAGGCAAGGTAAAAGGGTTAGGTAAAATTGCAATTTCTAATGAGCACTCAATATCAAATGTGTTTTTAGTTGAGTCTCTTGGTTACAATTTGCTATCTGTTAGTCAACTATGCAATATGGGATATAATTGTCTTTTTACTAATGTAGATGTGTCTGTCTTTAGAAGATGTGATGGTTCACTAGCTTTTAAGGGTGTACTAGACGGCAAGCTTTACTTAGTTGATTTTGCAAAATAAGAGGCCGGTCTAGATGCATGCTTAATGGCTAAGACTTGCATGGGCTGGCTGTGGCATCGCCGCTTAGCACATGTGGGGATGAAGAACCTCCACAAGCTTCTAAAGGGAGAACACGTGATAGGTCTAACCAATGTTTATTTCGAAAAAGATAGACCTTGTGCAGCTTGTCAAGCAGGTAAACAAGTGGGAGGAGCACATCACAGCAAGAATGTGATGACCACGTCAAGACCTCTGGAGCTGCTGCATATGGACCTCTTCGGACCCGTCACCTATCTGAGCATAGGAGGAAGTAAGTATGGTCTAGTTATTGTTGATGACTTTTCCCGCTTCACTTGGGTGTTCTTTTTGCAGGATAAGTCTGAAACCCAAGGGACCCTCAAGCGCTTCCTCAGGAGAGCTCAAAATGAGTTTGAGCTCAAGGTGAAGAAGATAAGGAGCGACAACGGGTCCGAGTTCAAGAACCTTCAAGTGGAGGAGTTCCTTGAGGAGGAAGGGATCAAGCACGAGTTCTCCGCTCCCTACACACCACAGCAAAATGGAGTGGTAGAGAGGAAGAACAGGACGCTGATCGATATGGCAAGGACGATGCTTGGAGAGTTCAAGACCCCCGAGTGCTTTTGGTCGGAAGCTGTGAACACAGCTTGCCACGCCATCAACAGGGTCTACCTTCATCGCCTCCTCAAGAAGACTTCGTACGAGCTACTAACCGGTAACAAACCCAATGTATCTTACTTTCGTGTATTTGGGAGCAAATGCTACATTCTAGTGAAGAAGGGTAGAAATTCTAAGTTTGCTCCCAAAGCTGTAGAAGGGTTTTTGTTAGGTTATGATTCAAATACAAAGGCGTATAGGGTCTTCAACAAATCATCGGGTTTGGTTGAAGTCTCTAGCGACGTTGTATTTGAAGAGACTAATGGCTCTCCAAGAGAGCAAGTTGTCGATTGTGATGATATAGATGAAGAAGATGTTCCGACGGCGGCTATACGAACCATGGCGATTGGAGAAGTGCGGCCACAGGAACAAGATGAACGAGATCAACCTTCTTCCTCAACAACGGTGCATCCCCCAACTCAAGATGATGAACAGGTTCATCAACAGGAGGCGTGTGATCAAGGGGGAGCACAAGATGATCATGTGATGGAGGAAGAAGTGCAACCGGCACCTCCAACCCAAGTTCGAGCGATGATTCAAAGGGATCATCCCGTCGATCAAATTTTGGGTGACATTAGCAAGGGAGTAACTACTCGATCTCGATTAGTTAATTTTTGTGAGCATTACTCCTTTGTCTCTTCTATTGAGCCTTTCAGGGTAGAGGAGGCCTTGCTAGATCCGGATTGGGTGTTGGCCATGCAGGAGGAACTTAACAACTTCAAGCGCAATGAAGTTTGGACGCTGGTGCCTCGTCCCAAGCAAAATGTTGTGGGAACCAAGTGGGTGTTCCGCAACAAACAAGACGAGCACGGAGTGGTGACAAGGAACAAGGCTCGACTTGTGGCAAAAGGTTATGCCCAAGTCGCAGGTTTGGACTTTGAGGAGACTTTTGCTCCTGTGGCTAGGCTAGAGTCCATTCGTATCTTGCTAGCGTATGCCGCTCACCATTCTTTCAGGTTGTACCAAATGGATGTGAAGAGCGCTTTCCTCAACGGGCCAATAAAGGAGGAGGTGTACGTGGAGCAACCCCCTGGCTTCGAGGATGAACGGTACCCCGACCACGTGTGTAAGCTCTCTAAGGCGCTCTATGGACTTAAGCAAGCCCCAAGAGCATGGTATGAATGCCTTAGAGACTTTTTAATTGCTAATGCTTTCAAGGTTGGGAAAGCCGATCCAACTCTTTTTACAAAGACATGTGATGGTGATTTGTTTGTGTGCCAAATTTATGTCGATGACATAATATTTGGTTCTACTAACCAAAAGTCTTGTGAAGAGTTTAGCAGGGTGATGACGCAGAAATTCGAGATGTCAATGATGGGCGAGTTGAACTACTTCCTTGGGTTCCAAGTGAAGCAACTCAAGGACGGCACCTTCATCTCCCAAACGAAGTACACACAAGATTTGCTAAAGAGGTTTGGGATGAAGAACGCCAAGCCCGCAAAGACGCCGATGGGGACCGACGGACACACCGACCTCAACAAAGGAGGTAAGTCCGTTGATCAAAAGGCATACCGGTCAATGATAGGGTCATTACTTTACTTATGTGCTAGTAGACCGGATATTATGCTTAGCGTATGCATGTGTGCTAGATTTCAATCCGATCCTAAGGAGTGTCACTTAGTGGCGGTGAAGCGAATTCTTCGATATTTAGTTGCTACGCCTTGCTTCGGGATCTGGTATCCAAAGGGGTCTAACTTTGACTTGATTGGGTACTCAGATTCCGACTATGCTGGATGTAAGGTCGATAGGAAGAGTACATCGGGGACGTGCCAATTCTTAGGAAGGTCCCTGGTGTCATGGAACTCTAAGAAACAAACATCCGTTGCCCTATCCACCGCTGAGGCCGAGTATGTTGCAGCAAGACAGTGTTGCGCGCAACTACTTTGGATGAGGCAAACCCTCAGGGACTTTGGCTACAATCTGAGCAAAGTCCCACTCCTATGTGATAATGAGAGTGCTATCCGAATAGCGGAAAATCCTGTTGAGCACAGCCGCACAAAGCACATTGACATCCGGCATCACTTTCTGAGAGACCACCAGCAAAAGGGAGATATCGAAGTGTTTCATGTTAGCACCGAGAACCAGCTAGCCGATATCTTTACCAAGCCTCTAGATGAGAAGACCTTTTGCAGGCTGCATAGTGAGCTCAATATCTTAGATTCGCGGAACCTGGATTGAAATGTAGCATACATGTGTTTATGCCTTTGATCATGTCCATTCTGCATTTTGTTGCTTATTATGGTGCTCAAGTTGTACAAACACTCCCTGGACCTCACAAGTCCGTTGCAAAGTGATGCACATGTTTAGGGGGAGATGTGTTACAACTTGACCCTTTGAGACTAACCATATGCTTGAGTTTGCTTGATTTAGTCTCGAAGGAGAATTGAAAGGAAAAAGGTGGACTTGGACCATGAAAGACTTCCACTGCACTCCGATGAGAGGGTAACTTCTTTCAAGTCCATCTCATGAACTCTTATTGCCATTTGCTCTTAATTGAAGATTTTGGTGAGGCAATGGGGTTATTGGGCCAAGATTGATCCCGTTTTGGTGCTTGATGCCAAAGGGGGAGAAAATAAAGGCCAAAGCAATAAATGGATCAGCTACCACTTGAGAGATTTTGAAAATAGTAGAATAGAGGCTACCACTTGAGAGATTTTGAAAATAGTAGAATAGAGCTTTTGGTTGTCGAAACTCTTTTGTTGTCTCTCTTATCAAAAGTTGGCTTCTTGTGGGGAGAAGTAGTAATTATGGGAAAAAGGGGGAGTTTTTGAAATCTTTGATCAATCTCTTTTGGAATGACTCTCTTTATGCTTCAACATGTGTGTTTGACTTAGAGATAGAGATGTGAGTTTGATTTGCAAAAACAAACCAAGTGGTGGCATAGAGTGATCCATATATGTCAAAATTGAATCAAAATAATTTGAGTTCTTATTTGAAGTGTTTTTGTACTTGTTCTACTTGCTTTATGTTGTGTTGGCATAAATCACCAAAAAGGGGGAGATTGAAAGGGAAATGTGCCCTTGGGCCATTTCTAAGTATTTTGGTGATTTAGTACCCAACACAGGTGCCTAATTGTAAAATGGTGGACAAAGTACAAATCAAGGATAAATGTATGTTTCTCAGACTTAGTACATTGTTTTATGGACTAATGTATTGTGTCTAAGTGCTGGAAACAGAAAAAATCGAGTTGGAGAAGAAATGGCTCGAGCAGTCAAAGTCTGCCCAGTCTGGGTACACCGGACTGTCCGGTGTGCACCGGACATGTCCGGTGCACCAGGCTGGCTCGGCACGAAGTGGCTGTTCTCGGGAATTCACCGACGGCGTACGGCTAAAATTCACCGGACTGTCCGGTGTGCACCGGACTGTCCGGTGAGCCAACGGTCGGCTGGACCAACGGTCGGCCGCGTGATCTGCGCGAGACACGTGGCCGAGCCAACGGTCGGAAGGGGACACCAGACTGTCCGGTGTGCACCGGACATGTCCGGTGCGCCAACGGCTCCCAGATCTGCAACAGTCTGCAACGGTCGGCAGTGCTGTTTAAGGAAAGAAATCGGGCACCGGACAGTGTCCGGTGTACACCGGACTGTCCGGTGCACCCGACGACAGAAGGCAACGATAGCCTTCCAGATTTGCTCTCAACGGCTCCTAGCTGCCTTGGGGCTATAAAAGGGACCCCTAGGCGCATGGAGGAGTCACCCAAGCAACCTTAGAGCATTCTTGATCATCCACACTCA
This sequence comes from Zea luxurians, assembly GCA_029449295.1. Classification (NCBI taxonomy): domain Eukaryota; kingdom Viridiplantae; phylum Streptophyta; class Magnoliopsida; order Poales; family Poaceae; genus Zea; species Zea luxurians. Next base: position 39,079,510 of record JAOPSE010000027.1, on the reverse strand, counting down.
GTCTCTGCGCATTTGTTTGTCATTCTAAGTGATTTGAGCTCCGTTCTAGTGAGAACTTCGAGATAGTCTTTTGAGCTCGATTCTTGGCCGTGTGTGTGCGCATTTTGCTATGGATTTGTGTGTGTTGCTTCCCTCCCTTACTCTGTGCTTCTTTGTGATTATATACTTGTAAGGGCAAGAGACTCCAATTTGTGGAGATTCCTTGCAAACGGGATAAAGAAAAGAAAGCAAAACACTGTGGTATTCAAGTGGGTCTTTGGACCGCTTGAGAGGGGTTGATTGCAACCCTCGTCCGTTGGGACGCCACAACGTGGAGTAGGCAAGCGTTGGTCTTGGCCGAACCACGGGATAAACCACTGTGCCATCTCTGTGATTGATCTTCTGTGGTTATTGTGTTTTGTTGGGACTCCTCTCTAGCCACTTGGCATTATCTGTGCTAACACTTAACCAATTTTTTGGCTTAAGTTTGAAGTTTTACAGGATCACCTATTCACCCCCCCTCTAGGTGCTCTAATCTTCTTCACCTTGAGCTCAAACTCATTTTGAGCTCTCCTTAGGAAGCGCTTGAGGGTCCCTTGGGTTTCAGACTTATCCTGCAAAAAGAACACCCAAGTGAAGCGGGAAAAGTCATCAACAATAACTAGACCATACTTACTTCCTCCTATGCTCAGATAGGCGACGGGTCCGAAGAGGTCCATATGCAGCAGCTCCAGAGGTCTTGAAGTGGTCATCACATTCTTGCTGTGATGTGCTCCTCCCACTTGTTTACCTGCTTGACAAGCTGCACAAGGTCTATCTTTTTCGAATTGCACGTTAGTCAAACCTATCACGTGTTCTCCCTTTAGAAGCTTGTGAAGGTTCTTCATCCCCACATGTGCTAAGCGGCGATGCCACAGCCAGCCCATGCTAGTCTTAGCAATTAAGCATGCATCTAGACCGACCTCCTCTTTTGCAAAATCAACTAAATAAAGTTTGCCGTCTAGTACACCCTTAAAAGCTAGTGAACCATCACATCTTCTAAAGACAGACACATCTATATTTGTAAATAGACAATTATATCCCATATTACATAATTGACTGACAGATAGTAAATTATATCCAAGAGACTCAACTAAAAACACATTAGAGATAGAGTGCTCATTTGATATTGCAATCTTGCCTAAACCTTTCACCTTGCCTTGGTTCCCATCACCGAATATGATTGAATCTTGGGGATCCTTATTCTTGACGTAGGAGGTGAACATCTTCTTTTCCCCCGTCATATGGTTCGTGCATCCGCTGTCGATAATCCAGCTTGAACCCCCGGATGCATAAACCTGCAAGGCAAATTTAGGCTTGGGTCTTAGGTACCCAACTCTTGTTGGGTCCTACAAGGTTAGTCACAATTGTCTTAGGGACCCAAATGCAAGTTTTATCACCCTTGCATTTTGCCCCTAATTTCCTAGCAACTATCTTCTTATCCTTTCTACAAATAGCGAAGGAAGCATTTAAAGCATGATAAATTGTAGAGGGTCCATTCATAACTTTCCTAGGAACATGAACAATATTCTTTCTAGGCACATGATGAATATTTTTCCTAGGCATATCTCTACCATGCATATAGGAAGAACTGGAAGCAAACATAGAATAAGAATCATAGGCATGTGAATCAAAAGCATTACAACTCCTATGAGACTGTCTTCGATCATTGTACATAAAAGCATGGTTCTTTTTAGTACTACCTGCCATAGGGGCCTTCCCTTTCTCCTTGGCGGAGATGGGAGTCTTATGGCTCGTTAAGTTCTTGGCTTCCCTCTTGAAGCCAAGCCCATCCTTAATTGAAGGGTGTCTACCAATCGGGTAGGCATCCCTAGCAAATTTTAGTTTATCAAAATCACTTTTGCTAGCCTTAAGTTGGGCATTAAGACTAGCCATTTCATCATTTAACTTTGCAATAGAAGCTATGTGTTCACTACAAGCATCAATATCAAAATCTTTACATCTATTGCAAATAACAACATTTTCTACACAAGTTGTTGATTTACTAGCAATTTCTAACTTAGCATTCAAATCATCATTAATGCTCCTTAAGCTAGAAATTGTCTCATGGCAAGAAGATAATTCACAAGAAAGCATTTCATTTCTTTTAACTTCTAAAGCATGAGATTTTTGTGCTTCTACAAATTTGTCATGTTCTTCATACAACAAATCTTCATGTTTTTCTAAAAGCCTATTCTTATCATTCAAGGCATCAATCAATTCATTAATTTTATCTACCTTGGTTCTATCTAGGCCCTTAAATAAACATGAATAATCTATTTCATCCTCATCACTAGATTCGTCCTCACTTGAAGAAGCATAAGTAGAGTTTCGAGTACATACCTTCTTTTCCCTTGCCATGAGGCATGTGTGACGCTCGTTGGGGAAGAGGGATGACTTGTTGAAGGCGGTGGCGGCGAGTCCTTCATTGTCAGAGTCGGAGGAGGAGCAATCCGAATCCCACTCCTTTCCTAGATGTGCCTCGCCCTTGGCCTTCTTGTAATTTTTCTTCTTTTCCCTCTTGCCCCCGTGTTCCTGGTCACTTTCATTATCGGGACAGTTAGCAATAAAATGACCAATTTTACCGCATTTGAAGCATGAGCGCTTCCCCTTGGCTTTGGTCTTGCTTGGCTGTCCCTTGCGACCCTTAAGCGCAGTCTTGAAGCGCTTGATGATGAGGGCCATTTCTTCATCGTTTAGCCCTGCCGCCTCAACTTGCGCTACCTTGCTAGGTAACACCTCCTTGCTCCTTGTTGCCTTGAGAGCAATGGGTTGAGGCTCATGGATTGGACCGTTCAACGCGTCATCCACGTACCTCGCCTCCTTGATCATCATTCGCCCACTTACGAATTTTCCAAGGACTTCTTCGGGCGACATTTTGGTGTACCTGGGATTTTCACGAATACTATTCACCAAATGAGGATCAAGAACGGTAAAGGACCTTAGCATCAATCGGACGACGTCGTGGTCCGTCCATCGCGTGCTTCCGTAGCTCCTTATTTTGTTGATAAGGGTCTTGAGCCGGTTGTATGTTTGGGTTGGCTCCTCGCCCCTTATCATCACAAATCGTCCTAGCTCGCCTTCCACCAACTCCATCTTGGTGAGCAAGGTGACGTCGTTCCCCTCATGAGAAATCTTGAGGGTGTCCCATATTTGCTTGGCGTTATCCAAGCCGCTCACTTTGTGGTATTCATCCCTGCACAATGAAGCTAGAAGAACAGTAGTAGCTTGTGCATTCTTATTAATTTGCTCATTAATGAACATGGGACTATCCGTACTATCAAAGTGCATTCCACTCTCTACAATCTCCCATATACTAGGATGGAGAGAGAACAAGTGACTACGCATTTTGTGGCTCCAAAATCCGTAGTCCTCTCCATCAAAGTGAGGTTTGCCAAGTGGAATGGAGAGTAAATGAGTATTTGTACTTTGCGGAATACGAGAGTAGTCAAAAGAAAAGTTCGAATTAACCGGTTTCCTTCTCTCGTAGTCGTTGTGGTCGTCGTCCTTTTGGGAAGAAGTAGACTCATCGCTGTCGTCGTAGTAGACGATCTCCTTGATGCGCCTCGTCTTCTTCTTCTTCCCATCTTTCCGTCTATGGCCCGAGCCCGAGTCGGTAGGCTTGTCATCCTTCAGCTCGTTGACGAAAGATTCCTTCTCTTTATCGTTGATCACGATACCCTTCCCCTTAGGATCCATCTCTTCGGGCGGTTAGTCCCTTTGTGAAGAGAATGGCTCCGATACCAATTGAGAGCACCTAGAGGGGGGGGGGTAAATAGGTGATCCTGTAAAACTTAAAACTTAAGCCACAAAAACTTGGTTAAGTGTTAGCACAATAATTGCCAAGTGGCTAGAGAGGAGTCTTTAACAAAACACAATAACCAACAAGAGATCAATCACAGAGATGGCACGATGGTTATCCCGTGGTTCGGCCAAGACCAACGCTTGCCTACTCCATGTTGTGGCGTCCCAACGGACGAGGGTTGCAATCAACCCCTCTCAAGCGGTCCAAAGACCCACTTGAATACCACGGTGTTTTGCTTGCTTTTCTTAATCCCGTTTGCGAGGAATCTCCACAACTTGGAGCCTCTCGCCCTTACACTTGAAGTTCACAAAGAAGCACGGAGCAAGGGAGGGATTAACAACGCACACAAGACACGAAAATCAGAGTGTCACCACACACACACGTCGCAACAAGAGCTCGCAACACAACCCAATGAGTTCACAACTCCACTAGAGCTCTATATGCTATCACAACAAAACAAATGCGCGGAATCGAGGTCTTGGTGCTTAGGAATGTTGTAGGAATGCTTGGTGTGCTCCTCCATGCGCCTAGGGGTCCCTTTTATAGCCCCAAGGCAGCTAGGAGCCGTTGAGAACAATCCTGGAAGGCAGATCTTGCCTTCTGTCGACTGGCGCACCGGACAGTCCGGTGCACCACCGGACATCCACTGTTCACTGTCTTGTGCAGATTGCTTTCCTTATTTGGCGAAGCTGACCGTTGCAGATTGAGAGCCGTTGGCGCACCGGACACTGTCCGGTGCACACCGGAGAGTCCGGTGCACCAATGTGACCGTTGGCTCGGCCACACGTCACGCGCGGAATTCTCAGCCGACCGTTGCCCCGGCTGACTGTCGACTCACCGGACAGTCCGGTGCACCACCGGACAGACCGGTGAATTTTAGTCGTACGCCGTTGATGGTTTCCCGAGAGCGACGAGTTCTCCTGTGAACGGCTCACCGGACAGTCCGGTGCACCACAGGACAGTTCGGTGAATTATAGCCGTACACCGCCGTCAAAGTCCCGAGAGCAGCCTGTTGGCCCGAGCCAGCCTGGCGCACCGGACACTGTCCGGTGCACCACCGGACAGTCCGGTGAACCCAGACTGAGCAGACTTTGGCTGAACTTAGCCATCTCTTCTCCAACTCGATTTTTTCTGTTTCCAGCACTTAGACACAATACATTAGTCCATAAAACAATGTACTAAGTCTAGAAACATACCTTTTAACATGATTTTCACTTTGTCCACCACTTTGCATAGATTAGCACAAAAGCACTTGTGTTGGCACTCAATCACCAAAATACTTAGAAATGGCCCAAGGGCACATTTCCCTTTCAGCTAGGTTTTTTGGAACTGAACCTCGGTAAAACAAATCACTATGTTCATTTGTGTTGATTACATATTGATTTGTTTTCTCTCTTTCTTCTCTCTAAAGTTCCCTTGCTAAATTGATTTGAGTTTGCCCCCAAACGTTATCCGCATTGATTGAGCAACTCTAGGCAAGAAGAACTATCTTTTGAACTCTAATTTAATTCTAACGCTAACCCCGGCCTTAGTGCGTGTTTAAGTTTATAAATTTCAGGTTTCGCCTATTCACCCCCCTCTAGGCGACTTTCAATAGAGATAATGAGTTTTGTTTCTTTGACACCCAAGACACCAGGGATCTTCCTAGAAACTGACAAATCCCTGATGTGCTCTTCCTATCAATTTTACATCCGGCATAATCGACATCAGTGTAACACCCCAGGTGTTTATTGTCTGCTCGACCTCGAATGCGGACTTTAACACGTGATAGCGGTAGAGAAAACGGATGCTAAATTTTAACCATTTTCGTCTATCGCGATTTTAGTATCGCATCTGTTTCTGTCTATTTAGACTCTTCCTAAAATTTTTGCAAATTTTGGAACGTAATTGTTCTGAAAGCTTGCGAGTCCTATGCCTATTTAAAATTTATTAATTACGCGATACGAGTCTGGAAATTTCACCGAGTCTTGTGATTTTTGTCCCGGGCAAATTAATTTGAACTCGACGACAAAAGTGTTAATGCAAAATTAAATCGGACGACACTTAGAATCCAAAAAAACCAGGCGTAGAGTTATTAATCGAATTGCTCTCTATTCAAATGTACAGATAGCGAGCAAAATTCGCCTCAATGTAACCGAAACAAATGCAAATTAAAATGTCAAAGCCGGTGTCGTGGTTCGCTCCAATTGCGTTTCGCCCAGATACAAATGACGGGTATAAATGACTGGTAAAAATTTATCAGGTTATCGGGATATCTACCAAATCAAACACTGTTCCAATATTGTCGCCGATCTTTTAGTCTATTTATACCTCTCCGAGTCCTAACCTTAAAATAATGTGATTTGTTTAGACTCAATATCTAGAACCCAGCTACTTACGCAAAAATTGTTAATCGCATCGTCCTTCAGTAAAATGTTCAAAGGAGAGAAAGCAAATGGCTTCCGATGTTAGATAAATTTTTATCTGATTTCGACTAAATCAATATTGTCTCAAATATTGTATCCGATATCCGGTCCATTTAGACCTCGCCCAAACCCAAACTGTAGAAATCGGATATATAGATGTTTTCATAAAAAAGGACGAAGAAAAATCTCTTTTCTTTACTATCTTTTCTTTACTAAATTCCCACAGTCTCCAAATTCTTAGATATTTGGCCGGTGGCCTTATCCTCCACTATGATATTTCATCGCTCTGATTTTTTTTTTTGAAGTTGCTAGCCGCTCAGCCTTATCTAGCGCGCAGGGTCTCCTGGAGATTTTTCCACGGCCTGCACGTCCAGTTCTTCTTCAAATATCCCATACGTACATCTCCCTTCCCTCTCCTTATCTCTCCTCCCACCGCTTTCTCTCTTCCATCTAATATTTTCCTGCCGCGTCGCTGTGTTCTGGAAAGCAAAAAAATCCTGTCACCATCTGTATCTCTCTTTCCCTCGTCTTCTTCATGCGGACGCTCTCCTGGGTGCCTAGCGTCGCAGCTCCCTCCTCCCAGCTCCTTCCAGCCGAGCGTCCTCCTAGTCGGAGCTTTCTCTTCCCTCTCCTATGGCGCGTTCCTGCGTTCTGGTCCGAGCTTCCAGCGCGCGCTCAGCCGCTCCATCTCCCTCCGTGTCCCTAGCTCGGTCTCTGCTCACCCAGCCGGAGCTCCCTCCCGCTCCTTGCTCGGTGCCCAGCTTCTCTGCACCAAGCTCATCGCGCGCACCTGGACGCTGCCCCTGGTGGCCGCCTACTCTCCCTGCGTCGCGCCCAGTCCTCAGCTCGGTCGACCGCCCCAAGCTCCATGACTGGCTCCCTGATCTCGCCCCCAACCACAGCCGCGAGCTCCTCTGCACACAGCCGCGCTCCTTGGTTTCGACCGGATCTCGCCCAGCTCGGACCGAGCCGTCTCCACCTGTCCGCGCCTGCTGCGCGCATCGGCTTCCTGCGCGCTGAGCTCTCTGGCTCGCCTCTGCGCTCACCTCTGTTCCTGTCGGGTCTGCCATGGCGCTTATCAGCCGCGACCTTGCCGGACTCGTCCCTGCTCGGCTTCTCCAGCGCGCCTGCCGCCAGCTCGATTCCTCGCTTCAACCATGGACCTGATGCTCGCCACGGCGTGTGCACTTTTTCTTCCGTGCAGCAAGCCCCAGATCTGTGCAGCTCCGGCCTTGTTGTCGACCTCACTCGCTACCGATGTCGCGGCATGCGGACCTCGTGTTCGACGAAAGCCTAGAGTGATGGACATGCTTGCGCGAGAGTCGATTCTGACAGTCCGTAAACAAGAAAGCGACATGTATGTGTTCACGATTTGGAGTGCCAGCAGCCCCTTATTCTTTGTCGTCGATCCAAGCCACTTCCCCCAACGTGCCCGTCGACCCCGACGATCTATCTTTCAACTACACGCTACTTGCGTCGGGATCCGAAGCTCTCTGTCATGCTCGACCTTACAAGTCTCCAACTCGTCGACATCCCTTGCGTCATCGAAAAATCCTGAGAGTTTGGATAAAGCAACAAGTCCCGCGTGGTGCACACCACGTGCTCAACGTAATGGCAGAATCAGAAATCGTAGTTGTGCTCGTGGCCATCAAGGCGGATTAAATTACTAGTGAGCTGTCGTCGCTCTCGCTTTTCGTTTTAATATTTCACATCAGTTTGGTCTTTTTGCGCTGTCCAGATAAGCTGGTGACGTATACGTAAATCGTAGTAGTGTGATTTGGTGTGATGCTCGATAGGTGTTTTGCGATTTAGGAGAAACAGTGAACATCATCGTTTTTGTTAATTCCAAGTCGCACTGTGATACGAGAAGCTGATGTATTATTGCTCGTAGCCAAATCATTAGATAGATTGGCTACCTAGGTAGGTCGCGACGATTATCCCGTTTGTAGCACGGGCATGTATTTTATTAGACGTTTGTCGGAAGGTCGGAGCTATATGTAGCGTGGTAATTGTATTCACGATTTCGAAGTCGTCGTGCTATATAACTAAGTCTAGGTCTCAAGACATAGGTTATGCGAGAAGTGATTTATAGATTTAGTTGAAGTAAGCTGATGAAGAACCAAATTAGTGCAATATTTAACGTGTGATCGACGAAAAGCTCGAATTAGTATTCGTAAATCAGTATAGTAGATTTGAGCTAAATTTATTATTGACACGCAAGTTTGTTAGCCGAATTATTAGATAGATTAAATAAATATGTGTGGTGCGAAATAAAATTAAATTAGTTCTTGGTAAGCAAAGTGGATAATTTATAAAGCGAGGGATAAGTTTAGCATTTAATTAATTAGCTGATGAGTTGTGTTTAGGCTAATTGTGTTTAATGTGTATAGTTTGTTGTTCGTGATGTTTGCGTCAGGTTCGTTTAATTTAGAGAAGCGTAATTAATGCGCGTAGTCATATATCGATAACTAGTATTTCCGTATGAACTTGTACAACGCCTCGCCGCTAGGTGTTTAATTCGCTATCGCGTATCACTATTTAGATTTGTAATATTCCTGTTTATAAGCATTCATGTTCATAATGCATTTCATTCAGGTACGTGAATTAACCACATGATGCGGAGAACCAGAACTAAGTCGACCACAAGATGTTGGAAGCGTGAGCATCTCTGCAAGACGACGTCGTCAGTCGGATGAACCTAAAGATGGATAATATGACGAATGTCAAGGCAAAAGATGGTCATCAAGCGGACATCGTCTAACAACACTAACCTAGTGTTATCCAGGCAAGCCTCGATGCATGCAACCCCTTTCCTTATGTTTTTAAATGATTTTTACACACTTTAAGTCTAGCGAAATGTGCATTAGGTTTATAGAAGTTGCTTGGAAACCATTTGATGCATTGGCTACCTTGAAATCCATTCCTTTTATAGATACTTCTGGTGAAGTATCAAATATTGTTTACAAAAATTGCTTAGCCTTGCTTAGAGGTAAATCCTGCGGATAGAGTTTGTCCTTTGCACTAATGCCTAGCTCAGGGGTTATCCTGAGGAAGGATGACTTCTGCCTGTAAGAATATTTTCATTGGGAACATGGTGGGATCTTACTGCAAAGTTCCCTTTAATGCTCTTTTCATCCTAAGGAACACAAACAATCCTAAGGGTGGAAGTACTTAAATCGAGACTTAGGCTAGGAACAGGTGATGTTCTACCCAGGTTGATTAAGGATTATAGCGAATGTAGGCTTGCTGATCGAGGACCTTTTAACTGGTCACATGCCTCGTCATGGGTAAGCTTTGCCTCGGGCAGACTAATACCAGAATAGGACAACACGCAATGGGAGTGGAGAGATGGCGAGAGTAGCGTGTACCCTCCGTGGCAAGAGGCTGGGCGGTGGTGTATCTGTGCTTTCGGTTGGCGTGAACCCGATCTGGTCTTAAGAACCCTGGTGGCGAGTTGACATATGCAAGGGTTAAGTGCTACTTATGTCGTGTGATTGGAGATCCCCAGCTGGGTATTAATCGATTTGGATCGCCGTTACTTCTCGGACATGAAGACTTGGTCACTGCCCTGCAATCTAAGTCATGGATGGAATCTTAATGAGCAAAAATCATGTTGGATTGATTAATGTGATGGTGAAATTAGACTAGATGCAAACAAGGTCAATTAATACTTAATCTAGTATTAAAATGTTGAAAGTAAGGACTCATTTTAGTAAGCTTTCTGCAAACTAGTAATGTTGATTCTTGCTAAAAGCCTTTCCTTGATTCCCAAATCCAGCATATCCTTGAGAGTATTTTTCCTTAGTCGGGTAAGTCTTGCTGAGTACTTGCGTAATTAGGGTTTTATTTCCATTGTTGCTGCAGGTTATGAGTCACTTTGATTGTGATTGGTGTTAAGCGCCGGTGGGCACGGCCTTCTTATAAGTCTAAGTACTTCTTCTATACTTCTTATTGAGGATGGTCACTTAAGCTAGCATATATTTCAAAACTACAAATAATTTATAACAGTTGAAAGTTATTTCTTTGAATCACTTTTGTAATCACTCCGATCATGTACATCATAAAACTTGATGTAACTTGTAAAATTTGGTAATAAGGTTTCCGCTGCAAAATGTTGGTGTGTGATTTGTGTTTACTAATCCTGTGATCCTGGTTGTAAGTGGTTTATCCGAGGTCCTTGGGGCACTCGGATAGATCCTGTTAAGTTATCTGGTGCACATGCATAGCTGTCTGAGGTCTTTGAGACAAGGCCAGATGCATGTGGGCCCAATAACTTGGGAGGTTCTGCCACAGCTGGTATCGGAGCAGAATTAAGTATATACGGTCACATACATATTTTCAAAACAAAAGTTTTGGTTTTAGAAAACCTATTTTCAACTAAACACAATGTTTGGTTTTGAAAAACAGCTTTGAAAAACTATAATGCTAGCGACATCCTCTGTGAAGCCCTAAATTAAGGACTATTAGGTGGCTTATTTAAAAACCACTAACCCATAACCGGGGGTATTGCATACATGTGTATTGTTATTTTGAGGCCATTCAGTTCTGAATGGATCGACGCTCAAGGTAAGGTAAGATGTGAGAGCATGACCGAACAAACGTCGGTCTAGGGAAGATTATAGAAAGCGCTTGATTATATACATGTTCCACATATGTATATATGAAGGCTACGATGTGGAGAAATTATTTTTTGGGGAATTCAGTACCCCATGGATGTATGGGTATACAGACATGGGAATACTGAGAAGTGTAATGTACTCGCAATGACGCACCTACGCTCAGGTAAGAAGGTGAGTTACCATAATGAGTTGCCCTATGGTTAAAGTGTGGCAACGACGCCTATACGTGGCTCGGTGCTTAATGATGAGCTGGCCTCCATATAGCAATATATGGAGTATAAACTGTGATAAACTGTCATGTGTGAACTGGATCATGGGAAAAATGGGCTGTGATGGAATTTTCTGCAGGTACACTAACCTAAAAAACGTATGTGTAGCTGACGACTAGAAAAATACCAAGAGAGAACGTATGCCACCGATATTGTTGGGGTCGTGCTTCGGTGCGCCGAAGGTCCCACACGAAGAAGCAGCTTCGGCTGAAATCGTCTCCAAGAGATGGCCGAAGGTTCCTTTTCATGGAGCTTCGGCGTTTCAAACCGACATAGAGATAGAATGACCTTTTTATACATATAGGTCTGAGTCAATGTTGTAAACTTTTGTAAGGGGCATAATTGTAATTTGTCACAGGCTATGACCTGTGCCTATAAATAGATGAACAGTATCTCTGTACTGTTCACGCGAACCTGTCATCTGCCTTCGCATCACGCTTGTATTCTTGCCTTTCTCAGGACCGAAGGTACATTTGTAACTTGAAGTCATTTGTTTTCATTCATATTAGTAAAAATAAAAATGATTCTATGTTAACATTATACCTCATGATTCATATGAATACTTCGTCCCTCGTTATCATGCTTACGAAGGTGCGTCCTTCGTAACCTTCGTCCGCAGTTCCTTATATCCCGAAGGGATATAATGTAGCGAAGGACGAAGGACCTTAATATTTAACATTTTCTGTGTTGCCTTGTTCTTAACTCTTAGCACTTGAGAACAAGCCCCCAACATTGGCGCCCACCTCCGGTGAACTCACTTCCACTTTTTTGAGCTGATGGCTTCGTTCAACAATCAAGCTGGAGCTGCTTCGGCTTCGAAGCTGGTGCTCCCGATAACAGGCGGTTCTTGCTCAGAGCCGGCTAACAAGAAGCAGAAGAAGGAGGCTCAGAGAAGGGTGCAGCATGTTGGAGTGCAGGGACCCTTCATCAAGTCAAAATGGTCCCACATTCCAATTACTTTCTCTCAGGAAGACCTTCAGCTTAAGGATTATCCTCACAATGATGCCATGGTTATCTCTTGTGTGATCAAAGGATTTCTGGTCCACAATGTCCTAGTTGATACAGGCAGTGCAGCTGACATTATATTTGCTAAAGCCTTCAGACAAATGCAAGAGTCCGAAGACAAGATTCATGATGCTACGCACCCTCTTTGTGGCTTCGGAGGGCGGCAGATTGTGGCACTTGGGAAGATTACCATGCCGGTAACCTTCGGATTTGTTAACAACACAAGGACTGAGCAAATTGTGTTTGATATTGTTGACATGGAGTATCCTTACAATGCTATCATCGGCCGTGGTACTCTTAATGCCTTCGAAGCAATTCTTCACCCAGCTTATCTCTGTATGAAGATACCTTCGGACCAAGGACCTATTGCTATTCATGGAAGCCAGGAAGCTGCTAGAAGGGCCGAAGGAAGCTGGACTGACTCCAAGGCAATCCATAACATAGATGGAGCTGAAGCTTGTGAACAGTACAAATTCAGGAGGGAGAAGGCAGCTTCAGCGGATCAGCCGAAGTCTATGTTATTGTGTGAAGATGTAGCAGAGCAGAAGGTGTTGTTGGGCTCGCAATTGTCTGAAGACCAGGAGAAAACCTTGATAAGGTTTTTATTCAACAACAAAGATGTCTTTGCATGGTCAGCCAATGATCTCTGTGGAGTAAATCGGGATGTTATTGAACATTCGCTCAATGTTGACCCATCCTTCAGACCCCGAAAGCAGAGGCTTCGGAAAATGTCTGATGACAAGGCCGAAGGGGCTCGCAATGAAGTGAAAAGACTCCTCAGTGCAGGAGTTATCAGAGAAGTGAAATACCCAGAGTGGCTAGCTAACACTGTTATGGTGAAGAAGGCCAATGGCAAGTGGAGAATGTGTATTGATTTCACAGATCTCAACAAGGCTTGTCCGAAGGATGAATTCCCGCTGCCAAGGATAGACTCTTTAGTTGATGCAGCAGCTTCTTCAGAGCTCATGAGTCTCCTGGACTGCTACTCAGGCTATCATCAAATCTGGATGAAGAAGGAAGATGAGCCGAAGACTAGTTTCATAACCCCAAGTGGTACATATTGCTATCTTCGGATGCCTGAGGGGCTCAAGAATGCTGGAGGGAGTTTCAGCAGAATGACTGCGAAGGTTCTCCAATCTCAGATAGGCAGAAATGTGTTGACTTATGTTGATGACATCATTGTAAAAAGCACAAAGCAAGAAAATCATATTGCTGATCTGCAGGAGACCTTCGCCAGCTTCAGACAAGCTGGTCTGAAGCTGAATCCAGAAAAATGTGTCTTCGGAGTGAAGAAGGGCAAATTTCTTGGATGCTTGGTTTCAACAAAGGGAATCGAAGCTAATCCAAATAAAATCGAAGCTATACTTCGAATGGAGCCACCAACCACAAGAAAGGGGGCCCAAAGATTGACAGGAAGACTGGCATCACTCAACAGATTTATATCCAGATCAGCAGAAAGAAACTTACCTTTCTTTGAGGTGCTGAAGTCAGCTGAAGTCTTTCAATGGGGCCCAAGTCAACAAAAAGCCTTCGAAGAACTGAAGCAATACTTAATAGATCTCACAACATTAACTCCACCAACGCCAGGGGCTCCTCTGTTGTTGTATGTGGCAGCTTCGCACTCAGCAGTAAGTGCGGCACTTGTCCAGGAGAAGTCTGATGGACAGGTCAAGAAGCAAGTCCCAGTATATTTTGTATCTGAGGTCCTCAGTGTCTCAAAGAAAAATTATACAGAGCTGGAGAAGGTGTTGTATGCCGTTTTAATGGCATCCAGGAAGCTTCGGCATTATTTTCAGGCATACAATATCATTGTTCCTTCTTCGCAGCCGTTGAAGGATATCATGAGAAATAGAGAAGCTACTGGCCGGATTGGAAAATGGGCTGCGGAGCTCAATGAATTTTACATTGACTATGTGCATAGATCCTCGATCCAGTCTCAAGCATTGGCAGATTTCATTGCCGACTGGACGCCAGGGGCTCAGGACGAAGAAACGAATAATGATGCCGAAGCATGGACAGTGTTCTGTGATGGCTCTTGGGGAACCTTCGGAGCAGGTGCAGCTGCTGTTTTGGTCTCACCGTCCAAGGTTAAAACTTGCTATGCAGCAAGACTTGACTTCAGCTGCACAAATAATATCGCTGAGTACGAAGCTTTGCTCCTGGGTCTTCGGAAACTAAAGGCAATGGGGATCAGAAGGGCGATTCTTAAAACTGATTCCCAGGTTGTTTCGGGTCATATTGACAAAAGTTGCAAGGCTAAGGACCCGAAGCTTGAAAAATACCTAGACACGGTCCGAAGGATCGAAGCCTCCTTCGAAGGATTTTCTGTTAAGAATATCCCTCGAGGACAAAATGAGCATGCTGATTTGTTGGCCAAGTCTGCAGCACAGGGGCTGCCGCTACCTTCGGATGTGTTCTTCGAAACAATAAAGGCACCTTCAGTGGAGTTACTTGAAAGAGCAGTCCTTAACATTTCTCCTGTGCACAGATAAGATTGGAGAACTGAAATAATTTCCTACCTTCAGGGCAACTTCTTATCAGATGACGAAGCTTATAATAAAAGAATAGAGGCAAGAGCTCGTCCATATATCATGATAGAAGGGGAATTATACAAGCATGGAGTTTGTGCACCGCTGCTCAAGTGCTTATCTAGAGCCGAAGGTATAGAATTGATGAAAGAGATACATGCAGGCCTATGTGGATCCCACATCGGATCCAGGCCGTTACTTGGAAAAGTTTTTCGCCAAGGGTTTTATTGGCCGAAGGCAGCTTCGGATGCAGCAGAGTTGGTTCAAAAGTGCGAAGGTTGTCAGAAATGTGCAAGAGATCAAAAGCAACCTTCGTCTTTGACACAGCTGATACAGCCCATCTGGCCATTGCAAAGGTGGGGCCTCGATTTGCTGGGTCCATTACCACCGGCTCAAGGCAATCTGAAATATGTTATAGTGGCTGTGGAGTATTTTTCCAAGTGGATTGAAGCGAAGCCATTAGCAACAATAACTTCGGCCACTGTCCAAAAGTTTTTCTGGCAGAACATCGTCTGTCGCTTCGGAGTACCGAAGGCCATCACTGTGGATAATGGAACGCAGTTCGACTCCGAAGATTTCAGAAATTTCTGTGATCAAATTGGAACGAAGATCCATTTTGCATCAGTCAGGCATCCGGAGTCGAATGGGCTTGTTGAAAGGGCCAACGGCATCATAATGACAGGAATAATGAAGCTAATCTTTAATCAACCAAGGGGAAAGTGGCCAGATCAGTTGACCAAAGTGGTGTGGAGCCACAATACAACAATATCAAGGTCTACAGGCTTTACCCCATTCAAGTTGTTATTTGGTGACGAAGCAATAACTCCAGAAGAAGCTAAAGCTGGATCAATAAGAGTGGTAGCTTCGGCAGAACCAAGTGCCGAAGATACTTGTCTTGTGGAAAAGGATGCCTTAGAAGGGATCAGGCTTCAGGCCGTGGAGAATATCAATAAATACCAGGCTGAAACAGTAAAATGGCGAGATAGAAAGGTCCGGCTAAAAAATATTGAGCCAGGGCATTTGGTGCTTCGGAGAGTGGCCAACCCAGATACAGTGGGCAAGTTACAATTAAAATGGGAAGGGCCTTTCATAGTAGCATCTTCGTCAAGGCCTGGTTCGTACAGGCTGAAGGACATGGATGGCAATGAAATTCCAAGATCTTGGAATGCGGATGAGCTTCGGCGGTTTTATGTATAACTCGATGTAATTTTGTATGTTTTTTCTTTTCTTTTTCATGGCACCCTTTTCCTTTCTAAAGGGGGAGAAAGGTTTTTAATGGGGCCATCATATGTAATTTTCCTTTTTAGTTTTATAAGAGCAAAATCCCCCAAAGAATGTAAATGTAAAAGCTGAGAGCGCACCATCGAGTGCCGAAACTGAAAAAGAGAAAAAGCTCCGAAGACGTCCCTAAGGGGATGCAGAGCTCACAGCGAAAAGTCAACGCTGGTTCCGCCGAAAGTAAAAGGCGAAGAAGCTCCAAAGACGTTCCTAAGGGAATGCAGAGCTTATACCGCCTAAGTAAAAGGCGAAGAAGCTCCAAAGACGTCCCTAAGGGGATGCAGAGCTTACAGCGAAAAGTCAACGCTGATACTGCCTAAGTAAAAGGCAAAGATGCTCCGAAGTCGTTCCTAAGGGAATGCAGAGCTGATGTATGGTTGGTTCTAAAGAAGTAATCGATGAGAATGTGGCTTCGGACATACGCTTCGAACATTCATTCGCACATTACATTACATCATGGCATTTGCATGCATAAGCATTCATTCATCGCATTTGTGTTCCAAAGTGGTTGCTTCGGCAGAAGGGAGAGTTGGCTTTTTATGAATCATTGTGTAAAAGAAAAGTTTCGGAGAAGTGGTTTTTTATGATTCGTTATGCTATGTTGTATATAAAAGAGAAAAGCTTCGTTGCTCGGCAAAAAGAAGAATTGCTTTTATGCTTCGTTGTGTACGAAAAGAAGGGAAGGTGTTTTTTCGCCTTCGGCTCAAAATACTGATTTCGTCCACATCAAAGCGCCTCAATCGAAGGGTAAGAATATATTACAAGGTATGTACAAAGTTTCTTGAGAACAGTCTAATTGTATTTACAAGAGTCGTTACAAAACTATCCTGAATTTTTCTATAGTATACTTCTAATGATCTTCATTAAGCTTCAGCTTCGGCGACAGCTTCGGTGACAGCTTCGGCGACATATCTTAGGCATCAACTTCACCCTCGTCATCCTACATAAATCAAGGAATCGTGAGTAAAAATCAAGTGCAAAGGAAAAGGTAAGTACGAAGTATCATTTCTTACTGGTTCAAGATGACTTCGGGCTTCGTCTCCAGCCTTCTCCCGCCCGCCTTTTGTCCATATCATTTTTACAAATCTATTTGAGATACTTCGGGCGAGGTCAGGTATATCATCCAGGATTGATGGAGATAGGGTGAAGTTGGGCCTGTTGACTATTTTTCCATGTTCGCAGCCGGCCTTCAGAAATGCAGCAGCGGTACCCCGAGAAGCTACCCAGGCACAGAAGTCGCCGTGCCCGGCTATAACTTCGTCAAGTTCTTCAATTTCGGCTTCAATATGATCGAAGGCCTGTGGTAAATTTTCCGCCGAAGGGTTAAATTTCCCGCTGCTGGCTCCAACAGAGTAAAATATCTTTTTTAATCGTCCAATACAATTGTTGCTAAATTTTAAGCATTTGTCTTGAAGGCTTGCTAACGATTTCTTCAACTCTGAGCTGGTCTGGACTTCGGCTTCAAGCTTCGAATTAAGCTCTAGCTTCTCCTGATCGAATTGTTTTGATTGACTGATAAGCTTCGAGTTCAACTCTGCTACTTTAGCCTCAGTCTCAGCCAGCAAGCCTTCGGTCGATTGCAGCTCGAAGTCTTTCTTTTCAATAATGGCAGATTGTTCTTTTATCTTGTTTTCTAAGTTCTCAATTATAGCTTCGTGTTTTCTGTCTTCGAGATCTTGCTGCATCTTCAGAGCTTTGCTCAGTAGCATGCTCTGCACAGAAAAGTTTACGTTGGTAACATTTTCATTATTAACAGCAATAAAAACCAGAGAAAAGGTTGTTTACCTTGAAGTTGGAGTAAAACAAGCTGCCGACGATGTGTTGTCGTCGGTAGCGGCTGATGTCTGTCTCTAGCTTCGGAAAACCGATACTCTTTGATAGAGTACCGATTACTTTAGCTCCAGTCTGGTCTCGAATGCAGCCCAATTTTTCGTCGTCAATACCTCCAAATAGAAGGGCTCCTGGCTTGTAGCCACAAGATTTGGCATAGTCCTTGAGCTCTTCTATTTCGTCCTTCGTCAGTTTTTGCCCAACTAAATTCTGGAAAGAGTAGGCTTCGTCGTCCGAAGTGTCTTCGGCTATTTCTTTTCTTTTCTCAGGCACTGTGGCCATGGTTTTTTCAGTAGTAGCACCAGCTTCTTCTGCAGCTATATCTTCCAAAATCTTGTTAATGTCCTCAATGGTAGTTTCCAAGTTTGTATCTTCGGCTGTAGCGGCTTCGGTAGCCGCGATCTCCGAAGGTGCGCCTTCGACGATTGTTGTGCCTTCAGCAGCTGCCGTTTTCTGAGTTGGCGCCCTAGGCGGCGTCTTATCGATAACTTCAGTTACCGCAATAATTCTTTGCCGCTTGGGTTTGCTTATCTTCGTCTGATCCGGCTCGTCCACCTTTTGAAAAAGCTTCGTCAGTTGGAGCCCTAATGGACTTAGCTTCGTGGGCATGGGTTCAGTCATTACCTTTAAAATTTCCTCCACGTCGCTGGCAGAAGGCGGTGTGGGGGTCCCTTCTTCTTCGGGTGATTTGCGCTTCGGAGTGGATATTTTTCTTTTCTTGGGAATTTTCTTTTCCTTTGCTGGTCTTTCTTCATCTTTGATCAGAGTTTCGGCCACTCTTTTTCTTTTGTGGCCCTCGACACCCTTGTTCAACTGCTCATAGTCTGGGTACTCGAAGCCCAGGGCATCAAGTACTCGGTTCAGCCTTCGCTTCGGTCGGGCGCCGAAGGCCGCTGTCATTAGTTGATCCTCTTTTTTAGAGTAATTCCCCAGGATTTCGTTGCACATCACCTCAACTGTGTCTAGCCATTCTTTGCAGGGTTTTTTAAAGTACTTCTTAAACTTGTAGTGGTAGGGCAGCCGGACAAGCTCCCCCTTCTTCTTCTCTCCCTTCAGCTTCGGCATTTCCCACTCTCTTAGAGTAGGGAAGACTCTGAATGCCAAGAACTCCTGAACTAGATCCCTGGTGCCAATATGTTCTGAAATAATTTCAAATTCACCCAGAGCAGCCCAGGTAGGACCTTTTAGATCGCCGATGCGGCAACGTGGCCTCGTCTCTCCGAAGATTAACTCCAGAGGGCTTTGTACCAATTTTTCTCTGTCTTCGTCAACTTTTACATAAAACCACTCAGATTTCCAGCCTGCTGGCCATTTGCTTCGGTAGCTGATGACAGGACACTTTGTTGTTTTCCGGTAGGCAAAATTATAGCAACCGAAATTATCATGTAGCCCGTCTTTTCTGGCCTTTGTTTGATAATGTAATTCGTGAACTCGGCAGAAGCTGTCGGCAAACGGTTCCACAGCTTGGCTTCGGAGGGCCCAGATATAAACATTGAGCCTAACAATGGCGTTAGGAGTCAATTGATGAAAGTAGATACCAAACTTCTTCAGTATCTCCGCAATAATATTGTGAAGAGGGAATCTCAGCCCAGCCTTTAAAAAGCTCTTGAAGATAACAATCTCATCCTTTCCTGGCTTCGGGGTGGTCTCTTCTCCCCCGAAGCGGAGTAGCTTCTTCTGATCTTCATTGAAATAACCTGCTTTCACCATCTTCGAAAGATCAGCTTTTGAAACAGTTGATTTCCCAAAATCCAGGTGACTGGGCTTGCTGGGCGTGGCAATGTGGTAGTCATCTTCGGGGTCAGTCCCTTCAATGTTTTCTTCTTCTTCTTCGGCTGTTCTCGGGTTTGCTTCGGCAGCAGGCATTTCTTCCGCAGTCACTAGACCGGAACGCCGCATCGCTTCGGAGATGGGCACAGTGTCCGAACCTTCGGCTTCGTCTCCCTCATGTACGACTTTGGCAGTAGATCGCACTCTCGCCATTTGATTTTGAGTTTGGGGAAGTCAGAAACTTTTTTCTTTTTTCTTTTTCTCCGAAGCTCTTTTTTCTGACGAAGCAGACGTCGAGATGGACCTTCGTTCGATTCTGAGAGTCAAGCTTCGGCTATGGTGGAAAATTTTGGCAGCAAAACAGTGCAAATAGCAATGAATGCTGTGGTAACTTCACACCTACCCGTTTGTTTATATAGTGCTGCAGGTAAGAAGGCGAAGCGGCAGGATTTTTACACCAGGCGGGCAGTCACTTGTACTCGCTGTGCAGTGGACCGCAAAGATCAAACAGTAACTCTGCAAAGTGGGCCTGGCACGCGCTCGGAAGCCGGATCGTTTCTCCGCAACGAGCTCAGGGAAGGTGTTTTTTGGACCTTCGGCTTCCCGAAGCTGAAGAGGCTTTTTTCACGGGTCAAGCTCGTTACGAAGAACGATCTAGCACCGCGAAAGGGGCTACTGTTGGGGTCGTGCTTCGGTGCGCCGAAGGTCCCACACGAAGAAGCAGCTTCGGCTGAAATCATCTCCAAGAGATGGCCGAAGGTTCCTTTTCATGGAGCTTCGGCGTTTCAAACCGACATAGAGATAGAATGACCTTTTTATACATATAGGTCTGAGTCAATGTTGTAAACTTTTGTAAGGGGCATAATTGTAATTTGTCACAGGCTGCGACCTGTGCCTATAAATAGATGAACAGTATCTCTGTACTGTTCACGCGAACCTGTCATCTGCCTTCGCATCACGCTTGTATTCTTGCCTTTCTCAGGACCGAAGGTACATTTGTAACTTGAAGTCATTTGTTTTCATTCATATTAGTAAAAATAAAAATGATTCTATGTTAACATTATACCTCATGATTCATATGAATACTTCGTCCCTCGTTATCATGCTTACGAAGGTGCGTCCTTCGTAACCTTCGTCCGCAGTTCCTTATATCCCGAAGGGATATAATGTAGCGAAGGACGAAGGACCTTAATATTTAACATTTTCTGTGTTGCCTTGTTCTTAACTCTTAGCACTTGAGAACAAGCCCCCAACAGATATAGAACGCTATTGCCACATTAGATTGGCAAAAACTTGTGAGGACGCATAGGACGAGCATGCATCCTGATTGTTGCATCATGTTTGTCACCTATACACCCAAAATGCTTCTCTCACCTTTATTCTAATAACCGGTGATTGTAGATAATGTGGTGTAATGTTGTATTGTGAACTTCGATGAAATAGTTGTCCTCCGTTCTTTAGGTAATATATTTAGATGTTATACGAGTTTGCTCTTGCACTTGATGTGCTGATAGAAGGTTGGTGACCTGTTTGCCTACACCCAAACCTAGGCCATGTTTTTAATTAGTGAACCATGACCAAAATTTGAATCTTCCGTTATCACTCCACGACCAAACCCATGCAACTAAATGCTTAGATAATTTCTTTGTTGGACATAAAGTGTACTCAGGCTTAAAATAAGAATCTTGAGTCATATTTCCATCTTAGACCATGCCCTTGTTTGATTGGCACAAGCGGATGTCCCTTAACCAGTTTGCCTATTCTTAAGGATCGCCATGTTGCTTTATCAACCCAACCTAGGAAAGGAATACCCGATCATTTTCTTGAATCTGATGCCTTTGGTTTCCCCATATCTATCGAAGGCATACCGACTTAACCTTATGATTGTTTTCCTCCGTATCTAATTAGATACCAATCCTTGACCTTGTAATTGTTGCGATGGCATAGAAATATGCTTGGGGCTGAATTAATAGTCTCCCATCGTACTCCCTCTCATCAAGTTTAGGTTATGGCCATGCCATGCTCATTTTATCGGGCCATGATCTATTTGGCTCTCTACTTGTAATCATTCTGACAGGTAGAGTCTCCTTGTATATTGTCACCCTTGTTCAATCTATTGGTGTGGCGCGAGATTTCTTATTGGTTACGTCTAGTAATGGTGTTATGACTAAAACCGATGGTGCCGTGACGAAACCGAGGGCCTCCTATGAATGTACACACATGGTTGCGCTACTTGGCACGCGCTGGTATCACAGTTAGTAGTCATAATCCATTATGAGACTATATCAATGTGTTATCTTGGCACAATCTGTTTTTGCTATGTGAGATTCTTTATTGGTGCTAGTTCGGTAATGGTGTCATGATTAAGGACTTATGGTGCCACAACGAAACTGAGAGCCCCTTGTAAATGTACAAACAAGGTTATGCTGCTTGGCGCATGCGGGTATCGAAGTCTCTAGTCATGATCCATTATGGAATTACACTGATGTGTTATCTTCCATGGACCTTCCCTTGAAACGATTTTGGTGTTGTTTGTTGAAGTGATTAAGCAACATCTATTATTTCTGTTGGATCAAAAGGGGCATACCACTTCCCATGTGTGGTCTCTTTTCCCTTGGCTTTGGTAGGGACTACACACATACAAGTTCTCTTTGCATCCTTTGTTGTAAAGGTGGAGCCTTGAAGCTTTTTAGTGTTGAGAGACAACTGATTAGCTCTCAAAATGGAGATTGACTTTCCCTGCTGCTGAGATGCAGGAGTTTGTTCATTCGCTCTCTTATTTAATCCATGTATTCCCGAACCAAGTCTGTTGATCTTGAATGAAGAAACGAATGAACAATAGGACCAAATGGATTGCTACCCAAATGTATGACCTTTTGCTAACAAATGTGAACTCTCAACCCTTGACTTATCGATGGTACTGAGAGGACCTGCTCAATGTCAAAAGTAGTCCAACAAGTTGGTTTTACTAACTTGTAGCTCCATTGTGAACAAAGGTTGAATTTAGAGATCATTTTGTCGAGTTGTCTAAACTCACTATGGTTCAACCCATTTTAAGGAAGTGATTATAAGAATCAAGATTAAGTCGGTCAGTAACCGCCTAATTATCGCTCTAGTCATGCCTCGATCGCCTCACGTGTGCTTTTCCAGCATGTGTGGTCAAGTCGAGCCATGCCTAGTGCTTGATAAAATGGATTGGTTGCGAAGGCAGCATCTACAGATCTCTCCGCTGGTGATTTTCTCGAATCTATATCACCTTTCTGGGACTTAGATTTTCTAGCTTAACACGAGTTAACTGTGATGTTATTCGATATTCGCACCCGTCTCGTGTGCTATGAACTTACCGTGACCACTTGTTGGTAAACCTCTTTCTGTGTGTTTTACCCAAGAGGTTGCAACTAATTCTATTTGGGTAAAGTCGCATGTCTGTTGCTTGCTCAACAGACTCAGATAGTACAGTGTCATCAGAAAAAGCAAGCTGCACACATGGAACCTTATGTGTTCTTCTGGCAGACATCGTCTCTATCGTTGGACATCTCTAAATTAGCCTAAGGCGATATATGATATGTCCACTAGAGAAACGACATCCTGAGACACTCGCCTTTGCTTGGAAATGTCTCATGATTATCGTTGATATGGACATGGGTTACATGCTTCTCTACTCTTAAAAGTCTTTTGCTCCGAATCTCGGGACGAGATTCTTTTAAGGGGGGAGGGTTGTAATACCCTAGGTGTTTATCATCTGATCGACCTTGACTGTGGACTTTAACACGTGATAGCGGTAGAGAAAATAGATGCTAAATTTTAATCATTTTCGTCTATCGTGATTTTAATATCGCATATGTTTCTGTCTATTTAGACTCTTCCTAAAATTTTCGCAAATTTCGGAACGTAATTGTTCTGAAAGCTTGCGAGTCCTATGCCTATTTAAAATTCATTAATTACGCGATACGAGTCTGGAAATTTCACCCAGTCTTGTGATTTTTGTCTCGGGCAAATTAATTTAAACTCGACGACAAAAGTTTTAATGCAAAATTAAATCGGACCACACTCGAAATCCAAAAAACCAGGCGTAGAGTTATTAATCGAATTGCTCTCTATTCGAATGTTCGGATAGCGGGCAAAATCCGCCTCAATGTAACCAAAACGAATGCAAATTAAAATGTCAAAGCCGGTGTCGTGGTTCGCTCCAATTCCGTTTCGCCCAGATAAAAATGACGGGTATAAATGACCAGTAAAAATTTATCAGGTTATGGGGATATCTACCAAATCAAACACTGTTCCAATATTGTCGCCGATCTCATTTTAGTCATTTATACCTCTCCGAGTCCTAACCATAAAATAATGTGATCTATTTAGACTTAATATCTAGAACCCAGCTACTTGCGCAAAAATTGTTAATCGCATCGTTCTTTAGTAAAATGTTCAAAGGAGAGAAAGCAAATGGCTTCCGATATCAGATAAATTTTTATCTGATTTCGACTAAACCAATATTGTCTCAAATATTATGTCCGATATCCGATCCATTTAGACCTCGCCCAAACCCAAACTGTAGAAATCGGATATATATAGATGTTTTCGTAAAAAGGACGAAGAAAAATCTCTTTTCTTTACTATCTTTTCTTTACTAAATTTCCACTTTCTCCAAATTTTTAGATATTTGGCCGGTGGCCTTATCCTGCACTCTGATATTTCATCGCTCTGATTTTTTTTGAAGTTGCTAGCCGCTCAGCCTTATCTAGCGCGCAGGGTCTCCTCGAGATTTTTCCACCGCCTGCGTGTCCAGTTCTTCTTCAAATATCCCATACGTACATCTCCCTTCCCTCTCCTTATCTCTCCTCCCACCGCTTTCTCTCTTCCATCTGATATTTTTCCTACCGCGTCGCTGTGTTCTGGAAAGCAAAAAAATCCCGTCGCCATCTCTATCTCTCTCCCTCGTTTTCTTCTTCCTGCGGACGCTCTCCTGGGTGCCCAGCGCCGCAGCTCCCTCCTCCCAGCTCCTTCCAGCCGAGCGTCCTCCTGGTCGGAGCTTTCTCTTCCCTCTCCTATGGTGCGTTCCTGTCCGAGCTTCCAGCGCGCTCAGCCGCTCCATCTCCCTCCGCGTCCCTGGCTCGGTCTCTGCTCGCCCAGCTGGAGCTCCCTCCCGCTCCCTGCTTGGCGCCCAGCTTCTCTGCTCCAAGCTCGTCGCGCGCGCCTGGACGCTGCCCCTGGTGGCCGCTTGCTCTCCCTGCGTCGCGCCCAGTCCTCAGCTCGGTCGATCGCCCTAAGCTCCATGGCCGGCTCCCTGAGCTCGCCCCCAACCACAGCCGCGAGCTCCTCTGCGCGTAGCCGCGCTCCTCGGTTCCGGCTGGATCTCGCCTAGCTCAGACCGAGCCGTCTCCACCTGTCCGCATCTGCTGCTCGCCCCTACTGCGCACGTCGGCTTCCTGCGCGCTGAGCTCTCTGGCTCGCCTCTGCGCTCACCTCTGTTCCTGTCGGGTCTGCCATGGTGCTTGTCAGCCGCGACCTTGCCGGACTCGTCCCTGCTCGGCTTCTCCAGCGCGCCTGCCGCCAGCTCGATTCCTCGCTTCAACCATGGACCTGCTGCTCGCCGCCATGTGTGCACTTTTTCTTTCGTGTAGTAAGCCCCGGATCTATGCAGCTCCGGCCTTGTTGTCGACCTCACTCGCTACCGATGTCGCGGCATGCGCACCTCATGTTCGACGAAAGCCCAGAGTGATGGACATGCTTGCGCGAGAGTCGATTCTAACAGTCCATAAACAAGAAAGCGACATGTATGTGTTCATGATTTGGAGTGCCAGCAGCCCCTTATTCTTCGTCGTTGATCCAAGTCGCTTCCCCCAACGTGCCCGTAGACCCTGATGATCTATCTTTCAACTGCACGCTACTTGTGTCAGGATTCGAAGCTCTCTGTCATGCTCGACCTTACAAGTCTTCAACTCGTCGACATCCCTTGCGTCGTCGAAAAATCCTGAGAGTTTGGATAAAGCAACAAATCCCGTGTGGTGCTCACCACGTGCTCGACGGAATGGCAGAATCAGAAATCGTAACTGTGCTCGTGGCCTTCAAGATGAATTAAATTACTAGTGAGCTATCGTCGCTCTTGCTTTTCGTTTTAATATTTCACATCAGTTTGGTCTATTTGCGCTGTCCAGATAAGCTGGTGACGTATACGTAAATCGTAGTAGTGTGATTTGGTGTGACGCTCGATAGGTGTTTTGCGATTTAGGAGAAACAGTGAACGTCGTCGTTTTCGTTAATTCCAAGTCGCACTGTGATACGAGAAGCTGATGTATTATTGCTCGTAGCCGAATCGTTAGATAGATTGGCTACCTAGGTAGGTCGCGACGATTATCTCGTTTGTAGCACGGGCATGTATTTTATTAGACGTTTGTCGGAATGTCGGAGCTATATGTAGCGTGGTAATTGTATTCACGATTTCAAAGTCGTCGTGCTGTATAACTAAGTCTAGGTCTCAAGACATAGGTTATGCGAGAAGTGATTTATAGATTTAGTTGAAGTAAGCTGACGAAGAACCAAATTAGTGCAATATTTAACGTGTGATCGACGAAAAGCTCGAATTAGTATTCATAAATCAGTGTAGTAGATTTGAGCTAAATTTATTATTGGCACGCAAGTTTGTTAGCCGAATTGTTAGATAGATTAAATAAATATGTGTGGTGCGAAATAAAATTAAATTAGTTCTTGGTAAGCAAAGTGGATAATTTATAAAGCGAGGGATAAGTTTAGCATTTAATTAATTAGCTGATGAGTTGTGTTTAGGCTAATTATGTTTAATGTGTATAGTTTGTTGTTCGTGATGTTTGCGTCAGGTTCGTTTAATTTAGAGAAGCATAATTATTGCGCGTAGTCGAATATCGATAACTAGTATTTCCGTATGAACTTGTACAACGCCTCGCCGCTAGGTGTTTAATTCGCTATCGCGTATCACTATTTAGGTTTGTAATATTCCTGTCTATATGCATTCATATTCATAATGCATTTCATTCCAGTACGTGAATTAACCACGTGATGCGGAGAACCAGAATTGAGTCGACCACAAGATGCTGGAAGCGTGAGCATCTCCGCAAGACGACGTCATCAGTCGGACGAACCTGAAGATGGATAATCTAATGAATGTCAAGGCAAAAGATGGTCATCAAGCGGACATCGTCTAACAACACTAACCTAGTGTTATCCAGGCAAGCCCCGGTACATGCAACCCCTTTCCTTGTGTTTTTAAATGAGTTTTACACACTTTATGTCTAGCGAAATGTGCATTAGGTTTATAAGAGTTGCTTGGAAACCCTTTGATGCATTGGCTACCTTGAAATCCATTCCTTTTATAGATACTTCTGGTGAAGTATCAAATATTTTTTACAAAAATTGCTTAGCCTTGCCTAGAGGTAAATCTTGCGGATAGAGTTTGTCCTTTGCACTAATGCCTAGCTTAGGGGTTATCCTGAGGAAGGATGACTTCTGCCTGTAAGAATATTTTCCTTGGGAGCATGGTGGGATCTTACTGCAAAGTTCCCTTTAATGCTCTTTTCATCCTAAGGAACACAAACAATTCGAAGGGTGGAAGTACTTAAATCGAGACTTGGGCTAGGAACAGGTGATGTTCTACCTAGGTTGATTAAGGATTATAGCGAATGTTGGTCACGTGCCTCGTCATGGGTAAGCTTTGCCTCGGGTAGACTAATACCAGAATAGGACAACATGCAATGGGAGTGGAGAGATGGCGAGAGTAGCGTGTACCCTTCGTGGCAAGAGGCTGGATGGTGGTGTATCTGTGCTCTCGGTTGGCATGAATCCGATCTGGTCTTAAGAACCCCGGTGGCGAGTTGACATATGCAAGGGTTAAGTGCTACATATGTCGTGTGATTGGAGATCCCCAGCTGGGTATTAATCGATTCGGATCGCTGTTACTTCTCAGACATGAAGACTTGGTCACTGCCCTGCAATCTAAGTCATGGATGGAATCTTAATGAGCAAAAATCATGTTGCATTGATTAATGTGATGGTGAAATTAGAGTAGATGCAAACAAGGTCTATTAATACTTAATCTAGCATTAAAATTTTGAAAGTAAGGACTCATTTTAGTAAGCTTTCTGCAAACTAGTAATGTTGATTCTTGCTAAAAGCCTTTCCTTGATTCCCAAATCTAGCATATCCTTGAGAGTCTTTTTTCTTAGTCGGCTAAGTCTTGCTGAGTACTTGCGTACTTAGGGTTTTATTCCCATTGGGGCACTCGAACAAATCCTGTTAAGTTATCTGGTGCACATGCATAGCCGTCTAAGGTCTTTGAGACAAGGGCAGGTGCATGTGGGTCCAATAACTTGGGAGGTTCTGCCACAATTAGAATATCCAATTAAATCAAAGGTAGATCCCTTGGGGGTACCATAGCCCAAACTTAGGAGTGTAAACTAAATATCTCATGATTCTTTTCATGGCCCTAAGGTGAACTTCCTTAGGATTTGCCTAGAACCTTGCACACATGCATACAGAAAGCATAATATCCGGTCGTGAGGCACATAAATAGAGTAAAGATCCCATCATCGACCGATATACCTTTTGATCTACAGATTTACCTCCCGTGTCGAGGTCGAGATGCCCATTTGTTCCCATGGGTGTCTTGATGGGTTTGGCAATCTTCATTCCAAACTTTTTGAGTATGTCTTGAATGTACTTAGTTTGGCAGATAAATGTGTCCTCTTGGAGTTGCTTGATTTGAAATCCAAGGAAATACTTCAATTCCCCCATCATTGACATCTTGAATTTCTGTATCATTATCCTACTAAACTCTTCACAAGATGACTTGTTAGTAGACCCAAATATAATATCATCAACATAAATTTGGCATATGAACAAGTCTTTAGCAATTGTTTAATAAAGAGAGTAGGGTCAGCTTTTCTAACTTTAAAGTCATTAGTGACAAGAAAGTCTCTCAGGTATTCATACCATGCTCTTGGGGCTTGCTTGAGCCCATAAAGCGCCTTTGAGAGCTTGTAAACATGAGAAGGATACTCACTATCTTCAAAGCCTGGAGGTTGCTCAACATATACCTCTTCCTTGATAGGGCCGTTGAGGAAGGCACTCTTCACGTCCATTTTGAAAGTTGCCAAGAGGGGGGTGAATAGGCGAAACCTGAAATTTATAACTTTAAACACACACTACAAGCTGGGGTTAGCGTTAGAATTAAATTCAAGTCCGAAAGAGAGGGGAAACAAATCAATAAGAAATAAGGCGAGTAGACACAATGGTTTGTTTTACCGAGGTTCGGTTCCAAAGAACCTAGTCCCCATTGAGGAGGTCACAAAGATCGGGTCTATTTCAACCCTTTCCCTCTCTCAAACAGTCACTTAGACCGAGTGAGCCTTCTTCCTTAATCTCACGGGTCACTTAGACCCTGCAAGGACCACCACACACTTGGTGTCTCTTTCCTCGCTTACAAAGCACTTGAGAATAAGAATGAGAAAAGAAAAAGGCCAAACCAAGCGACTAGAGCAACAAAAGAACACAAGAGATCTCACAAGTCCTAAACCACTAGAGTTGATTCGGGGACTTTGAGTGGATCGATCGCTTTGATCGTGTCTTGGAGTGGAGCCTTTTGCTCTTGTATTGAATGCAATATTCAGAATGCTTGGATACCAAAGGATGTGGTGGTAGGGGGTATTTATAGCCCCCAACCACCAAGTAGCTGTTGGCCAAGGCTGCTGGCGATGGGCGCACCGGACAGTCTAGTGCGCCCCCGGACACACACTGTTCAGTGTCCGGTGCTCTGCCATGTCTACCAACCGTTAGGGTCTGGAGCTGGGTCGACCATTGGAGCTTTGTCTTCTTGCGGCACCAGACAGTCTGGTGCCACACCGGACAGTCCGGTGCTCCTCTGACTTCGCTGCTCTAATTTCAGCGTGACACTGTTCACCATTGTAGCACTTTGCAGAGTCGACCGTTGGCGCAGGGAGCCATTGCTCCGCTGGCTCACCGGACAGTCTGGTGGCACACCGGACAGTCCAGTGAATTATATCGAAGCACGCTCTAGAATTCCCGAGAGTGGCTGTTTTCAAGTTGTACGGCCTGGTGCACCGGACAGTCCGGTGCGCCATTCTTCAGCACACTCAAGTCCTTTTGTTCCATTTAAATTGTGTCCCTAACTTGATTTCTTTCTTGGTTTGTGTTGAACCTTATGCACCTGTAATACATGAATTCTAGACAAACTAGTTAGTCCACGTGTTTGCGTTGGTCATTAACCACCAAAATTAATTATAGGAAATGGTTAACCCAATTTCCCTTTCACATTTGATATAACTTAAAGTCATGGTAAGTAGAATAGGCAAGTAATATATGAATTTACTCAAGCCTAGCTATGGGTGCATAGATTTCATCAAAATCCAAACCTTCGACTTGTGAATATCCCTTGGCAACAAGTCCGGTTTTGTTCCTAGTCACCACACCATGCTCATCTTGTTTGTTGCGGAATACCCACTTGGTACCTACAACATTTTGGTTAGGATGTGGAACTAAATGCCATATCTCATTCCTCATGAAGTTGTTGAGCTCCTCTTGCATTACAACCACCCAGTCCGGATCTCTTAGTGCATCCTCTATCCTGTATGGCTCAATAGAAGACACAAAAGAGTAATGTTCACAAAAAATGAGCAACTCGAGATCTAGTGATTACCCCCTTATGGATGTCATCAAGAATGGAGTTGACGAGATGATCTCTTTGAATTGCTTGGTGGACTCTTAGGTGCGATGGTCTTTGATCTAGAATTTCTTGATCATCTTCCTTATCTTGATACTCTTCATCCCCCTTGATCAATGTCCTACTCTTGACGTGACTCATCGTCTTGATCTTGATCCTCGTCCTCTTCAGCCATTTCCTCATCTTGAGTTGGTGGAGATGCTTGTATGGAAGATGATGGTTGATATTGTGCTTGTGAAGGCTCCTCGGATTCTTTTGGACACACATCCACGATGGACATATTCCTTAGTGCGACACATGGGGGCTCTTCGTCATCTAGTTCATTAAGATCAACTTGCTCCACTAGGAGCCATTAGTCTCATCAAACACAATGTCACAAGAAACTTCAACTAATCCAGTGGACTTGTTGAAGACTCTATATGCCCTTGTGTTTGAGTCATAACCAAGTAAAAAGCCTTCTACTGCTTTAGGAGCAAATTTAGAATTTCGAACTCTCTTAATAAGAATAAAGAATTTGCTCCCAAAAACTCTAAAATAAGAAACATTGGGTTTTTTACAGGTGAGGAGTTTATATGATGTTTTCTTGAGGATTCGGTGAAGGTAGAGTCGGTTGATGGAATAGCAGGCGGTGTTAATCGCCTCCGCCCAAAACCGATCTGGAGTCTTGTACTCATTAAGCATGGTTCTTGCCATATGCAAAAGAGTTCTATTCTTCCACTCCACTACACCATTTTGTTGAGGTGTGTAGGGAGAAGAGAACTCATGCTTGATGCCCTCCTCCTTGAGAAACCCTTCAATTTGGGAGTTTTTGAACTCAGTTCCATTGTCGCTTCTAATCTTTTTTATTCTCAATCCAAACTCATTTTGAGCCCATCTTAAGAATCTCTTTAAGGTCTCCTGGGTTTGAGATTTTTCCTGCAAAAAGAATATCCAAGTGAAGCGAGAATAATCATCCACAATTACAAGACAATACTTACTCCCGCCGATGCTTATGTAAGCGATCAGGCCGAATAAATCCATGTGGAGTAGTTCAAGCGGCCAGTCGGTCGTCATGATGTTCTTGTGTGGATGATGAGCTCCAACTTGCTTCCTTGCTTGACATGCGCTACAAATCCTGTCTTTCTCAGAATGAACATTTGTAAGTCCTAAAATGTGCTCTCCCTTTAGAAGCTTGTGAAGATTCTTCATCCCAACATGAGGAAGTCAGATGCCAGAGCCAGCCCATGTTAGTCTTAGCAATTAAGCAAGTGTCTAGTTCAACATTGTTATCATTGAAATCAACTAAGTATAGCTGACCATCTAACATTCCCTTAAATGCTACTTTATCATCACTTCTTCTAAAGACAGTAACACCAACATCAGTAAATAGACAGTTGTAGCCCATTTTACATAATTGAGAAACTGAAAGCAAGTTGTAATCTAAAGAAGCTATAAGAAAAACACTAGAAATGGAATGGTCAGGAGATATAGCAATTTTACCCAAGCATTGGACCAAACCTTGATTTCCATCCCCGAATGTAATCGCTCTTTAGGGATCTTCATTTTTCTCATATGAGGAGAACATCATTTTCTCCCCTGTCATGTGGTTTGTTCACCCGCTATCAATTACCCAACTTGACCCACCGGATGCATAAACCCACAAAACAAATTTAGACCTTGTTCTTAGGTACCCAAACGGTCTTGGGTCCTTTTACATTAGAAACAAGCACGTTGGGTACCCAAACACAAGCCTTTGGACTCTTGTGTTTGCCCCCTATATATTTGGCAACTACTTTGCCTGATTTGTTAGTTAGTACAAAAGATGCATCAAAAGTTTTAAATGAAATGCTATGCTCATTTGATGCATTGACAATTTTCTTTTTAGGCATTTCGATGTGAGTTGAATGCCTAGAGATTGAAGCATCATTACTAT
Organism: Zea luxurians; assembly: GCA_029449295.1. NCBI lineage: Eukaryota > Viridiplantae > Streptophyta > Magnoliopsida > Poales > Poaceae > Zea > Zea luxurians. The sequence continues at coordinate 39,047,363 of JAOPSE010000027.1, read as the reverse complement.
ACATATAAGCATGATGAGAAATAGATGAGATTTTCTAGCATGAATTCTCCTAATTTTGTGCTCAGGATAGTTCTCAGGATATAAAATGTAACCCTCTCTATCTTGAACCATGGGAGCCTTACCCTTAACAAAATTAGAGAGTCTGTTCTTGGGGGCATTAAGCTTGATGTTACTTTGGCTCCCTTGTTGGAAGCCAATGCCATCCTTAATGCCAGGGCGTCTCCCACTACATAGCATACTACGAGCAAATTTAAAATTTTCATTTTCTAACTCATGCTCAGTAATTTTAACATTTAATTTAGCTATGTGATCATTTTGTTCTTTAATAATGGCAAGGTGATCATTCATAGCATCAATATTAACATCTCTACATCTAGTGCAAATTGTGACATACTCAACGGTAGATGTAGAAACATTGCAAGCATTCAATTCTTCTATCTTAACATTTAAACTATCATTTTCAGTTCTAAGACAGGAAATCAAATCATTGCAAACATTAAGCTCTTTAGACAAAATTTCATATTTTCTACTTTAAGAGCATAAGCATTTTTTAGTTTAACAAACTTCTTATTTTCCTTAACAAGCAAGTCTTCTTGGCATTCCAAGAGATCATCCTTCTCGTTAATGGTTTCTATAAATTCATTTACCTTTTTCTTTTAATCTTTGGTAAGGTTCGCAAAAAGAGAAGTTAAGTCATCTTCATTATCATTAGAGCTACACTCATCATCGGAAGTTCTCCTTGCTATGAATTGCTCAATCCATACGGATAAGCTTGGGAGCAAACTCAAATCAATATAAGCAAGGGAACTTTAGAGTGAGAGGAAAGGGGGAAACAAATCGAGTGGAGATCAACACAAATGAACATGGCGATTTGTTTACCGAGGTTCGGTTCCAAAGAACCTAGTCCCCATTGAGGAGGCCACAAAGGTCGGGTCTATTCCAATCCTTTCCCTCTCTCAATCGATCACACAGACCGGTCGAGTGCTTCTCCTTAATCACTTGGGTCACTAAGACCCCACAAGGATCAGCACACACTTAGGTGTCTCTTGCTAGCTTTACAAAGCACTTAAGAAGTTTAGAGTGAGAAGAGGAAACCAATCCAAGCAACAAGAGCAACAAAAGAAACACAAAACACCCTCTCTCAAGTCATTAAGCAATTGAGTTGATTTTGAGGCTTGGAGAGGATTTGATCTTTTGATTGTGTTTTGGAGTGTATGCTTTTGCTCTTGTATTGAATGTGAAGGGCTGAAGACTTGGATGGCTTGAATGGAGGTGGTTTGGGGTATTTATAGCCCCAACCACTATTTTAGTTGTTGCTATCGATGGGCACACTGGACAGTCTAGTGGTGCACCGGACATGACACTGTTCACTGTTCGGTGAATGCCACGTCAGCAGACCGTTGGGGTTTGGAGCGGTTGACCGTTGAAGTCCTTTGTCCTCTTGTGGCACTGGACAGTCTGGTGTGTCCTGACTTTGCAGTTCTGACTTTTGACTTCTGACTTCTCGCTGCGCACTGTTCACTGTTCACCGCAGTCGACCGTTGGGCGCAGTTGACCGTTGCTCCGTTGGCTCACCGGACAGTCCGGTGCACACCTGACAGTCTGGTGAATTATAGCGGAGTGACTCTAGGTAAAACCCGAGAGCGGCTAGTTCATGGGGTGCCTTGGCCTGGGCACTGGACAGTGCCGGTGCACCACTGGCAGCATCAATGCTTGTCTTTGCTCCAAACTTCGTAGAGTTCCCAACTTATTTTCTTTGTTGGTTTATGTTAAACTTTATGCACCTGAGATAAATGACAATTAGGCAAACTAGTTAGTCCACGTGGTTTGTGATGGACGTCAAACACCAAAATCGATTATAAGAAATGTTTTAAGCCTATTTCCCTTTCACTAACACTAACCCCGAGCATAGTGCGTGTTCAAAGTTTATAATTTTTAGGTTTCACCTATTCACCCCTCCTCAAGGCGACTATCAGTGGACCCCGTTCCCTCCGGTAAGCGGTGGCGGCTGTGACACAAACTCGGTTGTCTCAGTCTCGTAAGACTCTCGCCCCACTCGGTACAATTACACTAGCTCACGCAAGAGCCTAGGGATTGTGTGGTTTTTCTAAACTCACTCAACTAACTAGGATTCACTTAGAGCAAGCACTAATGTGATCTAACTAACCTAAGCACTTCACAAAGCACCTACGCTAATCACTGAGTGATTCTATTAAACACTTGGGTGTATGAGCACTTGAAAATGTTTATACTATGCCTTGGTATGTTGTTTGGGCTCCCACACCTTGAAATGGCCAGTTGGGTGAAGTATATATAGGCCCCAACTCAATTCTAGCAGTTGGAGAAAAGCTGCTCCTCTCTACGGCACACCAGACTGTCCGGTGGAGGCACCGAACAATCCGGTGCGCCTAGCCGTTGGATCTGACACCGTAGGTGACCGTTGGCACTGCAGGCTTTCACACCAGACAATCTGGTGGTCACACCGAACAGTCCGGTGGCTTCTCTCCCCTAGTGCCACTAGAAACTAGCCATTGGGCTACAGTTCCCTGGTGCATCGGATAGTCTGGTGTCCCTGACCGACAGTTCGCCTGTGGCAACACTTTTCTTCGTTTCTTGGACTTTGTTTGATACTTGTTAATCTTCACTTGTGATCTTCATAATGTCTTCTTTTGAGGTGTTTCTTTCCTCAATGCCTTAGTCCAAGTAACTTTAGCATCCTGTGAACTATAAACATAAACACTAGCAAACACATTAGTTCACAAGTTATGTTGATCATCAAACACCAAAATCTTTTGAGCCAAATGGCCCAGGGTCCATTTTCCTTACAATCTCCTGATTTTTGGTGATTGATGACAACACAACCAAAGCAAGCAAATATAACAAACATTTGAATGAAAATATGCAATCTACTTGCTAGGATGCATGAATGTCCCCATAATGTGAGATTATGGACTTAAGCCTCACCCTAACTTCATAATTCACTTACTTCCTATTTTAGACCAAAACACCAAAACCACTTGCAAGATCAAAATTTTAATTAGGTGGTGTTTGGTGTTTGATATCATTTTCATTGCTTTGGTCCCTAAAACTTCTCTCCCTTTGGCATGAACCACCGAAAAGGAAGACATTAAAATCATGTAGAAAGCAAACAAAACTTGCCCTCTTAAATGATTTAACAATTTAAACACTAAAGATTACTCCCCATAAACAAGTGTTCTCATTTTGGAAGAAATTTCTCCCCCTTTAGAGATGAAGAAAAAAAACTCCCCCTGACAGAGATCTTCTACTTAGGAAAAAGCACGCGAGAAATAGAGGAAGAAGACATGATTTGAATAGACTAACTTCCCTTATGCATAGGTAACATATATGATTTGACAGCATATGCATTTATAGCAACATGGAAGTATAGGATGTGAAATATGGTCTAATCAAATATTGGAGGACATGTAAATGATGCCAAATGTAGTCTCAAAGATACCAATTGAAGACCAATTGATGACCAATTGTAGACTTGTGTGACATAAGAATACTTGTAGATTTGCAGCGGAATCTTATTTTCTTTCTCCGAGGACTCCATTTTCCTTCAATGAAACTATTACATATAATAGACTTGAAAACAGGTATTAGTCTCAAAGACTTAGATTATAGAGTAACCTCTCCCTGAAAGTGTGCATACAAGTTTTGAATACTTGTAGGAGACATGCACTTTGATTTGATATCAAGAGGGGCAATAATCCAAGCTTTGGCACATATAAGTTTAATGATACCAATTGAAACACAATTGAAACATTATACCACTTGTATATCAATTTATGTGTATGTCATATGAAAATATCAATTGATGTATCATTATCTTAGGAATGTTAAATAAGCTATGTGTCGTGCTTAACATTTTAAACTATGTAGGTTTGCTCAAGAATACGAATTGAAAGTGAGCAATCCTACCATATGATTGACCTAGTATGCATGCATTTTTAACCAGAAGTAAATACCAATTGTAGCACTAGGTATAAAATGTAAAAACTAGATGCAAGAAAATAGATACGTATATCTAAAAAGGAACTACAATAAATCTAGTTACCTTAGTCATAGGTGAGGAATTTGGGTCCAAAGTATGTAATAACCCACTTGGCAATAGACTTGATCTATTATTATGCATCCCAAGATATACATCCCAAATTTGCCAAGTCTCCAAATTCCCCGCAGTCTTTCAGACTTCTCACTTCCCTCTTGGGGTCCAAACCTTCTTGGTGCTTTTCATGGTTGAAATAATTTCTTTTGGCACCCAAATGCGTTTGGCCCCCTTTCCTTTGTTGGCTTGCTTGTTGGCCTTGATTGATATCACCTTTCCATTCTTTTTCTTTTTGATAAAGTATGGTGTAGCAGCCTTTTTATCCACCTTTTTGATGTAGGTGTTGGATATTTTGCTTGTTGGCTTTTGCTTGAGCTTTTGCTTATCCCCGGTATTTGCCTTGTATTGGTAAGACTTGTGGCCTTCCTTGTGGCATAGCCTACAAATCGCAGTTTCTCCCTCCACAGGCTTGTTCACTCCCGCAGTGGTGTTATTCTGAGGAGGTTGGATTTGTTTGGTTTTGCCTTTCTTGTCATACAAAGTCTTGCCAAGGCAAGCCACCTCTTGCTTTAATTGCTCATTCTCCATTTCAATCCCATCCGAACATGTTTCTATAACAACATTCTTAACAAGAACTTGATTGGAGGGGTTAGAATTATCAATTAAATCAAAGCAAGAAGTAGACACATCTTTTTTTAATAAATTCATGTATTTCAACCAAAGATATTTCTGGGGTGCTACCAATGTTTTCTAGCTTAGTAGTTAACTCATCATTGTGTATGCTAAGAATTTCCATTTTCCCTAGCAAATTTTCAATGGCTTCTTGGGAGCTAGCTAACTTAGCCTTAAGTTTTCATTTTTTTAATAAGTCCATCATCGATAGCTGTGGATGGAACACTAGACTCTAATTGCTCAATTTTAGTTGATAACTCACAATTTAAATTTGCAAATGTTTCAAATTTTTCTAGCAAACCTTTATAATCATTTTGAGAGCTAATCTGAAAGTTGCCTAGTGGGGGGTGAATAGGCGAAACCTGAAAATTATAAACTTTGAACACGCACTTCTCCCGAGGTTAGGATTATAAATAAATATGGAGTGCGGGAGATAGTTCTTCTAGCTATGAGTTGCTTAATCAATGCGGATAAGTTTGGAGCCAAGTCAAAATATTGTGAGCAAGAGAACTTTAGAGAGAGAGAGAGAGAGGAGAGGGAAGAAATAAATGGAATGGTGATGATCAACACAAATGACATGAAGATTTGTTTCCCGAGGTTCGATTCCGATGAACCTACTCCTCGTTGAGGAGGCCACAAAGGCCCGCTCTATTTCAACCCTTTCCCTCCCTCAATCGATTACCTAGACCGGTTGAGTGCTTCTTAATCTCATGGGTCACAAAGACCCCGCAAGGATCACCACACAATTAGGTGTCTCTTGCTAGCTTTACAAATCACTTAGAAAGATTAGGGGAGATGAAGAAAGCAACCAAGCAATAAATGAAACACAAATCCCACTCTCTCAAGTCACTAATCACTATTGAGCACTTGTCTTAATTGTGGGACTTGGAGAGGATTGGAAGCTTTGAATGTGTCTTTGGAATGTATTCTTTGCTCTTGTATTGAGTGTTGAGAGTGGAAAGCTTGGATGATTTGAATGGTGGTGGTTGGGGGTATTTATAGCCCTAATCACTATTCTAGCCGTTAGCTGAGTTATCCGTCGACGTGCGCACCGGACACTGCATTGTTCATTGTCCAGTGCACGCCATGTCAGCCGACCATTGGGGTTTGGAGCAGTTGACCATTGAATTTGCCTGTTCTTGTGGCGCATCAGAGAGTCCAGTGGCATACCGGACAGTCTGGTGCGTCCTGACTGTCGTAGACTGTCTCTGACCTTCTGACGCTTCAGACTACGGTGTAGTCGACCGTTGGCAAAGTCGACCGTTGCTCGTGGGCTCACCGGATAGTCCGGTGATTTTTAGCTAAGGAACACTTCGTTTTCCCGAGAGCGTCCAGCTCGCTGGGCTCTCCAGCCTAGGCACCAAACACTGTCCGGTGCACCACAGGCTGGTGCAAATCTGTTTTGCTCCATACTTAAAGAATTGCCCCAAGGGTCATTTTCCTTATATGTGTATATGAACTTTATGCACCTGAGAAAAGATCAACTAGACAAACTAGTTAGTCCATAAGGTTTGTGATGGTCATCAATCACCAAAATCGATTTATATGAATTTGGTTGAGGCCATTTCCCTTTCATAATCAACTTATTTTTCAAAGTTTCAAGTTGAGTCTTTTGCTTAGTGCATATATCCTAAAATTTTTTTATGGTTTCTGCAAGTTCATCTACGAAGGGCTTTCCCTCACCTTCATCACCACTACTGCTATCATCACTAGAGGATGGAATACTCATATTACCTCTTTCCATAAGACACTTGCGTGATGAGCGCGATGAGGATCTATGGTTGTGCATCCTTGGAGGTTCATCTTCGCTTGAAGAGTCATCCCAAGTTTTGACACTTGTAAGCGCTTTGCCTTTGCTCCTCCCCTTTATGGGTTCAGCCATATTTGGACATTTGTCCCTGAAGTGGCCCTTCTTCCTGCATGCAAAGCATCCTCTCTTTCTTTGCTTTTTCCAGTCAATGTTAAAGAGAAGATCCTCGACCTGCAGGGGCACACCCATTAGATTAATCTTGCGGATCATCCACATTACCTTTCTGACGCGTCGGATTGTTTCTTCGTCATCGGAGGATGATATTGATGGTTGATTATCTTCATCATCATTACTTTCTTCTTCTTACTCTTCTTCACTTGAGGAGCTTAGAGTGGGAGCCTTCTTTTTGCCTTTTCTTTCATCACATGCAAACGCATATGGTCTTGAATAAGTTGAGTCCTCTTGTCGACCCATTTTTCGCGACATCTCAAATGCCGCAATTTTCTCAATCACAATTGTTGGGGTCATTATACTTAAGTCCTCCATGTTGTGAAGAATAGTGATGATGCTCCCATATCTCTATTGTTGTAGTAGGGAGATAATATTCCTCACAATGTCCACATCACCTAGCTTATTAATGCCAATAGAATTGAGTTCATTGATGATTAGATTCAAACAAGAATACATATATCTAACAAGCTCATTATCCTTTATAGCAAAAGAATTATACTCATTTAAGACTAGGCAATGTTTTTGCTCACGGACATTGCATGTGCCATCATGGAGCTCATGCAATTTTAGCCAAATCTCATTAGCAGTTTTTAATGTAAAAACTTGATTAAAAATATCCATGCTAAGAGATTCATACAAGCAATTTTTGGCTCTAGCATTTAAATGAATTTCTTTTTTCTCACTCGTGGTGGGTTTCTCGTAATTCTTGGGTGGTTTCATTGAAAGTCGCCTAGAGGGGGTGAATAGGGTGAAACTAAAATTTACAAAGTTAATCACAACTACAAGCCGGGTTAGCGTTAGTGAAAGCTCTCTTGTGAGTTTTGGTGTTTGGATGACAACTCAATTAAAGGACTAACAAGTGTACTAAGTATTGAACAGGTGCTTAAGGTAAAGCTAACAGGGTTCAACACAAGTGAACAAATGTGATGGTCCAAGAACTGGATTATGGATACATGATGGACATCACAAGAAAGATGGACATTGCATAAAGTGAGACTCAGGTGCGTAGCTCGGAGACAACTGATCAAGCCAAGGACTGAGGCAAGAAAAGCTTCGAGGTACCAAGTGCACGGGAGAAGGTCAAAGAGGCTGAGGAACCCAAAGCCAAGGGTGAAGAAGAAGGCTTGCAAAGTCAAGGGTGATCGAGTTGAGAACAGCTACGGCACATCAAGGATCACTACATAAGGACGTGACTTACAACCAATGAGGTAACAGCTACAGTTATGTGGTGTAAGTCATAAGGCTCAAGATCAAGCTCTAAGAAGGAGATCAAGGTCACTAGAAGGAGAACAAGTGTCAAAACCAGAACTGGAAGCAGCCCAAAAGGGCTAAGTTCACCTTGATCTTTAGTTCGGGTTGTTCCTATGTTTGGAGATGTTCTATGTGACCTTTGCAGGATGTTGGAGCTAAGAAATGTCAATCTAGATCAAGTCAAGCTGACTTGATGATTTATGAGTCCAACATCAAAGCTCAAGCATGTCAAATGCTATAGATGTAATAATTAAGAGAAGGTATGTTTCTAGACTTAGTACATTGGTTTTGTGTACTAATATACTTGTCTAAGTGTTAGAAACAGAAGGAAGAAGAAAAGGAAATAGGTGCAAAAGGCTTGGTTGTGTATAGCCAAGACTCAGCTCAGTCTGGCACGCCGGACTGTCCGGTGGTGCACCGGACAGTGTCCGGTGCACCAGGCTGAACTCTGGTGAACAGGCCACTCTCAGGAGAAGCCAGTGGCGTACGGCTATAATTCATCGGACTGTCCGGTGGTGCACCGGACTGTCCGGTGAGCCAACGGTCGGCTGGGCCAACGGTCGGCCGCGCAATCCGCGCGTGACGCATGGCCAAGCCAACGGTCAGATGGGGGCACCGGACTGTCCGGTGTGCACCGGACAGTGTCCGGTGCGCCAACGGCTCTAGGACTGCAACAGTCGATTGCTCCATTTCTGGAAGGAAATCGGGCACCGGACAGTGTCCGGTGGTGCACCAGACTGTCCGGTGCGCCACCCGACAGAAGGCAAGATTTGCCTTCCTGGATTGCTTCCAACGGCTCCTAGGCTCCTTGTGCCTATAAAAGGGACCCCTAGGCGCCTCAAGCAATGAACAAGAGCAGCAAACAAGTGTAGACATCACTCGAATCAATTCTCACTCTCCCTCTTGTGTGTATCTCTCTAGTTTGTGTAGAAGGCAAAGCTATAAGCCTTTAGAGAGTGGAGAAGTGCTGCTAAGAGCTAGAGCAAGGTCTTGAGCGTATCGTTACTCTGCCGGGGTGCTGCCAAGAAGTTTGTAAGCAGCCGCGGTTTTGTTGTAACCCAACTCAACATAGTGAAAGGCTCTATCTGTCATACTGACAGATCTGAGCAAACGGAGGAAGGAGTTGAAATAGACTCCAAGCCCAGGTGTGGCTAACTCCAACGAGGACTAGGCAAGCATTTCAGGCTTGGCCGAACCTCGGGATAAATCCTTGCGTCTGTGTGCTCTGTTTTGTATTGTATCCTGACTCTCTGTCTTACTCGCCTTTATATCTGCACTTCAACACTTATCCGTGGTATAAGCTTTATTTGAAGTGCAGGACATTTTGAGACAGGATCTTCTATTCCGCTGCAACCTACTCAAAGGATCTTCTCACTCCACTGCGTACTAAGTCTTCGAGTAGAGTAAGAATTTAAGTTTTAAAGTTATAAGTTTTATTCGCCTATTCACCCCCCCCCTCTAGGCGACATCCAGATCCTATTCCCGGGCCAAAGGGAACTTTCAGTTAGAAATACAATCGAGTCCGAGAGAGAGGGTGAAAAACAAATCGCAAGCAAATAAGGAATGAGACACAAGGATTTGTTTTACCGAGGTTCAGTTCTTTCAAACCTACTCCCTGTTGAGGTGGTCACAAAGACCGGGTCTCTTTCAACCCTTTCCCTCTCTCAAACGGTCCCTCGGACCGAGTGAGCTTCTCTTCTCAATCACACGGGACATGAAGTCCCTGCAAGGACCACCACACAATTGGTGTCTCTTGCCTCGATTATAATTGAGATTGATCACAAGAAGAATGAGAAAGAAAAGAAGCAATCCAAGCGCAAGAGCTCAAATGAACACAACAAATCTCTCTCTCTAATCACTAAAGCTTTGTGTGGAGTTGGGAGAGGATTTGATCTCTTTGGTGTGTCTTGTATTGAATGCTATAGCTCTTGTAAGGTGTAGAAGTGTAGAAACTTGGATGCCATTGAATGTGGGGTGGTTGGGGTATTTATAGCCCCAACCACCAAAATGTGGCCGTTGGAAGTCTGCTGTCGCATGGCGCACCGGACAGTCCGGTGCGCCACCGGACACTGTCCGGTGCGCCAGCCACGTCAGCCAGCCATTGGGGTTCGACCGTTGGAGCTCTGACTTGTGGGTCCTCTGGGCTGTCCGGTGGTGCACCGGACATCTCCTGTAGCCTGTCCGGTGCGCCAACTGCGCGTGCTCTGACCTCTGCGCGCGCAGGCACGCATTAAATGCGTTGTAGTCTACCGTTGCGCGCGAAGTAGCCGTTGCTCCGCTGCCACACCGGACAGTCCGGTGTGCCACCGGACAGTCCGGTGCATTCACCGGACGGTCCGGTGAATTATAACGGAGCGCCCTCTGATTTTCCCGAAGGTAGCGAGTTCAGCGTCGAGTTCCCTGATGCACCGGACACTGTCCGGTGGCACACCGGACAGTCCGGTGCGCCAGACCAGGATGCCTTTGGGATTTCTTTAGCTCTCTTTATTTGAACCCATCTTTGGTCTTTTTATTGGTTTGTTGTGAACCTTTGGCACCTGTAGACTTATAGACTAGAGCAAACTAGTTAGTCCAAATATTTGTGTTGGGCATTTCAACCACCAAAATCTATTTAGGAAAAAGGTGTAAGCCTATTTCCCTTTCAATATCCCCCTTTTTGGTGATTGATGCCAACACAAACCAAAGCAAATATGAAAGTGCATAATTGAACTAGTTTGCATAATGTAAGTGCAAAGGTTGCTTGGAATGAAACCAATAAATATTACTTACTAGATGCGCATGGATGTCTTTTCTTTTTATTAACATTTTGGACCACGCTTGCACCACATGTTTTGTTTTGCAAAATGTTTTGGAAATTCTTTTCAAAATTCTTTTGCAAATAGTCAAAGCTAAATGAATAAGATTTTGAGAAGCATTTTCAAGTTTTGAAATTTTCTCCCCCTGGTTTAAATGCTTTTCCTTTGACTAAACAAAACTCCCCCTTAATGAAATCCTCCTCTTAGTGTTCAAGAGGGTTTTTAAATATTAATTTTGAAGAGGGTATACCAATTTGAAATTGTATCAAAATAAGATACCAATTGAAAAAACTTTACCAATTAATAGACTCCATACCAAATAAAAGACTATATTTTTGTAATTGGTGGTGGTGTGGTCCTTTTGCTTTGGGCTAATACTCTCTCCCCCTTTGGCATGAATCGCCAAAAACAGATGCTTGAGTGAAATATAAGCCCTTATAGACTACTCTCCCCCCCTTTGGACGGAAGTAAAGGAATGAAGATTATACCAAAGTTGGAGAGTTGGTTCGGAGCGACGACGAAGGATGAATGATTTGATGAAGCGGAGTGGAAGCCTTGTCTTCGCCGAAGACTCATTTTCCCTTTCAATCTATGACTTAGCACGAAATGGACTTGAAAGAACACATTAGTCATAGCACATGAAAGAGATGATCAAAGGTATATATATATATATGAGCTATGTATGCAAGACATCAATAGAAATTCCTAGAATCAAGAATATTTAGCTCATGCCTAAGTTTGGTAAAAGCTTGTTCATCCAATGGTTTGGTAAAGATATCGGCTAATTGTTCTTTGGTGCTAACATATGCAATCTCGATATCCCCCTTTTGTTGGTGATCCCTTAGAAAATGATACCGAATGGCTATGTGTTTAGTACGGCTATGCTCAACGGGATTATCCGCCATGCGGATTGCACTCTCATTATCACATAGAAGAGGAACTTTGGTTAATTTGTAACCATAGTCCCTAAGGGTTTGCCTCATCCAAAGCAATTGCGCGCAACAATGGCCTGCGACAATATACTCGGCTTCGGCGGTTGAAAGAGCCACAGAATTTTGCTTCTTTGAAGCCCAAGACACCAAGGATCTTCCCAAGAACTGGCAAGTCCCCGATGTGCTCTTTCTATTAATTTTGCACCCTGCCTAATCGGCATCGGAAAAACCAATTAAATCAAATGTGGATCCCCTGGGGTACCAAAGGCCAAACTTAGGAGTATAAACTAAATATCTCAAGATTCGTTTTACGGCCCTAAGGTGAGCTTCCTTAGGATCGGCTTGGAATCTTGCACACATGCATACGGAAAGCATAATATCCGGTCGTGAAGCACATAAATAGAGTAAGGAACCTATCATCGACCGGTATACCTTTTGATCTACGGATTTACCTCCCGTGTCGAGGTCGAGATGCCCATTGGTTCCCATGGGTGTCTTGATGGGCTTGGCATCCTTCATCCCAAACTTGGTTAGAATGTCTTGAATGTACTTCGTTTGGCTAATGAAGGTGCCCTCTTGGAGTTGCTTGACTTGGAATCCTAGAAAATACTTCAACTCCCCCATCATAGACATCTCGAATTTCTGTGTCATGATCCTACTAAATTCCTCACATGTAGATTCGTTAGTAGACCCAAATATAATATCATCAACATAAATTTGGCATACAAACAAATCATTTGCAAGAGTTTTAGTAAATAAAGTAGGATCGGCCTTTCCAACTTTGAATCCATTAGCAATAAGAAAATCTCTTAGGCATTCATACCATGCTCTTGGGGCTTGCTTGAGCCCATAAAGCGCCTTAGAGAGTCTATAGACATGGTTAGGATACTCACTGTCTTCAAAGCCGGGAGGTTGCTCAACATAGACCTCTTCCTTTATTGGTCCATTGAGGAAGGCACTCTTCACATCCATTTGGTAGAGCTTGAAGCCATGGTAAGTAGCATAGGCTAATAATATACGAATGGACTCAAGCCTAGCTACGGGTGCATAGGTTTCACCAAAATCCAAACCTTCGACTTGTGAATATCCCTTGGCCACAAGTCAGGCTTTGTTCCTTGTCACCACACCATGCTCGTTTTGTTTGTTGCGGAAGACCCACTTGGTTCCTACAACATTTTGGTTAGGACGTGGAACCAAATGCCATACCTCATTTCTCGTGAAGTTGTTGAGCTCCTCTTGCATTGCTATCACCCAATCCGAATCTTGGAGTGCTTCCTCTACCCTGTGTGGCTTAATAGAGGAAACAAAAGAGTAATGCTCACAAAAATGTGCAACACGAGATCTAGTGGTTACCCCCTTATGAATGTCGCCGAGGATGGTGTTGACGGGGTGATCTTGTTGGATTGCTTGGTGGACTCTTGGGTGTGGCGGCCTTGGAACTTGCTCATCCTCCTTGTCTTGATCATTTGCATCCCCCCCCCCTTGATCATTGTCGTCGTTTTGAGGTGGCTCATCTTCTTTATCTTCTTCTTCATCATCTTGAGCCTCATCCTCATCTTGAGTTGGTGGAGATGCTTGCATGGAGGAGGATGGTTGATCTTGTGCTTGAATGGGCTCTTCGATTTCCTTAGGACACACATCTCCAATGGACATGTTTCTTAGCGCGACGCACGGAGCCTATTCATCATCTAATTCATCAAGATCAACTTGCTCTACTTGAGAGCCGTTAGTCTCATCAAACACAATGTCACAAGAAACTTCAACTAGTCCAGTGGACTTGTTAAAGACTCTATATGCCCTTGTGTTTGAATCATATCCTAGTAAAAAGCCTTCTACAGCCTTAGGAGCAAATTTGGACTTTCTACCTCTTTTAACAAGTATAAAACATTTGCTACCAAAGACTCTAAAGTATGAAACATTGGGCTTTTTACCGGTGAGGAGTTTGTAGGATGTCTTCTTGAGGATTTGGTGTAGATACAATCGGTTTATGACGTAGCACGCGGTGTTGACGGCTTCGGCCCAAAACCGATCCGAAGTCTTGTACTCATCAAGCATGGTTCTTGCCATGTCCAATAGAGTTCTATTCTTCCTCTCCACTACACCATTTTGTTGTGGCGTGTAGGGAGAAGAGAACTCATGCTTGATGCCCTCCTCCTCAAGGAACCTTCAATTTGTGAATTCTTGAACTCCGTCCCATTATCGCTTCTAATCTTCTTGATCCTAAAGCCGAACTCATTTTGAGCCTGTCTCAAGAATCCCTTTAAGGTCTCTTGGGTTTGAGATTTTTCCTGTAAAAAGAATACCCAAGTGAAGCGAGAATAGTCATCCACAATAACAAGACAGTACTTACTCTCGCCGATGCTTATGTAAGCGATCAGGCCGAATAGGTCCATATGGAGGAGCTCTAGTGGCCTGTCAGTCGTCAAGATGTTCTTATGTGGATGATGGGCGCTAACTTGCTTCCCGGCTTAGCATGCGCTACAAATCCTGTCTTTCTCAAAATGAACATTGGTTAGTCCTAAAATGTGTTCTTCCTTTAGAAGCTTGTGAAGATTCTTCATCCCAACATGTGCTAGTCGGCGATGCCAGAGCCAGCTCATGTTAGTCTTAGCAATTAAGCAAGTGTCGAGTTCAGCTCTATTGAAATCAACTAAGTATAGCTGACCCTCTAACACTCCCTTAAATGCTACTGAATCATCACTTCTTCTAAAGACAGTGACACCTACATCAGTAAATAGACAGTTGTAGCCCATTTTGCATAGTTGAGAAACGGAAAGCAAATTGTAATCTAATGAATCAACAAGAAAAACATTTGAAATGGAATGGTCAGGTGATATAGCAATTTTACCCAATCCTTTGACCAAACCTTGGTTTCCATCCCCGAATGTGATAGCTCGTTGGGGATCTTGGTTTTTCTCATAGGAGGAGAACATCTTCTTCTCCCCTGTCATGTGGTTTGTGCACCCGCTATCGATGATCCAACTTGTGCACCCGGATGCATAAACCTACAAAACAAGTTTAGTTCTTGATTTTAGGTACCCAAACAGTTTTGGGTCCTTTGACATTAGATACAAGAACTTTGGGTACCCAAACACAGGTCTTTGATCCCTTGTGTTTGTCCCCAACATACTTGACAACTACTTTGCCGGATTTGTTAGTTAAAACATAAGATGCATCAAAAGTCTTAAATAAAATGCTAGGTTCATTTGATGCACTAGGAGCTTTCGTCTTAGGCAATTTAGCACGAGTTGATTGCCTAGAACTAGATGCCTCACCCTTATACATAAAAGCATGATTAGGGCCAAAGTGAGACTTCCTAGAATGAATTCTCCTAATCTTATGCCCGGGATAACCGGCAGGGTACAAAATGTAACCCTCGTTATCCTGATGCATGGGAGCCTTGCCCTTAACAAAGTTAGATAATTTTTTAGGAGGGGCATTAAGTTTGACATTGTCTCCCTTTTGGAAGCCAATGCCATCCTTGATACCAGGGCGTCTCCCACTATAAAGCATACTACGAGCAAATTTAAATTTTTCATTTTCAAGTTCATGCTCGGCAATTTTAGCATCTAATTTTGCTATATGATCATTTTGTTGTTTAATTAAAGCCACATGATCATGAATAACATCAATGTCAACATCTCTACATCTAGTGCAAATAGAAACATGTTCAATGGTAGATGTAGAGGGTTTGCAAGTTTTTAGTTCAACAATCTTAGCATGTAAAATATCATTTTCACTTCTAAGATCGGAAATGGAAGCATTGCAAACATCTAACTCTTTAGCCTTAGCAATCAATTTTTCATTTTCACATCTAAGGCTAGCAAGAGAGGCATTTAATTTCTAAATCTTAGTAATAGAAATAGCATGATCATTTCTAAGATTGGCATAAGAATCATCACATACATTTGAATCAACCTTAGCAACTAATTTAGCATTTTCATTTCTAAGGTTGGCAATAACATCATGGCAAGTGCTTAGCTCACTAGATAATTTTTCACATTTTTCCCTTTCTAGAGCATAAGCATTCTTAACCTTAACATGTTTCTTATTTTCCTTAATTAGAAAGTCCTCTTGGCTATCCAAGAGTTCATCCTTATCATGAATGGCGCTAATCAATTCATTTAGCTTCTCCTTTTGTTCCATGTTAAGGTTGGCACAAAGAGTTAACAAATTATCCTCCTCATTACCAGAATTGTCTTCATCACTAGAGGATGCATATTTAGTGGAGGATTTAGATTTAACCTTCTTCCTTTTGCCGTCCTTTGCCATGAGGCACTTGTGGCCGACGTTGGGGAAGAGAAGTCCCTTGTTGATGGCGATGTTGGCGGCGTCCTCGTCGGAGGAGGAGTCGGTGGAGCTCTCGTCGGAGTCCCACTCGCGGCACACATGGGCATCACCGCCCTTCTTCTTGTGGTACCTCTTCTTTTCCTTTCTTCTCCCCTTCTTGTCGTTGCCCCTGTCACTGTCACTAGAAATAGGACATTTTGCTATAAAGTGACCGAGCTTACCACACTTGTAGCAAACCTTCTTGGAGCGGGGTTTATAGTCCTTCCCCTCCTTTGCTTGAGGATTTGTCGAAAGCTTTTGATGATTAAAGCCATCTCCTCATTGTCGAGCTTTGAGGCGTCGATGGGGAGCCTACTTGATGTAGACTCTTCCTTCTTCTCCTCCGTTGCCTTGAATGCGACGGGTTGTGCTTCGGGCATGGAGGCGGTGCCTTGCACGATGATTTTCTTTGAGCCTTTGATCATTAGCTCAAAGCTTACAAACTTCCCTATAACTTCCTCGGGAGACATTAGCTTGTATCTAGGATCACCTCGAATTAATTGAACTTGCGTAGGGTTAAGAAAAACGAGAGATCTAAGAATAACCTTGACCATCTCATGGTCATCCCATTTTGTGCTCCCGAGGTTGCGCACTTGGTTCACCAAGGTCTTCAAGCGGTTGTACATAGCTTGCGGATCCTCCCCTTGGTGAAGCATGAAGCGACCGAGCTCCCCCTCGATCGTCTCCCGCTTGGTGATCTTTGTCACCTCATCTCCTTCGTGCGCGGTCTTGAGCACGTCCCAAATTTCCTTTGCGCTCTTCAACCCTTGCACCTTATTATACTCCTCTCGACTTAGAGAGGCGAGGAGTATAGTAGTGGCTTGGGAGTTGAAGTGGCGGATTTGGGCCACTTCGTCCGAGTCATAGTCTTCATCCCCTACGGATGGTACCTATACACCAAACTCAACAACATTCCAAATGCTTGTGTGGAGTGAGGTTAGATGATGCCTCATTTTGTCACTCCACATATTATAATCTTCACCGTCAAAAACCGGTGGTTTGCCTAATGGAACAGAGAGTAAAGGAGTACGCTTTGAAATACGAGGGTAGCGTAGGGGAATCTTACTATACTTCTTGCGGTCATGGCGCTTAGAAGTTATGGACGGCACGTCGGAGCCGGAGGTGGATGGCGATGAAGAATCGGTCTCGTAGTAGACCACCTTCCGCATCTTCTTTTTCTTGTCGCCACTCCGATGCGACTTGTGGGAGGAGGATTCCTTCTCCTTCCCTTTGTTGCGGGACTCTCCCGATGGAGCCTTCCCGAGACTTGTAGCGGGCTTGTCACCGGTCACCATCTCCTTCTTGGCGTGATCTCCCGACATCACTTCGAGCGGTTAGGCTCTAATGAAGCACCGGGCTCTGATACCAATTGAAAGTCGCCTAGAGGGGGGTGAATAGGGCGAAACTGAAATTTACAAAGTTAATCACAACTACAAGCCGGGTTAGCGTTAGAAATACAATCGAGTCCGAGAGAGAGGGTGAAAAACAAATCGCAAGCAAATAAGGAATGAGACATAAGGATTTGTTTTACCGAGGTTCGGTTCTTTCAAACCTACTCCTCGTTGAGGTGGTCACAAAGACCGGGTCTCTTTCAACCCTTTCCCTCTCTCAAACGGTCCCTCGGACTGAGTGAGCTTCTCTTCTCAATCACACGGGACACGAAGTCCCTGCAAGGACCACCACACAATTGGTGTCTCTTGCCTCGATTACAATTGAGATTGATCACAAGAAGAATGAGAAAGAAAAGAAGCAATCCAAGCGCAAGAGCTCAAATGAACACAACAAATCTCTCTCTCTAATCACTAAAGCTTTGTGTGGAGTTGGGAGAGGATTTGATCTCTTTGGTGTGTCTTGTATTGAATGTTATAGCTCTTGTAAGGTGTAGAAGTGTAGAAACTTGGATGCCATTGAATGTGGGGTGGTTGGGGTATTTATAGCCCCAACCACCAAAATGTGGCCGTTGGAAGTCTGCTGTCGCATGGCGCACCGGACAGTCCGGTGCGCCAGCCACGTCAGCCAGCCATTGGGGTTCGACCGTTGGAGCTCTGACTTGTGGGTCCTCTGGGCTGTCCGGTGGTGCACCGGACATCTCCTGTAGCCTGTCCGGTGTGCCAACTGCGCGTGCTCTGACCTCTGCGCGCGCAGGCGCGCATTAAATGCGTTGCAGTCGACCGTTGCGCGCGAAGTAGTCGTTGCTCCGCTGGCACACCGGACAGTCCGGTGTGCCACCGGACACTGTCTGGTGCATTCACCGGACGGTCCGGTGAATTATAGCGGAGCGCCCTCTGATTTTCCCGAAGGTAGCGAGTTCAGTGTCGAGTTCTCTGGTGCACCAGACACTGTCCAGTGGCACACCGGACAGTCCGGTGCGCCAGACCAGGATGCCTTTGGGATTTCTTTAGCTCTTTATTTGAACCCATCTTTGGTCTTTTTATTGGTTTGTTGTGAACCTTTGGCACCTGTAGAACTTATAGACTAGAGCAAACTAGTTAGTCCAAATATTTGTGTTGGGCATTTCAACCACCAAAATCTATTTAGGAAAAAGGTGTAAGCCTATTTCCCTTTCATTCATCCCTTCACGAGTGACTCTCCAAACACCTACATCAACGGCCTCTAGGTAACAAGCCATTTTAGCACTATAATATGGGAAGTTAGTGCCATCGAAGTGTGGTGGCCTATGGGTATCCATCTCCTTCCTCTAAAAAGTGTCGGCTCTTTTAGCGGTGAAGCTAAAGCGTTTCAAATGAGCCAAATCAGGCTCCGATACCAATTGAAGGAAACGGTGATGTCTAAGAGGGGGTGAATTAGGACTTATAAAACTTTATCTAAACTAGACCGCAATTAAATCTCTAGAGCAAAACCTATGCAAATAAACAATTTAGAATGTGCAAACTAGGTTTTGTATAGGTGTTGCTATCTCTACCGCAATGCCTAAGTTTCAATCCTAAACAATCTAAGTATAAAGACAAGATTGAAACTTAAATGCTTAATATAAATGCGGAAGCTAAAGAGCAAGGTAGAGATGCAAACTCTCGTGGATGACGCCGCTATTTTTACCGAGGTATCCAGAACCAAGCAAGGTTCCGACTAATGCTCGTTGGTGCCCCTACGCAAAGGGAAGCCCATGCGAGGGCCAAGCACCACGGTCGAGTAACTCCGTAGAGCCACGCGCCTTCTCCATGCGCAAGTTATGCTCTGCTTCCGGCTCCTCTCAGACGCTCCCCGCCGTCTCCACTATCGAGCTTCCGGCCGAAAATGCCACGGGCCTCGTTCCCTCCGGTACACGATGGCGGCCGTGACACAAACTCAGTTGTCACAGCCTCGCAAGACTCTCGCCCCACTCGGTACAATTACAACGGCTCACGCAAGAGCCGAGGGGTTGTGTGGTCTTTCGAAACTCACTCAACTAACTAGGATTCACCTAGAGTAAGCGCTAATGCGGTCTAACTAACCTAAGAACTTCGTAAAGCACCTACGCTAATCACCGAGTGATTCTATTAAACACTTGGGTGTATGAGCATTTGAAAATGTCTATACTATGCCTTGGTATGTTGCTTGGGCTACCACACATAGAAATGGTTGATTGGATGAAGTATATATAGGCCTCAACTCAATTCTAGCCGTTGGAGAAAAGTTGCTGCTTTCTGCGGCACACCGGACAGTCCAGTGGAGGCACCGGACAGTCTGGTGCCCCTGTCTGGTGCGCCTAGCCGTTGGATCTGACACCGCAGGTGACCGTTGGCGTTGTAGGCTTTCACACCGGACAGTCCGGTGGCTTCTCTCCCCCATTGCCACCAGGAACTAGCCGTTGTGCTACAGTTCCCTGGTGCATCGGAGAGTCCGGCGTGTGGCACCGGACAGTCCGGTGTCTGTCCGGCTATGGCAACACTTTTCGTTTCTTGTACTTTGCTTGATATTTGTTGATCTTCACTTGTGATCTTTATAATGTCTTCTTTTGAGGTGTTGCTTTCCTCAATGCCTTAGTCCAAGTCACTTTACCATCCTGTGAACTACAAACATGAATACTAGCAAACACATTAGTTCACAGGTTATGTTGATCATCAAACACCAAAACCTTTTGAGCCAAATGGCCCCAGGTCCATTTTTCTTACAGTCTGCACATGTTGTTGAATGATACTCCTTTTTTCATCGGACGGTTCGTAGTTCCTGTGGCATTTTGACATAGTTCATGTCCGAGATGATCTTTGGTATCACGGACACTCCGAGCTCAGAATATGGATGGTCCGCAATACACTGAGTTGAGAGTTAATCTTCCTTGAATTATTTCTTGAGTACCTTATTTTATAACTTAGCAAACTAGTTAGTTCAAATGGTTGTGATGCTTGTTAATCATCAAAACAAGGGTAGAAATGGTTTTAAGACACATTTTCCTTTCACTCATCACCACTTAAAGGATCAAGGGTTTTTTGTATTAATTTTGGGCTATGATTCCAAATATTTGGGTTGGTCTAGCACATCAAAGATGTCTATCTACCCACTCAACCACATGTAGTTTTTAGTCTCACATTCTCATGACAATTTTGACATTTTTAGCACATTTCATGACATTTTGGAGAGTCCATGCATTTTGGAGAGTCCCAGAGCATTCGATATCGTTTAAGGCGGAGGTCGGTGACCACTCACCAATGTGGCAGCCGTCACTGTCTCTCCCATGCGTAGTGGCTGAAGAAAGAGGAGGGGGTGACGAAGACCCCTTCATGACAATATCGAATGGCCAACACACAATTAACTGAGGTCAAATGTGTTTAGAAGAGCTTAGTTCCAAAAGAGCAAAGTGAATAACTTCTGCGGTCCTATATTTGCGATACGCGTCTTTGGAATTCCATTAGAGCAAATTCCTGCGTTCTACGTTCTATAATGATAAAAGAACTCACCATTTCCATGCATTGGCCATCTAGGGCATCCAGGAAAGCAAATCGAGAGTTTCTCCCTTCATATGTGGTTGAAAGGAAAATTTGCCCTTGAGCAATTTTTATAAGTATTTTGGTGATTAGATACCCAACACATATTAATTGAGTCCTTATGTGTTGAATGTGAGAAAAGTGCAAATCAAAGTACAAGGTATGTTTCTAGACTTAGTATATTATTTTATATACTAATGTGTTTGTCTAAGTGCTAGAAACAGGGCCAAGACAAGGAGAAATGCAATAAAAAGCTTGGCTGTGTGCAGCCAAACTCTAGCTCGGCCTGGCACACCGGACTGTCCGGTGCGCCAGGCTGGTCAACGGTGAAGTGGCCGCTCTCGGGAATCGACGGAGTTATACGGCTATAATTCACCGGACTGTCCGGTGGTGCACCGGACTGTCCGGTGAGTCATCCGCGACGAACCTGTCGCTCTCGGGAAAAGAGAAAGGTGACGTGGCTATAATTCACCGGACTGTCCGGTGGTGCACCAGACTGTCCGGTGAGCCAATAGCGCCAGCGCCAACGGTCGTCCGCGCGATCAACGCGCGACACATGGCTGCTCCAACGGTCGGCTGGGTGCACCGGACTGTCCGGTGTGCCAACCGGCCCCGAGGAGCAACGGTCGGCTATGCTCGATTTGGAAGAAAATCGCGCACCAGACATGCTACAGTGGCTGTCCGGTGGCGCACCGGACTGCCCGGTGCGCCACTCGAAAGAAGGCAAGGATAGCCTTCCATGTTGATCTCCAACGGCTCCTAGCTGCCTTGGGGCTATAAAAGGGACCCCTAGGCGCATGGAGCAGTACACCAAGCATTCTCCAAGCATACTAAGACATCCATACTCTGCTCCCACATGTTTGATTCATTGTGATAGTGGTTTGAGCTTCATTTCGAGTTGTGAACTCCCTGTGTTGTCCTTTGAGCTCAAGTCTTGACTTGTGTGCGTGTGTGTGCTGCGGGTTGAATCTTGTGTGTGTTGCTTTTCCCTCCCTTACTTCTGTGTTTCTTTTGTGATCATCACTGTAAGGGCGAGAGGCTCCAAACTGTGGAGATTCCTTGCAAACGGGAAAATACTCTAAAGGAAAAGACCGTGGTATTCAAGTTGATCATCGGATCACTTGAAAGGGGTTGAGTGCAACCCTTATCCATTGGGACACCACAACGTGGAAGTAGGCAAGTGTTACTTGGCCGAATCACGGGATAAAAATCGTGTGTCTCTTGCGTTGCTCTCTCTAGAATTGTTGTGTTCACAAGAACTCGCTTCAAAGCTACTTAGTCGCACTAACACTCTAATAACTAAGTTTTGTGGCTATTTAGTGTTTGATTTTACAGGATCACCTATTCATCCCTGTTGGGGACTTGTTCTCAAATACTATAAGTTAAGAACAAGGCACCACAGAAAATGTTAAACGTTACAGTCCTTCGTCCTTCGAAGCATTATTTCCCTTAGGATATAATGATCTTCGGACGAAGGTTGTGAAGGGCATACCTTCATCGACGCAACATATAATGGTGAAGAAAGAATCATATAAAACATGAAAGATAATGTAAACAGTCATATGTTATTATCAACTCAATTCTATTTTATCACTATGGGAAAATAGAAATGATAATAAATTACAAGTGTACCTTCGGTTTGAAAGAAGGTAAAAATACAAGCGTAGCGCGAAAGCAAATACCCAGTCCGCGTGAACAGTACGGGAGCACTGTTCATCTATTTATAGGCACGGGACGCAGCCCATGTAAAATTATACCCATGTCCTTTACATTTGCTAATAACTCTATATTAACCCGTCGAGGTCTAAATGGCCTTTTCATCTTTAAGTCGGTTTCCTTTTCTGTTATCATGCCGAAGCTCTTCTACGCACAACTTCGGCTCTGTGCCATCCTTCGTATTCCTTTTGTGCTTCTTCACACTATGGCTTTAACTCAAGTCCGAAGATACCTGTTCATGCATTATACTTCCAGAAACATTGTTAAATCATGTTTTTGAGGACCTTGAGAAGCCGAAGGCCCCCAACAACCCCCCTCTAGGTGCTCTCAGTGGTTCCCCTCCTCAGACGCTCATACGCTTCCAACACGGAGCAGGAACCACGAAGAGGAGCTGGAGCCATTAAAATGTTGCTTTTCCTAACTACTCATTGTAACACTATAAAAGCCACCAACTAAAAATAATGAATTTAGTTATTATGGTAGTTAGGGTAATAAATTTTTATTCAAGTGTTTATTATTTATTTGTATTTTGAATCATTTTTAATTGCGCATGATTGATTATAGGATGTTTAATAGCAATTCCTCTTAAAGAAAAATAATCCTAGTAAATAACATAATAATTAAATAGTATAATAATTATTAGTCTATAAATAAATATTTTATTTATAAATAGTTTTGGTGAATTTTTATGAATTTTTGAGTTATTTAAAAATACGGTTCGAATTAAAAAAAGGCAAAACCCTAACCTAACCCTAAGGCCCACTAGGGGCCCAACTAAGCCTCCACACGCGCGCGCCCCCTAGCTGCCTCCAAGCCACCGCCGCCACACCTGCTTCCCTCTCCCTTCTCTCTTCTCTCTCCTCACATCTCCCTCTCCCCTGCACCCCGCCGCCAGGGAGCCGCCGTGTCCCTGCTGCGCGCTGCGCCCCAAGCCAGGGAACGGTCGCCCCGACGACTGAGCCCCCACGCCATCCCAAGCAGCAGCGCCCCGCGCCCGCGACACCCGCGTGCCCCTGCACCCCACCTGCGGCCGAGCCGCCCTGCTACCTCGCACCCGCGCCTGACGCCAGGAAGTCCAAGCCGCGCCCTGCGCCCACCCCCGCCGCAACCGACCCTAACGATCCCGTCCGAGCCGCCGTCCGTTCGTCTCACCCGTTAATGGAGCTTAATGCAACCGTTTCTTCTTCCTCCCCACCCCCATTTCTCTACTTTCCATTACGAGTAGGAAACGACAGCGCCATTGATGGCCATGAAGACCCGCCGGTGCCCATTGAAGCCCCTCGACCGACCTTCCCTCTCCCTCCCTCTCCCCTATAAATCCAACGCTCTCTCCTCTCTCCCTCCCCTACCCGAGCTCTCTCATTCTTCGCACTCTCTCCCTCGCCGTTCGTCGTCGGAGCTCGCTGTTCGTCGCTGGAGTTCGCCGTTCGTCGTCGGAGTTCGTCGTTCATCGCTGGAGCTACGCCACCCGCCATCCGAAGTCGAGCCCCTGCTCTTCTCCACCCGGCCGAAACCCCATCGAGCCCTCCCCGTCACACATATGAACCCAAGGTTGAAAACGACCCAAATTAATTTGTGTATTTTCGAAATTCTTTTGATTCGATTCATGAATTGTATATTTATGTTATTGTAATATGAACATGTGTGATCCGAAATTCATACGTATGTGCGCTATGGAATTTTTGGTAGATATATGCGATTATTAGTGCACCATGATTGTTCATGTTAGTCGATACGATGATTTTTGGATTAGAGAGAAATATGATGAAAAATTTAGTAGTCACACGTTGATGATAAAAACACTAGATAGGAAATTTTGTAGTTAAATTTGGTCACAACAAACTTTAGAAAGTATTTGGATAATTATAATCATAGGTTCATTTTAATGGATTTAGTAAATAGTATAAGAGTTCATGACCACAAAAACATTATAGGATTTTAGATGATTTATATCCGATTATTTTATTAATATTTTCTTTTAGAAAGAAAGGAGAAAATACCATTAGTAGTATGGAAAATAGATTTTTACTAGCCAAAATAAACGTGTTCGCGAGTATAGCACTTAAATTCTTAAGAGTTAGTAAAATGCTTGTTTATGTCAAAATAACCCCGCTTATGTTATAAAAAGTCCAATTAGTAATTTATATGGATTTTTAGAATATTAATATTAATATATTTATTTTTAGCTATACTCAATAACTGAAGTTAGAAATAAAAAGGATAAAATCTATTAGTCTATTTATTAGTATTAAAGACAATAATTAACATTTATTTTCATTGATGATGTTAATACGTATTAATACTAATTAAAACTATATTTATAGCATCTACTCATAATTTCACCAATTATGACTCGCAATAATAGTCATAATTGAATTAATTAGCATTTACGCGCTAAGACGTATTTAGGTGTGTGATAAGTGGATGTGTTAATGTGAATGTAATGGTGAATGATTACCCTGTACTGGTGTATGTTTATTTATTGGTGTATGTTTTCTCTTTGTATGGTAACGTACGACGTTATTAGAAACTGATTGTGTGGTAGAGGATTCGAATTTGATTGAGGACGAATCGCAGGACACTTTCGAGCAAGGCAAGTGGATTCCCCCTCTGCATATTTCTATTTGTACCCAATTAATGCATATAATAATGTTTACTTTTTGATATACTGCATAATTTGATGGGTTTTACCTAATTAAGGATTTCCTAGATTTACCAACTGTATTCCTTGATTACCCTAGAAAATTATTAAGCTTTGCTAATTTGTGCTACCGCTCAACTTAATAATTTTGATGTCACTCATTAATTGATATTAATGTTCCAAAATTGAAATTGACATTATGATATTAACCCGATGGTTAAAACAATATTATTTCATATTAATTGGAACATGGAGTGGTCACCCGGGATAACAGTGCAACCACGAGTGCTATCATGGCTCTGGCTTTGGTAATTAGCTTTATATGCTTAGTGCCTAGCAACCTTACCTAAAATATGGGCAAAAGGGGGAGCGGCAGTGGTGGCAGCTCACGTTAACATGGGGACATATTCTTGGCTAAGGTACCTCACCCAGAGGGCCTCCACATCGACTTTGGAAACCTTAGCGGGTTGCTTCGTATTAAGTGTATTATGTGAAGCCTCATAATGGATCCCTAGCCATTCACCTTGGTAGTGTTTATGAGTCCGATCAACCCAGGCTAGATGGGATACATGGCTTGTGGGTAAAGTTATACCACCTCTGCAGAGTGTAAAACTAATATATCAGCTGTGCTCCCGGTTATGAGCAGCCTGGACTCCTCACATGATAATGAACTTAAAGGTGGACATTAAATTAAGATCCGATGATCTGCCAATGGTTTGCTTAAGTGGTTTCACTTAAGTGTTTTTGATATACTCATATACCTTTGTTTAAATGTGATACTTGGGATAAACTCTTATTAGTATGACAGATGTTGTTAATAAAATGTTGACCAACTAAAATGCTTACTGCTCAACCTTAGCCTCACTTTGTTATATCTGCATTAATTTTTCCTCCACTTGCTGAGCCTCGACCATAAGTGAGCTCACCCTTGCTAATATTTTGATCAGAGGGTGATACTGGAGACTTTGATGGAGATTTCAACGATGAATTCTAAGGGTGTGTTTGGTTTGGCTTTTGGCTTTGGCCCCCTAAAAGCCAAAAGCCAACCAAAGGGCTCAATCTAGGAAGCAGCTTTTTTTAAAAGCTGACTTTCTTACAGTGCAAATCTAAAAGCACCCCTGGACATGCTTTTAGTGACTTTTCGGATGGAACTGTGAAAACATATATCGAAGAACTTTTAACGATTTTTAATGGTTTCCACCAAACAATTTTAAGCTTTTTAACAGCTCACAGCCTACAGCAGCTTTTTTCACAGCTCACAGCCCATAGCAACTTTTTTCACAGCTACAGCCCAACCAAACAGACCCTAAATCTAACGATGAGCCAGTCATCTTCCTATGGGAGGTTACCCATGTTATTTAATTCCGCCTTGCTTTAATATTGATACTTATTAAAGATACAATGATTCAGATGATGTAATAAAATATTATACTCTCTTTACGCCTTTATTACATTGTCTTTTGATATATTACACTTGTGACGTCAATATATGTGTAAAAATAAATCTTGGTACACATATGCTATGCGTTCGGTTCTGCCCTCTGAAACCGGGTGTGACACTCGTAAACTTAATACAAATTATTACAAAACTACAATTGGCGCCTTTTCTTGCTAAAACATTTTATTAAAAACTCCAAAGATGCTACTCTACATGAAGAACCGAGTCAAATAAACTAGCAAACGTGCTGGAGCATTGCATGACACCCATTACATTTTGGAATCTTAACTTCATATATCATATATCGCTTGATTGGTTGGGTGAGCACGCGCGGTTGGGTGGGCACACGCACACAGGCGCGTACCCTGGCCGGCTGCATAATTACATTTTAAGCGTATACAGCCAAAATCACTTATTTTACATCTACTCATACAGTACATATCTCATACAGTACACATCTCGAGCATACAATCAACCAAACAGAAACTCAAATAAATCAACACATACGGTAGCTCAGACTACATGTACATGTAACCAAACGGATAGATAGAGTACCAATTCATTCAATGGGCGGGAGTTGTTTTAACTTGTACAAGCACATATATTATGATCTACGAGGATACAAAAGGAACATATCAGGTGTGCAGAGACCACCTCTTGGACTCGCGTAAGAGATGGCAGCGTGCTCGTCCCACGCAGAAGCGACAGACACAAGTGCAGTGCCCGCTAAAGAAGTGGAAGCAGTGTTTCTACATTCTACTAGACTGCAACCTATCCCCGCTTCAGGTAAGATTAAACACGAACAATTAAATTACCTAATCTAGCTCACATTAAAACCTGAAATAATGCAAATCACGTACCTGTACAGTAACTTTACAATGGAAAGAAAGCTCGCTATCTCAAACCTACAAACCTGAAATAATTAATGATCAGCCGGGCCCAGAATTTGAAGGAGCATATGCACTGCCTTAACAACTGGTTGTCTCTGCTGATGCTGAGACTGCAATTGCTCTCTGCCATGGTTCCACTGGTCACCAACACCATGAGCCTGTATAGGGAAGCCACCTGAAAACTTGCCTTTGTAGCATGTCTTGGCTACCCAAAAGAAGTATCTTTAGGAGACCTAAGCAGGTTAGACGGCGAGGTAACTGAAGTCTGATTGAGCGATGGCTCACGCTTCTGCTGGTTTACAGATGACAGTACAGGGCTGCACGAATCTGCACTCTGTGGCATGGATGTTGGAACCATCTGATTGTGACGGACCTGACCGACGTGCAAGTCTGTCCTACAGTCAGAGTTCATTTGGCCGTTGTGTTGCACCACTGCTCTCCCAATGTTGTTCTGTGGCGGATTGACCTGCCGCTGCTGCAGCTGAGTGGTCAATGTCGATTTAGAACCATGTGGAGGTTGTTGCAAAGCTAACATGGTCTGACTCAAAGAACCACCCTTTTTTAAACCTTGGTTACCAATGTCTGCCACCTTCGTTGGTGACTGAGACAACGAAGTGACTAGCCTAGGTTGAGGCATTGGCGGTACTGGTGTTGTATTGGCAGGGAAATGTCCTTGGCCATGTTGCACCAGTTTTTCAGACACATGGTTTTTTGATGGAGTAGAAGCAGCATTGGTTGGTGTGCAGTCAATTGGAGTCTGGGCCATCATGTTTCCTCGTCCTAAACTCTTCATAAGCTTAGCTTGTTGACTGCCACGGTTCCTTTGTGGCTCATTTTGTCTAGACTGCTGTTGTTCCTGTTGTTTCTTCTGCTTCTGTTGTGTAAAAGTGGCAGGTTGGTTGGGAGATGAAGAGCTATCCGGCAGATTTTGTGCCGCTTGCTGTCGCTGATGTTGTGATTTTGAACAAGGGGCTGAATTGGCAGATGAGATTTGGCCCTGCTGCAATGTTTGAGTATTACTCTGCACGTTGGGTACTGCACTTGCTCCAGAAAGATCACTATGCTGTTGAGGTGCCATATGCTGTTGCATTTGTCTTTCTTTAGCCAAGTGCACAGCATATGCCTGCTGTTGTGAGCTTGAACTACTTCCCTGGATCTGAGAATGGTGCGGATTCCCAAACATGTGTAACGATTGTGACATCTGATGTGGCCGTTGGGGTTGCTGAACAGGTGGACTCGAGAAAGATGAATTCATGCTGGTAAACTGGATGGTGGCTTGGCCGCTTCCCTGTGAAACCGGCATGTCAAACTCCGACATCTGCCTATGCTCTTCCATAGCCTGACCAGGCTACAAGAAAATTTACTATCAGCAATGACACCAAATTTTCGTTAAAAACACACCTCTATAAGCGTAGTTATTAAACGCTTGATGCAAGTGTTGAACCACCATTGAATTCAACTTGTACAACAGACAAGTAATCCCTCCCTAGCTATGATGGCATTACAGAGCACGTGATTTTTTTTTTCAAATTTCAGCAGGTAATACAAGCAAAGAGTATACAGAACACCAATCAAATGAAACAAACAATAAACATCTGAAACAGAAATTAAACAGCAATTCTATAACAAAAGAAAGGCAGTAAATTGCAAGTGATTTTAGATTTTCTAGATTCATAGATTATGCGACATAGCTAAATATACACTATCTACATAGTTGGAACAGAGGAGTAGCATGTAAACCACTTTTGAATTAGCGATGGATACTTTATTATCTTGGCAAAAAAATCCTCGAAAATACTAGAAAGGTCTAAGCACCTTTTTTTGGTTTACATAAGTATAGTTAGTTAATTTTGTGCAGTAATAAATAGCAAGACGCGTTCAAGTTGAGCATAAAACAGCAAAGTGTGGCAGAGATGGTGGAGAGAGTGGTTAGAAGTGTCACCATTCAGCAGTTTCATGCATTTCAGGCAATTTATAAGCATATGAAATGTAAATAGCAACTCACACGAAATGTTTGCATAGGATCATGTGGCCTCAAGATTGAATTGCCAGGACCAGATATGGCTCCAGGATGGACATTTACTGTGTTGAGCACACCTTGCCCACTGTTGGGAAACAGATTTCCAGATGGAACAGCATTTAACATTACTGGTGAAATAATCCTTGGAAAGCCTGGCTTGGCACCAGGCATACCTCGATTTAGTCCTGCCACTGTTCCCATACTAGGGGCAGATGGCATCATGAGGGCACCTGGACCAGAATCAACCCCGGAAGGAGTAGTTCCAGGAGCAGAAACTCCAGGTTCATGAAGATTTCTGTCATTGACCATCTGATTATATTGAATCTTTGGGTGCTCATCACCCTGTAAAGAGATAGGTCTGGGAACACCATATTTCTGAGCATCCCTATACCAGAAATGGCATGGAGAACAAAATTACGAACTCTACAACATAGTCCATTTAACACATCTAGGTATTGATCATTTACCTAGGACTACTCAATGTTGAAGGGAACGGTGAATTGTTGCCCAAAACCATAGCAGGAGACCCTGGTAACCTAGAATTCAGATTTGAAGTAGGAGTAGAAGGGCCAACAGAATCCTGATGGTTCGGCAGTGTTATCTCGTTTGTTACATCACAGAGATCAAGGGGCCTGTTTAAGTTTAGACAAAATATAAAGACGGCATTTAGATGTTGGTTAATGGGTCTGGAGTTGTAAAAGAAACTACATATATAGCACACAATGGTGACATATTTCAGATATGTCCACAAAAATGAAATTCAAAGCAGTAGTTCAAGTTGGCAATTACGTACGTCAAAGTGCACCCAGAAATGTTGTTCGGACATGCTTGTGAAAGTGTGATAACATGGGAACTATGTGGCTGCATGATTGGCTTGAGCTCCTGGCGATTACCCTTCATGATAAAAGGCATAACCATAAGATATAGTAGAATGCAGTTAAAATTATTAGCAGCGAGATGTAAAAAATACAGTATCAGAAAGAGAGGAAGACTGAAGCTGTGACTGAACTTCTCTCCCATATTGCCTATCCAGACTTCCTTGAAATTTGCATTTAATTTTCTTGTGCCCCAAGTGGGCACATGTAAAACTGTGTTTGATCGCTACAGCAAGCAGAAATCCCTATTGATTCTATGTAACTAGTTGCAGTTCTTTGTTACTAGAGGCTAAAGCTAGTAGTTTTATGGAAGAGTCTTCTGAAGTTTTTTTTCTCGAACGTGCAGGACAACTGCACATCTTTCATATAATAGAGAAGAGAAATAGGGTCTAACAAACCAGAAACAAAAGAGAAAGAAAGAAAAAGAGAAAAACCTTGCCTATGCAAGGGATGACCAACAAAAAATAAAATTACAAATTAAACACTACACTGGACTCGACTAAATCTTGAAGATGTTTGGCGCCTGCCATCCTCCAGCAGGCCGATTCATCCATAAAGGACTGCAGTATCTTCGAGAGGCTCGGTCGCTCACCCTCAAACACAACCTTGTTCCTTTGTAACCAAATACACCAAGCCCCTAAAATGATGAGAAATTTGCTATTTTGCCACTCAATTTTGGCTGCCTGTTATTATGTCATCCCGTGTCTATGATTGGTGGGACCGTCTGTGTCTATGATTTGTGGGTCCGATGGCATACTGGCGAAGCCCACAAATGATAATGGCAAAAATGCCAATGGCTCTAAAATGATAGCGCTATTAAGCCCTTTCTATCCTTCGGTACCTGATTATAGGCTTTCCTCCACCACTCCGCAAAGGGGAGAACATCAACAGGAGCACAATGACCTAGTCCCAGTGGTAGTTCCTTGTTACAATGTCACAAAAGTTTTAACTTTGTGAAATTAACCGTGTGTTAAGAACTCCCATACTGAAACACCAAGTTACATCGACATGCATAGCTTCTATAACAAGTACTCAATTTCACCCCAAAAAATCCTAAACTTTTGCGAGTGAACTATAATTGTTAGACTGTTTATTACTCTGCTCTTGTGTGTGTATAATGGGCCTACAGCCCAGCCCATGTATATGGCGCAGGCGCGCCCGCCCCTGTCGCCAGCTTGACGGCCTCGGCTCTGCTCCCTTGGTCGTGCCCAGCCTCGCCGCGTATAGGTGTACATTCGGGCCAGCCCGCCCGACCAGACCCAAGCCTTTTTGTGTCTATAAACGGGCCTTTTCGTGTTTGTATAAACGGGTCAGGCTCATGCCCACCCATGGGCCAGGACCTCGGTCCAAGCATGGCCCGATGCATTGGGCCGGCTCGAAATTATTTCGTGATGTGTCGTGCTTGGGCCGTGCTTTTTTCCCGTGCTTCGTGCACCCATCAGGCTCGGCTCAAATGTACACCTCTACCACCGCTTTCTCCGTCGCTAGCGCGCCCGCCCCAATCCCCTTCACTGGCAGGCTCGATGCCACCCCATGGCCGGCGGGCTAGCTCTGGCCTATGCGCATGCGCTAGCCCCCCTAGCTGATGCGCCCACTCCTACGCCCCTGGCTGGCGGGCTCGGCCTTGCACCGGCCCCCTACCACCATGGCCAGGCCAAGACAAGCAGACTCCCCTCTAGTCGGGCCTTCGGCCCCCGCCTGTCCCTGTTCCCCTGGCCAACATGCGAGCTACTACACCCGTCCCGACCCCCTTTACTTGCGCGCTTGCACTCGTCGTCCCTGCTCTGCTCCCTCTAGCCGACGTCCTGGATCCCGCCGTGCTCCCTCCACTCGGTCCATGGTCACCCCTGCTACGGCCACCCCCATGTCGTTGTCTTTGCCTCTCTGGTCCCTCCGTTGTCGTTGCCGTCACCCATTCCACCCTGGCTATTGCACTCGTTGCTGCTAAGTCCATGATCGCTGCGACGTGGGTTGAGAGTGTGCATCAACTCACATCTAGGAGCAAGAGCGAGCTACCGTCGCCGCCCTCGCTCGTCATCTTGCAAAGGCTGAGAGCCACCTGGGTGATCCTGCCATCATTGACTTGGCTCCAGAGTACCAGCTGGTTACCCCTACCACTCCCTCGTCAGTGTATGAGGCTACAATTGTCATCAACCTTCACGCTCAAGTGACTGGTGTCCAAAACATCTGGTCCCTGGTTCCCATCGTCCTTGACCCGACTTCCTCCTACGCCCGCTGGCGTAACCTCGTTCTCCTCACGCTGCACTCTCAACGATCACATCCTCACCGCCATGGCATCCCTTGCTTGTCTTGATGTCGGATGGCCAATGTGGTTCTCTCTTGAATCCTCGATACGATCGTGTGGGGCACGGCTCGCCATGCCTAGGTTGCCATCAAGGGGCACTCGGGAATCACGAGGGTCATGCTCTCCACCTCGACGTTGTCTTCCATACCTTTGTCCATTGTGATATCTCTATCACTAAGTATTGTCGTAAGATGAAGGGTATGGCCGACTCCGGCCATGACCTCGGCAAGCGCACCTTCGATCGTATGCTCATCCTCAACTATCTTTGGGGCCTCAACGAGCGCTGCGACCACCTCTGAACCTAGATCATTTGCTCGGTCCCCTTCTCCTTCCATCGGGTCCACAACAATCTTATATTTGAGGAGATCACCAAGGGAGTACTCCTTCGACTGCCCTCTATAGCTTCGCCTCCAGAGGGCAGCCCTCTCGCACGACTTCCACTGCCCTTGCCCTCCCAGCGTCCAACACTATGGCCTCCTGGTGCATCTATGGGGGCGGGAGGTGCTCCTTCTGGTGGAGGGGGTTCCAATGGCGGTGGTCACCACCAGTCATGCTAGTGGCGGTGGCAAGGGGGACGCTCCCTAGCGCTCTTCCTACAACCAGTGGACCGGCCACATCTCTATGTGGTCTGGTCCGTTTGCGAGTGGACCTCTGCGGGCACTGCAACAGCCCCTAGTCGGCTCACCTGATGATGCCTGGACTAGGTACCCCCTCGCCCACACCCCTCGTCGTCCCCTTAACCACTGGTCCACTGCTCCTACACCTGCCACCCCACTCGATCCCGCGTGACCCTATGATCTGGTGGGTGGGATCAACAATCCCTTGCTAAATTATTATTTAGCATGATGACTCTGACTCCACCCGTTGTCACCGACTAGGTGGCTGACTTCAGCTTCCGCCTGCCACGCCACTCTAAATGTTGGCATAGTCTCTTTGTTCCACCCACCTCTCCCATGTCACCCTTCTATCGCTGTCGGCAACAGGACTATTCTCCTAGACACCTCTGTAGGTGATTCGGTTCTCCCCGGGCCTTTTCATCTCCGCAATGTTCTTGTGCCCCCCCAACACAACTAATAACTCTTGCTCCATTAAGTTTGATTCTTTTGGCTTGTCCATGAAAGATCTTACCATCTAGCGCCTCCTCGCATCCTTCTTAGAGTGGTGGAAAGGGGCTGCTGAGGCAGTGCAGGGAATGGTCAAGAAAGGGCTGAATTCTCTCATCATATTGGGTGCCTGGAAGATATGGAACCTCCGCAATAGATGTGTGTTTGATGGAGAGACCCCCAGCCTCTCTCGAATCCTGCAGCAGGCTGATGAGGAGAGAAACCTTTGGGAGCTAGCAGGGGCCAAGGGTCTCTCCTTTTTGGCTGCTCCTCTGTCGGTAGCCTGAATTCCTAATGGATTTGTTTCTTTATGCTTGTTTCTGGCCTCCGTAAGGAGAGCTATTGTACTATGTATTATGTTTCTCCTCTTCTTAATATAATTAAAGGCGCAGTTCCCCTGCGCTTTCGAGAAAAAAAAAGCGCCTCCTCGCATGTACACCATGCAGCTGCATGCGTCCACTCAACCACCTCTAGCATTTGGCATCGTCGTCTTTGTTAGAATATGTGGATTAGGCCCATGAGGCTAAGCCCATGTGGCCCATGTATATACCCTATATAGCCACCCCTAGGGTTGGCCCAGTCAATCTAAGCGTTCTCCTAACATGGTATCAGCTAGGTTTTCTCTCCTCTCTCCCCTAAGCCGGCGGCTAGGGTTTTCTCTGCTCCTCCAGCCGCCGCCAGGCGCCGCCGCCGTCCCGGACCCGCGCCCGCTCTCCTCTGGCGCCGCGCCCAGGCGGCCGTTTTTTTCCCCGCGCCGCCGTACGCGCCCTATCCGCCGTACGCGCGCCTTCCGCTGCGCCGCGCGCCCTCAGGCCGACAGCGCCCAGGCGACCTTCTTCCGCGCCGCCGACCGCCCCCGCGCCCCAGGCCGCCGCGCCGCGCTCTCCTCCGCCGCCGGCCGCGCCCTCCTCTGGCGACCCGCGCGCAGGCGGCCCCTCTCCCCGCGCCCCGGCGCGCCTAGCCCACCGCGCCGCCGACCGTGTGCCCGGTCCTGCCGGATTTGGCCGCCCCCTCCTCTGCTCGCCGGCATCGCCGCTCCGCGCTGCTGCGCCGCCATCCATCCCTCCATGGCTGAGCAGGCTGAGCAGCCGCCTCCCCCTTGCCCCCCCTACTTCCGCCCCTGGCCCGCGCGCTACTGCTGCTGGTCCGCCCTGTGCCGCTTCTCTAGGACCCGTGGGCAGGACCACCTCCTCTGCTCTTGGGCCGGCATGGGGGTCAGGACCGCGCGCCACCAATGGGGTCCTCACCGCCGCGAGTACCGCCTCTACCCTTACTGTTGTGGCGACTGCGGTTCCCACGGGGATGCAGATCCGAAGGACCCTCCCCCGCCAATCCTCTCTTCGCTGGTCATCGATCTACCCCCTGACGTCGATCAGCCGCCTCCTCCACTGGTCGCCCATCAGGGATACACCATCGCCGCTGCCCGCGCGGAGCACGCGGCGCGACAGACACGCCTGCGGGACGCAGCCCTCGTGTGGGAGCGCGAGCGCGAGGCAGCCGACGCTATCGCTGCTCAGATTGCCGCGACAGAACAGCTCCTCGCCTCACCTACGGCTCACGACGGCGGGGCCACCTCCTCTGCCCCCGTGGGCGGCGCATACGGCGTTCCGATCGCACCGACCGTCGGCGCCGGACCCCGCACCATCCCCACGGTACTCTGGCATGACCCGACTGACCCGCTCGTGGCTCAGCTCCACCTTCAGGCTGGGAGTGTCCAGAACATTCGTCTCATGGTTCCTGTCGTCCTCGAGCCAGAGTCGTCGTCCTACGCACGCTGGCGGGACTTACTCCTCCTTACCCTTCGCCGCTATGCCCTGGATGACCACGTCCTCTGCGACCTCACCGGCGTGGCGCCGACTGCTGCGTGGGTCCACCTCGACAGCATCGTGCTCACCTGGATCGTGGGGACGATTTCCGTCGACCTCCACAGCCTCCTCCGGAACCTTCCTCACGCTCGGGTTGTCTGGCTAGCCATCGAGGGCCAGTTCCTGGGCAACGCCGAAGCTCGAGCTCTCCACCTCGACGCGACCTTCCGCACCTTCGTCCAGGGGGACCTCAGCGTCGGTGAGTACTGCCGCAAGATGAAGGCCATGGCGGACTCACTTGGTGATCTGGGCTGTCCCGTGGAGGACGTATGCTCGTCCTCAACGTCCTCCGTGGCCTCAGCGATCACTACACCCACCTCCGGTCGTTGATCATGCGCCAGCGTCCCTTCCCCACCTTCCTCCAGGTCCGCGACGACCTTGCCCTAGAGGAGATCACTCTGGGTGCTCAGACTGCATCACTCTCCGGCCCGGGGTCCTTGTCCTCCTCGACAGCACTGGCGGCTATCACCCCGACCCGTCCACCTCCTCCGTCCCACTCTGCCTTTGGCCCTCATCCACACGGGCCGAGCAGGGGCGGCGAGGGTCGCGGTGGTGCAGGCGGGGGCGGTGGTGGCCGCCGCCGCCGTGGTGGCCGCGGTGGTGGTGGTTCCGGCGGTGGTGCCCGTGGCAACGCACCGACGCTGGGACCCAGCAGAGTGCGCCTTGGCCCACTTTCCACCACCCGTGGTCAGGACGCATCTCCATGTGGCCGTTCCAGGGGCCAGGTTCTGAGGCTCGTCCCCCGGCGGCCATGTTTGCTGGTGCGCAGCCGGGGTTCACCTCGCCGCCGAGGTTCGCCTTCGCCTCTCCGTCGCCCTGGACCTCGACGCCTGCCGCTTCGTCGTGGCCCACACCGCCGGCTGCTCCACCGTCCGGGCTGGTTGGTTGGGACGCGACCGCCCTGGCTGCCTTCCAGACTCCCACTCTGACTCCGCCGATGGGTCCCGAGTGGATTGCAGACACTGGTGCTACCTACCACACCACTCCCGACCCTGGTATACTCACCTCTGTTTGCCCTCCTTCTTCCTCTCTCCCTTCGTCCATCATGGTAGCGAATGGCTCGTGTCTTCCTGTCACATCTGTGGGTGTCGTCGGCCCTCCCGGCTCTTTTCATATTCCAGATGTTCTTGTCGCTCCTTCTTTGGTCCACAATCTTCTTTCTATTCGCCGTTTTACTGCTGATAATTCTTGTTCTGACGAGTTTGACTCTTCTGGTCTTACTGTGAAGGACTCGGCAACTCGGTGCCCCCTCCTCAGATGTGACAGCCCCGGCCCCCTCTACACCCTTCGGCTTCCGCACGCCACCTCTTCTTCGTCTTCGTCACCTGCCACTGCTGCTGTTTTTGCTGCCACTACGTCTCCTACCACCTGGCATCGTCGCCTTGGTCACCCCGGACGCGAAGCCTTGATGCAGCTTTCTCGTAGTGCCACTATCCCATGTACTAGATCACATGATGAGCACCTTTGTCATGCGTGCCAGTTAGGCCGCCATGTTCGTCTTCCTTTTTCTTCTTCCTCCTCGCATGCTACTCATGCATTTGATCTTGTACACTGCGATTTGTGGACTTCACCTATTACCAGTATGTCAGGCTACAAATACTATCTTGTGGTGCTTGATGATTTTTCTCATTATGTGTGGACTTTCCCTTTGCGTGCCAAGTCTGAAGCTTTCCCCGCCCTCCGCCACTTCTTCGTCTGGGTGTCCACTCAGTTCGGCCTCACCATTAAGGTCGTCCAGTGTGACAATGGTCGGGAGTTCGATAACTCTACCTCCCGCGCCTTCTTTCTCTCCCACGGGATGCAATTGCGAATGTCTTGCCCGTATACCTCCTCCCAGAACGGCAAGGCTGAGCGCATGATCCGCACGACCAACGACACCATCCGCACTCTTCTCCTCCAGGCGCACCTTCCGGCACGCTTTTGGGCCAAGGGCCTCCACACCTCCACCTACCTTCTCAACCGTCTCCCTTCCACTGCGTGCCCGGCCCCTACTCCTCACCAGGCACTCTTCGGTACCCCTCCGCGCTATGACCACCTCCGTGTTTTCGGGTGTGCTTGCTACCCGAACACCGCTGTTACTGCTCCTCACAAGCTTGCACCCCGTTCCACCTCTGTGTGTTTCTCGGGTACTCCCCGGACCACAAGGGCAACCGCTGCTTTGACCTCTCCTCTCGCCGGGTCCTCATCTCTCGCCATGTGGTGTTTGATGAGTCCGTATTTCCCTACTCCACCACCACAACCCCCTCCTCCGACCCTGATCTTGACCTCTTCACTCTCCTTTCGCCTGACGCGGTGGTCGAGCCACCTATCCTTCCTCTCTCTGCAGGTCCTCGCTCACCGCCTGTCGATCCTCCTCCCGGCCTGGTGCCTTGCTCGGGTCCGTTGGTGTCGCCTACGGTGGTGTCGCCTCTCCACAGGGTCCCGTCTCCAATCGCCCCCGGGCCGAGCGAGGGTGGTGGGACTGCACCGCCTGCGGGGCCGTCGGTATCGACTTCTCCGGCCCGCTTCGCCCAGCCGGTGCGCGTCTACCAGCGCCGGCTACCGCCGTCGGGGTTCGCACCTCCACCGTCGCCACCACCACCGCCGTCCCCACCGGCGACCTCTCCTCTGGCGGCACCGCCGGTGGCCCCGTCCCCGCCAGGGACACCTACACCTCCGTCGCGGCCATCCGCGGCTCGTGTCGAGACGTCGCTGTACCACCCACCGCTCCTTCACCGCGACCCGTGGCACGTCCACCCGATGGTGACGCGGCACGCGGCTGGTACCCTGCCGCCCCGTGTCCTGGCGACCACGCCCGGAGACTCGCAGGTTTCTCCGGTACCCTCCTCCGTCCGCACCGCCCTGCTGGACCCCCACTGGCGTCGGGCGATGGAGGAGTACGCGGCGCTCGTCGCCAACCAAACGTGGGATCTGGTGCCCCGTCTGCCCGGCACCAACGTCGTCACCGGCAAGTGGATCTGGACGCACAAGCGGCGGGCCGATGGTACCCTGGAGCGGTACAAGGCTCGTTGGGTTCTTCAGGGTTTCACTCAGCGCCCCGGAGTCGACTACGATGAGACCTTCAGCCCGGTTGTGAAGCCGGCCACCGTCCGCACGGTGCTCTCACTCGCCCTCGCTCGCTCCTGGCCAGTTCACCAGCTCGACGTTAAGAACGCCTTCCTGCACGGCGCCCTCACCGAGACCGTCTACTGCTGTCAGCCGGCGGGGTTCGTGGACTCCTCTCGCCCTGACCTGGTCTGCCGGCTCAACAGGTCCCTCTACGGCCTCAAGCAGGCCCCCCGGGCATGGCACTCCAGACTCGCTACGTTCTTGGTGACCCTAGGCTTCGTGGAGGCCAAGTCAGACACGTCTCTGTTCGTCCACCATCATGGAGCCGAGACTGCCTACTTGCTTCTCTATGTGGATGACATTGTCCTCACCGCCTCCAGCCTGTCACTTCTTTGCCGCCTCATCGACGCACTTCAGCAGGAGTTTCCGGTCAAGGATCTGGGCGTGCTTCACCATTTCCTGGGGGTTACTGCTGAGCCTCGCCCCTCAGGACTCCTTCACCAGCGACAGTACACTCTTGACATTCTGGAGCGGGCCCAGATGAGTGACTGCAAGCCCTGCTCCACCCCAGTCGACACGCAGGCCAAGCTCTCTGAGGCCACAGGTGACCCAGTCGCGGACCCCACCGGCTACAGGAGTCTTGCAGGTGCATCGTGCATCTTCTTTTTCGGAAGCCTATCTCGAAAAAACCTCCAAGTTAAGTGTGCTTGACTTGGAGCAATTTGGGATGGGTGATCGACCGGAAAGTTTTTTCGGGTGCGCGGATTGCTAAAAAAGGGCTTAATTCCTTGATTACCCTTGGGTTTCGGACTCTCTGGAACCATAGAAATGGGTGCGTTTTTGACAGAGTTAAACCCAGTCTGGAGGGTGCTATTAGAAGAGCTGAAGAAGAAATTATTATATGGAAGTTCGCGGGAGCCAAACACCTTGCCCTTATTACAGCTCCCATTCCAGGTGTCCTTTAGGGATCTGGTAGAGAGTTCAGTTGCTAGCTTCATAAAGAAAGTTTTTTGAGTCTGGGGCTGGATGTGGTGCCCTTTTTAGGTGGTCATCTTGTTTTGTTGTGGCCGGATGGCCCTGTTTATTTTTTTTTCTTCTTTCTTTCTTTATTTTTAGACCCTTCTTTTCTTAATTCAATGATACGCAGCTCTCCTGCGTGTTCGAAAAAAGAGTGAGGACAAAGTGCGCACAAAAGACTCGTGTTGGTCTATGGGGACAATATATGATCCTAGCGAGCTGCCAGGAGTAAGTACTGCCGGTCCAGGGATTGGACGGGGTGTTACAATCGATCTTCACTTCGACCGTGAGTGTGTTGTTGTCGGTGACGTTCGTGTCCGACAAATCCCGATGACCTTGTAATTTGCTAAAATCTTCACCAAGGGCCTTCTATCCTTGCTGTTCTTGGAGTTTCGATCAAGTATCAACATCTGTCGTCGCTAGAGTATCGACTACAGAGGGTGTTAGACTACTTATTGCTCTGCTCTAGTGTGTGTATAATGGGCCAACAACCCAACCCATGTATAGGCCTATTAGGGTTAGGGGAGACCTTATATATATTGTACACGGATTATCATTAAGGAATATTCCATTTTCCCATCTCTTACAATAATAAAAACAAATGTGCAGCACAATTTACCAATCCGCCATCAAAAACATATTCAGAAAGATAAGAGAAAATAATAACCTGTCTACGTCTGGCATGCACTTGTTGCATGAGTAGTATAATTTTTTCAAAATGTGCCTTGAGATTCTCTTCGTCAAATGGTCCTTGAAGTCGCTCAAATAATTGCCTTGCGCTACCCTGATGAACATACAAATACCCACGTCAAGAATGTTAAGGGACTCAAGAGTCTGTACGCTGTAATGCGCACCTCCAAATAAATCTCAGACATTATAATGGTGTTGATAAAAGCAGACTCAATTTTAAGAAAAGCATGGCAGGAGCTAAAAATCAAAGGTTCAATGTTATATCTGTGTGAGTTGCATCCCATATACATGGCAGGCAGTAAAGAGTACCCACAAAACAAGATGGCGGAAGAACATGCCTTTGGAATGCCCGGCAATGTATTATGGTAATGCTGAGATGAACCGGAGTCTTCTGCACTGTCAGCACCATCACCAGAGCTTCTATCCAAAAGAACCTTGTGGCGCTCCTTGCACTCTTTAGGTTGCCTATGTACACACTGCAGATAGAGAAAAATACAAAAAAGCCCAAGATTCAATTTGGTGAATAAAACAAATGGTGATCAAATTATTATGACAAAAAATAATGCTACAAAAACATTAGAGAATATACTGATAAAAGTAGCAACTCAACTACTGCAAACAAGGCAGACACATAAGCACATAATGGAAACAAACATACTAAGTGTAAGAATGTGAAGACTTGTTGTTGTTGGAATGTGAACCCATGACCCTAAACAGGGTTGGGAGTAGTATTAATAGACTCAGTACATGGGCCAGGCCCATTACAGTGAGGGTGAGACGGTAATTACAAGGGGAAAACCCCAAACCCTAGACGGGTTGTCTAACACCCCCCGCAGTCACAACTCTATCCTGTACAGATGTTGAGAGTGGATCGAAAGTCTAAAAACACACTCGATGGTTGTAAGAATACCCGTCTAGGGTTTGGGGTCTTCCCAGTGTATTGACCATCTCACCCCTCTGTAATGGGCCTGGCCCAGTTTACTCAGCCTATTAATATATCACCCAACCCCTGTTAGGGTTAGGGATCACATTCCAACATGGTATCAGACTAGGTTTAGGTTTTTTTTCCAACAGCAGCCACAGCCGCCGTGGGGGTTTCCCACACCCCCTGCAGCCGCCGCTGGCCCGCCCCAGCCGCCGGCCTCCCAACTCCGGCCCTCCCTCCCTCCCTGCCTGCCGCGCCGCCTGCAGGAACGGCGCTCCCTCTTCCCCAGCCGCCGGCCTTCCATCGCCAGGTGCACCCGTTCCCGCCCCCAGCGCGCCGCGCCGGCCTGCCTTCTCCCCCGCCGCCGGTCCGCGGTCTCCCGCCGCCGGCATCCCTCCTAGGCGCGCCCGCAGCCGCACCCGCCCCCAGCGCGCCACGCCGGCCTCCCGTCTTCCCCGCCGCCGGTCCGCCCCTGCGCTGCCGGTCTTCGTTCCTCCTGGTCGCCCCACGCCGTGCAGCCGCTGAGGGCCGCCGCCCGCGTCGTGCAGCTGCTGCGGGCCGCCACCTCCTCCCACCTTCTCGGCGCGACCTTCGTCGCGCCACCCGCGCGCGACCAGGCGCTTGGACTGCGCCGCCGGCCCTGCTGCCAGGGGCGCCCGCGCCGTTCCTCCCTCTGCCGGCCGCTGTCTCTCCTGCAGCGCCGCCGCTCAGCACCTCCTGCCGGCGCGGCCCTCTGCTGTGCCCGCCGCTTCTCCGTCGAGAAGGCCTCGCCGGAACAGCCCGCTCCCCCTGTGCATCTATTTATAGGCACGGGACGCAGCCCATGTAAAATTATACCCATGTCCTTTACATTTGCTAATAACTCTATATTAACCCGTCGAGGTCTAAATGGCCTTTTCATCTTTAAGTCGGTTTCCTTTTCTGTTATCATGCCGAAGCTCTTCTACGCGCAACTTCGGCTCTGTGCCATCCTTCGTATTCCTTTTGTGCTTCTTCACACTATGGCTTTAACTCAAGTCCGAAGATACCTGTTCATGCATTATACTTCCAGAAACATTGTTAAATCATGTTTTTGAGGACCTTGAGAAGCCGAAGGCCCCCAACAACCCCCCTCTAGGTGCTCTCAGTGGTTCCCCTCCTCAGACGCTCATACGCTTCCAACACGGAGCAGGAACCACGAAGAGGAGCTGGAGCCATTAAAATGTTGCTTTTCCTAACTACTCATTGTAACACTATAAAAGCCACCAACTAAAAATAATGAATTTAGTTATTATGGTAGTTAGGGTAATAAATTTTTATTCAAGTGTTTATTATTTATTTGTATTTTGAATCATTTTTAATTGCGCATGATTGATTATAGGATGTTTAATAGCAATTCCTCTTAAAGAAAAATAATCCTAGTAAATAACATAATAATTAAATAGTATAATAATTATTAGTCTATAAATAAATATTTTATTTATAAATAGTTTTGGTGAATTTTTATGAATTTTTGAGTTATTTAAAAATACGGTTCGAATTAAAAAAAGGCAAAACCCTAACCTAACCCTAAGGCCCACTAGGGGCCCAACTAAGCCTCCACACGCGCGCGCCCCCTAGCTGCCTCCAAGCCACCGCCGCCACACCTGCTTCCCTCTCCCTTCTCTCTTCTCTCTCCTCACATCTCCCTCTCCCCTGCACCCCGCCGCCAGGGAGCCGCCGTGTCCCTGCTGCGCGCTGCGCCCCAAGCCAGGGAACGGTCGCCCCGACGACTGAGCCCCCACGCCATCCCAAGCAGCAGCGCCCCGCGCCCGCGACACCCGCGCGCCCCTGCACCCCACCTGCGGCCGAGCCGCCCTGCTACCTCGCACCCGCGCCTGACGCCAGGAAGTCCAAGCCGCGCCCTGCGCCCACCCCCGCCGCAACCGACCCTAACGATCCCGTCCGAGCCGCCGTCCGTTCGTCTCACCCGTTAATGGAGCTTAATGCAACCGTTTCTTCTTCCTCCCCACCCCCATTTCTCTACTTTCCATTACGAGTAGGAAACGACAGCGCCATTGATGGCCATGAAGACCCGCCGGTGCCCATTGAAGCCCCTCGACCGACCTTCCCTCTCCCTCCCTCTCCCCTATAAATCCAACGCTCTCTCCTCTCTCCCTCCCCTACCCGAGCTCTCTCATTCTTCGCACTCTCTCCCTCGCCGTTCGTCGTCGGAGCTCGCTGTTCGTCGCTGGAGTTCGCCGTTCGTCGTCGGAGTTCGCCGTTCATCGCTGGAGCTACGCCACCCGCCATCCGAAGTCGAGCCCCTGCTCTTCTCCACCCGGCCGAAACCCCATCGAGCCCTCCCCGTCACACATATGAACCCAAGGTTGAAAACGACCCAAATTAATTTGTGTATTTTCGAAATTCTTTTGATTCGATTCATGAATTGTATATTTATGTTATTGTAATATGAACATGTGTGATCCGAAATTCATACGTATGTGCGCTATGGAATTTTTGGTAGATATATACGATTATTAGTGCACCATGATTGTTCATGTTAGTCGATACGATGATTTTTGGATTAGAGAGAAATATGATGAAAAATTTAGTAGTCACACGTTGATGATAAAAACACTAGATAGGAAATTTTGTAGTTAAATTTGGTCACAACAAACTTTAGAAAGTATTTGGATAATTATAATCATAGGTTCATTTTAATGGATTTAGTAAATAGTATAAGAGTTCATGACCACAAAAACATTATAGGATTTTAGATGATTTATATCCGATTATTTTATTAATATTTTCTTTTAGAAAGAAAGGAGAAAATACCATTAGTAGTATGGAAAATAGATTTTTACTAGCCAAAATAAACGTGTTCGCGAGTATAGCACTTAAATTCTTAAGAGTTAGTAAAATGCTTGTTTATGTCAAAATAACCCCGCTTATGTTATAAAAAGTCCAATTAGTAATTTATATGGATTTTTAGAATATTAATATTAATATATTTATTTTTAGCTATACTCAATAACTGAAG
Organism: Zea luxurians; assembly: GCA_029449295.1. Lineage (NCBI taxonomy): Eukaryota > Viridiplantae > Streptophyta > Magnoliopsida > Poales > Poaceae > Zea > Zea luxurians. The sequence goes on along the minus strand of JAOPSE010000027.1, from coordinate 39,002,875 downwards.
TTAGAAATAAAAAGGATAAAATCTATTAGTCTATTTATTAGTATTAAAGACAATAATTAACATTTATTTTCATTGATGATGTTAATACGTATTAATACTAATTAAAACTATATTTATAGCATCTACTCATAATTTCACCAATTATGACTCGCAATAATAGTCATAATTGAATTAATTAGCATTTACGCGCTAAGACGTATTTAGGTGTGTGATAAGTGGATGTGTTAATGTGAATGTAATGGTGAATGATTACCCTGTACTGGTGTATGTTTATTTATTGGTGTATGTTTTCTCTTTGTATGGTAACGTACGACGTTATTAGAAACTGATTGTGTGGTAGAGGATTCGAATTTGATTGAGGACGAATCGCAGGACACTTTCGAGCAAGGCAAGTGGATTCCCCCTCTGCATATTTCTATTTGTACCCAATTAATGCATATAATAATGTTTACTTTTTGATATACTGCATAATTTGATGGGTTTTACCTAATTAAGGATTTCCTAGATTTACCAACTGTATTCCTTGATTACCCTAGAAAATTATTAAGCTTTGCTAATTTGTGCTACCGCTCAACTTAATAATTTTGATGTCACTCATTAATTGATATTAATGTTCCAAAATTGAAATTGACATTATGATATTAACCCGATGGTTAAAACAATATTATTTCATATTAATTGGAACATGGAGTGGTCACCCGGGATAACAGTGCAACCACGAGTGCTATCATGGCTCTGGCTTTGGTAATTAGCTTTATATGCTTAGTGCCTAGCAACCTTACCTAAAATATGGGCAAAAGGGGGAGCGGCAGTGGTGGCAGCTCACGTTAACATGGGGACATATTCTTGGCTAAGGTACCTCACCCAGAGGGCCTCCACATCGACTTTGGAAACCTTAGCGGGTTGCTTCGTATTAAGTGTATTATGTGAAGCCTCATAATGGATCCCTAGCCATTCACCTTGGTAGTGTTTATGAGTCCGATCAACCCAGGCTAGATGGGATACATGGCTTGTGGGTAAAGTTATACCACCTCTGCAGAGTGTAAAACTAATATATCAGCTGTGCTCCCGGTTATGAGCAGCCTGGACTCCTCACATGATAATGAACTTAAAGGTGGACATTAAATTAAGATCCGATGATCTGCCAATGGTTTGCTTAAGTGGTTTCACTTAAGTGTTTTTGATATACTCATATACCTTTGTTTAAATGTGATACTTGGGATAAACTCTTATTAGTATGACAGATGTTGTTAATAAAATGTTGACCAACTAAAATGCTTACTGCTCAACCTTAGCCTCACTTTGTTATATCTGCATTAATTTTTCCTCCACTTGCTGAGCCTCGACCATAAGTGAGCTCACCCTTGCTAATATTTTGATCAGAGGGTGATACTGGAGACTTTGATGGAGATTTCAACGATGAATTCTAAGGGTGTGTTTGGTTTGGCTTTTGGCTTTGGCCCCCTAAAAGCCAAAAGCCAACCAAAGGGCTCAATCTAGGAAGCAGCTTTTTTTAAAAGCTGACTTTCTTACAGTGCAAATCTAAAAGCACCCCTGGACATGCTTTTAGTGACTTTTCGGATGGAACTGTGAAAACATATATCGAAGAACTTTTAACGATTTTTAATGGTTTCCACCAAACAATTTTAAGCTTTTTAACAGCTCACAGCCTACAGCAGCTTTTTTCACAGCTCACAGCCCATAGCAACTTTTTTCACAGCTACAGCCCAACCAAACAGACCCTAAATCTAACGATGAGCCAGTCATCTTCCTATGGGAGGTTACCCATGTTATTTAATTCCGTCTTGCTTTAATATTGATACTTATTAAAGATACAATGATTCAGATGATGTAATAAAATATTATACTCTCTTTACGCCTTTATTACATTGTCTTTTGATATATTACACTTGTGACGTCAATATATGTGTAAAAATAAATCTTGGTACACATATGCTATGCGTTCGGTTCTGCCCTCTGAAACCGGGTGTGACACTCGTAAACTTAATACAAATTATTACAAAACTACAATTGGCGCCTTTTCTTGCTAAAACATTTTATTAAAAACTCCAAAGATGCTACTCTACATGAAGAACCGAGTCAAATAAACTAGCAAACGTGCTGGAGCATTGCATGACACCCATTACATTTTGGAATCTTAACTTCATATATCATATATCGCTTGATTGGTTGGGTGAGCACGCGCGGTTGGGTGGGCACACGCACACAGGCGCGTACCCTGGCCGGCTGCATAATTACATTTTAAGCGTATACAGCCAAAATCACTTATTTTACATCTACTCATACAGTACATATCTCATACAGTACACATCTCGAGCATACAATCAACCAAACAGAAACTCAAATAAATCAACACATACGGTAGCTCAGACTACATGTACATGTAACCAAACGGATAGATAGAGTACCAATTCATTCAATGGGCGGGAGTTGTTTTAACTTGTACAAGCACATATATTATGATCTACGAGGATACAAAAGGAACATATCAGGTGTGCAGAGACCACCTCTTGGACTCGCGTAAGAGATGGCAGCGTGCTCGTCCCACGCAGAAGCGACAGACACAAGTGCAGTGCCCGCTAAAGAAGTGGAAGCAGTGTTTCTACATTCTACTAGACTGCAACCTATCCCCGCTTCAGGTAAGATTAAACACGAACAATTAAATTACCTAATCTAGCTCACATTAAAACCTGAAATAATGCAAATCACGTACCTGTACAGTAACTTTACAATGGAAAGAAAGCTCGCTATCTCAAACCTACAAACCTGAAATAATTAATGATCAGCCGGGCCCAGAATTTGAAGGAGCATATGCACTGCCTTAACAACTGGTTGTCTCTGCTGATGCTGAGACTGCAATTGCTCTCTGCCATGGTTCCACTGGTCACCAACACCATGAGCCTGTATAGGGAAGCCACCTGAAAACTTGCCTTTGTAGCATGTCTTGGCTACCCAAAAGAAGTATCTTTAGGAGACCTAAGCAGGTTAGACGGCGAGGTAACTGAAGTCTGATTGAGCGATGGCTCACGCTTCTGCTGGTTTACAGATGACAGTACAGGGCTGCACGAATCTGCACTCTGTGGCATGGATGTTGGAACCATCTGATTGTGACGGACCTGACCGACGTGCAAGTCTGTCCTACAGTCAGAGTTCATTTGGCCGTTGTGTTGCACCACTGCTCTCCCAATGTTGTTCTGTGGCGGATTGACCTGCCGCTGCTGCAGCTGAGTGGTCAATGTCGATTTAGAACCATGTGGAGGTTGTTGCAAAGCTAACATGGTCTGACTCAAAGAACCACCCTTTTTTAAACCTTGGTTACCAATGTCTGCCACCTTCGTTGGTGACTGAGACAACGAAGTGACTAGCCTAGGTTGAGGCATTGGCGGTACTGGTGTTGTATTGGCAGGGAAATGTCCTTGGCCATGTTGCACCAGTTTTTCAGACACATGGTTTTTTGATGGAGTAGAAGCAGCATTGGTTGGTGTGCAGTCAATTGGAGTCTGGGCCATCATGTTTCCTCGTCCTAAACTCTTCATAAGCTTAGCTTGTTGACTGCCACGGTTCCTTTGTGGCTCATTTTGTCTAGACTGCTGTTGTTCCTGTTGTTTCTTCTGCTTCTGTTGTGTAAAAGTGGCAGGTTGGTTGGGAGATGAAGAGCTATCCGGCAGATTTTGTGCCGCTTGCTGTCGCTGATGTTGTGATTTTGAACAAGGGGCTGAATTGGCAGATGAGATTTGGCCCTGCTGCAATGTTTGAGTATTACTCTGCACGTTGGGTACTGCACTTGCTCCAGAAAGATCACTATGCTGTTGAGGTGCCATATGCTGTTGCATTTGTCTTTCTTTAGCCAAGTGCACAGCATATGCCTGCTGTTGTGAGCTTGAACTACTTCCCTGGATCTGAGAATGGTGCGGATTCCCAAACATGTGTAACGATTGTGACATCTGATGTGGCCGTTGGGGTTGCTGAACAGGTGGACTCGAGAAAGATGAATTCATGCTGGTAAACTGGATGGTGGCTTGGCCGCTTCCCTGTGAAACCGGCATGTCAAACTCCGACATCTGCCTATGCTCTTCCATAGCCTGACCAGGCTACAAGAAAATTTACTATCAGCAATGACACCAAATTTTCGTTAAAAACACACCTCTATAAGCGTAGTTATTAAACGCTTGATGCAAGTGTTGAACCACCATTGAATTCAACTTGTACAACAGACAAGTAATCCCTCCCTAGCTATGATGGCATTACAGAGCACGTGATTTTTTTTTTCAAATTTCAGCAGGTAATACAAGCAAAGAGTATACAGAACACCAATCAAATGAAACAAACAATAAACATCTGAAACAGAAATTAAACAGCAATTCTATAACAAAAGAAAGGCAGTAAATTGCAAGTGATTTTAGATTTTCTAGATTCATAGATTATGCGACATAGCTAAATATACACTATCTACATAGTTGGAACAGAGGAGTAGCATGTAAACCACTTTTGAATTAGCGATGGATACTTTATTATCTTGGCAAAAAAATCCTCGAAAATACTAGAAAGGTCTAAGCACCTTTTTTTGGTTTACATAAGTATAGTTAGTTAATTTTGTGCAGTAATAAATAGCAAGACGCGTTCAAGTTGAGCATAAAACAGCAAAGTGTGGCAGAGATGGTGGAGAGAGTGGTTAGAAGTGTCACCATTCAGCAGTTTCATGCATTTCAGGCAATTTATAAGCATATGAAATGTAAATAGCAACTCACACGAAATGTTTGCATAGGATCATGTGGCCTCAAGATTGAATTGCCAGGACCAGATATGGCTCCAGGATGGACATTTACTGTGTTGAGCACACCTTGCCCACTGTTGGGAAACAGATTTCCAGATGGAACAGCATTTAACATTACTGGTGAAATAATCCTTGGAAAGCCTGGCTTGGCACCAGGCATACCTCGATTTAGTCCTGCCACTGTTCCCATACTAGGGGCAGATGGCATCATGAGGGCACCTGGACCAGAATCAACCCCGGAAGGAGTAGTTCCAGGAGCAGAAACTCCAGGTTCATGAAGATTTCTGTCATTGACCATCTGATTATATTGAATCTTTGGGTGCTCATCACCCTGTAAAGAGATAGGTCTGGGAACACCATATTTCTGAGCATCCCTATACCAGAAATGGCATGGAGAACAAAATTACGAACTCTACAACATAGTCCATTTAACACATCTAGGTATTGATCATTTACCTAGGACTACTCAATGTTGAAGGGAACGGTGAATTGTTGCCCAAAACCATAGCAGGAGACCCTGGTAACCTAGAATTCAGATTTGAAGTAGGAGTAGAAGGGCCAACAGAATCCTGATGGTTCGGCAGTGTTATCTCGTTTGTTACATCACAGAGATCAAGGGGCCTGTTTAAGTTTAGACAAAATATAAAGACGGCATTTAGATGTTGGTTAATGGGTCTGGAGTTGTAAAAGAAACTACATATATAGCACACAATGGTGACATATTTCAGATATGTCCACAAAAATGAAATTCAAAGCAGTAGTTCAAGTTGGCAATTACGTACGTCAAAGTGCACCCAGAAATGTTGTTCGGACATGCTTGTGAAAGTGTGATAACATGGGAACTATGTGGCTGCATGATTGGCTTGAGCTCCTGGCGATTACCCTTCATGATAAAAGGCATAACCATAAGATATAGTAGAATGCAGTTAAAATTATTAGCAGCGAGATGTAAAAAATACAGTATCAGAAAGAGAGGAAGACTGAAGCTGTGACTGAACTTCTCTCCCATATTGCCTATCCAGACTTCCTTGAAATTTGCATTTAATTTTCTTGTGCCCCAAGTGGGCACATGTAAAACTGTGTTTGATCGCTACAGCAAGCAGAAATCCCTATTGATTCTATGTAACTAGTTGCAGTTCTTTGTTACTAGAGGCTAAAGCTAGTAGTTTTATGGAAGAGTCTTCTGAAGTTTTTTTTTCTCGAACGTGCAGGACAACTGCACATCTTTCATATAATAGAGAAGAGAAATAGGGTCTAACAAACCAGAAACAAAAGAGAAAGAAAGAAAAAGAGAAAAACCTTGCCTATGCAAGGGATGACCAACAAAAAATAAAATTACAAATTAAACACTACACTGGACTCGACTAAATCTTGAAGATGTTTGGCGCCTGCCATCCTCCAGCAGGCCGATTCATCCATAAAGGACTGCAGTATCTTCGAGAGGCTCGGTCGCTCACCCTCAAACACAACCTTGTTCCTTTGTAACCAAATACACCAAGCCCCTAAAATGATGAGAAATTTGCTATTTTGCCACTCAATTTTGGCTGCCTGTTATTATGTCATCCCGTGTCTATGATTGGTGGGACCGTCTGTGTCTATGATTTGTGGGTCCGATGGCATACTGGCGAAGCCCACAAATGATAATGGCAAAAATGCCAATGGCTCTAAAATGATAGCGCTATTAAGCCCTTTCTATCCTTCGGTACCTGATTATAGGCTTTCCTCCACCACTCCGCAAAGGGGAGAACATCAACAGGAGCACAATGACCTAGTCCCAGTGGTAGTTCCTTGTTACAATGTCACAAAAGTTTTAACTTTGTGAAATTAACCGTGTGTTAAGAACTCCCATACTGAAACACCAAGTTACATCGACATGCATAGCTTCTATAACAAGTACTCAATTTCACCCCAAAAAATCCTAAACTTTTGCGAGTGAACTATAATTGTTAGACTGTTTATTACTCTGCTCTTGTGTGTGTATAATGGGCCTACAGCCCAGCCCATGTATATGGCGCAGGCGCGCCCGCCCCTGTCGCCAGCTTGACGGCCTCGGCTCTGCTCCCTTGGTCGTGCCCAGCCTCGCCGCGTATAGGTGTACATTCGGGCCAGCCCGCCCGACCAGACCCAAGCCTTTTTGTGTCTATAAACGGGCCTTTTCGTGTTTGTATAAACGGGTCAGGCTCATGCCCACCCATGGGCCAGGACCTCGGTCCAAGCATGGCCCGATGCATTGGGCCGGCTCGAAATTATTTCGTGATGTGTCGTGCTTGGGCCGTGCTTTTTTCCCGTGCTTCGTGCACCCATCAGGCTCGGCTCAAATGTACACCTCTACCACCGCTTTCTCCGTCGCTAGCGCGCCCGCCCCAATCCCCTTCACTGGCAGGCTCGATGCCACCCCATGGCCGGCGGGCTAGCTCTGGCCTATGCGCATGCGCTAGCCCCCCTAGCTGATGCGCCCACTCCTACGCCCCTGGCTGGCGGGCTCGGCCTTGCACCGGCCCCCTACCACCATGGCCAGGCCAAGACAAGCAGACTCCCCTCTAGTCGGGCCTTCGGCCCCCGCCTGTCCCTGTTCCCCTGGCCAACATGCGAGCTACTACACCCGTCCCGACCCCCTTTACTTGCGCGCTTGCACTCGTCGTCCCTGCTCTGCTCCCTCTAGCCGACGTCCTGGATCCCGCCGTGCTCCCTCCACTCGGTCCATGGTCACCCCTGCTACGGCCACCCCCATGTCGTTGTCTTTGCCTCTCTGGTCCCTCCGTTGTCGTTGCCGTCACCCATTCCACCCTGGCTATTGCACTCGTTGCTGCTAAGTCCATGATCGCTGCGACGTGGGTTGAGAGTGTGCATCAACTCACATCTAGGAGCAAGAGCGAGCTACCGTCGCCGCCCTCGCTCGTCATCTTGCAAAGGCTGAGAGCCACCTGGGTGATCCTGCCATCATTGACTTGGCTCCAGAGTACCAGCTGGTTACCCCTACCACTCCCTCGTCAGTGTATGAGGCTACAATTGTCATCAACCTTCACGCTCAAGTGACTGGTGTCCAAAACATCTGGTCCCTGGTTCCCATCGTCCTTGACCCGACTTCCTCCTACGCCCGCTGGCGTAACCTCGTTCTCCTCACGCTGCACTCTCAACGATCACATCCTCACCGCCATGGCATCCCTTGCTTGTCTTGATGTCGGATGGCCAATGTGGTTCTCTCTTGAATCCTCGATACGATCGTGTGGGGCACGGCTCGCCATGCCTAGGTTGCCATCAAGGGGCACTCGGGAATCACGAGGGTCATGCTCTCCACCTCGACGTTGTCTTCCATACCTTTGTCCATTGTGATATCTCTATCACTAAGTATTGTCGTAAGATGAAGGGTATGGCCGACTCCGGCCATGACCTCGGCAAGCGCACCTTCGATCGTATGCTCATCCTCAACTATCTTTGGGGCCTCAACGAGCGCTGCGACCACCTCTGAACCTAGATCATTTGCTCGGTCCCCTTCTCCTTCCATCGGGTCCACAACAATCTTATATTTGAGGAGATCACCAAGGGAGTACTCCTTCGACTGCCCTCTATAGCTTCGCCTCCAGAGGGCAGCCCTCTCGCACGACTTCCACTGCCCTTGCCCTCCCAGCGTCCAACACTATGGCCTCCTGGTGCATCTATGGGGGCGGGAGGTGCTCCTTCTGGTGGAGGGGGTTCCAATGGCGGTGGTCACCACCAGTCATGCTAGTGGCGGTGGCAAGGGGGACGCTCCCTAGCGCTCTTCCTACAACCAGTGGACCGGCCACATCTCTATGTGGTCTGGTCCGTTTGCGAGTGGACCTCTGCGGGCACTGCAACAGCCCCTAGTCGGCTCACCTGATGATGCCTGGACTAGGTACCCCCTCGCCCACACCCCTCGTCGTCCCCTTAACCACTGGTCCACTGCTCCTACACCTGCCACCCCACTCGATCCCGCGTGACCCTATGATCTGGTGGGTGGGATCAACAATCCCTTGCTAAATTATTATTTAGCATGATGACTCTGACTCCACCCGTTGTCACCGACTAGGTGGCTGACTTCAGCTTCCGCCTGCCACGCCACTCTAAATGTTGGCATAGTCTCTTTGTTCCACCCACCTCTCCCATGTCACCCTTCTATCGCTGTCGGCAACAGGACTATTCTCCTAGACACCTCTGTAGGTGATTCGGTTCTCCCCGGGCCTTTTCATCTCCGCAATGTTCTTGTGCCCCCCCAACACAACTAATAACTCTTGCTCCATTAAGTTTGATTCTTTTGGCTTGTCCATGAAAGATCTTACCATCTAGCGCCTCCTCGCATCCTTCTTAGAGTGGTGGAAAGGGGCTGCTGAGGCAGTGCAGGGAATGGTCAAGAAAGGGCTGAATTCTCTCATCATATTGGGTGCCTGGAAGATATGGAACCTCCGCAATAGATGTGTGTTTGATGGAGAGACCCCCAGCCTCTCTCGAATCCTGCAGCAGGCTGATGAGGAGAGAAACCTTTGGGAGCTAGCAGGGGCCAAGGGTCTCTCCTTTTTGGCTGCTCCTCTGTCGGTAGCCTGAATTCCTAATGGATTTGTTTCTTTATGCTTGTTTCTGGCCTCCGTAAGGAGAGCTATTGTACTATGTATTATGTTTCTCCTCTTCTTAATATAATTAAAGGCGCAGTTCCCCTGCGCTTTGGAGAAAAAAAAAGCGCCTCCTCGCATGTACACCATGCAGCTGCATGCGTCCACTCAACCACCTCTAGCATTTGGCATCGTCGTCTTTGTTAGAATATGTGGATTAGGCCCATGAGGCTAAGCCCATGTGGCCCATGTATATACCCTATATAGCCACCCCTAGGGTTGGCCCAGTCAATCTAAGCGTTCTCCTAACATGGTATCAGCTAGGTTTTCTCTCCTCTCTCCCCTGAGCCGGCGGCTAGGGTTTTCTCTGCTCCTCCAGCCGCCGCCAGGCGCCGCCGCCGTCCCGGACCCGCGCCCGCTCTCCTCTGGCGCCGCGCCCAGGCGGCCGTTTTTTCCCCGCGCCGCCGTACGCGCCCTATCCGCCGTACGCGCGCCTTCCGCTGCGCCGCGCGCCCTCAGGCCGACAGCGCCCAGGCGACCTTCTTCCGCGCCGCCGACCGCCCCCGCGCCCCAGGCCGCCGCGCCGCGCTCTCCTCCGCCGCCGGCCGCGCCCTCCTCTGGCGACCCGCGCGCAGGCGGCCCCTCTCCCCGCGCCCCGGCGCGCCTAGCCCACCGCGCCGCCGACCGTGTGCCCGGTCCTGCCGGATTTGGCCGCCCCCTCCTCTGCTCGCCGGCATCGCCGCTCCGCGCTGCTGCGCCGCCATCCATCCCTCCATGGCTGAGCAGGCTGAGCAGCCGCCTCCCCCTTGCCCCCCCTACTTCCGCCCCTGGCCCGCGCGCTACTGCTGCTGGTCCGCCCTGTGCCGCTTCTCTAGGACCCGTGGGCAGGACCACCTCCTCTGCTCTTGGGCCGGCATGGGGGTCAGGACCGCGCGCCACCAATGGGGTCCTCACCGCCGCGAGTACCGCCTCTACCCTTACTGTTGTGGCGACTGCGGTTCCCACGGGGATGCAGATCCGAAGGACCCTCCCCCGCCAATCCTCTCTTCGCTGGTCATCGATCTACCCCCTGACGTCGATCAGCCGCCTCCTCCACTGGTCGCCCATCAGGGATACACCATCGCCGCTGCCCGCGCGGAGCACGCGGCGCGACAGACACGCCTGCGGGACGCAGCCCTCGTGTGGGAGCGCGAGCGCGAGGCAGCCGACGCTATCGCTGCTCAGATTGCCGCGACAGAACAGCTCCTCGCCTCACCTACGGCTCACGACGGCGGGGCCACCTCCTCTGCCCCCGTGGGCGGCGCATACGGCGTTCCGATCGCACCGACCGTCGGCGCCGGACCCCGCACCATCCCCACGGTACTCTGGCATGACCCGACTGACCCGCTCGTGGCTCAGCTCCACCTTCAGGCTGGGAGTGTCCAGAACATTCGTCTCATGGTTCCTGTCGTCCTCGAGCCAGAGTCGTCGTCCTACGCACGCTGGCGGGACTTACTCCTCCTTACCCTTCGCCGCTATGCCCTGGATGACCACGTCCTCTGCGACCTCACCGGCGTGGCGCCGACTGCTGCGTGGGTCCACCTCGACAGCATCGTGCTCACCTGGATCGTGGGGACGATTTCCGTCGACCTCCACAGCCTCCTCCGGAACCTTCCTCACGCTCGGGTTGTCTGGCTAGCCATCGAGGGCCAGTTCCTGGGCAACGCCGAAGCTCGAGCTCTCCACCTCGACGCGACCTTCCGCACCTTCGTCCAGGGGGACCTCAGCGTCGGTGAGTACTGCCGCAAGATGAAGGCCATGGCGGACTCACTTGGTGATCTGGGCTGTCCCGTGGAGGACGTATGCTCGTCCTCAACGTCCTCCGTGGCCTCAGCGATCACTACACCCACCTCCGGTCGTTGATCATGCGCCAGCGTCCCTTCCCCACCTTCCTCCAGGTCCGCGACGACCTTGCCCTAGAGGAGATCACTCTGGGTGCTCAGACTGCATCACTCTCCGGCCCGGGGTCCTTGTCCTCCTCGACAGCACTGGCGGCTATCACCCCGACCCGTCCACCTCCTCCGTCCCACTCTGCCTTTGGCCCTCATCCACACGGGCCGAGCAGGGGCGGCGAGGGTCGCGGTGGTGCAGGCGGGGGCGGTGGTGGCCGCCGCCGCCGTGGTGGCCGCGGTGGTGGTGGTTCCGGCGGTGGTGCCCGTGGCAACGCACCGACGCTGGGACCCAGCAGAGTGCGCCTTGGCCCACTTTCCACCACCCGTGGTCAGGACGCATCTCCATGTGGCCGTTCCAGGGGCCAGGTTCTGAGGCTCGTCCCCCGGCGGCCATGTTTGCTGGTGCGCAGCCGGGGTTCACCTCGCCGCCGAGGTTCGCCTTCGCCTCTCCGTCGCCCTGGACCTCGACGCCTGCCGCTTCGTCGTGGCCCACACCGCCGGCTGCTCCACCGTCCGGGCTGGTTGGTTGGGACGCGACCGCCCTGGCTGCCTTCCAGACTCCCACTCTGACTCCGCCGATGGGTCCCGAGTGGATTGCAGACACTGGTGCTACCTACCACACCACTCCCGACCCTGGTATACTCACCTCTGTTTGCCCTCCTTCTTCCTCTCTCCCTTCGTCCATCATGGTAGCGAATGGCTCGTGTCTTCCTGTCACATCTGTGGGTGTCGTCGGCCCTCCCGGCTCTTTTCATATTCCAGATGTTCTTGTCGCTCCTTCTTTGGTCCACAATCTTCTTTCTATTCGCCGTTTTACTGCTGATAATTCTTGTTCTGACGAGTTTGACTCTTCTGGTCTTACTGTGAAGGACTCGGCAACTCGGTGCCCCCTCCTCAGATGTGACAGCCCCGGCCCCCTCTACACCCTTCGGCTTCCGCACGCCACCTCTTCTTCGTCTTCGTCACCTGCCACTGCTGCTGTTTTTGCTGCCACTACGTCTCCTACCACCTGGCATCGTCGCCTTGGTCACCCCGGACGCGAAGCCTTGATGCAGCTTTCTCGTAGTGCCACTATCCCATGTACTAGATCACATGATGAGCACCTTTGTCATGCGTGCCAGTTAGGCCGCCATGTTCGTCTTCCTTTTTCTTCTTCCTCCTCGCATGCTACTCATGCATTTGATCTTGTACACTGCGATTTGTGGACTTCACCTATTACCAGTATGTCAGGCTACAAATACTATCTTGTGGTGCTTGATGATTTTTCTCATTATGTGTGGACTTTCCCTTTGCGTGCCAAGTCTGAAGCTTTCCCCGCCCTCCGCCACTTCTTCGTCTGGGTGTCCACTCAGTTCGGCCTCACCATTAAGGTCGTCCAGTGTGACAATGGTCGGGAGTTCGATAACTCTACCTCCCGCGCCTTCTTTCTCTCCCACGGGATGCAATTGCGAATGTCTTGCCCGTATACCTCCTCCCAGAACGGCAAGGCTGAGCGCATGATCCGCACGACCAACGACACCATCCGCACTCTTCTCCTCCAGGCGCACCTTCCGGCACGCTTTTGGGCCAAGGGCCTCCACACCTCCACCTACCTTCTCAACCGTCTCCCTTCCACTGCGTGCCCGGCCCCTACTCCTCACCAGGCACTCTTCGGTACCCCTCCGCGCTATGACCACCTCCGTGTTTTCGGGTGTGCTTGATACCCGAACACCGCTGTTACTGCTCCTCACAAGCTTGCACCCCGTTCCACCTCTGTGTGTTTCTCGGGTACTCCCCGGACCACAAAGGCAACCGCTGCTTTGACCTCTCCTCTCGCCGGGTCCTCATCTCTCGCCATGTGGTGTTTGATGAGTCCGTATTTCCCTACTCCACCACCACAACCCCCTCCTCCGACCCTGATCTTGACCTCTTCACTCTCCTTTCGCCTGACGCGGTGGTCGAGCCACCTATCCTTCCTCTCTCTGCAGGTCCTCGCTCACCGCCTGTCGATCCTCCTCCCGGCCTGGTGCCTTGCTCGGGTCCGTTGGTGTCGCCTACGGTGGTGTCGCCTCTCCACAGGGTCCCGTCTCCAATCGCCCCCGGGCCGAGCGAGGGTGGTGGGACTGCACCGCCTGCGGGGCCGTCGGTATCGACTTCTCCGGCCCGCTTCGCCCAGCCGGTGCGCGTCTACCAGCGCCGGCTACCGCCGTCGGGGTTCGCACCTCCACCGTCGCCACCACCACCGCCGTCCCCACCGGCGACCTCTCCTCTGGCGGCACCGCCGGTGGCCCCGTCCCCGCCAGGGACACCTACACCTCCGTCGCGGCCATCCGCGGCTCGTGTCGAGACGCCGCTGTACCACCCACCGCTCCTTCACCGCGACCCGTGGCACGTCCACCCGATGGTGACGCGGCACGCGGCTGGTACCCTGCCGCCCCGTGTCCTGGCGACCACGCCCGGAGACTCGCAGGTTTCTCCGGTACCCTCCTCCGTCCGCACCGCCCTGCTGGACCCCCACTGGCGTCGGGCGATGGAGGAGTACGCGGCGCTCGTCGCCAACCAAACGTGGGATCTGGTGCCCCGTCTGCCCGGCACCAACGTCGTCACCGGCAAGTGGATCTGGACGCACAAGCGGCGGGCCGATGGTACCCTGGAGCGGTACAAGGCTCGTTGGGTTCTTCAGGGTTTCACTCAGCGCCCCGGAGTCGACTACGATGAGACCTTCAGCCCGGTTGTGAAGCCGGCCACCGTCCGCACGGTGCTCTCACTCGCCCTCGCTCGCTCCTGGCCAGTTCACCAGCTCGACGTCAAGAACGCCTTCCTGCACGGCGCCCTCACCGAGACCGTCTACTGCTGTCAGCCGGCGGGGTTCGTGGACTCCTCTCGCCCTGACCTGGTCTGCCGGCTCAACAGGTCCCTCTACGGCCTCAAGCAGGCCCCCCGGGCATGGCACTCCAGACTCGCTACGTTCTTGGTGACCCTAGGCTTCGTGGAGGCCAAGTCAGACACGTCTCTGTTCGTCCACCATCATGGAGCCGAGACTGCCTACTTGCTTCTCTATGTGGATGACATTGTCCTCACCGCCTCCAGCCTGTCACTTCTTCGCCGCCTCATCGACGCACTTCAGCAGGAGTTTCCGGTCAAGGATCTGGGCGTGCTTCACCATTTCCTGGGGGTTACTGCTGAGCCTCGCCCCTCAGGACTCCTTCACCAGCGACAGTACACTCTTGACATTCTGGAGCGGGCCCAGATGAGTGACTGCAAGCCCTGCTCCACCCCAGTCGACACGCAGGCCAAGCTCTCTGAGGCCACAGGTGACCCAGTCGCGGACCCCACCGGCTACAGGAGTCTTGCAGGTGCATCGTGCATCTTCTTTTTCGGAAGCCTATCTCGAAAAAACCTCCAAGTTAAGTGTGCTTGACTTGGAGCAATTTGGGATGGGTGATCGACCGGAAAGTTTTTTCGGGTGCGCGGATTGCTAAAAAAGGGCTTAATTCCTTGATTACCCTTGGGTTTCGGACTCTCTGGAACCATAGAAATGGGTGCGTTTTTGACAGAGTTAAACCCAGTCTGGAGGGTGCTATTAGAAGAGCTGAAGAAGAAATTATTATATGGAAGTTCGCGGGAGCCAAACACCTTGCCCTTATTACAGCTCCCATTCCAGGTGTCCTTTAGGGATCTGGTAGAGAGTTCAGTTGCTAGCTTCATAAAGAAAGTTTTTTGAGTCTGGGGCTGGATGTGGTGCCCTTTTTAGGTGGTCATCTTGTTTTGTTGTGGCCGGATGGCCCTGTTTATTTTTTTTTTCTTCTTTCTTTCTTTATTTTTAGACCCTTCTTTTCTTAATTCAATGATACGCAGCTCTCCTGCGTGTTCGAAAAAAGAGTGAGGACAAAGTGCGCACAAAAGACTCGTGTTGGTCTATGGGGACAATATATGATCCTAGCGAGCTGCCAGGAGTAAGTACTGCCGGTCCAGGGATTGGACGGGGTGTTACAATCGATCTTCACTTCGACCGTGAGTGTGTTGTTGTCGGTGACGTTCGTGTCCGACAAATCCCGATGACCTTGTAATTTGCTAAAATCTTCACCAAGGGCCTTCTATCCTTGCTGTTCTTGGAGTTTCGATCAAGTATCAACATCTGTCGTCGCTAGAGTATCGACTACAGAGGGTGTTAGACTACTTATTGCTCTGCTCTAGTGTGTGTATAATGGGCCAACAACCCAACCCATGTATAGGCCTATTAGGGTTAGGGGAGACCTTATATATATTGTACACGGATTATCATTAAGGAATATTCCATTTTCCCATCTCTTACAATAATAAAAACAAATGTGCAGCACAATTTACCAATCCGCCATCAAAAACATATTCAGAAAGATAAGAGAAAATAATAACCTGTCTACGTCTGGCATGCACTTGTTGCATGAGTAGTATAATTTTTTCAAAATGTGCCTTGAGATTCTCTTCGTCAAATGGTCCTTGAAGTCGCTCAAATAATTGCCTTGCGCTACCCTGATGAACATACAAATACCCACGTCAAGAATGTTAAGGGACTCAAGAGTCTGTACGCTGTAATGCGCACCTCCAAATAAATCTCAGACATTATAATGGTGTTGATAAAAGCAGACTCAATTTTAAGAAAAGCATGGCAGGAGCTAAAAATCAAAGGTTCAATGTTATATCTGTGTGAGTTGCATCCCATATACATGGCAGGCAGTAAAGAGTACCCACAAAACAAGATGGCGGAAGAACATGCCTTTGGAATGCCCGGCAATGTATTATGGTAATGCTGAGATGAACCGGAGTCTTCTGCACTGTCAGCACCATCACCAGAGCTTCTATCCAAAAGAACCTTGTGGCGCTCCTTGCACTCTTTAGGTTGCCTATGTACACACTGCAGATAGAGAAAAATACAAAAAAGCCCAAGATTCAATTTGGTGAATAAAACAAATGGTGATCAAATTATTATGACAAAAAATAATGCTACAAAAACATTAGAGAATATACTGATAAAAGTAGCAACTCAACTACTGCAAACAAGGCAGACACATAAGCACATAATGGAAACAAACATACTAAGTGTAAGAATGTGAAGACTTGTTGTTGTTGGAATGTGAACCCATGACCCTAAACAGGGTTGGGAGTAGTATTAATAGACTCAGTACATGGGCCAGGCCCATTACAGTGAGGGTGAGACGGTAATTACAAGGGGAAAACCCCAAACCCTAGACGGGTTGTCTAACACCCCCCGCAGTCACAACTCTATCCTGTACAGATGTTGAGAGTGGATCGAAAGTCTAAAAACACACTCGATGGTTGTAAGAATACCCGTCTAGGGTTTGGGGTCTTCCCAGTGTATTGACCATCTCACCCCTCTGTAATGGGCCTGGCCCAGTTTACTCAGCCTATTAATATATCACCCAACCCCTGTTAGGGTTAGGGATCACATTCCAACATGGTATCAGACTAGGTTTAGGTTTTTTTTCCAACAGCAGCCACAGCCGCCGTGGGGGTTTCCCACACCCCCTGCAGCCGCCGCTGGCCCGCCCCAGCCGCCGGCCTCCCAACTCCGGCCCTCCCTCCCTCCCTGCCTGCCGCGCCGCCTGCAGGAACGGCGCTCCCTCTTCCCCAGCCGCCGGCCTTCCATCGCCAGGTGCACCCGTTCCCGCCCCCAGCGCGCCGCGCCGGCCTGCCTTCTCCCCCGCCGCCGGTCCGCGGTCTCCCGCCGCCGGCATCCCTCCTAGGCGCGCCCGCAGCCGCACCCGCCCCCAGCGCGCCACGCCGGCCTCCCGTCTTCCCCGCCGCCGGTCCGCCCCTGCGCTGCCGGTCTTCGTTCCTCCTGGTCGCCCCACGCCGTGCAGCCGCTGAGGGCCGCCGCCCGCGTCGTGCAGCTGCTGCGGGCCGCCACCTCCTCCCACCTTCTCGGCGCGACCTTCGTCGCGCCACCCGCGCGCGACCAGGCGCTTGGACTGCGCCGCCGGCCCTGCTGCCAGGGGCGCCCGCGCCGTTCCTCCCTCTGCCGGCCGCTGTCTCTCCTGCAGCGCCGCCGCTCAGCACCTCCTGCCGGCGCGGCCCTCTGCTGTGCCCGCCGCTTCTCCGTCGAGAAGGCCTCGCCGGAACAGCCCGCTCCCCCTGTGCGCCCTCCTGCCGTGCCGCAGTGGGTCGGCCTGGCCGGGGCAGCAGCCGTGTCCGTGCAGCCCGTTCACCCCTTGTGCGCCCTGCTTCTGTGTCCCAGTGGCCATCCGCGCCCTTGGCTTCGCTGCGCCGGTTGGGCTCCGTCCCGGTTCCATGGCGCCGCCCCCGCCACACATGAGCTCTGCCTCGCTCGCCACTTCCTCCCTGCCTCCGCCCGTTTCCGTCGGGATGGCTGTGCGCGTCCTTCTCAACGATGGCCAGCTTGTCCGGGGCACCTTTGTGCACTTCGATCCTACCATGAGCCCTGTCCTTTGTGACTGCGTCGAACTCCACCCCCAGGCCGGCCGTCACGTGTCCGGGCCCCTTGTCTTCCCCCGTGCAGTGATCGCCTCCCTGGCCATTGAGCCCTCGTTCCCTCCCTCCCCTCCCAGTAACCACGTCAGAGCTCCTCCTCTGGCTCTATCCGCGCACCCTACGGCCTCCCCACTGTCTCCCTCTCCCACCGATTGGGTGGTCGACTCCGGGGCCTCCTTCCACACTACCCCCACATCTAGTTCGTTATTCCACTCCCATCCACCACACCCCTCACATCCTTCCTCCATCGTCGTTGGCAACGGTTCCACCCTCCCGGTCACCTCAGTAGGTGCATCGGTCCTTCCAGGACCATTCCGCCTTAACGACGTCCTTGTTGCTCCCGGACTGACTCATCCCCTCCTCTCGGTTCGTCGCTTCACTAGTGACAACCAGTGCTCTATGGAGTTCAACCCCTGGGGTCTCACCATACGCCACCTCCCCACACATGCTGTGCTTGCTCGCTGTGACAGCTCCGGCCCCCTCTATTCTGTTCACTTGCCCTCCACTCCCCACACCAGAGCAGCCTCATCTCCTGCCCTTACTACTACCACCACATCACATGCTCTTGCTACTACCACCACCACCTCCGCCATTTAGCACCGTCGCCTCGGGCACCCTGGACCTGACGTCATGTCCCAGCTTGCCGGCCACTCTGACATATCCTATACTCGGGGCTCTTCTGAGCGCCTCTGTCATGCTTGTCAGCTTGGTCGTCACTCCCGTCTCCCTTTTTCCACTTCCACGTCTAGGGCTGTTCAGGCCTTTGATCTTGTCCACTGTGACCTCTGGACGTCTCCTGTCCTTAGCCTCTCCGGCTACAAATACTACTTGGTCATTCTGGACGACCACTCCCATTTCCTTTGGACTTTCCCCCTTCGGCTGAAGTCCGACACGTTTACCACCCTCACTCACTTCTTCGCCTGGGTATCCACCCAGTTCCGGCGTCCGGTCCGTGCCCTGCAGTGCGACAATGGCCGCGAGTTCGACAACAACGCCTCCCGTTCTTTCTTCCTCACTCACGGCGTCCAGTTGCGTCTCTCGTGTCCCTACACCTCTGCTCAGAACGGCCGGGCCGAGCGCATGATTCGCACCACCACCAATATGATCCGCTGCCTTCTATTTCAGGCGTCTCTCCCTACCACCTACTGGGCAGAGGCCCTTCATACCGCCACGCATCTCCTCAACCGTCTTCCCTCGAAGGCGGTGAGCCACCCTACACCTCACTTCGCCCTGTACGGCACAGCCCCTTCCTACGACCACTTGCGCGTGTTCGGCTGTGCCTGCTACCCTAACATTTCCGCTACCGCCCCTAACAAGCTTTCTCCTCGCTCCACTCGCTGCCTCTTCCTCGGCTACTCCCCTGACCACAAGGGGTATCGGTGCCTGGACCTCACCTCCCACCGCATCATCATCTCTCGTCACGTCGTCTTCGACGAAGATGTGTTTCCCCTTGCAGGCTCCACCCCACCCACCGAACTTGACTCCCTCCTCGAGTCCGACCCGGTTCCCCCCCCCACCCCCGGCGCCTCGTCTTGCGCCGTTACCTGCTCTTCGTGCAGCCATGACGCCACAGCTCGCGCCCATCTCCGCGCCACGTGCGTCGCCGTCGACCCCGCCTGCGCCACGCGCGGCCACGTCGATCATGCCTGCATCATGCGCGGCCCCGTCGATCCTGCCTGCGCCCCGCGCGGCCCCGTCGACCACGCCTGCGCCACGCGCGGCCCCGTCGATCCTGCCTGCGCCACGCGCGGCCCCGTCGACCCCGCCTGCGCCACGCGCGGCCCCGTCGACCCCGGCTCGCTTCGCCAACCCCGCACTCGTCTACCATCGCCGCGGCCACGCCACTACCTCGGCGCCCCCCGACTCGGGCCCGTCGACGAGCGCGGCTCGTTTCGCCGACCCCGCCGTCGTCTATCACCGCCGCGAGCCGGCCACACCCGCCGCTCTCGACGTCCCGGCGGTTCGCTCCGAGTCGTCCGTTTACCACCCGGTCGCCATCCACCGCGACCCCGGGCACGTCCACCCGATGGTGACTCGGCGCGCTGCCGGCGTTCTCCGCCCCGTCGACCGGCTGGTCCTGGCAGCTGCTACGTCTAGCACTCCACCCGACGCTTCCCCGGTGCCCTCCTCCGTTCGCACTGCCCTTGCCGACCCACATTGGCGTCGTGCTATGGAGGAGGAGTACGCGGCCCTCTTGGCCAACCACACCTGGGACCTGGTGCCGCGTCCACCAGGCACCAATGTGGTCACCGGCAAGTGGCTATTTCGCCACAAGCTGACTTCGGACGGCTCCCTCGACCGCTACAAGGCCCGTTGGGTCCTTCGGGGCTTCACCCAGCGCCCCGGAGTGGACTAGGACGAGACCTTCAGCCCTGTCATCAAGTTCGCCACTGTTCGCGCCGTCCTCTCCCTCGCCCTCTCCCGCGACTGGGCGATCCATCAGCTCGACGTCAAGAATGCCTTCCTCCATGGCACTCTGACGGAGACTGTCTACTGCAGCCAGCCCACCGGCTTCGTCGACGCTGACCGTCCGGATCTGGTTTGCCGGCTGAATCGGTCCCTGTATGGCCTCAAGCAGGCGCCACGGGCTTGGTACAGTCGCTTCGCCTCCTACCTGGCCTCCATCGGCTTCGTCGAGGCCAAGTCGGACACGTCCCTGTTCATCTACCGGCGCGGCGACGACACCGTCTACCTCCTGCTCTACGTCGACGACATTGTGCTCACGGCATCCACCGCCGACCTTCTACACCGCACGATCGTCGCCCTTCAGCGGGAGTTCGCGATGAAGGACCTGGGGCCCCTACACCACTTCCTCGGCATCACCGCCGAACGTCGGCCTCAGGGTCTCTTCCTCCACCAGCGCCAGTACGCCATCGACATCCTGGAGCGGGCTGGCATGTCTGACTGCAAGCCCTGCTCCACGCCTGTCGACACTCAGGCGAAGCTCTCTGAGGACGACGGGCCTCCGGTCGCCGACGCGACGTCATATCGGAGCCTCACCGGCGCGCTCCAGTACCTCACGTTCTCCAGGCCCGACATCGCTTACGCCGTCCAGCAGGTGTGCCTACATATGCACACTCCGCGGGAGCCCCATCTCACTGCGCTCAAGCGGATTCTGCGCTACCTCCGCGGCTCCCTCGACTACGGCCTCCTACTCCGCCCCTCCCCGACGTCGGAGCTCGTGGTCTACACCGACGCTGACTGGGCTGGCTGTCCCGACACGCGCCGGTCCACCTCCGGCTACGCCGTGTTCCTGGGCGCCAACCTCGTCTCTTGGGCCGCCAAGAGGCAGCTCGTCGTCTCTCGCTCCAGCGCTGAGGCCGAGTACCGTGCCGTGGCCAACGGTGTGGCAGAGGCCTCCTGGCTGCGCCAGCTCCTCCACGAGCTCCACAGTCCCCTTCAACGCGCCACTCTCGTCTACTGCGACAACGTCAGTGCGGTCTACCTCTCCACCAACCCCGTGCAGCATCAGCGCACGAAGCACGTAGAGATCGACCTGCACTTCGTCCGCGAGCGTGTCGCTGCCGGTGACGTTCGGGTTCTCAGCGTCCCCACCACGCTGCAATTCGCCGACATCTTCACCAAGGGACTACCGTCGAGTGTATTCTTAGACTTTCGATCCAGTCTCAACATCTGTACAGGATAGAGTTGTGACTGCGGGGGGGTGTAAGAATACCCGTCTAGGGTTTGGGGTCTTCCCAGTGTATTGACCATCTCACCCCTCTGTAATGGGCCTGGCCCAGTTTACTCAACCTATTAATATATCACCCAACCCCTGTTAGGGTTAGGGATCACATTCCAACAATGGTAACCCCTTGGTGAAGATGTCGGCGAACTGCAGCGTGGTGGGGACGCTGAGAACCCGAACGTCACCGACAGCGACACGCTCGCGGACGAAGTGCAGGTCGATCTCTACGTGCTTCGTGCGCTGATGCTGCACGGGGTTGGTGGAGAGGTAGACCGCCCTGACGTTGTCGCAGTAGACGAGAGTGGCGCGCTGGAGGGGACTGTGGAGCTCGTGGAGGAGCTGGCGCAGCCAGGAGGCCTCTGCCACACTGTTGGCCACGGCACGGTACTCGGCCTCAGCGCTGAAGCGAGAGACGACGGGCTGCCGTTTAGCGGCCCAGGAGACGAGGTTGGCGCCCAGGAACACGGCGTAACCGGAGGTCGACCGGCGCGTGTCGGGACAGCCAGCCCAGTCAGCGTCGGTGTAGACCACGAGCTCCGACGTCGAGGATGGGTGGAGTAGGAGGCCGTAGTCGAGGGAGCCGCGGAGGTAGCGCAGAATCCGCTTGAGCGCAGTGAGATGGGGCTCCCGCGGAGTGTGCATATGCAGGCACACCTGCTGGACGGCGTAGGCGATGTCGGGCCTGGAGAACGTGAGGTACTGGAGCGCGCCGGTGAGGCTCCGGTATGACGTCGCGTCGGCGACTGGAGGCCCGTCGTCCTTAGAGAGCTTCGCCTGAGTGTCGACAGGCGTGGAGCAGGGCTTGCAGTCAGACATACCAGCCCGCTCCAGGATGTCGATGGCGTACTGGCGCTGGTGGAGGAAGAGACCCTGAGGCCGACGTTCGGCGGTGATGCCGAGGAAGTGGTGTAGGGGCCCCAGGTCCTTCATCGCGAACTCCCGCTGAAGGGCGACGATCGTGCGGTGTAGAAGGTCGGCGGTGGATGCCGTGAGCACAATGTCGTCGACGTAGAGCAGGAGGTAGACGGTGTCGTCGCCGCGCCGGTAGATGAACAGGGACGTGTCCGACTTGGCCTCGACGAAGCCGATGGAGGCCAGGTAGGAGGCGAAGCGACTGTACCAAGCCCGTGGCGCCTGCTTGAGGCCGTACAGGGACCGATTCAGTCGGCAAACCAGATCCGGACGGTCAGCGTCGACAAAGCCGGTGGGCTGGCTGCAGTAGACAGTCTCCGTCAGAGTGCCATGGAGGAAGGCATTCTTGACATCGAGCTGATGGATCGCCCAGTCGCGGGAGAGGGCGAGGGAGAGGACGGCGCAAACAGTGGCGAACTTGACGACAGGTCTGAAGGTCTCGTCGTAGTCCACTCCGGGGCGCTGGGTGAAGCCCCGAAGGACCCAACGGGCCTTGTAGCGGTCGAGGGAGCCGTCCGAGGTCAGCTTGTGGCGAAATAGCCACTTGCCGGTGACCACGTTGGTGCATGGTGGACGCGGCACCAGGTCCCAGGTGTGGTTGGCCAAGAGGGCCGCGTACTCCTCCTCCATAGCACGACGCCAATGTGGGTCGGCGAGGGCATTGCGAACGGAGGAGGGCACCGGGGAAGCGTCAGGTGGAGTGCTAGACGTAGCAGCTGCCAGGATCAGCCGGTCGACAGGACGGAGAACGCCAGCAGCGCGCCGAGTCACCATCGGGTGGACGTGCCCGGGGTCGCGGTGGATGGCGACCGGGTGGTAAACGGACGACTCGGAGCGAACCGCCGGAACGTCGAGAGCGGCGGGTGTGGCCGGCTCGCGGCGGTGATAGACGACGGCGGGGTTGGCGAAACGGGCCGCGCTCGTCGACGGGCCCAAGTCGGGGGGCACCGAGGTAGTGGCGTGGCCGCGGCGATGGTAGACGAGTGTGGGGTTGGCGAAGCGAGCCGGGGTCGACGGGGCCGCGCGTGGCGCAGGCGGGGTCGACGGGGCCGCGCGTGGCACGGAAGAGGTCGTCGTGGCCGCACGAGGAGCAGGTAACGGCGCAAGACGGGGAGCCGGAGGTGGGGGAGGAATCGGATCGGACTCGAGGAGGGAGTCAAGATCGGTGGGTGGGGTGGAGCCAGCAAGGGGAAACACATCTTCGTCGAAGATGACATGACGAGAGATGATGATGCGGTGGGAGGTGAGGTCCAGACACCGGTACCCCTTGTGGTCAGGAGAGTAGCCAAGGAATAGACAGCGGGTGGAGCGAGGAGAAAGCTTATGTGGAGCGGTAGCGGAAGTGTTAGGATAGCAGGCACAGCCGAACACGCGAAGGTGGTCATAGGAAGGGGTTGTGCCGTATAGGGCGAAGTGAGGGGTAGGGTGGCGCACCGCCTTTGAGGGAAGACGGTTGAGGTGGGTGGCAGTGTGCAGGGCCTCTGCCCAGTAGCTGGCAGGGAGAGACGCCTGGAAGAGGAGGCAGCGGAGCATATTGGTGGTGGTGCGGATCATGCGTTCGGCTCGGCCGTTCTGTGCAGAGGTGTAGGGGCACGAGAGACGCAACTGGACACCATGAGTGAGGAAGAAAGAACAAGAGGCGTGGTTATCGAACTCGCGGCCATTGTCACACTGCAGAGCACGGACCGGGCGATGAAACTGAGTGGAAACCCAGGTGAAGAAGTGTGTGAGGGTGTTGAATGTGTCCGACTTCAACCGAAGCAGGAAGGTCCAGAGAAAATGGGAAAAATCATCCAAAATCACCAAATAGTATTTATAACCAGAAAGACTGAGTACAGGGGAGGTCCAAAGATCACAGTGAACCAGGTCAAAAGCCTGCTCAGCCCGAGAAGAGGAAGTAGTAAATGGGAGACGAGTGTGTCGACCTAACTGACAAGCATGACAGAGGCCCTCAAAATGTCCCCTACTACATGAAGGATCTAGACTACTGGTAATCTTGGTCAAGACGTCGGGTCCAGGATGGCCGAGACAACGATGCCAAGTGGTGGAGGAGGTGGTGGAGACCAGGACGGGAGGTGGAGACACGCCGGCGGTGGAGGGCTAGAGCGTGTAGAGCGGTCCCGAGCTGTCACAGCGGGCGAGAGGGGTCCTGGTGGCCAGATCCTTCACAGAAAAACCAGAGAGGTCAAACTCAATGGAACAGGAGTTGTCAGTGGTGAAACGACGGACAGAAAGGAGATTGTGAGTGATGTGGGGAGCTACGAGAACATCGTTGAGGTAAAACGGTCCAGGGAGAACCGCGGCACCTACTGAGGTGACGGGCAGAGTGGAAGCGTTTCCAACGACGATCGAGGATGGGTGAGAGGAAAGGGGGGAATGAGAGCGGGAGAGCATGCCTGCAGTGGGAGTGGTATGGTAGGAGGCACCGGAGTCGATCACCCAGTCGGAGGAGGGAGGGGTCATCGCCATGGTGCTGAAAGCAGCAGCGAGGGAGGCGTTGTCCCAACCTCCAGCCGGCGGGGACCAAGTCGTCGAGGTGGGGGTCCCCGGGGGCAGGAGCGCGGGCGGAGCCTGGGGCACGACGGGCACACCGTACGGAGGTGGCGGGGGCATGCCGTAGTGAGGTGCAGTCAGGAGGGCCGGCGCCGAGTGATGGAATAAGTCTTGAGCATCTAGAGGACAGCCTGCTTTTGACTGTCCTCTGTAGTCCTTTAGCATCTAGAGGACAGCTTGACTGTCCTCTGTAGTCTCTTTAGCATCTAGAGGACAGCAGTCACTTTTGACTGTCCTCTGTAGTCGCTTTAGCATCTAGAGGACAACAGTCGCTTTTGACTGTCCTCTGTAGTCTCTTTAGCATCTAGAGGACAATTCTGTTGTGTAGTGTGTGTGAGAAGGTGTGGTAGTGCAGCCCCTAGGGCTATAAATATGTGTCCCCAACCCCTCTAAGGGTATGGCATTGTGTAGTGTTTGAGGAAATAAACGGAAAAACAGAAAATTGCCCCAACTCATAGTGTCATCCTCTTGATGAGAGTTAGAATCCCTCTACTTACAATTGGTATCGGAGCCAAACTATCCTGCAGCCTAAACATCTCGTGTTCATCTCCTTCCCGCGCCTCTCCCCACACTCAGTCGGCAGCAAGAGCTCCAACTGTTCCTTCCTCCCCTGCAAAGACGAGCAGCCTTTCGTCTGAGATAGCCTCTTCCACACGCAGCGACCCCTCACTAGCCCACCATGTCCCTACGCTCGGCCACTTCGAGTGCGCGGCGCCAGCAGGAGGCCGAGGTCGCCGCGGCACAAGAACGCGAGCGAGCAGCAGCAGCGGCTGCAGCGACAGCGGCGAGGGCAGCACGGTTGGCAGCGGCGGAACTGGCAGCGGCGAGAGCGGAAGTAGAAGCAGCGGAGGCGGCGGATGCTGCACGTGCGGCGGCAGCAGAGCTCGAGGTTCTGCGCGGCAGTAGAGCTGGCAGCTCTGCTTCTGTCGACGACAACACCGACGAAGAGCTCAGGCTGGCGAGGGAAGCAGCGCGAGAGCAGGCGGCACAGTGGTCAGCCGCGCATCCCCATGGGGGCGCGCGTGGCGGCAGCCCAGATAGGCGCCGACGCGCTGACGGCGCTCTGGGCGAGGGCGCACGCGGCGGCAGCCCAGACGGGCGTAGACGCGCCGGCGGTGCTCCCGGCGGCGGCGACCGGGTCGACGGAGATCGCGGCCTCTACAGGCGGCGCGACTCTCCCTCCCCGGATCGGTACCATGGTCGCCGCATGGCCCAGGCCATTGTCAGGGACATCGGTCCCGGCGGTGGGTGGCCTACCCTCACCAAGACCAACTACGTCGAGTGGGCCGCGGTGATGAGGGTACGGCTCCAGGTTCGCCAAATGTGGGAAGCAGTTCGGTACGGCGACGTCGACTACCACGAGGATCGGCGGGCGCTGGATGCCCTCATTGCTGCAGTCCCGTCCGAGATGCAGTTTTCGCTTTCCCAGAAGCGGACTGCCAAGGAGGCCTGGGACGCCATCGCTGCGACCCGCATCGGCAGCGACCGTGCCCGCAAGACCACACTGCAGGCACTTCGCAAGGAGTGGGAGAACCTGGCCTTCAAGCCAGGTGAGGATGTTGATGACTTTGCTCTCCGCCTCAACACTCTATTGCAGAAGATGGTGCAGTTCGGCGACGACACCTACGATGAGGAGAGAGCTGTTGAGAAGCTCTTCCGTTGCATCCCCGAGAAGTACAAGCAGATTGCTCGCTCGATCGAGTCTCTGCTAGACCTCTCCACGATGACAATCGAAGAGGCGATAGGTCGTCTCAAGGTGGTCGATGGCGACGAACCACAGGCTCCCTCTGGGCCTATCACTATCGTCGGGAAGCTACATCTCACTCGGGAGCAGTGGGAGGCCTGCCAGGGTGACAAGAAGAAGGGGGAGTCCTCCTCGACACGAGGCCGCAGACGCGGCAAACCGCGCAAGGCGCGTGGAGGCGCCCAGGCCGGGGCGCAAGGACATGCTGAGGGTGGTGCCCGTGGAGGTGCCCAAGGCGGCGCCGTCGGCAACAAGAAGCCGGCACGAGACGACGGCTGTCACAACTGCGGCAAGCTTGGCCACTGGGCCAGGGACTGTCGGCAGCCACGACGTGGCCAGGGCAACGTCGCACAGGCGGAGGCGGAGGAGGCCCTGCTCCTGGCACATGCAAACATCGAGCCATCTCCAGCGGCACTCCTCCACCTTGATGAGTCGAAAGCACGCGCTTTCCTCGGCGACGGCTCCAGCAAGGACATGATCGAAGGATGGTGCCTCGACACCGGCGCCACTCATCACATGACCGGCCGACGGGAGTTCTTCACCGAGCTTGACTCTAGCGTCCGAGGCTCCGTCAAGTTTGGGGACGCCTCCGGCGTAGAGATCAAGGGCGCCGGCTCAGTCGTCTTCACCGCCGCATCTGGTGAGCACAGGTTGCTCACCGGAGTCTACTACATCCCCGCATTGAGGAACTCTATCATCAGCTTGGGACAGCTGGATGAGAACGGTTCGCGCGTGGAGGTCGAGCACGGAGTCATGAGGATCTGGGACCCCTCTCGTCGCCTTCTTGCCAAGGTACGCAGGAGTCCAAATCGGCTATACATCCTCAATGTGAAGGTGGCACAACCTTGCTGCCTTGCTGCTCGTCGAGACGACGGGGCATGGCAGTGGCACGAGCGCTTCGGGCACCTTAACTTCGAGGCCCTGAAGCGGCTCAGTGCCAAGGAGATGGTACGAGGCCTGCCGTGCCTTGACCATGTGGAGCAATTCTGCGATGTCTGCGTGTTGATAAAGCAGAGACGGCTCCCCTTTCCCCAGCAGTCGAGTTTCCGAGCCAAGGAGAGGCTCGAGCTCGTGCATGGGGACTTGTGTGGCCCGGTGACACCAGCCACACCAGGAGGACGACGCTACTTCTTGTTGCTCGTCGATGATCTCTCCCGCTACATGTGGGTGATTATCCTTGGCAGCAAGGGAGAGGCTGCAAACACCATCAGGCGTGTGCAGGTCGCTGCGGAGGCGGAGTGCGGCCGCAAGCTGCGCGTGCTGCGCACCGACAACGGCGGCGAATTCACGACGGCTGAGTTCGCGTCGTACTGCGCGGATGAGGGCGTTCAGCGCCACTACTCCGCGCCGTACAGCCCGCAGCAGAACGGCGTCGTCGAGCGGCGCAACCAGACGGTTGTGGGGATGGCTCGGGCTCTCCTCAAGCAGAGAGGAATGCCAGCTGTCTTCTGGGGAGAGGCGGTGGTGACAACGGTTTACATCCTCAACCGCTCGCCCACCAAGGCTCTCAACGGGATGACACCGTACGAGGCTTGTCATGGGCGCAAGCCGGCGGTCTCTCACCTACGGGTCTTCGGCTGCCTCGCGTTCACCAAGGAGCTTGGCCACATCGGCAAGCTCGACGACAGGAGCACCCCGGGGGTGTTCATTGGCTACGCGGAGGGCTCGAAGGCCTACCGCATCCTTGACCCAGGAACACAGCGTGTGCGCACGGCGCGCGACGTCGTGTTCGACGAAGGGCGAGGATGGGCGTGGGACAAGGCGGTGGACGACGGCACGACTCCGACGTACGACGACTTCACCGTCGAGTACGTCCACTTTGAGGGAGCTGGGGGAGTAGGCAACTCTTCTCCGAGCAGGTCCACCCCAGCCCCCAAGTCTCCACCGACTCCAGCGCCACGCTCTCCAGCTCCGGCTACAACGAGCTCTTCACCACCACGCACTCCAGCCACGACTTCGGCTACACCGAGCTCTTCGCCACCACGTACTCCAGCACCGACGGTACCCTCTCCGGGAACGTCCTCTCCGACACCAGCTTGTGTCGAGCACGACCCAGTGGAGCTCGTGACCCCGCTCTCCCGCGACGAGGAGCGCGTCGATGCGTGCTACGACGGCGAGCCGTTGCGGTATCGAAGGGTGGAGGGCCTTCTCATCGACCCGTCGGTGCCGGGCCCTGCGTCTCGCATTCTGGCAGGAGAGTTGCATCTTGCATGCGACGACGATGAGCCTCGGTCTTTCGCGGAGGCCGAGAAACATGCGGCTTGGCGTGCCGCGATGCAGTCGGAGATGGACGCGGTTGAGACAAACCGCACTTGGGAGCTCGCTGATCTCCCTCATGGTCATCGCGCGATCACCCTTAAGTGGGTGTTCAAACTGAAGAGGGATGAAGCCGGCGCCATCGTCAAGCATAAGGCTCGCTTGGTGGCACGCGGTTTCTTGCAGCAGGAGGGGATCGACTTCGACGATGCCTTCGCCCCTGTAGCACGGATGGAATCCGTGCGACTCCTCCTCGCACTGGCAGCCCTGGAGGGCTGGCATGTTCACCACATGGATGTCAAGTCGGCGTTTCTTAACGGCGACTTAAAGGAGGAGGTCTATGTACACCAGCCGCCAGGTTTTGCGATCCCTGGTTTTGCGATCCCTGGCAAGGAGGGCAAGGTGTTGCGCCTGCGCAAGGCCCTCTACGGCTTGCGACAGGCACCAAGGGCGTGGAATGCCAAGCTGGATTCCACGCTCAAGAGGATGGGCTTCATGCCAAGCCCGCACGAGGCGGCCATCTATCGGCGGGGCAATGGAGAAAATGCCCTGCTGGTGGGTGTCTACGTCGACGACTTGGTGATCACCGGCGCCAAGGATGCAGAGGTGGCAGCGTTCAAGGAAGAGATGAAGACCACCTTCCAAATGAGTGACCTGGGGCACCTCTCCTTCTACCTGGGGATTGAGGTGCACCAGGGGGACTCCGGGATCACACTTCGCCAGACCGCCTACGCCAAGCGCATTGTTGAGCTGGCTGGGCTCACCGACTGCAACCCAGCTCTCACTCCGATGGAGGAGAGGCTGAAGCTGAGTCGCGACAGCACGACGGAGGAGGTGGACGCTACACAGTACCGGCGTCTTGTGGGGAGCCTTCGCTACCTCGTCCACACACGGCCTGACTTGGCATACTCCGTCGGCTACGTTAGTCGGTTTCTGCAGCGACCGACGACGGAGCATGAGCAGGCTGTGAAGAGGATCATCCGCTATGTTGCGGGGACTCTCGACCACGGTCTCTACTACCCGAGGTGCCCTGGGGGGGCACACCTTGTCGGGTACAGCGACAGCGACCACGCCGGCGACATCGACACTAGCAAGAGCACAAGCGGGATCCTCTTCTTCCTCGGCAAGTGCCTCATTAGTTGGCAGTCGGTCAAGCAGCAGGTGGTGGCCATGTCCAGCTGCGAGGCCGAGTACATAGCGGCGTCCACTGCTTCGACTCAGGCGCTCTGGCTGGCTCGACTGCTCGGTGATCTCCTCGGGAGAGACACTGGAGCGGTGGAACTCAGGGTGGACAGCCAGTCCGCTCTGGCATTGGCCAAGAACCCCGTGTTCCATGAACGGAGCAAGCACATCCGGCTGAGATACCACTTCATCCGAGACTGCTTGGCAGATGGGAGCATCAAGGCGCGCTACATCAACACCAAGGATCAGCTTGCAGACCTGCTCACCAAGCCCCTTGGGAAGATCAAGTTTGTTGAGCTTTGCTCCAGGTCCGGGATGGCCCAACTTTCTCACAAGACGACGCCCAAGACTTAGGGGGAGAATGATGGAATAAGTCTTGAGCATCTAGAGGAAAGCCTGCTTTTGACTGTCCTCTGTAGTCCTTTAGCATCTAGAGGACAGCTTGACTGTCCTCTGTAGTCTCTTTAGCATCTAGAGGACAGCAGTCACTTTTGACTGTCCTCTGTAGTCGCTTTAGCATCTAGAGGACAACAGTCGCTTTTGACTGTCCTCTGTAGTCTCTTTAGCATCTAGAGGACAATTCTGTTGTGTAGTGTGTGTGAGAAGGTGTGGTAGTGCAGCCCCTAGGGCTATAAATATGTGTCCCCAACCCCTCTAAGGGTATGGCATTGTGTAGTGTTTGAGGAAATAAACGGAAAAACAGAAAATTGCCCCAACTCATAGTGTCATCCTCTTGATGAGAGTTAGAATCCCTCTACTTACACCGAGGGACGGGGGGCACTCGGTGCCTGACCCGGCCACATGGCGATGGTCCCGGTCCAGGGGTTGTAGAAGGACGGCCACGCGTGGCCGCCACCCCGGCCGGAGGGACCACCACGAGAGGATCCACCACCCCCACGGCCGCCCTTGCGGGAGCGACGACCTCCGTCTATTGCGGAAGTCGGACGAGGGGCCGCTGGGACGGCGGGTGGAGGGCGGGTAGGAGCCCCGGTCGACGGAGGACGGGTGGCCTAGCCCCCCGAGGGCGGCTGGCCGCTGGTAGGAGCGCTGTAGAGAGCTGAGGCAGGAGTGGGCGCCTCATTCGCCATGGTGAGCTCCTCGAGGAGAAGCTCGTTCCGCACGGCGTGGAAGGTGGGGAAGGGCACGCTCCTCTTGATGAGAGCCTTCAGGTGGCCGTAGCGGGGGCTGAGGCCACGCAGGAGGTTCAGCACCAGGGTACGATCAGCAACTGGCTCGCCTAGATCGCGGAGAGAGTCAGCCAGGCCCTTCATCTGGCGGCAGTATTCTCCCACGGAGAGGTCCCCCTGAGAGAATAGGTGGAACTGGGCGTCGAGGTGGAGCGCCCGAGCATCCCGATTCCCGAGGAACTGGTCCTCGAGAGCGAGCCACGCCTGCCGCGCATTGTCCGCCTGGTCGCGGATGATGTCCTGGAGCTCAACGGTGATGGTGCCGTGGAGCCACGAGAGGACAACGCTGTCCATGAGGCACCAGGAGCGAGGCAGCGGAGTGTCGTGGTCGACGAGGACGTGATCGTCGAGGACGAAACGCCACAGCGTGAGGACCTGTCCTCGCCAACGGAGGTAGTGGGAAGACGCCGGATCCAACACCACGGACACGAGGGCCCGGATGTTGTGCAGTCCAGCGGCTTGAGCGTGGAGAGCAGTGATGAGGTCGGCGTCGAGGTCAGAGGCGAGGGGGTCCTCCGGGGGTTCCATAGGGGCGACCGGCGGGCGACCGAGAGGCGCTGCGTGGTGGCCATCTGGGTGGTCAGAGCGGCACCCAGGGCACGCTCTCGCTCCAGGGCGAGGGAGGCGGCGCGCTCGCGCTCCCGCGAGGCCGTCACTGCGGCCTGGATCGTAGCGAGGGTGCCGACGAGCGGGGAGTCGGTGGCGGGGAGTACGGAGGGCGCGACGGTGTGGCTCCAGGTTGGGGAAGCGAAGGCGGGAAAACCCGACGGGGAGCCGCGGCACAGGGGTAGCGGGGAAGCGGCGTGGAGTGGCCCGAGGCCGGCGATGTAGGGGGCCCCTCCATTGGTGAGCTCGCTGCTGATTGCAGCAGGGGCAATGGGGGGGTGCGTGCCGGGGCTGGTGGTGCCCATGGCGGCCAGCATGGCCGCAGTGGTGGCGACGGTGTCCACGTCCATCGGGGCGATGGCGCAGCAGGGGGGTGACGGTCGCGGTCGACTTGGCGGCGGCGTCCAGGCGTGGACGCGTCTGGGCAGCGCAGCACTGCTGCACGGTCGTCTGGCCGGAGACGGGTTCCTGGCGGCGGGGTCGTGCGGTCGGCGCAGGGTGCGGACGTCGGGGCGGCGTAGGTGCTCGGCGCGGCGGCGTTCCTGGTGGCTTGGCCGTGGCGCACGGCGTCAGCGCGGTCGGGTCGAGCGGCGTCGGCCCGCGACGTCGGGTCTGGGCGGCGAGCAGGGCACGCCGGGCGGGAGCGGCTCGGCCGCTTGCAGGCTTGCAAGCGCGAGCGAGAGAGGAAACAGAGGGAGGAGAGATGGCGGCGGCGGAGAGGCACGCGCGCACGGCTGGGAGGCTGGGGAGGGACGCGCGCACGGCTGGGAGGCTGGGGAGGGAGGCCGGGCGGCTGGAGCCGGCGGCGGTGGCCGGCGGCTGGAAACAGAGAAAGGAAAAAAACCCCTAAACCTAGCTCTGTGATACCATGTTGGAATGTGAACCCATGACCCTAAACAGGGTTGGGAGTAGTATTAATAGACTCAGTACATGGGCCAGGCCCATTACAGTGAGGGTGAGACGGTAATTACAAGGGGAAAACCCCAAACCTTAGACGGGTAGTCTAACAGTTGTATTGCATAGAAGATGGATACAAATATATAGACACAGAACCCTAACCCTAATGGGTCGGAAGCCCAATAGTGGTGCCAGCCCAACTACACATACATGGACAATAGAGACACACTCTAACATCCCCCGCAGTCACAACGGGAGCACCACAAACGACGAGATTGGAACATAAGCCAAAGGTAGGAGCCGACGGGTTGAAATCCCGCCGCAGTCGCGACGTCGTGAGGGTACGAGTGTTACGGCTGGAGTAGAGACCGGTGTGCACTCCATGTAGATGATAGCTCCTAGATGCCAAGGTAGCCGAAGTCGAGGTGGCCGCGGTCAGGAGACACACAGCAGTGGCCTCGTTCTTCGAAGGGTCGACGTTCGAGCGTCAACTATCGGTAGGGAGACATAACAAAAGAAGAGCAGCAACATCGTGGACCTTCTTGCTTCTCTTCCAGTCGTCGGGGAGCCCCGCTAGGGAGGCCGGCGATAGCGTGCGTCTAGGGATGAAAACGGTTTCGAAATTTTTCGGTATTCTGGAAACCGATTTCGAAATTTTTCGATCGGATTCACCGGTAACGGTATTTTTCGAAAACGGAATCGGTTTTCGGAATTTTCTATCGGTATCGGAATCGGCGTGGTGTTTTACCGACCGTTTCCTTCGGTTACCGGTTTTTGTCGAAAATTACCGGATTTGTGTCTCAGAATTTTCCGGAATTTTTTTCGGAATTTTCCAGCATGTGATTTTTTCGCATCGTCTGTACGTCTCTGGATAAAGATTACTTATTTTGTATTTTTGGGACGCCTTAAGATTTTTTTGGGATAGATGGTGTTGGAAGGCAGTTGAGATTAACGATTTGGCCTCTCGAACGAATCCACCCTTTTCTATGCACATGTTATGTATTAGTAATATATAATGATAGAGAGCCGACAGTCTGCCTTTTCCACACACTAGATTTTAGGGTTTTCCTGTGAGGCTGTGAAAAAACTCTTTATGTGAGGAAAAAATAATTCATAAGTAAGCATGTCATGTCAGCTAAATCGAGTGGAAATTGTGAATTGTGAACTTTGAGTTTGTGAACTTGTGATCTTTATGAACTTGTTATACTGTGAACTTGTTATATTGGGAACTTGTGATCTTTGTAAACTTTTTATATTATAAATGTGTGATCCTTGTGAACTTGTTATATCATGAATTGTGAACTTGTGGTCTTTGTGATCTTTTGTCAACTTTGTTGTATTGTGAAGTTTGATATGTTTATCGATTGTATTTTAGATTTCGACCGTTACCGGTGTATTTTCCGCACCAAACTTTTGTTTCCAATGTTTCCGAAATACCGATATCGTTTCCGTTTCCGGAGTTACCGTTTTCGATTTTGTTTCCGATAAAAAAATATGAAAACGGTAATGGTTTTAGTGTTTACCGACCATTTCCGACCGTTTTCATCCCTACGTGCGTCTGCGCCGGTCAGGGTGGTCGCGCCCACGGCAGAGTAGAAGGGGTAACGGCGGATCCTGCCGGGAAGGCCACGGCAGCAACGAATCCAACCATGAAAACAGCAATCCGCCCAAAGAGACGATGGATCTAGTCGAGAAGGTCACGACAGCGATGGATCCGTCCGGGAAAGCCGTGACAGCGACGGATACAGTTGTGGCGGCGACAAAGAAGGGGTGGGCGGCGGGTCGGGTCCAGCCGGGCAGGGGCCTATCCCGGGCTTGGCAAGGGGTTTGACGCCGATGGGAGAAGGTTGAAGGGGGAGGCTGCAGTAGGCCCGGCGACGGCAGCGCCACGGAGAGGGAGCGGCCTGCTGACTGGTTGGCGGCGGTGGATCAGGCAGTCGGTGAGGCTGGCCGCACAAGAGAGGGGGGTTGTGCCGGCGAAGGGGAGAAGGGTCGCAGCGCCACCGGTGGCAGGCACACGAGCATGGGGGGCCACCCTGGGGAGCGGCGCCGTCACGAGCCTGGCGGTCGCGAGCGGGTCAATGGCCGAAGGGAGGGAGAGCCGGTGGCCCAGAGGAGCTCTAGCTGGACTCGCCGGCGGGCGCACCGACGTGCACGCGTAGATCCAGGCGACACGCAGGGCGAAGCTCCGGCGGTGCGTGCCAGGCGACGGCGGCGTAGACCCGCGACCGGATGGCGATGGCGGCGTGGATCCGGGCGCCAACAGCGGGGAGAGCGGCAAGGGGTGGTGGCGCGACCAAGCAGGGGAGGGGGCGCGCCAGGAGCAGCGATGCGCCATGGACGCTCAGAGGTGGGCAGGGGCGGCTGCGCACGTGCGCTAGCAGCGAGGATGTAGGCCGCCGGAGAGGAGGGGCAGGAGGTCCCGACGGTTGGGATGGTTGCTGCCCCCGAGACAGAAGGACGAGCCTCCCGGGGACGACGGTGCACGAGCAGCTGGAGGTAGGAGAACAAGGGTGGTGAATGCTAGCTTGGAGAAGAGGAAAACCTAGCTGATACCATGAATGTGAAGACTTGTATTGCATAGAGGATGGATACAAGACACAGAACCCTAACCCTAATGGGTCGGCAGTCAAACAGTGGTGTCAGCCCAACTACACATACATGGATAATAGGAACACACACACTCTAACACTAAGTGCTACACAGCCAGAAAACATGTTGAACGTAGGTATTGTAAGTAAAAAAAGCAAGCACACTGCATGTTTTAAGTGACATGACAAAGCATGTTACATAGAAAAAAGGTCTGATTATCACAGAAAAAATACCTTGAACTGCACGAGGTTGTTGATTGCGTCACTAACTAGTTCCCAGTTTTGACCCATATCATGGACAAGGACAACAAGTGCCTGAAATATTCAAGATATTTAGCTATCACCACAAATCATACTCAAAAATAAATATATAAATATATAACTTCAAACACAAAAGAACCTGATCCTCGAAGTTTGACCATCCACCAGAAGATGTCATCTGCAAAGCACAAAACAGTTTCATAGCAAATTATGGGAAAGATTACCTTCTTATGAGAAAAAAATATCGGAAAGAAGATTCTACTTGTGAAGCATGCGGTGCCCAAACAATATGATGCTTGAATGTACACAATACAAGTGAAACCTTAACAGAAACAATTCTAATGATTCTGATGCAATAATCCAACCATGTGCCCACAATAAAAAAACAAATTAAGGGCTAGTTTGGGAACTTCATTTTCCCAAGGGATTCCTATTTTCCCAAGGGAAAATGAACTAATTTCCCTTGGGAAAATGGAAATCCCTTAGAAAAATGGGGTTCCCAAACTAGTCCTAAAAGGGAGAAAAAGAAGAGTTAAAGGAATGCCACACATTCATCTACCAACACTTGGACTGATTAGACTACACTATGAAAATGTGTTGAGTAACATCTATCTGGTGCTCCCCATTAACTAAACCCTAAACCATGGACCATAGAAAACAAAATTCTCACTTTAGACCACAGAAGATGGGTTAGGAACTGCTTGCAATAATTCAACCAATAAGAAACCATAAAAGGTAAGACGAGGCAGCGACAAAATTTTTTGACCACATTGTCTTTCTTATCCTTAGTCTATCAACAACTTTTGTCAGCAATCCATTTCTATTTTTCCTAGTTTCCCCATTATGCAACTAACTGCATGAGCCTGACTAGACCAGTCAAGGACACACATTGACAAAAGTAGCTTACTGCTCTACTAGTAGTAGAACCACATAACCTAGCAAATGAACTATATAATTTGTACCATTATTCATGTGTTTGGTTTGGCTTTTGGCGTTTGCCCCCTAAAAACCAAAAGCCAAACCAAAGGGCTATGGGCTGGATCCAAAAAACAGCTTTTTCTAAAAGTCAACTTTCTCGCGGTGCAAAACTGAAAGCACCTGTGGACCTGATTTTAGCGGATTTTGGATGAAACTATGAAAATATATATATGGAAGAACTTTTAGAGACTTTTAGTGGTTTCCACCAAACAGGTTTTAGCTTTTTAACAGTGGCTCCCAAAGCCTGCGTTGCCCCAGCTTTGCCCTGGGCCCTAGAGACGATGCTTCCAGCGCCAGTCTCGCCCCATTGTCAATTTGGGCCCCTGAAGACGATGATGCCTGGGTCTGTCTCGCCCCACCCTCAAGCTGGGTCGTATAAGATCGTACCTTCTGTGCATGTCTCGCCCCAGCCTCAAGTTGGGTCGCTGGAGATGACCCCGGCTACTGTCTCCCCCCTTGAAGATACTGGGCCGCCTAAGATGGCTATGCCTGAGCCTGTCTCGCCTCAGTATCTGCCTGGGTCGCTTGAGACGGCTGCAACCTTACAGATAGAGCCAACTAAATCTCTGAAGGTCTATTACCGCAGAGGGTCAAGAGCAAATCAATCTCAAGACAGTCATCAAGTTGGAAGAGGAAGAGATTTGCTTGTGATAGAAAATGGGCATGAACCTAATCCAGGACCTGACGCCTTGACAACCATGGGTGCTTCGTATGAGACAAGAAAGGATGAGCTCCTCAACAAAATCTGTAGAAGACCTGACGCTTTTCTGCTGATACCAAACCGAAACAGTAAGAAAGCAATTTCTCCCTCTCCAACATCATATGCTGCTACACCAAGACGGAGCCGACACGTCGCTAGAGCAGAGGTTGAATTCAGCATGCAAGATTGGGGTGGCAGGGCCACCAAAAAGGCCATGAGAGCCCTGCAGATCATCAGTGAAGATGAAGGCATCAGTCAGGAAGCCCTGATGACTTATGCAGAGCTTTTCAAGCACCAACTTTCTCAGAACCAGGAAGAGGCCTTGTCAACCCTTTTCGGGTGGTCCACGCCATCAGTTGTGCTTGTTTAAGCCTATGTTCCTCCCCACTTTCTTGGTGGTAGTGTTTTGTAGACTGTTATCTTTGAATCCAAACAAAATTTTATTCTGGAATGTGAGAGGCCTGAACTCCTCTGTAAGGCAAGACTCAGTTAAAGAGCTAGTGGACTCTTCTCAGGTGGATGCTGTTTGTGTCTAGGAAACTAAAATGCAGAGCATTTCAACAAGATCTATCATCTCCATGCTAGGAGATGAGTTCTCTAACTATGTTTATCTGCCATCAATTGGTGCAAGTGGTGGCATCTGATCACTTGGAAACGACATATAGGTCATACAGGGCAGCAAAGAGTCGATAATCACAGTGTTTCAGTTCAATTGTGCGGGGAGCAAGGGTAGGCTTGATGGCTTACCTGTGTGTACGGCCCTCAGGGCGAGGATGAAAAAATACTTTT
The DNA here is from genome assembly GCA_029449295.1 of Zea luxurians. Classification (NCBI taxonomy): domain Eukaryota; kingdom Viridiplantae; phylum Streptophyta; class Magnoliopsida; order Poales; family Poaceae; genus Zea; species Zea luxurians. Next base: position 38,964,772 of record JAOPSE010000027.1, on the reverse strand, counting down.
TCTTCAGGAACTCAGAGATATCAGAACAGCCTGTGTTGGTCCATGGGGTTTGATCAATGATCTTGCTCTCACGGAGATTCCGCTGCTAGGACACAAATACACTTGGTCTAACCAACAAGATAACCCTGTCCTTGTTAAGCTGGATAGAGTGTTCTGTTCTGTGGACTGGGAGCTTACCTTCCCCAGGGTTATTCTCCATAGTGCTGCGTCGCTTGATTCGGACCATTGCCCCTTGCTTTTGGGACTCAGTGACAGTAAGCATGGAAAACGACGTTTCCATTTAGAATCCTTCTGGACCAAACTTGAAGGGTTTCAGGAGGCAGTCCATTCAGCCTGGGTCTCAGTAGATGCTGTCGGATGCCCTTTCCAGACCCTCGAGAAGAAGCTAAGAGTGACAGCTAGAAGATTGCAAGGTTGGAGTGACAAGCAGATTGTGCATGTAAGATTGCAGCTAGCCTTGGCAAAGGATTCGCTGCATAGGCTGGAGGTGGCACATGACGAAAGACCCCTCACCCTAGCTGAGATCTGGTTTAAAAACCGGCTCAAAAAACAATCATTGTTGTTGTCCTCTTTTAAACGAACCATGGCAAGATTAAGGATCTCATGGCACAAAGAGGGGGATGCAAATACAAGGTTCTTCCATATTGAAAAAGAATTTTGAAAGCCATGTTGGTTGATGGAGATCGTATCCTAACCAATCATATTGAAAAAGCAGCAGCAATGGATCAGTTTTATACAAACCTCATTGGACAATGTGGAAACAGGGAAAGGACAATCGACCTGGAAGCCCTTGGCCTACCTAGACACAATCTGGCTGATCTGGACTCCCCTTTTTCAGAACAAGAGGTTTTGGAAACCATTAGAGGCTTGCCTTCGGATAAGGCCCCAGGACCGGATGGATTCACAGGGCGTTTCTATAAAGATTGCTGGGATACTATTAAAGCAGAAGTTATGGCTGCTGTTAGGGCTGTTTGGAGCAGGAATTTCAACAACTTCAGCAAGCTCAACACGGCCTTTATTACCATGATACCGAAAAAAGATGGGGCAGAACAGGTCAAAGACTTTAAGCCTATTAATCTTGTGCACAGTTTTGCAAAACTGATCACTAAGATGCTTGCTAACCGGCTGGCCAAAAGGCTAAATGAGTTGGTTTCTCCGATTCAAAGCGCATTTATAAAGGGGAGGTTCATCCAAGATAATTTCATGTTAGTACAACTAACTGCAAGGCTGTTACACCAACAAAAATTGTCCCGCCTGCTCCTCAAACTTGATATCACTAAGGCTTTTAACTCAGTTTCCTAGCCCTTCCTAATTGAAGTCATGCAACAGATGGTTTTGGTCATATCTGGAGGGATATTGTTTGTGGGTTATTGGCTTCCTCCACTACACAAGTGTTGCTCAATGGTTCCCCCGGGGAACATTAGCCCATAGGAGAGGGGGCTTAGGCAAGGAGACCCTCTTTCCCCCATGCTATTCATCCTTGTTATGGATGTTCTTGGCCTACTATTCTCTAAAGCGGAAGAAGCAGGTTTGCTACAGCAGTTATCTAGAAGAATGAAGCTCCATCGGATTTCTATTTATGCAGACGATGTGACTGTTTTTACATCCTACTGCTGAAGAAACGTCTATTACTTTAGGCATCCTGCAACTTTTTGGAGATGCTTCTGGCCTCGTAAATAATGCACAGAAATCAAATGTCTATCCTATCCAATGCCCGAGGAGACTTTGCTGGAAGTCCAGAGCTTGCTGCCTTGTGAGATGGCAACCTTCCCCTGCAGGTATTTGGGGCTCCCTCTATCCTTACATAAGCTTTCTAGGCAGCAGTTCCAGCCCTTTGTAGAAAGAATTGCAGATCAACTCCCCATCTGAAAAGCTGACTTGATGACCAGAGCAAGAAGGAGAATTCAGGTGCAACATGTTCTCACAGGCATGATGATTTATTTAGCAATGGCAATTGACATTCCCCAATGGGCCTTAGATGCCATTGATAAGATATGGTTTTCTTTGGAGAGGTAGAAAGGAAGCAAGGGGAGGACATTGTCTGGTGGCCTGGGGAAAAGTGTGTCGACCCCTTCAACTGGGAGGCTTGGAAATCTCTAGTCTCCCAAAGCTTTGTTGGGCTCTCCGCATGAGATGGTTGTGGCTACAGAAAACAGATTCGGGGAGGCCTTCGGCAGGCCTTCCCATACAGGTCCCGAACAAAGCTAGAGCTTTTTTTCTCTATGGCCCTGATTTCTGAGGTGGGGGATGGATCAAACATGTTCTGGGATGATAGATGGCTGCATGGCACTAGAATCTCTGACATTGCCCCCAGCCTGTACAACTCAATTCCAAGAAAAATTGCTAAGAGAAGGACGGTGAAAGAAGCACTTTTAAACAGGAGATGGATTTCAGACATTAAGGGGGCTCTTACAGTAAGAGTCTTAGTCGAATATCTAAAGCTTTGGGAATCCCTCTCAGAGATTGAGTTACAGCCCAACATACAGGATAGACATGTTTTCAGCCTTGCTCGAGATGGCAAATACACAGCAAAAGCAACATATAAAGGTCTGTTCTTAGGATCTGCTACCTTTGATCACTACAAAAGAATATAGAGATCTTGGGCTCCCTCAAAGTGTCGTTTTTTCATGTGGTTGGTGGCACACAACAAATGTTGGACTGCTGATCGTTTGGCCAAAAGGGGCCTGAATCACCCTCACAGGTGTCCTCTTTGTGACCAAGAGGATGAAACCCTGAACCACTTCCTTATTTCCTGCATTTTCACAAGAATTTTCTGGTATATGCTCTTAACGAAATTTGGTTTACACGCACTCGCTCCGCAGCCTGGCCTCACATCCTTCTTGGAGTGGTGGAAGAGGGCTGCAGAGACAGTGCAGGGAATGGTCAAGAAAGGGCTGGATTCTCTCATCATTTTGGGAGCCTGGAAGATTTGGAACCTCCGCAATAGATGTGTGTTTGATGAAGAGACCTCCAGCCTTTCTCGAACCCTGAAGCAGACTGATGATGAGAGAAGCCTTTGGGAACTTGCAGGAGCCAAGGGTCTCTCCTATTTGGTTGCTCCCTTGCCGGTCGCCTGAAGACCCTTCATCATGGATTTGTTTCTTTATGCTTGTTTTTGGCCTCCGTAAGGAGCGTTTTTTTGTTTTTTGTATTTGTAATCCGGTCTTCTACAGACCTTTTTTCCTCTTCTTAATATAATTTAAGGCGCAGTTCACCTGCGCTTTCGACAGAAAAAAACAGCTCACAGTTCACAGCAACTTTTTTTACAGCTCAGAGCCCAGAGCAACTTTTTTCGCAGCCACAGCCCAACCAAATAAACCCTATATTTGCACATAGGGATCAAATAAAGCAAAAACACAATCGACAAAAGGGTTCAATCCAGTATGCGTGTTATCTGAAATGGTTACAAACTACAAAGGTAATGACCAACAAAGGGAGAAGCTTATGACTCCTAAGAGATGACAATACCTTTAGTGCTTTGCATTTTCTCCCACGGTCCCTATTAGCAATGATCTTTATAAATCTAGCAGGATGTGCCATGTTGCTTATCTGTGATGCAACAGAAGTTTCTTGTGAAATATCTATCCCTTGCTTCCCCATTTTAAGCTTCTTAGAAGCATGTTGACCACCATATGCAACTATGGAATAAATCAAAACACAATGGTCAGAGTCATTTGTCATCTCCCAAATATATCAAGAGCATGTAGATGTAGCTAATCCATGTATGGCATAGGTGATGCATGCGCTGTATATAAAAATGAGGATGAAACTACCTTTGTTTCCATTCGAACCATATTGGTGGACATCTGTTCTCTTCTTGAGATATTCCTTGTGAACAGAAATATTGAAAAAAAGTTAGGGCTAACAACCAGTATGTCAGCATTAATATCAACAGACAAAGAGAGAGGTGGTAGGTAGGTTGAACCTGCTCATATTTATTAACCAAGTCAACTTGCATTTGCTTTCTTGGATCATAAATATGGCCCTGAAACTTTAGGAGAATAAATTTGCCTCAAGGAAACATTAAAAATACCAGCAGTAACAGAGGAGCGCCAATGAAGCTTGAGAAATTAACCTTTGCAGAAGTTGGCACATACAAATTGGCTGCATTTTGAGCAATTTTGTATCCTGAGTTCTTCACTTTTTTCTTGTTGTTGACTTTAGTGCACATTTCACCAGCATCATAAGGCAGTTGTCTATCAGAATCAACTGTAGATTCAAAATCCATGTTCCTCCACGGCAAAGACTCACTATGCAATGAACTTTGATCATCTTGGTAGGAGTTTGTGTTGCCACTTGAAAAATCTTGGGGTGGTACACTAGCACCAGCATGAAACGGGCTTACAACTTGTTGCCTTGCAGCTGTGCGTGTGCGCTTTGGAGGAATTGCAAGGAAAGAAGTAGGTCTTTTGCCATTTGATAACAATGGTTGGTTCCTTGACTTGCTTTCCATACATGGTTGATAAGGCACATAGGTACCAATTTCATATGGCCTAGCAAGGCTAATCCTTTGTGGCATTACATGTTTCTTCTTGTGAACCATATTCGATATGGAACCACCAACATATGCTTTAGGAGAAAGAAAAGTACATGTCTCGCCTTCATCCTCCTCGTATGCATTCTCCTGGGGCAAATCTGAACAAACTGTGTAGAAGTTAGAACAGATATGAATGAAGTGCATAACAATGTATAACATATTTAAAGTACTGATACGTTTTACCTGCAACAGAATCACACGCAGATGCCTCATAGTCATCGTTGAGCTCAGCATTGCCATCTTCCTGAAATTAGTAACTAGTAAATATGTTTCACAAAAGAAATGCTAAACAGTGAGTATGGATACAAAAAGTAAAATAGTGCTCCAGTCCTGTGGAAGGTGCTAACTACTACTCCGTCCAAATATGATTAGCGCAATTGTTTGAGTGACCAAGATCAAGAAGGGAAAAAACATAGGTCAAGTGGAGTCAGAGCGGTTGCTTTAAGGGACCACTTCTTCTCTCTTCAATATAAAGATATGTGGCTCTCCTGTATGTCTGAGAGAGAAAAAAAAGGAGGTGAGACCTCTCTTTGATTTTATCTTAAGGTAGGGGCCCACTAAACCCTGGAAAGCAGGCAGGAAGCTTCCCAAACTCGCTTCTTTTGGTGACTGCTGACTTATCTGCACCGTTACAGACCAAGGAGATGGGCACACGACCCATGCAGCACCAGGTTCGAACCTGGGCAGGGACGCCGAGCACCACACCTGGGCACCCTATCAGTGTCTGCGGCCAAGGAGAAGTAAAACTCCCACAGTGATCCATTTATTTCACATCGATTTAGCCAACGTTTTGTTGCATGCACGCAGATTGAACGTGTTGTACAAAGGAGAAGGGCAGAATCTGATTAGCCTCACATTAACCCCGAATGCAAGACAAAGGGGTGCTAGTGTCGTAACATAGAAAAGGAAGCATGGGCGACAGCAACAAACCGTCATACATAGTTCATTTTTGGAATCTTTTTTTTTTTGGGTAACACTCACATCAAAACTAGATTTTTTTTTTCTTGAACGCACAGGAGAGCTGTGCATCATTAAAATAAGAAGAGAAAAAAGTCCAAAGTGGACCAAAGTATAATGCCCAAAAGGCAGAACAACAGACCCACTAACCCCCTTCTCCTGCACATGAATTACAGCAGGAAAAAAAGAAACGGCAAACAGCAAAAGTGCCAGCAGGACCCACACACATGCACTACTCACCTAGAGGCTCCCTGGACCTAATAAGTGCAACACCTAGGCCTAAGCTCTCAAGATGCTTGGCACCAGCTTGACCCCAACATACTAACTCATCCAAGAAAACTCTTTGAATTCCACTTATGGAAGGGTTGTCACCATCAAATACAACCTTATTTAGATGAAGCCATAAGTACCAAGCCCCCATGATGATGACACTGTTAGTGCCTCTTCTTTTAGTTTTGTACACTTGCTTACACACCTGCCTCCACCACTCAGCAAAAGATCTCATTAATAGCAGGAGAAAGATTAACAAGCCCCATCGGCGATAGAATGCAATGCCAAAACTGTCTAGCAAAAATGCAAGTGTACAGGAGATGTTGGATATTTTCTGGCTCCTGGTCACATAAAGGACAGACCTCTGGGTGATCCAACCCTCTCTTCTGTAGTCTATCAGTTGTCCAACATCTATTCCTTATTGCCAGCCATAGAAAAAAAATACATTTGGGTGGAGCCCAAGACTTCCATAACCTATTCCATGGTTCAAAGTTAACTGAACCCATGAACAAAGCCTTATAGCAAGACTTAGAATAGAACTGCCCAGAGGAAGTATGGATCCACACATGTCTATCAGCCTCTTGTGTAAGTACCACTCCTATAGTCCTATAGCGTCCCATAAATGCAGGTACTGCTGCAACCCAACCAAAGAAAAAGGGGTCTCGATGTCACTGACCCACTGTCAGTTTTCAAGAGCCTGGGCCGCCGTTCTAGAGGAAACAGCCCTCTTCCCAACACTAGCAGCTACAGCAGGGGCAAAGTCTTTGATACAAGCCCCATCCAACCATCTATCTGTCCAAAGTAAGGTATTAGACCCATTTCCAATCAGGGTAATTACTGAAGAAGCAAAGAACTTCCTGACATGCTGCTGAATAAGGAATTTAAGCCCATACCAAGGTCTATTTGGATCTGTTTTTTCCAACCACAACCATTTAGCTTACAGTGCCCAGCTTTGGAAATACAAGTTAGAAATCCCAAGTCCACCAAGATTTAATGGTCTTGTAATTATATCCCAAGAGACAATACAACTTCCTCCATTTACCTCATTTCTTCCTTTCCAAATAAATCCTCTTCGAATTTTGTCTATTGATTTTTTTTATCGAACGCACAGGAGAACTACGCATCTTATAGATAAAGAGAATAATAGTGAGGATTACAAAGCAGCAAAAGCTGCCAAAGAGAAGCCAAAAAATCCAAAAGAACTGGTAGGACTGGAACCTATACATTCAGGGCCCTAGCTAAACCTAGGGATCCAATATTTTTTGCCCCAGCTAAAACCCAACACATCAGCTCATCTAAGAAGCATCTCTGCAGCCTTGCTAAAGGAGATTCCCCATTGAAAACTGCCTTGTTACGATGAAGCCACAAACACCATGCCCCTAGAATGATGGCACTATTGAGCCCCTTTCTCTTGTCTCTATGCACGCTATTATCCAGATGTTTCCACCAATCCGCGAAGGAGGGCTCGTCAATGGAAGGAGTGAAGTGACCCAAGCCAAAAGGGGATAAAATATTGTTCCAGAACTGACGAGTAAAGATACATGTGTTTAAAAGGTGCTGGATCGCTTCTTGCTGTTGATCACATAAAGGGCAGGTAACTGGATGTGGCAACCCTCTCTTTTCAAGCCTATCAGCGGTCCAACACTTATTCATCATAGCCAACCAAAAGAATTTACATTTTGGAGGAGCCCAGGACTTCCAGAATCTTTTCCATGGCTCAAAAGTGGCTGAACCAGTGAAAAGAATCTGGTAACAAGATTGGGAGGAGAAAACCCCTGAGGCCGCATGTCTCCACCTATGCTGGTCAGGAACTTCGGATAATTCAACCTCACTCACGGCATCCCATAGCAGCAGGTACTGTTGAAGCCCAGCCAGGGACAGAGGAGTTCTAATATCACTTACTCACTGCCAGTTTTCCAGGGCTTGAGCCACGGTTCTAGAGTGTATCGAACGTTTACCAACTTTGGCAACCACTTCAGGGGCAATATCCCTAATCCCAGCCCCATTCAACCACTTATCAGACCAGAAAAGAGTGTTGGCTCCATTCCCAATTCTAGTAATCACAGAAACTGAGAACAGCTCCCTGGCATGCTTCTGAATAGAGAGTTTCAGCCCTTGCTAAGGCCTGTTTGGATCAGTTTTTTCCAACCATAACCATTTTGATTGCAAAGCCCAGCTTTTGAACTGCAAATTAGGGATCTCAAGACCCCCAAGATTAATAGGTCTTGTAACCCTGTCCCAAGAGACCAGACAGCTGCCACCATTGACCTCATTCCTACCTTATCAGATAAATCCCCTTCTAATCTTGTCGATAGCCTTAATTACCCATTTGGGAATATTCAATGCTATGAGAAGATAGACTGGGATAGCTGACAACACATAGCGCACAAGAGCTGTTCTACCAGCAAGGTTAAAAAGATGTGCCTTCCAATTGGGTAACCGATCTGCAATCTTGTCCACCCAAGTCATTAGGTCACTCTTAATTTTCTTTCCGAAATTGGAAGCCCCAAATAAGTGCAAGGAAATACAGCTGGGGTACATTGAAGGGTGCTGCAACCCTCTTGTATAGATGATACATCGCAGCTAATAGGGATGGCACAACTTTTCTGCATATTAGAGACCAGTCCAGAAGCAGCACCAAAGCAATCCAGAATGAGTCTAACACACCTCAGATCTGCCTCAATTGGCCTAACAAATAGAGCCACATCATCAGCATAAATGGAGATCCGGTTTCTGACATTTGCCTCTTCTAAGCTTTGCAGCAGTCCTCTGCTTTCAGCCATATTAAAAAGGCTGCTAAGGATACCCATCACTAGGACAAACAGCATAGGGGAAAGAGGATCCCCTTGACGGAGACCTCTCCGATGCATGATATGATTTCCAGGGCAGCCATTTAAGAGAACTTGAGTGGAAGAAGTGCAAAGGGGATTGGAAATAAGATTACTCCACATAATTCCAAAGCCAAGGTGTAGCCCAAGAAACCGAGTCAAAAGCCTTACAAATATCCTATTTCAAGAATAGACTTGAAAGCTTTTTCCTGTGCAGTGCTTTGATAGACTGTTGGACTAACATATAATTATCATGGACCGATCTCCCTCTCACAAAGGCACATTGATTGGCAGCAACCAAATGATTCAAGTGTGGAGCCAACCGATTCGCAAGGATTTTGGTGATCAATTTAGCAAAACTGTGTAAGACTAATAGGCCTATAGTCGGCTGCAGATGCAGCATCCACTTTCTTAGGAATAAGTGTAAGATAAGCTGAGTTCAGCAGCACCAAGTGATAAGCATTGCCTTGATGAAAAATAGAAAGAGCAGCCATCAAATCTGCTTTCATTATGTGCCAACAAGTTTTGTAGAATCTACCCGTGAATCCATCCAGCCCAAGAGCTTTATCCGAAGGGAGGAATGCAATAGTGTCTCTAACCTCTTTATCGGTGAAGGGGAGATCAAGGGCAGACAAGTCCAAAGCAGGCCTATCACAATTTGCCAAATTAAGCGTAAATTGCCTTTGGAAATCTGAACCCAAGAGACTAGAGAAATACCCATGTAATACCTCCTCCATCTGATCATGAGTGGTAACTGTCCTGCCAGCATCCAGCAGATTGGAGATGAAGTTCCTCTTACTCAGAAAGTGAGCTTGCATATGAAAGAACGAGGTGCTAGCATCACCCTCCATCAAATAATGGACTCGGGATCTTAGTCGTGCAATAGTTCTCTCCAAAGAAGCGAGAACCAAGCAGTGTTGCTTCAGTTTCGCACAAGCCAGGACTCCTTCCAAGATAATAATCTGCTGTCCTGAGCCATTTCCTGTCTATGCAAAACCTCCCTAGCCATCCCAACTGGTTCCTGACATTGCCAACCTTCTTATGCCCCCAAGATTGCAACTTTCTGGCCAATCTTCTTAACTTTATAGACAGCCTTTCCAAGGGACACGTGGCCTGAATTGGTTGATTCCAGGATGCCGCAACTACTTCCAAAAAACCTGGCATTTTTCCCCAGAAACATTCATAATGGAATCTACGCTTCCCCCTGAATTCGTCATACGATTTGAGAATTAGAGGGCAGTGATCCGAAGTCTCACAAGCATTACTAAGCAACGCGTGGTCAGAAAACAGCTCCTCCCAGCTGGAAGAACAAAAGACATGATATAATTTAACCAAAGTAGGTGTATTTCATTGGTTTGACCACGTGAATTTTCTCCCTTTCAGAGGGACAACTTTGAGGTCCAAATTATTGTTAAGGCTTCTGAAGTGACCCATCAACACCCTATTGATATTAGAATTGTTTTTGTCCTCCAAACTGTAGATCTGATTAAAGTCCCCAGCCACAATGCAAGGGTCCACACAAACAGCTCTGATCTCCAAAAGCTCTTGAAAGGACTGCCTGAGACTGTCTTGATTTGGGAAACAGACACCCGTAAACCACCAAAGAGGGGCAGCTTCACGTTGCAATTGCATAGAAACCGAGAACTCCTTCACCATGGACAAGAATCCTCCCTCTGGTCCCCGAAGCAGGACAGAAGACAAAATTGCTAAAACCAGTCCCCAAAATAGAAAGCACATCATAAGCTGAAACCGAACTCAATTTAGTTTCCTATAGACACACCAGAGAAGGCTTGATATAAAAAACCAGAGACTTGGCAGAATCTCTCTTGGAGAGATCATTAAGTCCCCTCACATTCCAGATCAGAGAGCAGCAAGAATCCATTTAAGAAAGAAAAAACTACCACGACCACAACCCAAACAAATGCCTTAGGCATGAGTAGCTTCAGGCACCTCCCAGCCCAAGAGGGCTGCCAGAGCAGTAATATGATCTCTTGAAAGAGCTGAATCAAACAATTTCGCATCTTTGCTGGCATCTTGGAAGGAAATATTTTCGTGCTTGTCACAGAACCCCAATGCCGACACACCTGAGATGCAGGTGTGGAACCGAACTCAGGAGGAATCTTGGCCACTCTCCTGCTACGCCTTGGTTTAAAGTTGCTTGGCATAGTCTTTTTTCTGAGTCTGGAGGACAGCGGGGCTTGATTTAACAGTTCAACAACTGGCTTAACAACACATTCCCTGAAATCTTGCGGCGATGAAGAAATCTCAGCGTCCTCAGAAGGCTCCGGAACAAACGAAACTGTTAGAATCCCGTTTAAGGTTTGGGGTTCTCCCCGTGTAATTATTCTCTCACCCCTATGTAATGGGCCAGGCCCAGTTAACTCATGTCTATTAATACAACACCCAACCCTAAGATATGGTTAGGGGTTTCCCACATGGTATAGAGCCATTTTTTTCGTCGACGAGCGCGGCTCGCTTTGCCGAACCCGCCGTCGTCTATCACCGCCGCGAGTCGACCATGCCCGCTGCCCCCGGCGGCCCGCTCTGAGCCGCCTATGTACCACCCAGTCGCCATCCACCACTACCCCGGCGTTCTCCGCCCCATCGACCAGTTGATTATGGCCGCTGATACGACTACCACTCCTCCGGACGCCTCCCCGGTACCCTCCTCTGTTCACACTGCCCTCGTCGACCCACATTGGCGTCGTATTATGGAGGAGTACGTGGCCCTGCTGGCCAACCACACCTAGGACCTAGTGTCGTGTCCATCAGGCACCAACGTGGTCACCGGCAAGTGGCTCTTTCACCACAAGCAGACCTCGGTCGGCTCCCTCAACCGCTACAAGGCCTGTTGGGTCCTTCAGGGCTTCACTCAGCGCCCCAGAGTGGACTACGACGACACCTTCAGCCCCGTCGTCAAGTTCGCCACCGTTCGCGTCGTCCTCTCCCGATATTGGGTGATTCATCAGCTCGAAGTTAAGAATGCCTTCCTCCACGACATTCTGACGGAGACTGCGTACTATAGCCAATCCACAGGCTTCGTCGACGCCGCTCATCCGAATCTGGTCTACCGGCTGAACCACTCCCTATACGGGCTCAAGCCTAAGCAGGCGCTACGGTACGGTCGCTCCGCCTCCTACTTGGCCTCCATCAGCTTCGTCGAGGCCAAGTCGGCGACAACAACGTCTACATCCTATTCTACGTCGATGACATTGTGCTCACGGCATCCACCGCCGACCTCCTACAGTGCACGATCGTCGCCCTTCAGCGGGAGTTCGCGATGAAGGACCTGGGGCCCCTGCACCAATTCCTCGGCATCACCGCCGAGCGCCAGCCTCAGGGTCTCTTCCTCCACCTGCGCTAATACGACATCAACATCCTAGAGCGGGCTGGCATGTCCGACTGTAAGCCCTGCTCCACACCCGTCGACACTCAGGTGGAGCTCTATGAGGTCGACGGGCCCCCGGTCGCTGACGCAACGTCCTACCGGAGCCTCACTGGCGCGCTCCAGTACCTCACCTTCTCCAGGCCCGACATCGCCTACGCCGTCCAGCATGTGTGCATGCACATGCACACCCCGCACGAGCCCCACCTCATCGCCCTCAAGCGAATCCTCCGCTACCTCCGTGGCTCCCTCGACTACAGACTTCTCCTCCGTCCACCCCCGACGACAGAGCTCGTCGTCTACACCGACGCTGACTGGGCTAGCTGCCCCGACACGCGTCGGTCCACATCCGGTTATGTCGTATTCCTGGGCACCAACCTCGTCTCCTAGGTTGCCAAGCAGGGCAGCCCGTCGTCTCCCGCTCCAGCGTAGAGGCCGAGTACCACACCGTGGCTAACGGCGTGGTAGAGGCCTCCTAGCTGCGCCAACGGCTCCGCGAGCTCCACAGCCCCCTTCAGCGTGCCACCCTCGTCTACTGCGACAACATCAACGCGGTCTACCTCTCCACCAATCCAGTGCAGCATCAGCGCACGAAGCACGTGGAGATCGACTTACACTTCGTCCACGAGCGTGACACTGCCAGTGACGTTCGAGTTCTCAGCATCCCCAACACGCTGCAGTTCGCCGACATCTTCACCAAGGGGTTACCGTCGAGTGTATTCATAGACTTTCGATCCAGTATCAACATATGTACAAGATAGAGTTGCGACTGCAAGGGGGTGTTAGAATCCCGTTTAGGGTTTGGGGTTCTAATTACTCTCTCACCCCTGTGTAATGGGTCAGGCCCAGTTAACTCATGTCTAATAATTACAACACCAACCCTAAGATAGGGTTAGGGGTTTCCCACAGAAACCACCTTCCTTCTGGAATAGACCTTAAAACAAGGGGGCTTGAACCTGAATCTGTCGTTGAACGACATGAGAGAGCTCCAGACTTCTAAAACCAAAGGCATGACGGAATCCAAAGGATCACCCATCGTGACATGGCCAATATTAACCTCCAATTGACTCGAGAAGGACATCTGCCTCGAAGCATCCTCAATAACTCATCAACAACAGGCTAGCCATTTAAGGGGTCATTAATGGGACACAAAACAAATCCAGGCGAAAGGCTAGGCACCGGAGATTCCAAAGGAGCAAGAACCCCAGAATTCGAAGGGACGTGCCCCAATAAATGATCCTCAACTGAAACCTAGGTATGGGGCAAGGGAGCGCCAGAGGGGGCGGGAACCAAGACGTTTCCATCCAAGCCTGTGGGAGATGAGGGGTCAGTGGGGGCAGACATCGAAGAGCCTAAGGAAGACGAGGAGCCAAGCGTCGCCAGCTCTGCAACCGAAGCACTCGGGAGAGCAGGGGAGATGCCAAGAGATCGTTGGAGGACGAACGGTGATCAAGATGGGACAGATCAGCGTCCGAGGGCCCAGCAACACATCATCACCAGCAACAGGAGGCTCTTCAACATGGAGATCCAATGAAACAGGAATGCTCTCCGGATCTAAACAGGCTCTTAACTTAAACGCCGATGGATCCAAACCTGGAGTCAGCGTGTACACCTTGAATCAAACAATGGTCACTCAAAAGAAGTTCTGCCATCTCAATCGCCCAAAGATGAGTAGGGATACCACGCAGTTCAACTTCAAGGAGCTGAGACAAAACTCTACAATCGCATGTCAGGGCTTATGAACCACCGAATATGTAGACGGAGAGGAGGGGCAAAACGAGGTTGACCTCCATTGTAGATGTGACAAGCCAAGTCTTCGTTGGGCAGGTAGGCGATGAAGGTGCTTGGTGCAGCTCGTCGGAGGTCGAGCACATCAGTTTGAATGTCAAACTTCAAGGAGAGTGCATCACAGACCTCCGCGGCGCAAACCCTCCTAACCGAGGATAGTGATGAGCAGAGCACGACAGAGATTGTCCTCAACATGAGCGATCGTCCGGGTACGTCCGATCAGCTTCACAGGCTTGCTTTGGACCACCGGGAGAAGTGGAGGAGCAGCTGGTGAAGGCGAGGAGCGGGAACGCCAAAGGAAACGTCTTGATCAACCCGACCACCACCACCTCCATGCCTCCTCCTTCTATGTCCACGACGAGTACGCTCCTTCACATGGCCCTCAGTGGTCACGCCATCACCTTCCGACGATCCCACCATGGCATCGACAGAAGTCGCTCCAGGGAGAGGGGGCGAATGACAGGCCTCCACACTAGGGAGCGTCACGAACACGATGCCCAGGCAGCCGGTAGAGAAAACACTGCACTGGATGACGACATACAGCAACACAATGGGAAGGAGAAAGGCAGTTGAAGCACCTCCGACTCAAATCAACAGGAAAAGGCCTGAGGGAAGGAGATGAAAGTCGGGGGTGATGCCGACGGGAACGACGACCCACCACTTTCACCTTCGCTATCATCTCCGTCGCCAGGGGAAAAGGACGAGACCAACACGTCCTTGAATGAGCGCTGAGGTTCGAAGCAGCCTGGGGAAGGAACAAGGTTGTCGTCGTCACACCAGCTCTGAGCTTTAGAGCGACCAGCAGGTGGAGCGGCCAAAGATGGGGAGGGGGAGGTCCCTGGCACAGGGAGCATATGGAAGTGGCCGCCGAACTTGGAGCAAGTGACGACGTGAGGATGTGGGAGGAAGTGGCGCCAGGGAAAGAGGGGGAGGGAATGGGCTCCATCTCTTCTCTCTTGTCTATTGATTTAATCACCCACTTGGGAGTACTCATGGCAATGAGGTAGATTGGGATGGTTGAAAGCACAAATCGCACCATAGTTGACCCGCCAGCAAGATTAAGCAGTCGAGCCTTCCAATTAGGAAGTCGATCAACAATTTTCTCAACCCAAATCAAGAGATCATTCCTTCTGAGCTTCTTGTCTGAAATCGGCATTCCCAAATAACTGCAGGGGAAAGAGGAAGATATGCACTGAAGGATATTGCAGCCCACCTGCACCGATTGCTCGTTACACCTTATTGGAATTACATAGCTTTTATGCAAATTAGACACCAATCCAGAGGCTGAGCCAAAGCAATCCAAAATCGTTTTTACACAGTTAAAGTCTTCCTCAAAAGGCTGAACAAATAGGAACACATCGTCAGCATAAATGGACAGCCTGATCCGAATATTTTCTCCCTCCAAGCTATGCAGCAGCCCCTGATTTCAGCCAGCTTAAATCACAAACAACATAGGAGAAAGAGGATCCCTTGGCGCTAATAGGATTACCAGGAGACCCATTCAAAAGCACTTGAGTAGAAGAAGAGGCCAGCAGATTTGAAATCATATTTCGCCAAACAGGACCAAATCCAAGATGAGAAAGCACTTCAATCAGAAAAGCCCATGCGACCGAATCAAAGGCTTTGGAGATGTCCAACTTCAAGAATAAACTAGAGACCCTTTTCTTTTGGAGATCGAATGTTGCACCAACATGAAGTTGTCATGAATCGATCTTCCTCTCACGAATGCACTTTGATTAGCTGCCACCAACTCATGAAGGTGAGGACCCAACCTATTAGCAAGCATTTTGGTGACCAACTTAGCAAAATTATGAATTAAGCTAATCGGTCTAAAATCCCTAGATGACATGGCATCAACCCTCTTAGGAAGAAGAGCGAGATAAGCTGAATTCAGCAGCCCCCAACTTTTGAGCATTTCCTTGATGAAGCGAATTCATAGCTGCCAACAAATCTGTCTTAATAATATGCCAACAACACTTATAAAATCTCCTTGTAAACCCATCTAGACCAGGAGCTTTGTCAGAAAGGAGAGCTCCAATCGTGTCCCGGACCACCTTTTCCGAGAAAAGAGTCTCCAAGACACTCAGGTCAATTGCATCTCTATGACAGCTTACCAGATCAAGAGTAAATGGTCTCTGAACTATAGAACCCAAAAGATTGGAAAAGAAACCATCCAAAACTTCCTGCATTTGCTCATGGTTGGTGACAATCCTTCCCTCATTATTAGGCATAGGCATATATCTATAGCCGGCTGTCTTACCCTGTATAGATGACAGCCTTCCTAGTTTAGCCTTACCTTGTATAGGTGACAGCCTTCCTAGTTTAGGAGATTGTATCCTTGTACACCAGGCCACTTGGCTATATATATGAGAAGTCACGCACCTGATTGAGTGTGCAGTGCTTTCCCCTAAACCAACTCTCTACATGGTATCGGAGGACCAGGATCAATTCGATCCCGGCCTTCCTTCCGCTGCTCTCTGCTTCCTCTCACGCCGCCAGCACCTCTCCTCTCCTCCATGTCTGAGCAGACCTTAGACGCCAGCGCCAACCTTGGCGCCATCCAGCAGCTCATGGTGCCCTCGTATGCCACGGTTTCGGTTCAATCTCATGTACCGACCAAGCTGGAGATGAAGGCCTCCAACTACTCCCGATGGGCATCCTTCTTCAAATCGATGTGCGGCAAGTTCCTCCTTCGCCACCACATCGACGGCTCTGCTCCCCCACGCCCGCAAGACCCGATCTGGGATCAAGCGGACTGCTGCGTTCGCAGCTGGATCTTCGGCTCCGTCGACGACTCCATCCTCAGCCTCGCCGTCGACGGTGACAACCAGACCGCCCGCAACCTTTGGGTCGCCATCGAAGGTCTGTTCCGCGCCAACAAGGCCCCGCGGGCGATTCTCCACCTCCACGACTTCCATTCCATGACCCAAGGCGACTCCTCCATCGACGAGTACGCTGAGATCATGAAGCGGAAGGCCGCCGATCTCCGGGACGTCGGACATCCCGTCGAGGACTCGTAGCTCGTCCTCAATCTTCTCCGCGGCGTCAATCCCCGCTTCAGCAACACCGCAGACGACATCGCCAACTCCACCATCCTCCCCGACTTCGCCTCTGCTCTTGACCTCCTGAAACTCAAGGAGCTCCGCCTCGCCAACGAGGTCAAGACGGCGGCCGCCACAGCTCTCCTCGCCGCCACCTCCTCCTGCTCTGGCCCGGGCGGCTGCCGCTCCTCTGCTGGTCCCCAGCAGACACCGGCAGGCGGCGGTGGCTATGGCAAAGGCGGCGGCGGACACGGCGGCGGCAGCAAGAAGAAGAAGGGCGGCAACTACGGCAAACAATCCAGTGCTTCTACTCACCAGTGGCCGCAGTCGGGCCGCCAGCCGTCGGGCCCCTGGTTCTGCTTCTCCCCCTATGGCGCGCCGCAGGGAGGCCCAGGCGGACAGGGCGGGTGGCGTGCTCCTGGCGCTGGAGTCCTGGGCGTCGCTCCCCAACCTCAAGCGCATACCGCCTTCGCACCGCTCCAGATGCCGTCCCCCACGCCGAACTGGGACCAATCCGGCCTCATCGCTGCCTTGCACCAGCTCGCCCTTCAGGGACAGGGCAGCTGGGTGATGGACTCCGGCGCCTCCAGCCACATGACGTCTACGGATGGTATACTCCTCTCCTGTCTCCCACCCTCTTATACTTCCATCACTGTCGGCAATGGTCACAACCTACCCATCACCTGCCGCGGCTCCTCTGTCCTTCCTACTAGTCCATCCACTTTTACTCTGCGTGATGTCCTAGTGGTTCCTTCCCTCGTTCGTAACCTCCTCTCGGTACGTCAATTTACTCGTGACAACAATTGTTCGATTGAATTTGACGCTCTTGGTTTTTCTGTTAAGGATATGGCGATTCGTCACGTGATGCTTCGCTGCGATAGTGATGGGGACCTCTACACCATTCCCGCTGCCACCCACACCTCGTCGTACGCCTCCATTGCCATCACCACCTCCCTGTGGCACTCTCGGCTCGGTCATCCGTCTTCTACTGCAATCAATACTCTTAGAAATACTTCCGCCATTTCTTGTAATAAAGTAGAACCATCTCTATGTCATTCCTGTCAGCTTGGCAAACATGTGAGACTACCTTTTACTCCTTCTCAAACACGCAGTTCTACACCCTTTGATTTGATTCATTGCGATGTTTGGACGTCTCCCGTGGCTAGCATATCAGGGTGCCAGTACTATTTGGTTTTGTTAGACGATTACTCTCATTTCTGCTAGACTTTTCCACTTATTCGCAAATCTGAAGTAGCCTCTCACATCACTGATTTTTGCGCCCTTGTGCAAACCCAATTTGGTGTCACAATAAAATATTTCCAGGCTGACAATGGCACTGAATTTGCTAACCACACCCTCACCTCTCTATTTTCATCTCGTGGCATTCTTTTCCGATTTTCCTGCCCTTACACATCCCAGCAAAACGGCAAGGCAGAGCGGATCCTTCGCACGCTGAATAACATCAGCCGCACTCTCCTCATACATGCCCACATGCCGCCACCTTACTGGGCCGAGGCGCTCGTCACCGCCACCTACCTCCTCAACCATCGGCCCTGTTCCTCTGTGAACAACGCCGTTCCCTACACCATACTATATAACAAGACCCCCGAATACAGTCACCTTCGTGTTTTCGGGTGTCTCTGCTATCCAAACCTCTCTGCCACAACACCACATAAGCTAGCTCCTCGCTCGGCAGCCTGTGTCTTCTTGGGATATCCTTCTTCCCATAAAGGCTACCGCTGTCTCAACCTCACCACCAGGCGCGTCATCATCTCCTGTCACGTCGTGTTTGACGAGACATCCTTTCCCTTCTCCACCACACTCCTCCCTGTGACGGATATGGATTTTTTGATTGCCCCTAACCATGCAGAAGCTGTTCCCGTGGTAGCTCCGTCACCACGTGACGTTGAGCGACCACGGTCGTCGCCTGTCGTGCATGAGGAAGACCCTGCTATCCTCAAGCGCGGCCCTGTCCTCCAGGAGCTTGCCTCTAGGACACCACCTTCGTCAGCTGCGCCACCGCCTCCGCAGACTACACTTCCGGATGCACCACGCGAACGTCCGCGTGTGTACGCTCGACGCCCGCGGACTACACCAGCTCTGCCCGAGTACGTGGCTGAGCCGGCCCTCCACGTCGTCGACGACCCCGCCTCATCTTCACCAGCTCCACCTCCACCTCTGCCGCCTCCCGAGCCCCGTCGGGTCACCCGCACCCAGTCTGGCGCCATCCAACCGGTGCGGTACGTGGGTCTCTCGGCGACTGCGACGACGCCAGCCTCTCCGATCCCCGGCAACTACCGCAGCGGTTTGGCTGATCCAAACTGACGCGTGGCCATGGCCGAGGAATACCAGGCGCTCATCGACAACGACACCTGGCGCCTCGTTCCCCGACCCCCCGGTGCCAACGTTGTCTCCAGGAAATGGATCTTCAAGCATAAGTACCACTCTGATGGCACTCTTGCTCGTCACAAGGCACGCTGGGTGGTGCGCGGTTTCTCTCAGCAGCATGGCATCGACTACGACGAGACGTTCAGCCCGGTGGTCAAACACCCGACCATCCGGACTGTCCTCAGCATCGCCGCCTCTCGTTCGTGGCCCATCCGCCAGCTGGACGTGAAGAACGCTTTTCTTCACGGCCACCTCGAGGAGACGGTCTACTGCCAGCAGCCGCCCGGCTTCGTCGACCCCACTGCTCCTGACCATGTTTGTCTTCTGCAGCGCTCTCTTTATGGCTTAAAGCAGGCTCCCAGGGCATGGTACCAGCGGTTCGCCACGTACATACGCCAGCTCGGGTTCACCGCCTCCTCCTCCGACGTCTCCCTCTTTGTCTACAAAGAGGGTGAGAGTCTCGCCTACCTGCTCCTCTACGTCGACGACATCATCCTCACTGCCTCTTCGACGGATCTTCTTCAGCGCTTCATCACCCTTCTTCACTCGGAGTTCGCCATGACAGACCTTGGGGACCTCCATCACTTCCTCAACATCTCCGTCACGCGCTCCTCCGACGGGATCTTCCTGTCTCAGCGACAGTACGCCGTTGAGCTTCTCCAGCGTGCTGGCATGGCTGAGTGTCACTCTACATCGACCCCTGTCGACACTCATGCCAAGCTATCCGCCACTGATGGTGCTCCCGTTGCTGATCCATCCATATACAGGAGCATCGCCGGCGCCCTCCAGTACATCACCCTGACCCGACCTGACTTGGCCTACGCCGTTCAGCAGGTGTGTCTCTTCATGCACGACCCGCGCGAGCCCCACCTGGCGCTGCTAAAGCGGATCCTGCGCTATTTGAAGGGCACTCTCTCTTCCGGCCTTCACCTTGGAGTCGGCCCTGTCCAGTCCCTCACCGCGTATTCCGATGCGGATTGGGCTGGCTGCCCCGACTCTCGACGTTCCACTTCAGGCTACTGCGTCTACCTCGGCGACAACCTCATCTCTTGGTCCTCCAAGCGACAGACCACGGTTTCTCGGTCCAGCGCGGAGGCTGAATACCGAGCTGTGGCCCACGCTGTTGCTGAGTGCTGTTGGCTGCGGCAGCTCCTTCAGGACCTTCAGGTCTCTCTTGCCTCTGCGACGGTCGTCTTCTGCGACAACGTGAGCGCTGTCTACATGGCAGCTAATCCCGTTCATCATCGCCGCACGAAGCACATTGAGATCGACATCCATTTTGTTCGCGAAAAGGTGGCACTGGGGCAAGTTCGGGTGCTCCATGTCCCCTCTACTCATCAATTCGCGGACATCATGACCAAAGGCTTACCTGTCCAGTTGTTCACTGAGTTTAGGTCCAGTCTTTGCGTCCGTGACTCTCCCGCTGCGACTGCGGGCGGGTATTAGGCATATATCTATAGCCGGCTGTCTTACCCTGTATAGATGACAGCCTTCCTAGTTTAGCCTTACCTTGTATAGGTGACAGCCTTCCTAGTTTAGGAGATTGTATCCTTGTACACCAGGCCACTTGGCTATATATATGAGAAGTCACGCACCTGATTGAGTGTGCGGTGCTTTCCCCTAAACCAACTCTCTACACTCATCCTCCAATTTGGAGATAAAATTTCTCTTCTTGCGGAGGCGAGCCTGCATGTGGAAGATTTTAGTGTTGGCGTCACCTTCCCTCAAAAAGTGAATCTAGGACCTTAAGCGTGCAACTGTCCTTTCCAAAGAAGCAAGAACAAGGCAATGCTGTTTCAATTTGCGCAACAGCCATACTTCCTTTGTCATCAACATCCTGCTGTCCTGGGCCATTTCCAACCTATGCAGCACATCACGAGCTAATCCCAGCTGGGAACTGACATTGCCGACCACACTATACCCCCAAGACTGCAACCTTCGCGCTAATCTTTTAATCATCAAAACTAGATTTAAGAAATAAAAAGTAAATAGTGCATGAAGGCCAAGTCATGGTTTGATGTACAAGGCAAGTTTGTTTCCAATACAAGTGTGTGTGTCGTGGATGTGTTGTAAATTATTTATCTCCTTAATGCAATGATACGCAGCTCTTCGTATTCGAGGGCAAAAAAAAGGAAATGCCTAAAAATAAAGAGGTAAATTTGACCAGAAATCTTCTGATTGGCATTGATTCCATACAGTGCACAAAAAAACAGCTCAGCTTATTTTGCTTATAGAACAGCAGGAAAAAATTTAAATCTTTATAAGTAACTAAAGTAAGCTAAACTGCCTTGATCTCCTTTGCTAGTTGTTTACACATAAACATGCCAGTCCACCTTGTGGTTCAACAATTTAACATAAGTCCATAAGGGAAGGGAAGCTAAAAAAGGAGGAACCAAACTGTGATCACTAAAATCTTGGAAAGTGTGCATAACGCTTCTCTGTACCTTGTGATACATGAAAAGAGATTCCAGAGACTCCCTGTATGCCAGCACTGCACCAGGTGCTGCTACTGTATAGAAGAGACTTTCCTGAAAATTAAGAAAATATTATAATACGATTGCATAGCTATTTGTGCACGTCCCCAACTGGCAAACCAGAGGAACTGTTTCCATGAGTGCTCATCAGGGTAAATCATGAAAGTTAAGGAAATCAATCATAAAACACAAAATGTTTCAATTATTTACTTCTGAGAGATGATCAGACACTTTCAAGACTCCAAAGTCATTCAGCCTGTCAGGAGTTGGTGGAGCTTCAGGCAACACGTGCAAATCAGCTGTTCTATTATATTCAAGAAATCGAACTGCATAATCATGAATCTGTGACCGTTGCTGGCTGGATTCTTTCGCTTCCAGTGAATTGTGACCCTATACAGATACATGGAGATTACTAAAAAAACAAATGGTGAAAAATAGTGTGTACCAGTTAAACTGGCAGGGCTAAAAAGTAACTGATGAGTAACTCAATCCTCAACTTTCTCATAAACTGAAATACCGAACTGAAGTGACAAAACCCTTCAATACGTTGGCAATTGGCATTCAAAATTTGAATATATGTGACGAAATAACAATTACAAGATAACCACGAGAAAAGGTTATTCTAGACTACTGTCATACTTTGACTGACCTGTTCTTTTCCTACTTTGACTCCCGAAGGATCTATCTCCTCCAGCATAGTTGAATTGTGTGGCATCACTTTAGCTGTCCTGTCAGCAGTCTGTAAAGCCTCAGCTGAACGCCAGAAACTCATGATACCCTTTGCAATGATCTTTATAACAGCTTTCTGCTTTTTCAGAATGCTTGCTTTTTCAAACTTGGCGTGGGCATCAGAGGCAATCCAATGGCACACCTGAGCTGCAGCCACACTTTTCCAAAGTCGTTCCTATTTTACAGAGACAATGCATCAAAGAAACCAAGTAAGACTATGCACATTAACCAAGGGTAGTAATCATATTAACGTATTTACAAGGGTGATAAAGAAATATGGAGCTAAAAGAATGTGGGGCACATTAGTACACAACTTGCCCTTGCAAGGGAAGTTCTCCACCAACTAGAGATTGCTCAAGATGCCCAGGCCTTGTCAAATGTTGAAGTATGGTTTAAAAACCAGCTCAAAAAACACACCCTAGCCCTGTCTTCTCTAAAGAGAAATATTGCTAGATACCGCTCACGTATTGGTTGGCTCAAAGAAGGAGATGCCAATAATACACTCTTTTACAGATCAGCTAGGCATCGAAAAAACAAGAACTTTACTGGGCAGCTGGTCGATGGGGATATTGTTTGCACTAAACATGAGGATAAAGAGAAGATGATGCATGAGTTCTTCAATGGGCTAATTGGCACTAGTCTGGATAGAGATGTCACTATAAATCTTGATGAACTTGATATAGATCCGCTTGATTTATCTAGTTTAGAGATGCTCATAACAGAAGAGGAGGTGTGAAAAACAATCTTGGAATTGCCATCAGACAAGGCCCCTGGCCCGGATGGGTTCACAGGACTTTTTTACCAAGTTTGTTGGCCAATAATCAAGAATGATATAATGGCAGCTATCTCTGCTGTTTGGAGCAGAAAATTCAGAAACTTTGGCTCCTAAATAGTGCAGTTTATTGCCAAAAAAGAATGATGCTTTGGGGGTTAAGGACTTTAGACCAATCAGTCTAGTCCATAGCTTTGCAAAACTTTTTACCAAACTATTGGCTAATAGAATGGCTGGTCGGCTTCATCAGCTAGTGTCACCAAATCAGAGTGCCTTCATTAAGGGACGGTTTATCCTGGACAATTTTATGCTTGTAAAGCAGACTGCTAGATTTCTGCATCAGCAAAAGCAACCACGAATTCTCTTCAAATTGGACATCTCCAAAGCTTTTAATTCGGTCTCGTGGAGCTTTCTTTTGGAAGTGCTGCAAAAAATGGGCTTTGGTCAGATTTGGCGCGATGTCATTAGTAGACTTCTTGCCACCTCTTCCACCCAGGTCCTTCTTAATGGCATCCCTGGTGAAATGATTGAGCATAGGAGAGGGCTGCGTCAAGGCGACCCCTATCACCAATGCTCTTTATTTTGGTTATTGATGTTCTCGGTCATATCTTCTCTAAGGCATCAGAGGTTGGTCTGTTACAGCCACTGGCATCTAAGCCCTTACGCCATCGAATTCCCATTTATGCTGATGGCGTGGTCCTGTTTATGCGGCCTCTTGATAGTGATATTAATTTATCTATGGATCTCATAAAACTTTTTGGCAAGGCTTCAGGTCTGAAAACCAACGTGCAGAAGAGCAGCGTTGTCCCCATACAGTGCTCTGAGGCTGATATTGTTACTATCCAGAACCTCCTCCCTTGTGAGGTCCAAGACTTCCCCTGCAAATACCTTGGAGTGCCGCTGTCCATAAAGAAATTAGCAAAAATCAGTTTCAGCCCATACGGGTCGCCAATCGATTGCCTGGGTGGAAAGCAGACCTGTTGAGTAAAGAAGGAAGAATTCTGGTACAGCATGTTCTCACATCTATAGTCGTATATCTTGCCATTGCAATGGATCTCCCCCCAAGGGCCATCAAATCAATAGATAAAATAAGAAGGGGCTTTCTTTGGAGAGGACAGAAGGATGCAAAAGGTGGACATTGTTTAGTTGCCTGGTCAAAAGTGTGTCTCCCTAAGCACCTTGGTGGTCTTGGACTATCAAACATTCAGATCCTAAGTTGGGCTCTCAGGATGAGATGGCTATGGTTGCAGAAAACAGACCCTGGTGGTCATTGGGCCACTTTTCACCTTCATGTTCACAAAAACGTCCAGGCTTTTTTTTTCATAGCGCTGTTCACAGAAGTAGGCAATGGTGCTAGGACTCACTTTTGGTCGGACAGGTGGATTCATGGGCAGCAAATCGCTGATATTGCACCTCAAGTTTTTGATAAGGTCAACAAGAGAAGGGTCAAAAGAAGGTCGGTCCAGGAAGCTCTTACTGATCATTCTTGGGTCTTCGACATCCAAGGTGCTCTAACTGCTAGTGTCATCTCTGAATTCCTCATGCTTTGGGATCTATTACCAGAAGTGACCCTCCAACCAGATTGGAAGACACTCACATTTGGAGGTTCTATCCGGATGGCAAATATTCAGCACAATCTGCTTACAAAAATTTACTTCAAGGAACAGTCATCTTAGATCTTGGGAGAGAATTTGGAAGTCATGGGCACCTGGCAAATGCCGCTTATTTTTGTGGCTGGTTGTTAGGGATAGGTGCTGGACAGCTGACCGATTGGCAAAACGCGGCCTTCCACACCCCGCAAGATGTCCTCTTTGTGATCAGGTAGAAGAAAGCATTAATCATTTGCTGCTGTCATGTGTCTTTGCCCGAGATTTTTGGTTCAGCCTGTTGCGGAAGAGTGGGCTGCAAAATCTAAGTCCCCAGCTGGGTGACGAAAGGTTTGATGACTGGTGGGAAAGTGTTTCTGCTGCTGTTTCAGCCCAAGCCCGAAAAGCACTCAATTCCCTAATTATTTTGGGAGCATGGACTCTTTAGAATCATAGAAATAGGTGTGTTTTTTATGGAATGGCTCCAAATATAGCTCAAGCTTTGCTTCATGCTAGTGAGGAGCTATACCTGTGGAGATTGCTGGCTGGGGCTAAGGGCCTAGCACCAGAGGTGGTTTCACCTTAGGTTGCGGTATTGGTCGTGTTGATTTCTCGTCGGGTGTGTGTGTTTGTAGCTCATTAGGCTGGTGCCTGGTGGTTAAGTGTTCGTTTCTAAGGGTTCTTACCCCTTTTTTCTTCTTAATATAATGATACACACTGCGTGTTCGAGAAAAAAAATGAAGAAATATGGAGATAACTTGCAAACGTACCTGCATGAAATCATTAGCCATCCAAGTCATCTCCTCAAGGACAAAATCCCAGTGACTCTTTCTCCTCTTCTCTAAAGCAATGTTACAGGGAGATCGTTGACCAGCCTTTTTAATATTTGCCTGAGCAAGTTGATCTTTCAGAAACAGGAACATGCCAGGGAAGGAGATATATATATATGTATACACACAAAATATACCTCTATAACACGAGCATTTTTAAGAATAGAATCTTCATAGGCCTTCTTTTCCATCTTATTCAGGTTCTCAGATTTTTTAATCTCACTCTCCAAGTTAGATTCATCATTTTTTGGTGGAGACAAGGCATCAGACAAATCGATGCCTACGGATATAGGATGTGCAGAGTTTGAATTCCCAACATAGCTATTTTTCCTAACCGAAACTGGACTTTCCTCAATGTTCATGCTGCGGCCAGAGGACAAGCACTCTGTGTCTTTCTGTGCAACTATTGCACTGTTACAAACTTCAATTTCATCTTTCACATGAGGAATATTACTGGCTCCAGGTCGTACAAGATCAGAACTTTCCTTCAAAGAAGCAGGCCTGCTGAAATCTATAGATGTGCCACTTACCTTGTGAACCATGTTAGAATGTCTACTACTATCTAGGTCTTCATGAGAATCAATCTTCCCTGCAACAGTATTGATGTCCCCATCTGCATGTTCATCAACAATATTCACAGTGCCTTCACAAGATGGGCCCACTACATCATTGTGTGAAGTAGAAGCTTCTACAACACAAGGAAGTGTCCTGCTGTGACCAAGTTCCCCTTCACGGATATGGGCCATACATTCATCCAGGTGTCCATCATCAGCCTTTTCGTTAACAGCACATGACTCTTTCTCATCATATGTAGATGCACTAGAATAACATGGCTTTATAACAACTTTTAAATTGGCATCAGGGGTTTCCGCAGATGAAACTTCAGCAGCTATCTCACCACACCCAACAAGGAGACGATCATGATTTGTGTCATTTGATGACAACTGTTTAGCTTTGCTATTATTGCCAGCTTTGTTTACTTTGTCGTTCACCACACATTCACTTTCAAGAATTGTTTGAATGCCATCCAGCTCCATTGCTGCATGGTCATCAGAAGCTATACTCTTTGGTGCATTGTCACGGTTAGGTCCAGACTGTTTTATACTAGAAACGGACAATACACCATGATCGTCTGCATTGTTTTTCTGTGCTGTAACCTTTTCATCATTTGGCTCATAGACTTTAGCAGGGATCATAGAAGATCTAATAGATGTGACATTCCCGCTCTCCCTACTTGGCTTTGACCTGTTGCGCCGCACATATGCCTGGCTTTTGACACCGAGGTGTGACAAACCAGAAGCAACAGGCTTTTTTGTGTTTTTGTGACCGTCACTGGGCAATGACTGTTTGGGTTGTGCTGCATTTAATCTTTTGGTTCCTCTTTTTACAACCTTTTCTTCTGCAATGTCATTTTTACCTCCACCCAAAAGCATAAGATTGTCTGCTGTGTTGGTTTCGCGGCACATGGAACCTCCTGGTTTGTCGGTACTCTCGACTGAATCTCCAAGAGGTGATGCAGAAAAACTACCTTTCACGTCACTGCAAATGAAGGCAAACAAATGACTCCAGAGTGGCATTATGGTTTTGATCGATGCAAGGAAGCAACCATTACCTTATCACAGTTTGTGCTTCTACTTGATTTGTGAGAGAAGCATAGTGTACACCGACCGTTTCCAGATGTGCAAAATTGAAATCCAATGGGTTGCCTCCCTGAAATAAATAGGAGTAAGTAGGTGCAGTGAAGGCAGAAATATAATCTAAGAGATAACCTGGTGCAGGCATACTTTCTCTAGAAATTCCAATTCTCTCCTCCATTCATCGCGAACATCAGACTCCTGCCTGAGCTCCTCCTGAGCTTTCTCAATGGCCATACTGCGTGGTGAAGATTTGGTGCCCACACCAACACCGTAATCCATAATTCCACCCATCGAGCATGGCTCAGCATTCACCATTGAAGAAAAGCAAAAGCATGCATCGCATGCATGTCACTGAAAGCGGCAGTTCATTCTGATGGCACCAGCAAACAGATGTATCCTTCCAGCGCGAACAACTGAAAGCAAAATCCCAAAGAAACAACACGGAAAAAACAGCATAAATGAACGGTAATATAAGTGTGCTAAAGGGAGTGCTGCTTGCAGTAGGCCATTGCCAATTTGACATAGGGCAGCATTACAGTGAATGTATGGAGGTTACATACAGTACATTTAGGCACGTGGTCATCACCGTGCAAACGCACTTACCCGCAGCTGAGAGATGGAGCATCCCATGGACACCGAAGAGACTAAAAATGAAGCACGGGGTCATCACCTCCAGCCTAGGCCAGAGGTTCCCCTGCCAGGAGTGGCCGAGTCAGTGGGGCACGCTCCAGCCTCGTACAACCATTGCCCACAGAGGCCAACAACGCCTCAGGCGAGACCCTGGGGCGCCGAATTGGGCCTAAAAAAGGCGTGCGAAGGAGGATGACACGTACCTCACCGGCGCGCGGACCTAGGGTTAGGGTTTGGGGCAGAGGAGGGCGAGCAGCCGCGGAGGGTGTGCAGACGGGTCGCAGGGGCACTGGGGAAGTCTTCCGGAGGATTGTGCAGCGGAGAACCGCGAGGCGGACGCCGGAGGTGGTCGTGGCAACGGTGGGGTTGGGCTGGGCGCGGAGGCGGGAAGGTGCGCGTGGAGAGGGAAGCAATTCACAGGCCTGCGCGCTGTTGTCCGGGGCGGGTGCGGGGGCCGGGGTGTCCGCTCGCTGGTCGCAACGATCCTCTGCAGTTATTGAGTCACTGACGAGTAGGACCGACCTGACCCTGCCCTCGCCTGTGCCCCTATGTGTGTCTTTTCTGCTGTCTCCAACAAACTGTATAGGTTTGGTTTAAAAACAAACTGTATATTAAACTTTTTTATCTGAGTCGGCATTTCATCACAAAAGTCGGATTTGTTCTTATTCACATTGATGCTACTAAAATAACAAAGTAATTTAAAATACCAGTTTTGATTATATAATTTAAACCCAGTTAGTTTTTTTAAAAAAGTATTTTATTGTTTCAAAATGATATTTTAAGTACCGACTTAAACATCTATATCAATGATATTTTAAATATATAAATTAATTCAAAACTAGTTTTATGGTTTTTAAAATGGTATTATGTGCCTTGTGCACAACTATCAATATCAATTATTGTAGCTAGCATGTAGCTCCTGTCCCACACGTTGCCATGCACATGAAGCAACCGAGCACAGTAGACTCCAACAGTTTTCCGTCTTCAAAGTAGTGTATAGGCTCTGTTTACCACCCCTCTCCTTCATAAAACTAGCTTAAAACATTTTTAAAAGTATATTTAACTCTATGTTTATCTTATCAAAAATATTAAATTTTATCTATAATATATCATTCCAACAGACAATTCAACATGTATGTTAGTTTGGGTAGCCAAGTTTAACTAGTGTAAGAGCTAATTTAAGAAACTGAATAGACTGGCGATAGCTTGGTGAGTTGGATCTCTAATCTATTAAAGAGTTATTTTTCTATTAAATAGTTAAAATTTTGCTTGATAAGTTATTTAGCTAGTTTTTTAGAAATATTCTTGGCGTTATAAAGTTCAAAGTATACCAGCTTTAAGTTACAGAGCTTTTCAAGTGTTTAGCTTATAAAACCACCTTTAATTTTCAAAACGGCTAAAAATATTTCTATACCCAGCAACCAGCATATATATGGTTTAGCATTTTTTATATCTAATGACGCATGTCAATTTAGTGACCGTGGGTGATGATCGGATGGCAGCATCGCTGAAGCATGGGTGGAGCGCAACGTAACTACAAGGCACTCCCATGCGATGGCGACGAGCAATGGTGGCTACGAACTATATAGGTCGTTTGGCTTCTTATCCAAAGCATCTCAATTTACCTAATGGTCTGTTTTGATGTTGACATTGGAGAGCATGAAATTGAATTGAATTTAATATTAAATTAGTCATGGTATTGAAATTGGATGTAATTCTAATTGTATTGTTTGAATATCGTTGAACTGGAATTTGGAATTATGCGATTTAATTCCACGCAATACAGAGTGGTGACGCTCTATATCTCTACTACTACTTAATTGTGTATTGTAGGCGTCCACACAGTGATGTTCTGCCTCCCGACGCTCCCCTCCCGGGATCTCGGTCGCGCTTTCGTCGCCGCCATCATCGGCCCCGCCATCATCGGCTCCGCTCCCTCCCGGGATCTCGGTCGCGCTTTCATTGCCGCCACGCCCGTGCCCCTCCATTATCTATGTTGTGCCCTTCCATTCTCCGCGCAGTGCCCCTCCATCGTCGTCCCCTCGCCCCCATCCGTCGTCTCCCTCGCTCCGCTCGGACAATCGCCGCCTTCCCCAACGCCATCGAGACAATCACCGCCTTCCCCCTCGCTGCCCCCCGCGATTTGAACCACCACTCAAAGGCGAGGGCGAGGGGCACCAAACACCAACCCGAGTCCTGAGCACGAGCGCCCAACCAAATGGCGCCGCACACCACCGCTGGAGGCAGGGTCGGGGCCGGGGATGAGGTGTCCGAGGCGGCGGCTGCATCCCTCGCGCTGCGGCACCGCCACGCGGGCAAGGGCGAGGGCGAGGGGCTGGGCGGCAATGGCGTCGCTGGGGCTGACGGCCAGGCGTATGTGGAGCGGGTGTTCGCGGACAAGGCAGTGCCGTCGTGGCGGGAGCAGCTCACACTGCGGGCATTCGTCGTCAGCGCGCTGCTGGCTGTCATGTTCAGCGTCATAGTCATGAAGCTCAATCTTACCACGAGGATCATCCCCTCCCTCAATGTCTCCGCTGGGCTGCTCGGCTTCTTCTTCGTCCGCATGTGGACCGCTGCCGCCGCCGAGAGGATGGGCTTCCTCCGCCAGCCCTTCACCAGGTAGGCCTAACTGTATGTCATCACTGGCCTGAGAGATAATGGCTTATGAGATACTACTCTGAAAGTCTGAATTTTACATTTCTCCAAGCCACATCTCATTATCATACATCACTAAATTAACGACAGTGACTGATTTGAAATGGGTGTCCTGTCAATTTAAGCATGCACGTCCTACTATGCTATCCTACTAACAGTAGGCCCTCATAAATCTAAGCTACGTGATGGTATATATGTCACTGCTCCCTGCCTCTAGATGAAGGGCGCCTGTTGACGCCTTTTTGGAGCGCCAAACACTCAACAAGAACCGTGGCGGTGCTCTCTGCACAAGGGCGGACGGTCCGCGCGCAGGGGCCGGACGGTCCGCGGCCTGGTGCGAGGCGCGGTGGTGCTCTCTGCGCGAGGGCGGACTGTCCGCGGCCTGGGGCCGGACGGTCCGCGGCCTGGTGCGCGGCTAGGGCTCCTGCCTGACGGCCGGACGGTCCGCGCCCTGAGGCCGGACGGTCCGCGCGTACGCAGGGACGGCGGAAGATCGCCGACGGCGCCTGGATCTCACTCCCGGGAGGGACCCCGTCGGGGAGTAGAGATCCTAGGTGGTGTCTAGGCTCGGGCAGGCCGACCTAGACTCCTTAATCGACGTAGAGTCGAGGAGAGGCGGAGAATTTGGGGATTGGAAGACTAAACCTAAACTAGACTAAAACTACTCCTAGGATAAAATGCGAAATAGAAGTTGTATTGATTCGATTGATCATTACAAATCGGCTGTATACCTCTCTATTTATAGAGGAGGGGGGCTGGACCCTTTACAAACTAATTTCCGAGCTTATCCCATGATTTTAGCTAACAACCGTAGCACAAAACTCGGAACCCTAATCTGTTCTGCGCACGCGCGGACGCTTGTAACCCCCTACTGCAAGCGCACCCGACCTGGGCGCGGGACGAACACGAAGGCCGCGGGATCTCCGCCTCCCTCATCACGACCCGGCTCCGGCCACCTCGCTCTTTCCCCCCTTCGCGCTCGCCCACGTGCTCGACCCATCTGGGCTGGGGCACGCGGCACACTCACTCGTCGGCTCGGGGACCCCCCGGTCTCGAAACGCCGACAGTTGGCGCACCAGGTAGGGGCCTGCTGCGTGTTGACGAGCAGTTTCCCGTCAAGCTCCAGATGGGCAGTCTCCGACGACCTCTTCAACCCGGGACGGTGCTCCGTTTCGGGAGCCTCGAGTTCATGTCTTTCGACGGCAGCTACGACATGATACTCCTTCCACCGCCGCGCGACGGCGACAATGGTGGCGGACAGTCCGCCCGCCGGCGGCGGAATCGATGATGTCTTTCCCGCGTGGGGGAAGGACAACTTTCGAGCTCGCCCCATCCACTCCCTCGCCATCGGAGGAGAAGGCGGGGCAACCAGGGCCGAGCGGGAGGCTGCGCTCAGTCGGCTGTCGAGCAAGTCGACATCCCCAGCGCCCCAACGGAGGACGCGTCGGGCGTCACCCTCGCGTTTGAGGCAAAGGCGAGCGCCGTCCCCCCGCGACACGCCGACTCCGAGCAAGTGGACGACGCCAGCACGCTCACGGAGGGCCTGTAGGACGTCGCCCTCGTACCCAAGACGACGGAGCGATCAGCCCCCGATGTGACTTCGTCGCTCTTCGTCGACCAAAAGGTACCGACTGCTTCCCATCCTTCATCATTTCGACTCGACCTCAACCCGCCTAGCGACCTCGCTTTGGCGGGCGCTCGCGTTGAGGTGAATGCAACCCCTTTCGGGTTTCGTGTGCGGTCGCCCTGGGACCGATTGACGGGCGTCTCGACCTACGGACCCTCTGGGTCCGAGGAAGATGACGACCCCAGCACCTGCTGGGATTTCTCTGGATCTGGCAACCCCAGTGCCATGCGGGACTTCATGACCGCATGCAACTACTGCCTCTCCGACTGTTCCGACGGCAGCCGCAGCCTTGACGACGAGGACTGCGACCCGAGCCGCGAATGTTTCCACGTCGAGCTAGGGGATCCCTCCGGAGGCAGCTGTCTCGGCATGCCGGAGGATGGTGATCCCCCTAGGCCAGCGCCTCGCGCCGACATCCCGCGGGAGCTAGCTGTGGTCCCCGTTCCGGCGGGGGGTCACGACCCACAGCTCGAG
Source organism: Zea luxurians (assembly GCA_029449295.1). Lineage (NCBI taxonomy): Eukaryota > Viridiplantae > Streptophyta > Magnoliopsida > Poales > Poaceae > Zea > Zea luxurians. Next base: position 38,932,164 of record JAOPSE010000027.1, on the reverse strand, counting down.
CAAGTCCACGGGGCGCAGGCCGGGCTCGATGAGGGAGCAGGAGCGCTCGAGGCAATCCGCCGGGACGTCGGGCAGGTATGGGCGGGCCAGCCCCCGGCCGGAGAAATACGTCACCTGCCCCAGGGTCTCCAGCACCGCATCGCCAACGATGCCAGGGGCAGACCGCCACCCGCATCCGGTGGAACCGGTCAGGACCTGGCAGCCGCAGCGATGCTCCTCCGCGCGATGCCGGAGTCATCAACCACCGAGGGTCGGCGAATCCAGGGAGAGCTCAAGCATCTCCTGGAAGGCGCTGCGGCCCGGCGGGCCGAGAGCTCTGCCTCCCGAAGGCAGGGGTACCCCTCGGAACCTCGTGCCGCGACTTCCCGACTCATGCGGGAAGCCTCGGTCTACACCGGGCGCACGCGCAATACCGCGCCTGCGGCCCCGGGCCACCTCGGCGACGAGCACCCTCATCGCGACTGTCGGGCCCGCCTCGACGAAAGGGTGCGCCGAGGTTATCACCCCAGGCGTGGGGGACGCTACGACAGCGGGGAGGATCGGAGTCCCTCGCCCGAACCACCCGGTCCGCAGGTCTTCAGCCGGGCCATTCGGCGGGCGCCGTTTCCGACCCGATTCCGACCCCCGACTACTATCACAAAGTACTCGGGGGAAACGAGGCCGGAATTGTGGCTCGCGGACTACCGCCTGGCCTGTCAACTGGTGGAACGGACGACGACAACCTCATCATCCGCAACCTCCCCCTGTTCCTCTCCGACACTGCTCGCGCTTGGTTGGAGCACCTGCCTCCGGGGCAGATTTCCAACTGGGAGGATCTGGTCCAAGCTTTCGCCGGCAACTTCCAGGGCACGTACGTGCGCCCCGGGAATTCCTGGGACCTCCGAAGCTGCCGGCAACAGCCGGGAGAGTCTCTTCGGGACTACATCCGGCGATTCTCGAAGCAGCGCACCGAGCTGCCCAACATCACCGACTCCGATGTCATCGGCGCGTTCCTTGCCGGCACCACCTGCCGTGACCTGGTGAGCAAGTTGGGTCGCAAGACCCCCACCAGGGCGAGCGAGCTGATGGACATCGCCACCAAGTTCGCCTCTGGTCAGGAGGCGGTCGAGGCCATCTTCCGAAAGGACAAGCAGCCCCAGGGCCGCCCGTCGGAAGATGCTCCCGAGGCGTCTACTCCGCTCGGCGCCAAGAAGAAAGGCAGGAGGAAGTCGCAAGCGAAACGCGACGCCGCCGGCACGGACCTTGTCGCCGCCGCCGAACACAAGAACCCTCGGAAGCCCCCCGGAGGCGCCAACCTCTTCGACAAGGCACTCAAGGAGACGTGCCCCTACCATCAGGGGCCCGTCAAGCACACCCTCGAGGAGTGCGTCATGCTTCGGCGCCACTTCCATCGGGCCGGGCCACCCGCAGAGGGTGGCAGGGCCCGCGACGACGACAAAAAAGAAGATCACCAAGCAGGAGAGTTCCCCGAGGTCCGCGACTGCTTCATGATCTACGGGGGGCATGCGGCGAATGCCTCGGCTCGGCATCATAAGCAAGAGCGTCGGGTGGTCTGCTCGGTGAAGGTGGCGGCACCAGTCTACCTAGACTGGTCTGACAAGCCCATCACCTTCGACCAAGATGACCACCCCGACCACGTGCCGAGCCCGGGGAAGTACCCGCTCGTCGTCGACCCCGTCATCGGCGACGTCAGGCTCACCAAGGTCCTGATGGATGGGGGCAGCTGCCTCAATATCATCTACGCCGAGACCCTCAGGCTCCTGCGCGTCGATCTGTCATCCGTCCGAGCAGGCGCTGCGCCCTTCCACGGGATCATTCCTGGGAAGCGCGTCCAGCCCCTCGGACAGCTCGACCTTCCTGTCTGCTTCGGAACACCCTCCAACTTCCGAAGGGAGACTTTGACGTTCGAGGTGGTCGGGTTCCGAGGAACCTACCACGCAGTGTTGGGAAGGCCATGCTACGCGAAGTTCATGGCCATCCCCAACTACTCCTACCTGAAGCTCAAGATGCCGGGCCCCAATGGGGTCATCACCGTCGGCCCCACGTACAAACACGCATTCGAATGCGATGTGGAGTGCGTGGAGTACGCCGAGGCCCTCGCCGAGTCCGAGGCCCTCATCGCCGACCTGGAAAGCCTCTCCCGAGAGGTGCCGGACGTGAAGCGACATGCCGGCAACTTCGAGCCAGCGGAGACGGTTAAGGCCGTCCCTCTCGACCCCAGTGGCGACACCTCCAAGCAGATCCGGATCGGTTCCGGGCTCGACCCCAAATAGGAAGCAGTGCTCGTCGACTTCCTCCGCACAAACGCCAACGTCTTTGCGTGGAGTCCCTCGGACATGCCCGGCATACCGAGGGATGTCGCCGAGCATTCGCTGGATATTCGGGCCGGGGCCCGACCGGTCAGACAGCCTCTGCGCCGATTTGACGAGGAAAGGCGCAGGGTAATAGGCGAGGAGATCCACAAGCTGATGGCAGCAGGGTTCATCAAAGAGGTATTCCATCCCGAATGGCTTGCCAACCCTGTACTTGTAAGGAAGAAAGGGGGGAAATGGCGGATGTGTGTAGACTATACTGGTCTCAACAAAGCATGTCCGAAGGTCCCCTACCCTCTACCTCGCATCGATCAAATCGTGGACTCCACTGCTGGGTGCGAAACCCTGTCTTTCCTCGATGACTACTCAGGGTATCATCAAATCAAGATGAAAGAATCCGACCAGCTCGCGACTTCTTTCATCACGCCCTTCGGCATGTACTGTTATGTCACCATGCCGTTCGGTTTGAGGAACGCGGGTGCAACGTACCAGCGGTGCATGAACCATGTGTTCGGCAAACACATCGGTCGCACGGTCGAGGCCTACGTCGATGACATCGTGGTCAAGACAAAGAAAGCCTCCGACCTTCTCTCCGACCTTGAAGTGACATTCCGGTGTCTCAAGGCAAAGGGCGTCAAGCTCAATCCCGAGAAGTGCGTCTTCGGGGTGCCCCGAGGCATGCTCTTGGGATTCATCGTCTCCGAGCGGGGCATCGAAGCCAACCCGGAGAAGATCGCAGCCATCACCAGCATGGGGCCCATCAAGGACTTAAAAGGCGTACAGAGGGTCATGGGATGTCTTGCGGCCTTGAGCCGTTTCATCTCGCGCCTTGGCGAAAGAGGCCTGCCCCTGTACCGTCTCTTAAGGAAGGCCGAGTGCTTCACTTGGACTCCCGAGGCCGAGGAAGCCCTCGGGAACCTGAAGGCGCTCCTCACCCAGGCGCCCGTCTTGGTACCCCCAGCTGATGGAGAAGCCCTCTTGGTCTACGTCGCCGCTACCACTCAGGTGGTCAGCGCCGCGATCGTGGTCGAAAGGCAGGAAGAGGGGCATGCTTTGCCCATTCAGAGGCCAGTTTACTTCGTCAGCGAGGTGCTATCCGAGACCAAGATCCGCTACCCACAAGTCTAGAAGCTGCTGTATGCAGTGATCCTGACGAGGCGAAAGCTGCGACATTACTTCGAGTCTCATCCGGTGACTGTGGTGTCATCCTTCCCCCTGGGGGAGATCATCCAGTGCCGAGAAGCCTCGGGACGGATCGCAAAGTGGGCGGTGGAAATCATGGGCGAGACAATCTCGTTCGCCCCTCGGAAGGCCATCAAGTCCCAGGTACTGGCGGACTTCGTAGCCGAATGGGTCGACACCCAGTTGCCGACGGCTCCGATCCAACCGGAGCTCTGGACCATGTTTTTCGACGGGTCGCTGATGAAGACGGGAGCCGGCGCGGGCCTGCTCTTCGTCTCTCCCCTCGGGAAACACCTGCGCTACGTGCTCCGCCTCCATTTCCCGGCGTCCAACAATGTGGCTGAGTACGAGGCTCTGATCAACGGATTGCGAATCGCCATCGAGCTAGGGGTCCGACGCCTCGATGCTCGCGGCGACTCGCAGCTCGTCATCGACCAAGTCATGAAGAACTCCCACTGCCGCGACCCGAAGATGGAGGCCTATTGTGATGAGGTTCGACGCCTAGAAGACAAGTTCTACGGGCTCGAGCTTAACCACATCGCCCGGCGCTACAACGAGACTGCGGACGAGCTGGCAAAGATAGCCTCGGGGCGAACGACGGTTCCCCCGGACGTCTTCTCCCGGGATCTGCACCAACCCTCCGTCAAGATCGGCGACACACCCGAGCCCGAGACGCCTTCGGCCCCGTCCGAGGTGACCTCGGACCAGCCCGAGCCATCCTCGGTTCAGCCCGAGGAGCCCTCGGCCCCCGAGGGCGAAGCACTACGCATCAAGGAGGAGCAGAGCGGGGTCACGCCAGATCAAGATTGGCAGACCCCGTACCTGCAATATCTCCACCAAGGAGAACTGCCCCTCGACCGAGTCGAGGCTCGGCGGGTAGCGCGACGCGCCAAGTCGTTCGTCTTGATGGGCGATGAGAAGGAGCTCTACCACCGGAGCCCCTCGGGCATCCTCCAGCGGTGCATCTCCATCGCCGAAGGTCAGGAGCTCCTGCAAGAGATACACTCGGGGGCTTGCGGCCATCACGCAGCGCCTCGAGCCCTTGTCGGGAACGCTTTCCGGCAAGGCTTCTACTGGCCGACGGCGGTGGCTGACGCCACTAGAATTGTCCGCACCTGCGAAGGGTGCCAATTCTATGCGAAGCAGACCCATCTGCCCGCTCAGGCTCTGCAGACGATACCCATCACCTGGCCCTTCGCTGTGTGGGGTCTGGACCTCGTCGGCCCTCTGCAGAAGGCGCCCGGGGGCTACACGCACCTGCTGGTCGCCGTCGACAAATTCTCCAAGTGGATCGAGGTCCGACCCCTGAGCAGCATCAGGTCCGAGCAGGCGGTGGCGTTCTTCACCAACATCATCCATCGCTTCGGGGTCCCAAACTCCATCATCACCGACAACGGCACCCAGTTCACCGGCAAAAAATTCTTGGATTTTTGCGAGGACAACAACATCCGGGTGGACTGGGCTGCCGTAGCTCATCCCATGACGAATGGGCAAGTAGAGCGTGCCAACGGCATGATTCTACAAGGGCTCAAGCCTCGGATTTACAATGACCTCAACAAGTTCGGCAAGCGATGGATGAAGGAGCTCCCCTCGGTGGTCTGGAGCCTGAGGACGACGCCGAGCCGAGCCACGGGTTTTACGCCGTTCTTCCTGGTCTACGGGGCCGAGGCCGTCTTGCCCACGGACCTGGAATACGGCTCCCCGAGGACGAGAGCCTACGACGATCAAAGCAACCAAGCTAGCCGAGAGGACTCGCTGGACCAGCTGGAAGAGGCTCGGGATAGGGCCTTACTACACTCGGCGCAGTATCAGCAATCCCTGCGGCGCTACCACGCCCGAGGGGTCCGACCCCGAGACCTCCAGGTGGGCGACCTGGTGCTTCGGCTGCGGCAAGACGCCCGAGGGAGGCACAAGCTCACGCCCCCCTGGGAGGGGCCATTCGTCATCGCCAAAGTTCTGAAGCCTGGAACGTACAAGCTGGCCAACAGTCAAGGCGAGGTCTACGACAACGCTTGGAACATCCAACAGCTACGTCGCTTCTACCCTTAAGATGTTTCCAAGTTGTTCATATACCTCGCACCCACGCAAAGTTTAGTCAACAAGGAAGGGTCGGCCTCGCCTCGGCAAGGCCCGACCCTCCCTCGGGGGCTAAAAGGGGGGAAACCCCCTCTGCGTCAAAATTTTCCTCGAAAAGAAAATCTCTTTTACCAGAACATCTTTCGTGCTTTTTGACTACTTCGAAAAGTGGGTCCTAGAAACGACGGGGTACACGTAAGCAGTCAAGGCTGACCGAGCCGAGGGACTCCTACGCCTCCGGGATACGGATACCTCACTCATCACCTTCTGCGATAAGTAACTCGCGTTCGGACAAGGTGACTCCGCGGATCGAACAAGTCTCTATGTTCGGAAGCCCTTCTGTCGAAGCGATCCTTCGAGCCTTCTTGACCGAGTCGGTGACAGGGCCTCATGGACGGGTGAAAGTACGCGTAAGCGGCGAGGCCGACCGAGCCGAGGGACTCCCACGCCTCCGGGATACGGATACCTCACTCATCACCTTCCGCGAGAAGCAACTCTCGCTCGCACTAACATCCCTGTTACCGACAAAAAGTCCAGATACTCGAAACAAGAGGAAGAGAGACGCAGCTTTAACACGCAACAAGGGGGCCTCGACGGCCGCACAAAGCACACACTACAAGACGATTTGATCTTGCAGGCTCGGGTCTTGACGCTGGAAGGGGGCGGCGACACCCTCGGCATCGACGGCACCTTCGGCGAGGCCCGACCTAGCCTCGGACGGCGACGTGGTCCGAGGGCCTCCGCTCCGAAGGACGACGTCATCACCACGCCCGAGCAATCACTGCCAGGGACTTCTCCGGGATCCGGCCCGAGCGGGCGGCTCGGCCGGCCACCTCCGGGGCCTCGGCCAACCACCTTCCGAGGGCGCCAGCCCGGTCCGAAGCCTCGGCTGATCAACTCCGACGTCGATCCTGCCAACGGACAACTCGGCTAGGCTCCGGCCAAACAGGTTTTATTTTCGAGCCAACTCCGCCCTCTGCTCATGCTGATGTCGCTACCCCCGGCCTCGGCTCGTCGAAGAGCGGTCGAGGGGTCTCTTTAACTAAGCTAGAGGAGCCTCAGACAACAGGGCCGACTGAGCCGAGGGACTCCTACGCCTCCGGGATACGGATACCTCACTCGTCACCTTGACACGGGGCGACTCATGCTTGGTGAAGCGGTTCAGATAATCAGCAGACGAGTCCTAGTGCTCGAAAATGAGGAAAAAAACACGGCTCTGTGCCGGCGTTACATATATGTTCAGGCCCCGAAAGCCGAAATGAACAAAAAACCCGGCATTCGAAGTGCCATTACAAACGGAACTCCGGTTCCGTCCCCGCAGGTACGAACAACCCCACTCGATAGGGGTGGGCCTGCGGGGCAGCAGAAGACCGACGAACGGCATGTCGCCGCCCGCCCCGGCAGCGGCGACGATGAAGACTTCTGCCCTGGGGGGCCGAACAGCAGCAATGATGGCCTCAGGGCGGATGCTGCTGCTAGGAGGCCCCCGCCCTTGCCCAAACTCGAGAGGCAAGGACGGGCAGAAGGCCGTAGAGTTGGAGGTTGGTCCATGGCCAACCTTGGCTGTCGCGCTGGCGGCAGAACCTCTTCCAGCTGCCGTGGCGGGAGGCGGCACCGGGAGCGGCTCCGAGACTGCTCGGCTCAGAGAGCCGGGCACGGTGCAGCTGTTGGCGCCACGGACGACTCCCGCCCTTCCCCCCGATCACTGAGGGAAGGAGTGGGCCACCGCCCGCGCAGGGGCCAACCCCAACTCGGCACACTCCCCTCCTCAGCCCTGGTGATGAAAATCCTTGAGGCTGAGGAAGGGGCGGAGGCCGCAGCCCGGCTCGCTTTCCCCCACCATCAAGCCGGAGGTCACCATCTTGGGTGACCGCCGGTGGAGGGGTGCAGCCGGGCTGCATGATGAAAATCCTTGAAGCCGAACGATGGCTGAAAGGTACCCACTCCCACGGAGTTGTGTCCTCCGACGATGAGGCGCGGAGACGGCGGTTTCCCCCATCCGGGGGCTTGAAAGGTGGAAAGACGCGATGCATAAGGGAGAAAGAAGACATGGTCGCCTTACGAAAGGGGTCGCCCTCCTTTTAAAGGCGGCTCTCCCTGCTTGCGCCCCCAACCGTCACGGGCCGAGTCTTCTCCAACACGCCTCCAAAGCCCTCCCCTGCGGCGCGGGGGCTGGGACCCACATGTCATGCTGACCGGCTCCGAGCAGAAGAAGCCGAACCGCCGCGCACGGCGCACGCAACCACCCAGCGGTTACGAGTGACCCTCCACTTTTGCCCAGACCAACGGGCGAAAGCGGCGGACAGCCATGCAGGCGGCATGCAACCATGCCAAGTGGCCGCGCCTCTCCGACTCCTGACCTGCTAGCACGAAGGCCCAAGCCCACGCGTCGCGCGACCGGCGTGCCGGATGCTGCATGCAAGCAACTGTACCACTTGCGCCACCACCGCACCTCCTCGGTTGCGGAACCAATACCGCGACCCGAGGCGACCCAGCGCGCGACCCAGCAGCGCCAGCCTGACGCAGCGGTCAAACGCGGTCAAAAGTGGGCCGGCAGTAATGACGGTGGCAGGCGCGCGAGGGCAGCGGTCACGCCGTCAGCCAAGCTCACGTCCCATCCGGAGGCAGTGAGAGAACCCCCTCTCACGGTGTGAAGACGACGCGCCCGTGACCCGTTCCTCGAACGGCTCGCACACGCGCAACGGCAGCCACGCCGACCACTCGCCCCGGCGCATTAACTCCGCGGCTGGACAGGCGACGTTTCTGGCAGGAGCAGCTGGCGACGCTTCGCCTTCGCCAAAACAACCACACCAAAAAAGGTACGCCCCGTCGCTCAATTTCGTATCCTTTTTCCCTTTTTTCTCTTTCTCTATCTCTTGCAACAGGGACCGGGAAAGGGGATACCCCCAAAGGGATCCTTCCCCGTGAAGGAACTAGGCTCCGAGCCTCCTTACTGATCAGGGGTTCGAAGGCTGGCCCCCCGAAGGGTTCAACAGCCGCCTCAGATCGCGTGGGCCCGACACCCACTACTGGTCAGGGGTTCGATGGTCGGCCTCCCGAAAGGTTCCACGACCGCCTCAGGCTACTCGGGCTCCGCGCCCATTACTGATCAGGGGTTCGAAGGCTGGCCCTCCGAAGGGTTCACAGTCGCCTCAGACACCGAGCGAGGGATGACCAGGGGTACGTTCGATACATAACCAAGGCTCAGGCTGCGCTCCCGAGGTACCCTAGGACATTTCCGAGACCAGCGGGAACGATCCTGTAACGGAATCCCATCGGAGGGAGGCAACGAGCCCTCGGACCCCGTCGCCAGGGGACCGGGTCCGGCAGATCACCCGCAGGTACTTTTGGGCGTGCCTCCGGGCCCCTAGCCGACCCCCAACGAACGGGGCACGGACGTCCACTCGGATTACCCGATTGCAGCTCACCGGAGACACCATGTTCGGTGCCCATCGAGGGTAACATGGCGCTCTCCCCCCCTCCTCCTTGCGGAAAGGCGACGTAGGGGCATATGTAAAAAAAAGCCGAGTCTGTCCCTGATCGTCCTCTCGCCCTGTGCGGAGGCTCGGGGGCTGCTCTCGCAAACCCGGCTCCGGTCGAACCGTTGACAGCGTCAACATACCAGCCCGAGAACTTGGGCCCCGACAGTGCACCCGGGCTACGGCCTGTTCGCATGAGGGAACCGCCAGACCAGCCGAAGCGTTACGCAAGGCATTAAGACCTCGAAGGAGTGAAACCACTCCTCCGAGGCCTCGGGGGCTACACCCGGCGGGTGCGCTCGCGCGCACCCACCGGAACAAAGTGCAACCGAGAAAGGCTGGTCCCCTTGCAAAAAAGTGCGACGAAAGCCTCCAAGCGAGTGCTAACACTCCCTTCGAGGCTCGGGGGCTACTGTCGGGGACCATAATTAGGGGTACCCTCAAGACGCCTAATTCTCAGCTGGTAACCCCCATCAGCATAAAGCTGCAGAGGCCTGATGGGTTTGATTAAGTCAGGGATCAGTCCATACGAGCGACTCGATCACGCCTCGCCCGAGCCTAGCCTCGGGCAAGGGCAGCCGACCCTGAGGTGTTTCCGTCTCGCCCGAGGCCCCCCTTTTTACGGCAGACGCATCTTCGGCTCGCCCGAGGCCTTGCCTTCGTTAAGAAGCAACCCTGACTAAATCACCGCGCCAACCGACCAAGTCACTGGGGCATTTAACGCAAAGAGTGAGACCGACGGGCGACCAGGCTTTGCCAGAGGCGCCATAGGAGACTCCGCCCGACCCAAGGCTCGGACTCGGGCTAAGGCCCCGGAAGACGGCGAACTCCGCTCCGCCCGACCCAGGGCTCGGACTCGGGCTAAGGCCCCGGAAGACGGCGAACTCCGCTCTGCCCGACCCAGGGCTCGGACTCGGGCTAAGGCCCCGGAAGACGGCGAACTCCGCTCCGCCCGACCCAGGGCTCAGACTCGGGCTAAGGCCCCGGAAGACGGTGAACTCCGCTCCGCCCGACCCAGGGCTCGGACTCGGGCTAAGGCCCCGGAAGACGACGAACTCCGCTCCGCCCGACCCAGGGCTCGGACTCGGGCTAAGGCCCCGGAAGACGGCGAACTCCGCTCCGCCCGACCCAGGGCTCGGACTCGGGCTAAGGCCCCGGAAGACGGCGAACTCCGCTCCGCCCGACCCAGGGCTCGGACTCGGGCTAAGGCCCCAGAAGACGACGAACTCCGCTTCGCCCGACCCAGGGCTCGGACTCCGCCCTGGCCTCTGCCGAACGATCTCCGCCTCGCCCGACCCAGGAGCTCGGGCTCGGCCTCGGCCATGCAGGACAGACTCGACCCCGGCTTCGGAGGAGCCTCCACGTCGCCCGACCTAGGACACAAGTCCGCCACGTCAACAGGAAGCGTCATCATCACCCTGCCCCGAGCCGACTTGGGTCGCAGATGTAACACCCTAAATTTCATGTTGAGAATATAGTAATTTTTTTTTGAACATATATTTTTCTCTCCTTACAATTCCCATAACACTTGAAGTCATATCTCCTTAAATAAAAGTTTTATAACAAAAATTCAATAAAAATATTCTTATATAAAATTATCCTTTATTTAAGTTTATAAGTATTAATGTGAGAACATTTTTTTTAAGAGATCATACAATAGAAACTATTATTCTTAAAATAATTACATTGGTGCTACATATTCAAAAGCAATTTCTTATGTAGTGTAATAAATAAAATGAATATATATATGTATAAATAAAATGAATATTGCACCATGTTGGAGTTTTGTTTGGACACTTAAATATACTTTAAGTTTAAACTCTATGTTAACTTAATTCGAAATTTGAATTTGAATTTAATAAGAAATTAGGAAAGAAAATAAAAAGAAGAAAAATAAGAAGACCTACCTCTGCTTGGGCCCAAATCCCACTCGGCCGGCCCGTCCCCCTTGCTCCCACGCGACCCAAACTCGCTCGGCCCACCTCCTCTTTACCGTGCCGCGCCGTTCAATTTCTCTCTGGCACTTGGGACCTACTTGTCAGGCTTCCTTCTTCCTCGCGAATAGGCTTGAACAAACCCAGTCGCTCGCCGACCTGCGCGTCCGAGCCGTGATTCCCGGAAAGTGCTCCGTGAATCTCTCTGATGGTTAGGATCCGACCGCGCCTTGGGGCTATATAACGTAGGCATCCCTCAATCGATCAACAGGTGGTCACCCGCGTTGTGTGCCAGGACAATACACAGAGGTAGGATGGAGCTCACCCGCCGTCGATGCGATCTGCACCCGGGACCGCTTATCCTCGGGTGATGGCTCTTATGGCATCGCCTGGGTCCGCTGGTCGCATCCGCGGACTCGTGGTGGTCGAAAAATCGCGGTGTCATTGGGAATGGCTCGCCGGAGATCCTCTCCATCGCTGCACCGTGGGCAACCTTCCATCGCCCATCGCACCTTGTAAGTCTCGGTCCGTTAGCTTCGCTTTGATCTACGCATAGTGAATCACCCGGCCGATTGGAGGTTAGGGCGGTAGTACGAGTGATCGCTGTGGCTCAGGAATGGCGCCGCCGTGCGACGAAGGGTGGCACTGCCGCGCCGGTGCTTGGCTGGAGGAAAGTGATAACGCGGTGGCCGTCAGATGATGAGGGAACGACTGGGATTAGAATGACATGAACCGGATGGCTCGGGTGAGCGGGGCCGTCCGATTTCGATCGTGCGTTCGAGAGTCGGGATAGGATAATTAAATCTAGAGCGTCAAAATCAGATCCATCGGCTACGATCCAGTACCGGTTCAGATGAAGAGTGATCTAATCTGCGCCATTAGATTTTGATCCAACGGTTGTGAGTCTGTACCGGTTCACTCAAGTGATGATTTAATCTGGACCGTCCGGTTTCTATCGTGTGGCCCAAGATCAACCGTACCCCTTCGCCGTGTCCCTTTTCTTAAAAAGCCCTCGGGGTTTTGTGTAATAAACCCGCCGTCCACATGTGGGGCGCCCTGTGTCTTAAGAACTTTCACTTAGAGGCCCCTGACTTTTCCAGTATTTGACGCCCAGTCGAGACAGTGAGAAAACTTATAAAATAATTCAGAAAATAGATTTTTATGTGTAAAAATAATCCTAGAACTTGTTTAATCCATAGAAAATCCATTTTTAGTCCAAATTGATCCATTCCACTTTCTAAATTTTTGTAATAATATTGTCTACCCATTAGTGCCTCTGTTCTGACATGACAAACACATTAAAATTATTCTTTCACTTAATCTTATATCAAATACATAAAAACCTTAGGAAATTCATAACTCCTCCGTTTTAACTCCGATTTGATCCGTTCAAGTTGCGTTAGTCTCGTAGCAACGTGTAGATCATTATTATGCAGTTTATTCTTATGTTTGGTGTAATGTTAATTTTGCCTATACGCTGTTTGTTTGTATTGCTATGACTAGTGTGAGGTTACGAGTCACCTGAAGATCATCCTGGTACCTGGATTCTCAAGGCCCAGGCAAGTTGTGCCCTTGATCACTTCTTTTTACCCAGCCATGTTCTGATTAATCATAATGATCTGCATAGGTTAATTTGATGGGACCCAACAGGTTACCTAGTTTGATTATCTTTATACCTTGTTTACCACTGATCTTTCTGGGTAGTACTTGCTAGTGCTATATGTGGTTTTGGGTATGGAGATACACTATTCATGATTACACTTTTTGTTATCAGTTGTTACTTAATGTTCATGTTAAGATCATTATGTTAATTGGAACATGGAGCGACCACCCGGGAAAACAGTGCTACCACAAGGGTGGTATGGGACGCCCTTGGCTGATTAATTAGGAAAGCTAGTGGAAGACTACCTTACCCGAAAGGGGCAAGGGCAGTAGGGGAGAGGTCAGTGTAGGGAGGCCCTCGGGAGGATTTTGCTGCGATGGTGGTCCTGCAAGGGATTCCTGCACTGGATCTTCCTATAAACTGTAGCGGGTTTTCGGAAGCTAGTGGAACTTTGTAAAGGCCTCGTAGTGTTACCCTGCCTCGCTTCCTTGGTAGAGGTGTATGGGATTCATGACCCCTTGGCAGATGGGTAACACGACTTGTGGGTAAAGATGCGCAACCTCTGCAGAGTGTAAAACTGGTATACTAGCCGTGCTCACGGTCATGAGCAGCTCGGACCCTCACATGATTAATTTATGGAACTAAATTCAATTTGTCATATGCATTGCATTGCAGGTGGTGTTGTTACTTTTGATCTATCACTTAATTGGGTTTGGTATTTACTTATACTTAGTAACTGCTAATAAAATTTTGACCAACTTTAAAAGCAATGCTCAGCTCTAACCATCTTCTTTGGTAAGCCTTACACTTCACGTGAGCTCCCACCTTTGGCGAGTTCATGCACATTATTCCCCACAACTTGTTGAGCGATGAACGTATGTGAGCTCACTCTTGCTGTCTCACATACACCACAGGTCAAGACCAGGTACTGCAGGATGATGCTCATGGAGGATGCTGTGATGAGTTCGTGAGAGGTCTAGGTCATCGTCTCCCAGTCAACTTTGGGTTGCTGGACCGTTGTCTCCTCATAATGTAACTATTTATTTGTGTAGAACTCCTGTTATATATAAAGTTGTGACATTCGATCCTGTGCCACTATACATCATATGTTTGAGACTTGGTCCCAGCATACCTGGTGTTTATGTTAACCCCGGGTTTTGGATCCCTAAAATCCGGGTGTTACAGAAGTGGTATCAGAGGAATGTTGACTGTAGGACGAAACCTAGATAGAACTGGACAACCATTCTTTACTTACCTTACTCTGATTCTTTTCTAAACTTATCTTAATCTTTTTCTCATCTATTTCCGCTTACTCTGATTATTCTTATCTTTTCCTTCTAAAAGACAAATGTGGATTTCACACTTTGAAATCCCGTGCCTAAAGTGACCTTTAGGAATAGGAGACCTAATCCTAGGAACAAAAACACAACTATTTTTATAAGTGTCTATGTATTTGAATGTTTGTTCTTATGACACTTGTTTGATTTGGATCTTTGATTGAGTGTGATTAGTTGTGGAGTAATGTCCACAATTGCATCTGCATATACACATAGGTATAAAAATATATTTATAAAATAACTAGACAACCTAGATTGTCCCCATTGGAACATATCTAGCTTAAGAGATTTATCTTATCCTAAAAAGATCTCATTCTAACCAATTCATCTTATCTTAAAAGATTCTCCCTTATCTTAATAGATTCATCTTATCTTAAAGGATTCATCTTATCCTAACCACTTTACTTATTCCATCTTAATAGATCTAACTGACCTCGAAAGATTCTATCTTATCTTATGGATTCATCTTGCCCTAAATTGAATATTTATCCCACTTTAGAATAACAACCATGACCTAATTAAAATTAATGAGATTCTATCTAGTCTAATCTAGTTATACCAAACTAACCTAAAAATTGGTGCCCTAGACCGACTTTACCATATACAACCACCTAACCATATGCAACTACCTTACCCATCAGATAGTTGCATAACCCCTCTGTTTTAACCTAACAGAGATTTTTAACATATCCTGATAAAATATATCCTACCCAGGAAAATCTATCTAACTTTAACTAGTCTCATCTAGTCATATCCCATCTAATCTAGATCCCATCTAATCTCATATGATCTAATCTAATGTGGCTACTTAAACATGATAATTAATACTTGTGAAATAGATTAGACCCTCTCCACATGTTTTAACTTAGTTCACCCTACACTAAATAAAAGAATGAGAAACCAACCCAATCAATAGAGTCTTAATGGATTGCATAATCTATCAACCACCACCTAACATCAAACAAACTTTTGACCTACATCATGTAGTCTATCTCATCCATACCTATATTAACCATATTCCCCAGCCCAATAACATACACTAACTCCTAATCAATGAGACAAGACCGAAGAAGATGATCAACTTCATCAAGGGAGGATGAGCACCAACTCAAGTCTTCAAGGATCAAGTGAGGTCACCAAGATGAGTCAAGATCCACAATCTTGGATGGAGTCTTTCTTTACCCCACTCTTTCTTGCCCAAACCTATATAGGCTTTAAAAGATATCTTTTATCCTGCATAATAAAGTGTCTATAACCATATATACCTATGCTCTCCTAATAACTAACTAATAAAAAAAAAGACTCTTGATTTTTGAACTAGCTAGAAACTGAAATCTAGACTACAAGCTAAATTTGTTGTATCATGTTCCTTGCAAATCTCGAGGACGAGATTATTTTTAAGGGGGGTAGGATTTGTAACACCCTAAATTTCATGTTGAGAATATAGTAATTTTTTTTTGAACATATATTTTTCTCTCCTTACAATTCCCATAACACTTGAAGTCATATCTCCTTAAATAAAAGTTTTATAACAAAAATTCAATAAAAATATTCTTATATAAAATTATCCTTTATTTAAGTTTATAAGTATTAATGTGAGAACATTTTTTTTAAGAGATCATACAATAGAAACTATTATTCTTAAAATAATTACATTGGTGCTACATATTCAAAAGCAATTTCTTATGTAGTGTAATAAATAAAATGAATATATATATGTATAAATAAAATGAATATTGCACCATGTTGGAGTTTTGTTTGGACACTTAAATATACTTTAAGTTTAAACTCTATGTTAACTTAATTCAAAATTTGAATTTGAATTTAATAAGAAATTAGGAAAGAAAATAAAAAGAAGAAAAATAAGAAGACCTACCTCTGCTTGGGCCCAAATCCCACTCGGCCGGCCCGTCCCCCTTGCTCCCACGCGGCCCAAACTCGCTCGGCCCACCTCCTCTTTACCGTGCCGCGCCGTTCAATTTCTCTCTGGCACTTGGGACCTACTTGTCAGGCTTCCTTCTTCCTCGCGAATAGGCTTGAACAAACCCAGTCGCTCGCCGACCTGCGCGTCCGAGCCGTGATTCCCGGAAAGTGCTCCGTGAATCTCTCTGATGGTTAGGATCCGACCGCGCCTTGGGGCTATATAACGTAGGCATCCCTCAATCGATCAACAGGTGGTCACCCGCGTTGTGTGCCAGGACAATACACAGAGGTAGGATGGAGCTCACCCGCCGTCGATGCGATCTGCACCCGGGACCGCTTATCCTCGGGTGATGGCTCTTATGGCATCGCCTGGGTCCGCTGGTCGCATCCGCGGACTCGTGGTGGTCGAAAAAATCGCGGTGTCATTGGGAATGGCTCGCCGGAGATCCTCTCCATCGCTGCACCGTGGGCAACCTTCCATCGCCCATCGCACCTTGTAAGTCTCGGTCCGTTAGCTTCGCTTTGATCTACGCATAGTGAATCACCCGGCCGATTGGAGGTTAGGGCGGTAGTACGAGTGATCGCTGTGGCTCAGGAATGGCGCCGCCGTGCGACGAAGGGTGGCACTGCCGCGCCGGTGCTTGGCTGGAGGAAAGTGATAACGCGGTGGCCGTCAGATGATGAGGGAACGACTGGGATTAGAATGACGTGAACCGGATGGCTCGGGTGAGCGGGGCCGTCCGATTTCGATCGTGCGTTCGAGAGTCGGGATAGGATAATTAAATCTAGAGCGTCAAAATCAGATCCATCGGCTACGATCCAGTACCGGTTCAGATGAAGAGTGATCTAATCTGCGCCATTAGATTTTGATCCAACGGTTGTGAGTCTGTACCGGTTCACTCAAGTGATGATTTAATCTGGACCGTCCGGTTTCTATCGTGTGGCCCAAGATCAACCGTACCCCTTCGCCGTGTCCCTTTTCTTAAAAAGCCCTCGGGGTTTTGTGTAATAAACCCGCCGTCCACATGTGGGGCACCCTGTGTCTTAAGAACTTTCACTTAGAGGCCCCTGACTTTTCCAGTATTTGACGCCCAGTCCAGACAGTGAGAAAACTTATAAAATAATTCAGAAAATAGATTTTTATGTGTAAAAATAATCCTAGAACTTGTTTAATCCATAGAAAATCCATTTTTAGTCCAAATTGATCCATTCCACTTTTTAAATTTTTGTAATAATATTGTCTACCCATTAGTGCCTCTGTTCTGACATGACAAACACATTAAAATTATTCTTTCACTTAATCTTATATCAAATACATAAAAACCTTAGGAAATTCATAACTCCTCCGTTTTAACTCCGATTTGATCCGTTCAAGTTGCGTTAGTCTCGTAGCAACGTGTAGATCATTATTATGCAGTTTATTCTTATGTTTGGTGTAATGTTAATTTTGCCTATACGCTGTTTGTTTGTATTGCTATGACTAGTGTGAGGTTACGAGTCACCTGAAGATCATCCTGGTACCTGGATTCTCAAGGCCCAGGCAAGTTGTGCCCTTGATCACTTCTTTTTACCCAGCCATGTTCTGATTAATCATAATGATCTGCATAGGTTAATTTGATGGGACCCAACAGGTTACCTAGTTTGATTATCTTTATACCTTGTTTACCACTGATCTTTCTGGGTAGTACTTGCTAGTGCTATATGTGGTTTTGGGTATGGAGATACACTATTCATGATTACACTTTTTGTTATCAGTTGTTACTTAATGTTCATGTTAAGATCATTATGTTAATTGGAACATGGAGCGACCACCCGGGAAAACAGTGCTACCACAAGGGTGGTATGGGACGCCCTTGGCTGATTAATTAGGAAAGCTAGTGGAAGACTACCTTACCCGAAAGGGGCAAGGGCAGTAGGGGAGAGGTCAGTGTAGGGAGGCCCTCGGGAGGATTTTGCTGCGATGGTGGTCCTGCAAGGGATTCCTGCACTGGATCTTCCTATAAACTGTAGCGGGTTTTCGGAAGCTAGTGGAACTTTGTAAAGGCCTCGTAGTGTTACCCTGCCTCGCTTCCTTGGTAGAGGTGTATGGGATTCATGACCCCTTGGCAGATGGGTAACACGACTTGTGGGTAAAGATGCGCAACCTCTGCAGAGTGTAAAACTGGTATACTAGCCGTGCTCACGGTCATGAGCAGCTCGGACCCTCACATGATTAATTTATGGAACTAAATTCAATTTGTCATATGCATTGCATTGCAGGTGGTGTTGTTACTTTTGATCTATCACTTAATTGGGTTTGGTATTTACTTATACTTAGTAACTGCTAATAAAATTTTGACCAACTTTAAAAGCAATGCTCAGCTCTAACCATCTTCTTTGGTAAGCCTTACACTTCACGTGAGCTCCCACCTTTGGCGAGTTCATGCACATTATTCCCCACAACTTGTTGAGCGATGAACGTATGTGAGCTCACTCTTGCTGTCTCACATACACCACAGGTCAAGACCAGGTACTGCAGGATGATGCTCATGGAGGATGCTGTGATGAGTTCGTGAGAGGTCTAGGTCGTCGTCTCCCAGTCAACTTTGGGTTGCTGGACCGTTGTCTCCTCATAATGTAACTATTTATTTGTGTAGAACTCCTGTTATATATAAAGTTGTGACATTCGATCCTGTGCCACTATACATCATATGTTTGAGACTTGGTCCCAGCATACCTGGTGTTTATGTTAACCCCGGGTTTTGGATCCCTAAAATCCGGGTGTTACAGCAGAGAACAAGACCGGCGTCCCATCTGGCCAGCTCCGCTAGATAGGCAATGATGGCGCCCCGCTAGACCCATGACGACGGCGGCTCTCGGCTCCCTTACGGAAGCAGGGAGACGTCAGCAAGAGCACAGCTGTTCCAACAGCTATCCCTCCACCAGGCTCCGTTACTCCTCCGACAGCCACGACGCCACACCAGCTGGGTGCCAAGATCTCTCCGGCTGCCACCTTGGCATGTACTTAGGGCACTAGCTCTCCCCCGCTAGACACGTAGCACCTTGCTACACCCCCATTTGTACACCTGGATCCTCTCCTTACGCTTATAAAAGGAAGGACCAGGGCCTTCTTAGAGAAGGTTGGCCTCGCGGGAACGAGGGCAGGGGCAGGCGCTCTCTTGGGGCCGCTCGCTCCCCTCACCCACGCGGACGCTTGTAACCCCCTACTGCAAGCGCACCCGACCTGGGCGCGGGACGAACACGAAGGCCGCGGGATCTCCGCCTCCCTCATCACGACCCGGCTCCGGCCACCTCGCTCTTTCCCCCCTTCGCGCTCGCCCACGCGCTCGACCCATCTAGGCTGGGGCACGCGACACACTCACTCGTCGGCTCAGGGACCCCCCGGTCTCGAAACGCCGACAGGTATGGTGGTGGATATGGCTATAACCAAGGCAAATATGGGAACTATCAAGGTACTGACTGATGTCGTGGTACAGATATCATTGATCTCGTGTGATGTTTTAGGCAATGACACATCTTGATAAGTTGATCCAGAAAATGGTGGATATAACCGAGACACAGGAAGTGGTATGCGAGGAAGAGGCAATTGGGGTTACCGAGGAGGTATGATTATTGCCCTGCATAACATACATGTGTTTTAAAACTGAATACTTCAACTTGAGTCCTCCTTCTCATTGAATTTGCCTTCTCATTCTATTAATTTATTGATCATAGTTAGTCCTCTTGTTCTGCTGTAGTTTGGAATTTGGCACATTGACAAAATTTGATTGCCCATGCATTTGCAGAGTGTTGTCGTCGACTGTATCTCCAAAATTCCTTTCGACGCCATTCAATTGCCTTCCTCCGACTACATTGTGATCAGTGACCACCATTGTTCTCTGTACTATGACAGGGAGTGAACCAAGCACAAAAACATTAGCTCATGCTCATGTGGTATTTTAAGCCCTGCCTCTATATGGACGCTGGCCTCGCTTCCGCGGTCACCGCGCTCCGGACTTGCACCGATGTCGCGCACGTGCTCGAGCAGTTTTGCCTCGCCTGGTGCGGCAAGCTCGTCCGGGACGCCCGCACCGTCGTTCCGTTAAGGACCTCTGCTTCGACCTCTTCATCATTAGGGGTGGAAACAGAGCTTTCAATGCATGCTGGAGGTGCGCGATGTGATTGATATTATCCATGCTTGATAAATGATGACAATGGTGATGGCCATGATATATGGTCAATATTGTATTGATCTTTTTTCGAGTTTTAGGCTGTCATGTTGTTTGCTGGAATGGAGATATTTCATTGTTCACTTGGTTCATGTGACAGAGTTAATTACCTTATTTACGTGCTTTCTTAGTACCTTTTTTCTGAGATTTGAGTTGTAAGTAACACTTCCCTAATCGTGTTGTCATTATAACTCAATGACATTATTAAAATCATATATAGAAGTCTATATGGTACTGATTGTTGCAATGTAATGGTGAAATTGCTAGATTAAAATAACAAAATTTATGTATGAGTAGGATCACAAATGGATTCCGAAATATTTTCTTATAACAATATAACACACATATGTACATAAGTTATCGTGTTATTATATGGTTCTGTTGCAACGCACGGGCACACACCTAGTTGGGAGATTGAGTTTCTAGTTATAGTTCAATTCTAGAGAATTGAGTCTCTAAATCCAAATCTCAATTCCATGTGCAACCAAACAATAGAATTGAGGAAGGTTGATTCCAATTCTCAATTCTATGCTTCAATATTGACGTCCAAACGGGATATAAGCTTAGTCGCTCAAATTATAAAACTAACCTTAGCTAGAAAAAAGTTAGACATGTTGTGGTGCTTTGGCAGCAAACATAAGTTTAGTCGTTCAAATTGAAAAACTAATCTTAGACCTAAAAGTTAAGTAAATAAACAACCCCATGGTCATGAAGCGTGGTCATGAAGCCTCTCAGGGGCAGGGAGCCAAGATTTCACCCCACATTGATGAGGCAATACATATGTGGAGAAGGCAACAAGATATAAGGTGATTTCAGCGCACTCAAGGCATTTATCACATCTATGGAATGAATGTCCGTAGATGTAAGGCGACCTCATATGAATGCATCATTCACATCTACGGACAATCTACGGACACTTAGGTCTAGCAATCTATAACTTGAAAGTTGTGTTAAGAAGTCCCATGTAACATGTGCTTCATCCATGGTGACTCTAACTCCTTGGAGACCTGCTTCATCATGCTACGCTCTTTTGGTGATTCCATCGAGCATTGAAGAACTGAACCCAAGCATCCACGGAGATCTCTTGGCCAGGTTTTTTTTAGAGATTACGGACTAGTTTGGAAACCCATTTTTCCAAGGATTTCTATTTTACCAAAGAAGTTAGTTCATTTTCCCTTAGAAAAATAGGAATTCTTTGAAAAAATGAAGTTTCCAAACTAGCACTAACTTGATGTCGGTTATATCCATGACTTTCTCTGGGAAAGCCATCTCGACATGGTCCCAAAGGCTAGCTTGACCCGTCAGTGAATCTCTCATCAATAGGGCTCACCCCAGTGAAGGTTTCCAATAGAAGGATGCATAGTTTTAAGTGTCGTCTTCCACAAATGGTTGAATCTGAAAGAGAAATAGGGTTAACCATTTCCTATAATCGATTTTGGTGGTTGATGTACAACACAAATCATGTGGACTAACTAGTTTGTCTAGATATCATTTATCCCAGGTGTATAAGGTTCAACACAAACCAATAAAGAAATTAAGTTGGCATACAATTGATTTGGAGCAAGACTTGAGAGTGTGCTGGAAAATGGCGCACCGGACACTGTCCGGTGCACTAGGCCAGCCATCAAATGAACAGGCCACTATCTGGAATTTCTTGGGCGCGCTCCGCTATAATTCACCGGACTGTCTGGTGTGCACCGGACTTTCCGGTGAGCCAGCGAAGCAACGACTCCCTACGTGCCAACGGTCGACTGCAAAAGTCTATAGTGGCAAACAGTGTCGCGCAGAAGTCAAAACATAGAAGTCAGAGGCCATCGGACTGTCCGGTGCAACAAAAAGACAAAGGGTTTCTGAGAGCAGCTAGAGGGGGGTGAATAGGTGATCATGTAAAATCAAACACTGAATAGCCACAAACTTGATTGTTAAGGTTTAGTGAAATCAAGTGGCTTATGGAACACGCTCGTGTGAACAAAACAATCACAAGAAGCAACACACGAGACACGCGATTTTTATCCCGTGGTTCGGCCAAGTAACACTTGCCTACTTCCACGTTGTGGCGTCCCAATGGACGAGGGTTGCACTCAACCCCTTTCAAGTGGTCCGATGATCAACTTGAATACCACAGTCTTTTCCTTTAGAGTATTTTTCCCATTTGCGAGGAATCTCTATAATTTGGAGTCTCTCGCCCTTACAATAGAGATCACAAAAAAGCACAAGAGTAAGGGAGGGAAAGCAACACACATAAGACTCAAATCTGCAGCACAACCACGCACACAAGAGAAGAAGTGAGCACACAAACACAGCGTGAGAAGTTTACAACTTGAAAGTGCTCAAATCTCAAGAACTATGATCTGATTGCGTGAATACAAAGTCTAGGTGTCTTAGGATGTTTCTTGTAAGCTTGGTTTTCTGCTCCATGCACCTAGGGGTCCCTTTTATAGCCCCAAGGCAGCTAGGAGCCGTTGGAGAACAACATGGAAGGCTATTCTTGCCTTCTACCGAGTGGCGCACTAGACAGTCCGGTATGCCACCGGACAGGTCCTGTAGCTGTCCGGTGCGCGATCTCCTTCCATATCGGGCGTAGTCGACCGTTGCTCCTCGGGGCCGGTTGGCGCATCGGATACTGTCTGGTGCACCCAGCCGACCGTTGGACCGGTAAGGAGTTCGTAGGAGGTCTTCTTGAGGAGGCGATGCAGATAGAGCCGGTTTATGGCGTGGCAGGCTGTGTTCATGGCTTCCGACCAAAACCGCTCGGGCGTCTTGAACTCCCCTAGCATCGTTCTCGCCATGTCGATTAGCGTCCTATTCTTCCTCTCTACCACACCATTTTGTTGTGGTGTGTAGGGAGCGGAGAACTCATGCTTGATGCCTTCCTCCTCAAGATACTCTTTAACTTGTAGATTTTTGAATTCGGACCCATTGTCACTTCTTATCTTTTCACTTTTAGCTTAAATTCATTTTGAGCCCTCCTTACACTACTACACAACATGTTATATGAGACGGTTAATTTTCAGTTCTTAAGACGCTTATGAAATGTCCAAATTTGATGGAGTCGTAAAAGATGTCCCACATTTAAGATGGTTATAAACCGTCTTAAAAGATATTATATAAGACAATTTGTAATTTATATCCGTCTGAAAAAGGTAGCTGTTTAAGTCATTTTGTCCGATAAACCGTCTGGAATTAGTTTTTTTAAGACACTGCTTTTAAAGAACCGTAGAGAATACAAACATTATAAGTCATAAAGTATTTATCAAATTGTCTCGAATTTCCTACAATAATAGACGATTACAATAGGAAAACCATCTTATTTAGGTGACTAATAATGGACATTTTAGAAACCATCTTATTTAGGAAACTGGTATTCGACATTTTGGTGACCGTCTTATTAAGATTTAAACGAAATGACTTACATGGCAGTACATTCTTCAATTTATAATCATTTTTCAGATATCACGTTATAATATTTTGAAAGAGAAATATACATACACATATATTGAACAACATTATAATTAATATAATATAAATAAGTATCATTCAATATATCATAAATAAGCATTGTCAAACAACGCATACATAAGTTTACTCTAAATCTAAACTAAAATACAACTGTTTGCACTAATGTTAAGCCTAACTTTATATGAATTCAAGTCTCCACACTTTTGCGGCCAACAAATTTGAATTCCATTCTATGTTTTCCTATACAACAAATTAAATAGGAGAAAACTAGACATAGCAAAAAGCTCCAAGCAGCACGTGGATGGTCTCGAAGCTGCCCTTGTGCTTCTCCCTATTTTTGATCACTCCTACACGCCCGGTGTTCCTCCCGCCAGTCACCATGACCATGCTGCCGATGTCAAACTTGATGAAGTCCATGATCTTGTTGGTCTCCAGATCGATTTTGATGGTGTCGTTGGCCTTGATGAGCGGGTCGGGGTAGCGAATGGTGCGGTCGTCGTAGGTGTTCAGGTAGGGAATGCCTTTCTGGCCAAACTGAACAGACCTCACCTTGCAGAGCTTGAACTGCACACAAACCAATAGAAAAGCAGTGAGCATTTCACAGGCGTACTATGAAAGGGCATGGGAATTTCCAGCGATGTAAATGGATAGATAGACAGAGCAACATCTATTAATAGTCCTAACGATTGTAGCACATGACATTTTCAATGCAAGACTTTCATGCACACAGCATATATGGACAGTATAGCAAGGATAAGGTACACAGATCTACTAATGAAAAACAGCAACCTCACACAGCTACCAAGATCATCATGCTCAACTAGAACAATGAGAGATGATGTGTAAGAGAATTGGCCTAACCTTGACATCCTCATCCCTGATTGGGTGAAGATGGAAGCAGCCTGTAGTTCTCATTTGTCTTAGGGATGGAAATGACATCTGCCAAAAAATGACACCACAAATCAGCAACCAAAATATGTGTGTAGGTATCTTTATGCATTAATAGAGATATAGGCATACCCATGAATCCAGTAGGGTAGGTCTTGTCAGTCCTGACCTTGCCATCAACAAGTACATGGCGTTGCATCAGGATAGAAATGACCTCACGATACGTCAGTGCATACTTGAGCCTATTCCTGATGATGAGGATCAGAGGCAGGCACTCCCTGGACTTGTGAGGTCCAGAAGATGGCTTGGGAGCCTACAGAAAAAAAGACTAACCTGAAGCATCAGACAAATGGGGAAGTATAGAAGATTGTAGGTACTAAAGCTAGAAAATATTGTTTACTTACAAAAGCTCCACCAAGCTTGTCGAGCATCCAATGCTTGGGCACATTGAGCCTCTTCAAGTGCTTCTTCAATCCCCTAGCCTGGATTGCAAAATAATAATGATCAACAAAAGCACAACAGATTCCATTAGGGCATTCATAGGTGACTCATCCAGATTGCATCAGCTGTTAAAAGTAACAGCAACTACACACTACTTGAAAACAAAAGACCCTTTTCATACATGTCTATCTCTATTACTTATATATGAGCAGTGCCATCGTCAGCACCTCCTGTATGTATACCTAGGACGACATCAGCTGGCGAGAGGCGCGGGGACGCACGGGCATCTTGGACGGGCTCACCCTGAAGACACACTAGAATGACTCTGTTATCCAACCACCCAGAAGAGCTCCTTCCTCAATGCAAAGCGTAAGAAGATCAGTTAGAGTTTTACCTTATTGGCAAGGATCCCAGTACCACACCGCTACAGTTGAGAGAGGCAGTAGCACTTTCTGCCTGGAAAAAAATTGAGGCCCAGTCTTAAAATAGCTCGTAGAATAATAAGGCATTTGAACGGCAGACCAAACAACTTGGAGGCACCGACCAACCAAATTCTATTCACTCCAGCCACTAACAGCTCTTCTTATGGAAGTATTATATAATATAATAGGTAAAGCTTTATTTGAGAGAACAAATATCCCTAGCGTTCTAGTATTTGGAGGCGATGTGTGTCCTCACCCATCAAACGATGCTAAAAGCCAGACAACTTTTGCGCAAAAAATACTTCCCTAAAAAAGAAGTTGTGTAAATTTGAAGGTGAAGGTATGCTTAGCTGACCATCACGAATTCCACAAAAGTGATGCGTGTAGAATGATGGTAGTCGCCAAGCAACCTCAGCCGAAAGACCTGTTAGCAGCCATTGCCATGAGCCAACGATATACTGTGCTGGTTAAATATCAATAAACTATTAGGCCTTAACAATGACTTTAGAACAACAAGAATTTGCATCAGCTACAAGCTAAAGCGCAAGCAAACATAAGAACATGTTGTAGACAGTATTGTTTCTATACATCGCGAAGCAACAAGGGATGGTCAAATACAAGGCATGCCATGTTAGTACCAAAGAATTCTCTTCAGCATAATCACAACCAAATACAACTTAATTATGACAATGAAGGAGACATTCACTTATACTAACCTGATGCAGCACATGCAGCAGAGGCAGTCAGCTACGCGACTGCAACAGCCGAATCCCTTTTGGTGCAGTTTGAAGTGAGACTTCAGAATGGCCTTGAATGCGGAGGTGCCTACATTAAGTACATCCTCCCTCAGGATGCTGGATGGGATGCCAAGGAGTTTGATAATGAGACTCCATACACTATTATGTTTGGTCCAGATAAGTGTGGATCAACCAACAAGATTCATTTCATCCTTAAGCACAAGAATCCTAAGATTGGAAAGTATGTTGAGCATCATCTCAAATTCCCACCATCTGTCCCATATGACAAGCTCTCTCATGTCTACACGGCTATCTTGAAGCCAGACAATGAGGTCAGAATTTTGGTAGATGGGGAAGAAAAGAAGAAGGCGAACTTCCTTTCTGCTGATGATTTTGAGCCAGCACTTATCCCATCCAAGACCATTCCTAACCCTGATGACAAGAAGCCGGAGGACTGGGATGAGAGAGCTAAAATTCCTGATCCAGATGCAGTAAAGCCTGATGACTGGGATGAGAGAGCTAAAATTCCTGAACACCATTTTGTATGCTTAATTTAATCACCTGCAAGATTGATAAGAATCACTTTTATTCAACTATGTGCAAGAGAAAACCAAAGCAAAAACAAACTACTCACCACAAAGGTTAGTTGGAGGTTATTTGGCTGTGTTTCTCATCGGCCCTCTCAAACGACATCCCCACCTCGTCGGGCGCCACAATCCGGATCGACACCTAGCCCTACGTACTACATGCTGAAACTTGGAGAAAAAACTATATGCATATGTGATGTCCATCAAATATATGAAAGTAGGATGATATCATTCTAAATTACCATTATATATCTCATAAATAAGCATTGTCAAATAGCTCATGCATAAGCGTACTCTATATCCAAACTAAAATACTAATTGACAAACTTGGTAATCAATTGTTTGCGCAATCGTTGTGCCTAACTAAATATATATGAAATCAAGTCTCCACACTGGTGCAGCCATTCCATCTTTTCCTGTACAACAAATAGAACACAATAATTATTAGTTAGACACAGATGAACACCTCATAATGTGGCATATGATGTAAAAGGTTATATGAATGTAACATCTTACCTAGGAAGCCATGCTAGATTTAGTTATATGAAGCACCTTCAACCCTGCATGATCCACCAATGTCTATCACCTCATTCATGAAGAAATCTAGCAACCGTTCTTGGACATTTGCTATCTCATCAGGCAATAATGGACAGGTTGCAAAACCAGCATGACCCTTGAAAAACATAAACCATGTAAATATTTATAACGTCATATTGCATAGGTTTGAGTAAAATAGAATTCAGACTGTAAAAACAACCTGAGGATATCGATCACGGTCCAAACTAAGATTATCCGCAAAGGATAACATGTGGTACATCACATATTGTTTGCAAAGCATACTGCCAGGTGGTTGTATGTGTGCCTAAAAGATGTGATTCATTAGGAAAATATCCAGCGGGAATGTCTAATTATATGTCTTGCTAATAATTTCAGGTTAAGGACATGATTACCTGAAAATGTTTCCATATAACTGTGCGACCAAAATTCTTGTTATGGCAACCTTTTTTGTTGACATAAGCACCAAAAGCCCTACAATAATGGTGACTAACAGTGTAAGTAACAATTGAAATATAGAGGAAAATAGAATTATGATAAAGGTAATACCCACTCATCGAATAGCTTCTTAATACTATAGCAGCTAGGGGATTGGTAACCTTTGGAGTCAATATGTACACTATATTCCATTTTGGGAAAATAACTAACAAGTCCCAATGGTAACTAAAATGAGGAAGATAGAACATTAAGATACAGATTAAAATACTATAGAGTGTTATTAGTGCTAGGCCTTACCCTTCCTGGCAAACAACAAATATGCACTCCTTGTCCTACTGAGCAAGCAATGCTTTCACAATGTATGCTTCGACTTCATCAGCCTCTTCATTGATTCTCTTTAACATGATCATCTCTGGATCTAAAAAGCCAACTATGCCTCTGTATTTGTCTATCTTCCTCATGCATCTATTAAAAGAATAGTTAGATAAAGAACAAAAAGTAGACACTTATAGGAAATGGTGGATCTCACTCAGAGCATCCAACTCCGATGTAAGGATATGTCAAGGGCAAGATCATTGTAGATGTGAAATACATCACTGAATTCTACTGCATAGACCCCAGATTTTTCAAGAAAATCATGTTCTTCGTATCGTACCATGAAGTGTGTGGCACTTTGCCTTCGAGATATTGATGTGGTCATAGCAAAATACCATTTGTGGAAACATTGGCTCCGTTTACCCATCCTCTTAAGCAATGCACTAGATACTAAAGGCTGCCCTAGCACAAATTGTTTATTATTTGGAACTGGTGGTGGAGATCATTGATGAAAGGGGGGAGTCCAAAGGGGATCAAGACCATCATCTTCTATGTTTTTCTGTTGTGAATTTTTTTGCTCCTTCTCTTTGCTTTTGTTATGTTTTTTATGCTTATGTTTCCTCTTCTTGCTGACATTGGAGGCACTATATGTGACATCTATATCCTCGGTACCCATTGTTGGTGTTGACATTTTATCCTTTTCAGGTGTGTGATGGAGTACCTGAGGCGATGTGTGTGGGACTTGTTGAGGCTTTGCATGAACTGTTGTTTCCTATGTAAAATTCAGAAACAAGTATATGGCATTAACCAAGTTGTGAATAACAATAATAAGTTCATCAGGTTGAAGTTAGCAAAGTGTACCTCTGCTAGTTGTATGCCTAACTTAGGCCATAACACAAATGAATTTTTTGGCTTCGCCAAGAGTGAACATATCACCACCAGCGATTGGTATAGGGAGCGGAAAATCCAAGAAGTTGTCAAACACAAAATCAACATGCACTTTTGTGTGGTCATCTCACCGCTCAATCCCATGGACGGTTACAACATCCTTTAGAGGGTAAGCCTGCCCTCTAGCGACCACAACAGATTGTGGACCTATCTGCACCACCAACTTGCATTTCATCACCTCCTGAAATGTTAAACATAGGAAGAATTAAGGGAAAATGCAGAATATTAGTGGCACATTGATTTTGTTATCTGATAAGTCATATGTGCTGCAAGTAGATGAAGTTACTTGTAATGAGTCAACTGAATGATGTGTTGCATGGTCTGGTGTATCAACAAATTTTGAAGATGAGCAACTCTTAGAATTGTTTAATCGACGCTCCATACTCTGACACAGGGCTGTCAGTTTATCAAACTTGGCCTCGTACTCATCCACAATCCTCTTGACATATTCTTTCGTTGTTCTACGTTTCTTCTTATGAGGGCCATCACCTTGAGCAAGACCCATCCCTAAAC
Organism: Zea luxurians; assembly: GCA_029449295.1. NCBI lineage: Eukaryota > Viridiplantae > Streptophyta > Magnoliopsida > Poales > Poaceae > Zea > Zea luxurians. The sequence continues at coordinate 38,902,807 of JAOPSE010000027.1, read as the reverse complement.
CCACATAAGCACTCACCCCTGTTGTCCTCCCTGGATGATTACTCCCTATTGCTGTTGCAAGTATGTCCATATTATCCAATGGTGTAAAGGTACTAGCTACTGACTTTTCATTTAGATCTACCTGAAAAAACAGTTTTATGCGTGAATCAAATAGGGTAAGAAAATTAAATGGACAAGCTATGTGTGGAGAGGAACATTACAATTTTCTTTATGATTGGATGTGACTCTGTTATGTTCACATCGCCAGAAGGATTCCTCGCCCTTGCCCAATCCTTATGACGACCATCTGGCATGTCTTGAAATGGAATAGATTTACCCTCAGTTAATGCTTGTGCATCTTCCTTTGCCCATTTTCTCTTTTGTATAGTATAGCTTCGCCGACCTAGTTTTAGATGGAACTTATTCATGCTGTGGCTTTTCTTGCCCTTTTCTCCTAGAGCAATATACTCATCAGAGGTAACCCACTCCACATAGTCTGGCCACCACTCTTTCTTGAGTTCTAGATAGTCCTCAAATGGAGTTTTGTCCTTCTTGACATAATTTATATTTAGTTTCCACTTGAAATCCTTCCATGCAAGGCCTGTACGAATAAAAGGAAAATAAATCATAAATCCCAAGAAATGATGCAAACATGATCAAATAATCTTGAGAAGCCAATCCTTACTCATAGATTTCAAAGCGACCTTCTTCACATTGAGGGTATGGGTTTCATCCCTTGGCATGACAAATTTCTTTGACACATCCTCCCATAGGTTTGATTTTACCACTGTAGGCACTTTTCGCCAATCCTTTATCCTAATATCAACACACATGTGTGCTATATAACCACAATAGCTTGAGAATTCATTGACATGTTTTACCGGTGACTGGGCAATCCCATTTTTATCAAATGTAAGACGACAGGGACCTCCTTTTTCTAGCTTCTTGCATTTGGCGTGGCCTCGTTTCGTTCTATGCCTGGCAGAAGTACAAGAACCTTTTTCGACAATGTCCTCTGAATGCAAGCTAGTGGAAGATGAGCTACTTGTGGACCCAGAGGTTTTTGAAGTTGATGACCCAGATGTATCAGAAGATGACTCAGAACTCATTTGTTCCTATTGAATTAGCACCATCAGTACCCATTGTACATAATTATATTCGAAAACAATATTGGCATTAGCAGCATCAAAGAATACTACGTCAACCGAAGCAAAACTCTATGCACGCTCAAAGAAAACACCATGGGGAAGCCATCTAAAGTGTATCCATTTCTACTAGTTCACTTTGAATTTTAATCTCATCACATTTGTGTCAGATGTAAATAAAGGTGTATCCATTGTACAAAAAATGTTAAGTATATGAATATGAATACAGATCATTAAACTATATTGATACACTATTAGTACTTCTACCTTAGCAAATGTGCAAGAGACATGTTACATTTGAACCTAATTCTAAAAATTGGAAATACATTAGCAGATAGCTGATTTTCCAACTACAACTTTGGCCTATGAACTATGGGAGGCACAAGGTAACCCATATTATGCATAGAAGGATTAAATAGGCCATGTGAGGTCTGAAATACACACAATCTGTTCCACAAAACAATAGTGATCGGTTAAAAATTATAAATCATCACATTTTTACACATCTATTTTTTGCAATGCCTACAGCTAATCCTACCCATAGCACACATAACAAACATGATCGAAAAACTTCTAGAACAACCAAACCTCTAAGCAACATTTATCCATCTTAATAAACACTACAGGGATCTTGCCTGGGAGTTCTGGGTGCCACGCTGGGGGCACTGAAGATGACGGATCTTGCCTCTCAGCCTTGGCGATGGGCGTCAGACGCAAGAGATGGCTGCTGCGAGGACCTTAGATCTCGAACCGCGGGACGCAGGGAGGAACACAGGGAGGGACGCAGGGAGGGACGCGGGGTGCCTAGAGCTCGCACCATAGGTACGCGGGGCAGGATGAGGGGAGGACACGGGGCGCCTGGAGCTCGCACCGGCGGTATGCGGGCGTGGGACGAGGGGAGGACACCGGGAGCCGAACGCGGGGAGCCTGGAACGCGGAGAGGAACGCGGGGCATGGGTGGAGCTCGAACCAGCACCGTGTTGGAACCCTAATGCGTGCTGGAACCCTAATGCAATGTGGAATGGGGAATGGAGGATTGGTGGAGTCACATTTTTTTGTTTATTAGAATATATGTGTGTAGATAGAAATTATAATAAGCAGCGGTGCAGAATAATAAGCAGCCGTTAATATATAGAAATTAGAACAATAATAATTTACATTAAGTCCAAACTCATTCCATATCTATGACCATATTATCTAAATCTACTCATATTACTAAAGAGGTCATAATCTTCTTCGTCATTTACATTTTCAACACCAACAATTCTTCTTTTCCCCCTGAGCACCACTCGATGATGCCTGTTTGCAAGATCATCGATATAGAAAACTTGATTTGCATGCTTTGCAAGAATAAATGGATCATCCTTGTAAGCTTCTCGTCTAAAATCTATAGTGTAACCCCATATTTTGGGTCAACGACAACACCTTTAGGGTTGAACCACTTACAAAGAAAAACAACTTGCTTGAAAAGTGTGTAGTCCAACTCCCAGATGTGTTCTAATTATCCATAATACATGTCCTTCCTTAGATATGACGATTTTTTTATTGTGATCAAACACCTCAGTTATTGCGTCGTTGCAAACTCCACTATTTTGTTGGGTGCTTTTACCATCTTGTTGTACTGTGTAGAAAGTGTATCCATTAATGTCGTAACTCTGCCATGTCGCTACAATGGACGAGGGTCCCTGTGCCAACCGTCTCACAGTGTCATTCTTTGGTACCTTGTTTTCACACCGCTTTTGAAACCAATCACAAAACTCTTTGTTATGGTGCCTCACAATGTTATCGTCCACCATTTCTGGGTTTTTCTTTCTCAATCGTTTCTTGTGTTTGTCAATGTAATTTGTAACATCTTCAGCGGATTGAAGGATCAAGAAATGAGCTTTATGGAGCAATTCTTGATCTGGTATCTCTGTGCTCAATCCAAGTCCCCCTTGCCCTTTAAGTCTTCCCTCATTGAGAGCACCTAGAGGGGGGTGAATAGGTGATCCTGTAAAATTAAACACTAAATAGCCACAAAACTTAGTTATAGAAGTGTTAGTGCGACTAAGTAGTTTTGAGGCGAGTTCATGTGGACAAAACGATCACAGAGAAAGCAACACAAGAGACGCGATTTTATCCCGTGGTTCGGCCAAGTAACACTTGCCTACTTCCACGTTGTGGCGTCCCAATGGACGAGGGTTGCACTCAACCACTTTCAAGTGATCCGATGATCAACTTGAATACCATGGTCTTTTCTTTTAGTGTATTTTCCCGTTTGCGAGGAATCTCCACAACTTGGAGTCTCTCGCCCTTATAATAGAGATCACAAAGAAAGCACAGAGTAAGGTTGGGAAGAGCAACACACACAAGACTGAAATCCACAGCACAACCACGCACACAAGTTACGACTTGATCTCGAAACACAACACACGGAGTTCGCAACTCATATGGAGCTCAAATCACTAACACAATGAAGCGAATGCGCGGGAGCGGAGTCTGGATGCTTTAGAATACTTAGAGAATGCTTGGTGTACTCCTTCATGCACCTAGGGGTCCCTTTTATAGCCCCAAGGCAGCTAGGAGCCGTTGTAGACCAACTTGGAAGGCCAATCTTGCCTTCTGTCGAGTGATGCATCGGACAATCCGGTGCACCACCGGACAGTCCGGTGCACCACTGGACAGGTCCTGTAGACTGTCCGGTGCGCGATCTCCTTCCAAGTTTGGCATATCCGACCGTTGCTCCTCTAGGCTGATTGGCGCACCGGACACTGTCCGGTGCACCAGCTGACCGTTGGAGCAGTCCACATGTCACGCGAAGATTGTGCGGCCGACCTTTGCCGCTCGCGACCGTTGGCTCACCGGATAGTCCGGTGCACCACCGAACAGTCGGGTGAATTATAGCCACGTCGCCCCGTTGCTTTTCCCGAGAACGACGAGTTCGCCGCGGATGCCTCACGGGACAGTCCGGTGCACCACCAGACAGTCCGATGAATTATAGTCATACATCGTCGTCGATTCCCGAGAGCAGCACTTTCAGCGGAGACCAGCCTGGCACACCGGACACTGTCCGGTGCACCACTGGACAGTCCGGTGTGCCAGACCGAGCTGAAGTTTTGCTGCACAGAGCCAAGTCCTTTCTAGTTCTTTTCTCCTTCTTTTGTCACTGTTTCTAGCACTTAGACAAACACATTAGCGTTCAAAAAACAATGTACTAAGTCTAGAAACATACCTTGTGCCTTGATTTGTACTTCTCACTTTATTTGGCACATAAGAACTTAATCAACCGTGTTGGATATTTAATCACCAAAACATTATAGAAATGGCCCAAAGGCACATTTCCCTTTCAATCTCCCCCTTTTGGTGATTTATGCCAACACATCAAAAAGCAACCAAAATAAGTGCAACATCAATGCAAATGAGGACCAAATCATTTTTGCACAAGATTTGACATATTTGGATCATTCTTTGCCACCACTTGGTTTGTTTTTATAAATCAAATTCATTTTCCTATCTCTAAGTCAAACACGCTTATTGGGGCACAAAAAGAGATATTCCAAGAGTGAAATTGATCAAGTGTTAAAAACTCCCCCTTTTTCCCACAATCAAATTTCTCCCCCACAAGAGACCAAATTTTGCAATTAGAGCATTTTTGCAATAAGAGCATTTTGGACAAATCAAAAATTCTAACTCTATTATTTCTGAAATTCACAAGTGGTAGCTGATCCATTTGTTTTGGCCTTAATTTCTCCCCCTTTGGCATTAAGCACCAAAACAGGATCATTTTTGGCCCTTTAACCCCATTGCCTCTCCAAAAATGTCAATTAAGAGCAAGAAGGCAACGAGATTGCAAGTATAAACTTGGAAGTAAGTACACTAATACCAGAGTGTAGTGGAAGTCTTTTAATCGTCCAAGTTCATTTTTCCCTTTCAATGCACCTTTGAGACTACATCTAGAGTACTCAAACAAACAGATTAGTCTCAAAGGGTCAAGTTGTAGCACATCTCCCCCTTAATATGTGCATCATTCGCATATGGACTTGTGAGGTCCGGGGATCACTTGTACAACTTGTCGGCGTTCCGAGACCGGGGGGTCCCCGAGCCGACGAGTGAGAGTGCCGCGTGCCCCAGCCCAGATGGGTCGAGCGCGTGGAGCGAGCGCGAAGGGGGGAACAGAGAGAGAGAGAGAGTCGATGGCCGGAGCCGGGTCGTGAGGGAGTCGGAGAAATTCCCGCGGCCTTCGTGTTCGTCCCGCGCCCAGGTCGGGTGCGCTTGCAGTAGGGGGTTACAAGCGTCCGCACGAGGTGAAGGGAGAGAGCGGCCCCGAGAGAGCGCCTGCCCCTGCCTTTCGTCCCCGTGAGGCCAACCTTCTCTAAGAAGGCCCTGGCCCTTCCTTTTATAGTCGTAAGGAGAGGGTCCAGGTGTACAAGATGGGGGTGTAGCAAGGTGCTACGTGTCTAGCGGGGGAGAGCTAGCGCCCTATGTACATGCCCAGGTGGCAGCCGGAGAGATCGTGGCACCCTGTTGGTGTGGCGTCGTGGCTGTTGGAGGAGTAACGGAGCCGGACGGGGGGACAGCTGTCGAGGTGGCTGGGTCCTTGCTGACGTTCTCCTGCTTTCGTAAGGGAGCTGGGAGCCGCCGTCGTCATGATCTAGCGGGGCGCCATCATGGCCTATCTGGCATAGCTGGCCAGATGGGACGCCGGTCTTGTTCTCTGCGACCCAAGTCGGCTCAGGGCAGGGTGATGATGACGCTTCCTGTTGACGTGGCGGTCTCGTATCCTAGGTCGGGCGTCGTGGAGGCTCCTCCGAGGCCGAGGCCGAGTCCGTCCTGCAAGACAGAGACAGAGTCCGAGCCCTGGGTCGGGCGAGGCGGAGATTATTCGGCAGAGGCCGAGGCGGAGTCCGAGCCCTGGGCGAGGCGGAGGTCGCCGTCTTCCGGGGCCTTAGCCCGAGTCCGAGCCCTGGGTCGGGCGGAGCGGAGTTCGCCGTCTTCCGAGGCCTTAGCCTGAGTCCGAGCCCTGGGTCGGGCGGAGCGGAGTTCGCCGTCTTCCGGGGCCTTAGCCCGAGTCCGAGCCCTGGGGTCGGGCGGAGCGGAGTTCGCCGTCTTCCGGGGCCTTAGCCCGAGTCCGAGCCCTGGGTCGGGCGGAGTCTCCTATGGCACCACTGGCGAAGTCTGGTCGCCTGTCGGTCTTACCTTTTGCGTTAAACGCCCTGGTGACTCGGTCGGTTGGTGCGGTGATTTAGTCAGGGTTTCTCCTTATCGGAGGCGGGGCCTAGGGCGAGCCGGAGATGCGTCTGCCGTGAAAGAGGAGACCTCAGGCGAGACGGAGTCATCTTAGGGCCGGCTGCCCTCGCCCGAGGCTAGGCTCGGGCGTGGCGTGGTCAAGTCACTCGTATGGACTGATCCCTGACTTAATCAAACCCATCAGGCCTTTGCAGCTTTATGCTGATGGGGGTTACCAGCTGAGAATTAGGCGTCTTGAGGGTACCCCTAATTATGGTCCCCGACAGTAGCCCCCGAGCCTCGAAGAGAGTGTTAACACTCGCTTGGAGGCTTGCATCGCACTTTTTTGCAAGGGGACCAGCCTTTCTCGGAGGTACTTTGTTCCGGTGGGTGCGCGCGAGCGCACCCGCCGGGTGTAGCCCCCGAGGCCTCGGAGGAGTGGTTTCACTCCTTCGAGGTCTTAATGCCTTGCGCAATGCTTCGGCTGGTCTGGCGGTTCCCTCATGCGAGCAGGGCGTAACCCAGGTGCACTGTTGGGGCCCAAGTTCTCGGGCTGGTATGTTGACGCTGTCAACGGTTCGGCCGGAGCCGGGTTTGCGAGAGCAGCCCCCGAGCCCTCGCACGGAGCGAGAGGACGATCAGGGACAGACTCGACTTTTTATATACGCCCCTACGTCGCCTTTCCGCAAGGAGGAGGGGGGGAGTGCGCCATGTTACCCTCGATGGGCACCGAACATGGTGTCTCCGGTGAGCTGCAATCGGGTAATCCGAGTGGACGTCCGTGCCCCGTTCGTTGGGGGTCGGCTAGGGGCCCGGAGGCACGCCCAAAAGTACCTGCGGGTGATCTGCCGGACCCGGTCCCCTGGCGACGGGGTCCGAGGGCTCGTTGCCTCCCTCCGATGGGATTCCGTTACAGAGTCGTTCCCGCTGGTCTCGGAAATGTCCTAGGGTACCTCGGGAGCGCAGCCCGAGCCTTGGTTATGTATCGAACGTACCCCTGGTCATCCCTCGCTCGGCGTCTGAGGCGGCTGTGAACCCTTCGACAGGCCAGCCTTCGAACCCCTGATCAGTAGGGGGCACAGAGCCCGAGTAGCCTGAGGCGGTCGTGGAACCTTTCGGGGGCCGACCTTCGAACCCCTGACCAGTAGTGGGTGTCGGGCCCACGCGATCTGAGGCGGCTGTTGAACCCTTCGGGGGGCCAGCCTTCGAACCCCTGATCAGTAGGGAGGCTCGGAGCCTAGTTCCTTCACGGGGAAGGATCCCTTTGGGGTTATCCCCCTTCTCGGTCCCTGTTGCAAGAGATAGAGAAAGAAGGAAAAGGGAAATGGGTTCGAAATTGAACGTCGTGGCGTACCTTTTTCGGCGTGGTCGTTTTGGCGAAGGCGAAACGTCACCAGCCGCTCCCGCTCGTAGCGCTGTCCGTCGAGCCGCGGAGTTAACGCGCCGGGGTGAGTAGTTGGCGAGGTTGCCGTTGCGCGTGCGCGAGCCGTTTGAGGTACGGGTCACGGACGCGTCGTCTTCACGCCGTGAGAGGGGGTTCTCTTGCTGCCTCCGGATGGGACGTGAGCCTGGCCGATGGCGTGACTGCTGATGCCGAGGGTGTCGTCGCCCTCTTCCAGCGTCAAGATCCGAGCCTGCAGGGTCAAATCGTCTTGTAGCGTGGGCCTTGTGCGGCCGTTGAGGCCGGAACACACACCCTTGTTGCGTTATAAAGCTGTGTCTCTTTTCCTCTTGTTTCGAGTATCTGGACTTTTTGTCGGTAGCAGGGATGTTAGTGCGAGCAAGAGTTGCTTCTCGCGGGAGGTGATGAGTGAGGTATCCGTATCCCGGAGGCGTGGGAGTCCCTCGGCTCGGTCGGCCTCGCCGCTTACGCGTACTTTTACCCATCCATGAGGCCGTGTTACCGACTCGGTCGAGAAGGCTCGAAGAACCGCTTCAACAGAAGAGCTTCCGTACGTAAAGACTCGTTCGATCCGCGGAGTCACTTTATCCGAGCGCGAGTTACTTATCGCAGAAGGTGATGAGTGAGGTATCCGTATCCCGGAGGCGTAGGAGTCCCTCGGCTCGGTCAGCCTTGACTGCTTACGTGTACCCCGTCGTTTCCAGGACCCGCTTTCCGAAGTAGTCAAAAAGCACGAAAGATGTTCTGGTGAAAGAGGTTCTTTGTTTGAGGAAAATTTTGACGCAGAGGGGGTTAACCCCCTTTTAGCCCCCGAGGGAGGGTCGGGCTTTGCCGAGGCGAGGCTGACCCTTCCTTGTTGACTAAACTTTGCGTGGGTGCGAGGTATATGAACAACTTGGAAACATCTTAAGGGTAAAAGCGACGTAGCTGTTGGATGTTCCAAGCGTTGCCGTAGACCTCGCCTTGACTGTTGGCCAGCTTGTACGTTCCGGGCTTCAGTACTTTGGCGATGATGAACGGCCCCTCCCAGGGGGGCGTGAGCTTGTGCCTCCCTCGGGCGTCTTGCCGCAGCCGAAGCACCAGATCGCCCACCTGGAGATCTCGGGGTCGGACCCCTCGGGCGTGGTAGCGTCGCAGGGACTGCTGATACCGCGCCGAGTGCGGTAAGGCCCTGTCCCGAGCCTCGTCCAGCTGGTCCAGCGAGTCTTCTCGGCTGGCTTGGTTGCTTTCTTCGTTGTAAGCCCTCGTCCTCGGGGAGCCGTATTCCAGGTCCGTGGGCAGGATTGCCTCGGCCCCGTAGACCAGGAAAAACGGCGTGAAACCCGTGGCTCGGCTTGGAGTCGTCCTCAGGCTCCAGACCACCGAGGGGAGTTCCTTCATCCATCGCTTGCCGAACTTGTTGAGGTCGTTGTAAATCCGAGGCTTGAGCCCTTGTAGAATCATGCCATTGGCACGTTCCACTTGCCCATTCGACATGGGGTGAGCTACGGCGGCCCAGTCCACCCGGATGTTGTGATCCTCGCAAAAATCCAAGAATTTTTTGCCGGTGAACTGGGTGCCATAGTCGGTGATGATGGAGTTCGGGACCCCGAAGCGATGGATGATGTTGGTGAAGAACACCACCGCCTGCTCGGACCTGATGCTGTTTAGGGGTCGGACCTCGATCCACTTGGAGAATTTGTCGATGGCGACCAGCAGGTGCGTGTAGCCCCCGGGCGCCTTTTGCAGTGGGCCGACGAGGTCCAGACCCCACACAGCGAAGGGCCAAGTGATGGGTATCGTCTGCAGAGCCTGAGCGGGCAGGTGGGTCTGCTTCGCATAGAATTGGCACCCTTCGCAGGCGCGGACAATTCTAGTGGCGTCAGCCACCGCCGTTGGCCAGTAGAAGCCTTGGCGGAAAGCATTCCCAACGAGGGTTCGAGGTGCTGCATGATGACCGCAAGCCCCCGAGTGTATTTCCTACAGGAGGTCCTGACCCTCGGCGATGGAGATGCATCGCTGGAGGATGCCCGAGGGGCTGCGGTGGTAGAGCTCCTTCTCATGGCCCAGCAGGACGAACGATTTCGCGCGTCGCGCTACCCGCCGAGCCTCGGCTCGGTCGAGGGGCAGTTCTCCTCGGCGGAGATATTGCAGGTACGGGGTCTTCCAATCTTGATCTGGCACGACCCCGTTCTGCTCCTCCTCGACGTGCAGCGCTTCGCCCTCGGGCTCCGAGGGTTCCTCGGGTTGAGCCGAGGATGGCTCGGGCTGGGCCGAGGTTACCTCGGACGAGGCCGAGGGTGCCTCGGGCTCGGGCGCGTCGCCTATCTTGACGGAGGGTTGGTGCAGATCCCGGGCGAAGACGTCCGGGGGAACCGTTGTTCGCGCCGAGGCTATCTTCGCCAGCCCGTCCGCAGTCTCGTTGTAGCGCCGGGCGATGTGGTTAAGTTCGAGCCCGTAGAACTTGTCCTCCAGGCGTCGAACCTCTTCACAGTAGGCCTCCATCTTCGGGTCGCGGCAGTGGGAGTTCTTCATGACTTGGTCGATGACGAGCTGCGAGTCGCCGCGCGCATCGAGGCGTCGGACCCCTAGTTCGATGGCGATTCGCAACCCGTTGATCAGAGCCTCGTACTCAGCCACGTTGTTGGACGCCGGGAAATGGAGGCGGAGCACATAGCGCAGGTGTTTTCCGAGGGGCGAGACGAAAAGCAGGCCCGCGCCAGCTCCCGTCTTCATCAGCGACCCGTCGAAAAACATGGTCCAGAGCTCTGGCTGGATCGGAGCCGTTGGCAACTGGGTATCGACCCATTCGGCCACGAAATCTGCCAGTACTTGGGACTTGATGGCCTTCCGAGGGGCGAACGAGATCGCCTCGCCCATGATTTCCACCGCCCACTTCGCGATCCGTCCCGAGGCTTCTCGGCACTGGATGATCTCCCCCAGGGGGAAGGATGACACCACAGTCACCGGATGGGACTCGAAGTAATGTCGCAGCTTTCGCCTCGTCAGGATCACAGCGTATAGCAGCTTCTGGACTTGTGGGTAGCGGATCTTGGTCTCGGACAGCACTTCGCTGACGAAGTAAACCGGCCTCTGAACGGGCAAAGCATGCCCCTCTTCCTGCCTTTCGACCACGATCGCGGCGCTGACCACCTGAGTGGTTGCGGCGACGTAGACCAGGAGGGTTTCTCCATCAGCTGGGGGTACCAAGATGGGCGCCTCGGTGAGGAGCGCTTTCAGGTTCCCGAGGGCCTCCTCGGCCTCGGGAGTCCAAGTGAAGCACTCGGCCTTCCTTAAGAGGCGGTACAGGGGCAGGCCTCTCTCGCCGAGGCGCGAGATGAAACGGCTCAAGGCCGCGAGGCATCCCATGACCCTCTGTACGCCTTTTAAGTCTTTGATGGGCCCCATGTTTGTGATCGCTGCGATCTTCTCCGGGTTGGCTTCGATGCCCCGCTTGGAGACGATGAATCCCAAGAGCATGCCTCGGGGCACCCCGAAGACGCACTTCTCGGGATTGAGCTTGACGCCCTTCGCCTTGAGACACCGGAATGTCAGTTCGAGGTCGGAGAGAAGGTCGGAGGCTTTCCTCGTCTTGACTACGATGTCATCGACGTAGGCCTCGACCGTGCGACCAATGTGTTCGCCGAACACATGGTTCATGCACCGCTGGTACGTTGCACCCGCGTTCCTCAAACCGAACGGCATTGTGATGTAACAATACATGCCGAAGGGCGTGATGAAAGAAGTCGCGAGCTGGTCGGACTCTTTCATCTTGATTTGATGATACCCTGAGTAAGCATCGAGGAAGGACAGGGTTTCGCACCCTGCAGTGGAGTCCACGATCTGATCGATGCGAGGTAGAGGGTAGGGGACCTTCGGACATGCTTTGTTGAGACCAGTGTAGTCTACACACATCCGCCACTTCCCCCTTTTTTCCTCACAAGCACAGGGTTGGCAAGCCATTCAGGATGGAATACCTCTTTGATAAACCCTGCTGCCATCAGCTTGTGGACCTCCTCGCCTATCACCCTGCGCCTTTCCTCGTCGAATCGGCGCAGAGGTTGTCTGACCGGTCGGGCCCCGGCCCGAATATCCAGCGAGTGCTCGGCGACTTCCCTCGGTATGCCGGGCATGTCCGAGGGACTCCACGCGAAAACGTCGGCGTTTGCGCGGAGAAAGTCGACGAGCACTGCTTCCTATTTGGGGTCGAGCCCGGAACCGATCCGGATCTGCTTGGAGGTGTCGCCACTGGGGTCGAGAGGGACGGCCTTAACCGTCTCCGCTGGCTCGAAGTTGCCGGCATGCCGCTTCACGTCCGGCACCTCTCGGGAGAGGCTTTCCAGGTCGGCAATGAGGGCCTCAGACTCGGCGAGGGCCTCGGCGTACTCCACGCATTCCACATCGCATTCGAAGGCGTGCTTGTACGTGGGGCCGACAGTGATGACCCCATTGGGGCCCGGCATCTTGAGCTTTAGGTAGGTGTAGTTGGGGATGGCCATGAACTTCGCGTAGCATGGCCTTCCCAACACTGCGTGGTAGGTTCCTCGGAACCCGACCACCTCGAACGTCAATGTCTCCCTTCGGAAGTTGGAGGGTGTTCCGAAGCAGACAGGGAGGTCGAGCTGTCCGAGGGGCTAGACGCGCTTCCCGGGGATGATCCCGTGGAAGGGCGCAGCGCCTGCTCGGACAGATGACAGGTCGACGCGCAGGAGCCGGAGGGTCTCGGCGTAGATGATGTTGAGGCAGCTGCCTCCATCCATCAGACCTTGGTGAGCCTGACGTCTCCGATGACGGGATCGACGACGAGCGGGTACTTCCCCGGGCTCGGCACGTGGTCGGGGTGGTCGTCTCGGTCGAAGGTGATGGGCTTGTCGGACCAGTCTAGATAGACTGGCGCCGCCACCTTCACTGAGCAGACCTCCCTACGCTCTTGCTTACGATGCCGAGCCGAGGCGTTTGCCGCATGCCCTCCGTAGATCATGAAGCAATCGCGGACCTCTGGGAACTCTCCTGCTTGGCGATCCTCCCTTCTGTCGTCGTCGTGAGCCCTGCCACCCTCTGCGGGTGGCTCGGCCCGATGGAAGTGACGCCGAAGCATGACGCACTCTTCGAGAGTATGCTTGACGGGCCCCTGATGGTAGGGGCACGTCTCCTTGAGTGCCTTGTCAAAGAGGTTTGCACCTCTGGGGGGCTTCCGAGGGTTCTTGCGCTCGGCGGCGGCGACAAGGTCTGCATCGGGAACGTCGCGTTTCGCTTGCGACTTCCTCCTGCCTCTCTTCTTGGCGCCGCGCGGAGTGGACGCCTCGGGAGCATCTTCCGACGGGCGGCCCTGGGGCTGCTTGTCCTTTCGGAAGATGGCCTCTACCGCCTCCTGGCCGGAGGCGAACTTGGTGGCGATGTCCATCAGCTCGCTCGCCCTGGTGGGGGTCTTGCGACCCAGCTTGCTCACCAGGTCGCGGCAGGTGGTGCCGGCGAGGAACGCGCCGATGACATCGGAGTCGGTGATGTTAGGCAGCTCGGTGCGCTGCTTCGAGAACCGCCGGATGTAGTCCCGAAGGGACTCTCTCGGCAGTTGCCGACAGCTACGGAGGTCCCAGGAATTCCCGGGGCGCACGTACGTGCCCTGGAAGTTCCCGGCGAAAGCCTGGACCAGATCCTCCCAGTCGGAAATCTGCCCCGGGGGCAGGTGCTCCAACCAGGCACGAGCGGTGTCGGAGAGAAACAGGGGGAGGTTTCGGATGATGAGGTTGTCATCGTCCGTCCCACCCAGCTGACAGGCCAGGCGGTAGTCCGCAAGCCACAATTCCGGTCTCGTTTCCCCCGAGTACTTCGTGATAGTAGTCGGGGGTCGGAATCGGGGCGGAAACGGCGCCCGCCGAATGGCTCGGCTAAAGACCTGCGGGCCGGGTGGTTCGGGCGAGGGACTCCGATCCTCCCCGCTGTCGTAACGTCCCCCACGCCTGGGGTGGTAGCCTCGGCGCACCCTTTCGTCGAGGCGTGCCCGACGGTCGCGATGAGGGTGTTCGACGCCGAGGTGGCCCGGGGCCGCAGGCGCGGTGGTGCGCGTGCGCCCGGTGAAGGCCGAGGCTTCCCGCGTGAGTCGGGAAGTCGCGGCACGAGGTTCCGAGGGGTATCCCTGCCTGCGGGAGGCAGAGCTCTCGGCCCGCCGGGCCGCAGCGCCTTCCAGGAGATGCTTGAGTTCTCCCTGGATTCGCCGACCCTCGGTGGTTGATGACTCCGGCATCGCGCGGAGGAGCATTGCTGCAGCGACCAGGTCCTGGCCAGTCCCGCCGGATGCGGGTGGCGGTTTGTCCCTGGCATCGTTGGCGATGCGGTGCTGGAGACCTTGGGGCAGGTGACGTATTCCTCCGGCCGGGGGTTGGCTCGCCCATACCTGCCCGATGTTCTGGCGGATTGCCTCGAGCGCTCCTGCTCCTTCATCGAACCCGGCCTGCGCCCCGCGGACTTGCTCGAGCTGTGGGTCGTGACCCCCCGCCGGAACGGGGACCACAGCTAGCTCCCGCGGGATGTCGGCGCGAGGCGCTGGCCTAGGGGGATCACCATCCTCCGGCATGCCGAGACAGCCGCCTCCGGAGGGATCCCCTAGCTCGATGTGGAAACATTCGCGACTCGGGCCGCAGTCCTTGTCGCCAAGGCTGCGGCTGCCGTCGGAACAGTCGGAGAGGCAGTAGTCACATGCGGTCATAAAGTCCCGCATGGCACTAGGGTTGCCAGATCCGGAGAAATCCCAGCAGATGCTGGGGTCGTCATCTTCCTCGGACCCAGAGGGTCCATAGGTCGAGACGCTCGTCAATCGGTCCCAAGGCGACCGCACACGAAACCCCAGAGAGGTTGCACTCGCCTCAATGTGAGCGTCCGCCAAAGCGAGGTCGCCAGGCAGGCTGAGGCCGAGTCGAAATAACGAAAGATGGGGAGCAGTCGGTACCTTTTTGTCGACGAGGAGCGATGAAGTCGTGTCGGGGGCTGACCGCGTCGTCGTCTTGGGTACGAGGGCGACGTCCTGCAGGCCCTCCGTGAGCGTGCTGGCGTCGTCCACTTGCTCGGGGTCGACGTGTTGCGGGGGGATGGCGCTCGCGTTTGCCTCGAACGCGAGGGCGACGCTTGGCGTGTCCTCCGCTGGGGCGCCGGGGATGTCGATTTGCTCGGCAGCCGTCGGAGCGCGGCCTCCCGCTCGGCCCCGGTTGCCCCGCCTCCTCCTCCTCCGACGGCGAGGGAGAGGATGGGGCGAGCTCGAACGTTGTCCTTCCCCAACGCGGGAAAGACGTCGTCGATTCCGCCGCCGGCGGGCGGGCTGTCCACCACCAATGTCGTCGTCGCGCGGCGGTGGAAGCAGTATCATGTCGTAGTCGCCATCGAGAGACATGAACTCGAGGTTCCCGAAACGGAGCACCGTCCCGGGTTGAAGAGGTTGTTGGAGACTGCCCATCTGGAGCTTGACGGGAAATCGAACGTCAACACGCAGCGTGCCCCTACCTGGCGCGCCAACTGTCGGCGTTCCGAGACCGGGGGGTCCCCGAGCCGACGAGTGAGAGTGCCGCGTGCCCCAGCCCAGATGGGTCGAGCGCGTGGAGCGAGCGCGAAGGGGGGAACAGAGAGAGAGAGAGAGTCGGTGGCCGGAGCCGGGTCGTGAGGGAGTCGGAGAAATTCCCGCGGCCTTCGTGTTCGTCCCGCGCCCAGGTCGGGTGCGCTTGCAGTAGGGGGTTACAAGCGTCCGCACGAGGTGAAGGGAGAGAGCGGCCCCGAGAGAGCGCCTGCCCCTGCCTTTCGTCCCCGTGAGGCCAACCTTCTCTAAGAAGGCCCTGGCCCTTCCTTTTATAGTCGTAAGGAGAGGGTCCAGGTGTACAAGATGGGGGTGTAGCAAGGTGCTACGTGTCTAGCGGGGGAGAGCTAGCGCCCTATGTACATGCCCAGGTGGCAGCCGGAGAGATCGTGGCACCCTGTTGGTGTGGCGTCGTGGCTGTTGGAGGAGTAACGGAGCCGGACGGGGGGACAGCTGTCGAGGTGGCTGGGTCCTTGCTGACGTTCTCCTGCTTTCGTAAGGGAGCTGGGAGCCGCCGTCGTCATGATCTAGCGGGGCGCCATCATGGCCTATCTGGCATAGCTGGCCAGATGGGACGCCGGTCTTGTTCTCTGCGACCCAAGTCGGCTCAGGGCAGGGTGATGATGACGCTTCCTGTTGACGTGGCGGTCTCGTATCCTAGGTCGGGCGTCGTGGAGGCTCCTCCGAGGCCGAGGCCGAGTCCGTCCTGCAAGACAGAGACAGAGTCCAAGCCCTGGGTCGGGCGAGGCGGAGATTATTCGGCAGAGGCCGAGGCGGAGTCCGAGCCCTGGGCGAGGCGGAGGTCGCCGTCTTCTGGGGCCTTAGCCCGAGTCCGAGCCCTGGGTCGGGCGGAGCGGAGTTCGCCGTCTTCCGAGGCCTTAGCCTGAGTCCGAGCCCTGGGTCGGGCGGAGCGGAGTTCGCCGTCTTCCGGGGCCTTAGCCCGAGTCCGAGCCCTGGGGTCGGGCGGAGCGGAGTTCGCCGTCTTCCGGGGCCTTAGCCCGAGTCCGAGCCCTGGGTCGGGCGGAGTCTCCTATGGCACCACTGGCGAAGTCTGGTCGCCTGTCGGTCTTACCTTTTGCGTTAAACGCCCTGGTGACTCGGTCGGTTGGTGCGGTGATTTAGTCAGGGTTTCTCCTTATCGGAGGCGGGGCCTAGGGCGAGCCGGAGATGCGTCTGCCGTGAAAGAGGAGACCTCAGGTGAGACGGAGTCATCTTAGGGTCGGCTGCCCTCGCCCGAGGCTAGGCTCGGGCGTGGCGTGGTCAAGTCACTCGTATGGACTGATCCCTGACTTAATCAAACCCATCAGGCCTTTGCAGCTTTATGCTGATGGGGGTTACCAGCTGAGAATTAGGCGTCTTGAGGGTACCCCTAATTATGGTCCCCGACACAACTTGAGCACCATAAATAACAATAATTGATTGAAATGCACGAAGTAACATGATCAAAGGCATAGAACACATGTATGCTATAGATCAATCCAAGTTACGTGAATCTAAGACATTTAGCTCACTACGCAACCTACAAAACCTTTTCTCATCTAAAGGCTTAGTGAAGATATCGGCTAGCTGGTTCTCGGTGTTAATATGGTACACCTCGATATCTCCCTTTTGCTGGTGGTCTCTCAGGAAGTGATGCCGGATGTCTATGTGCTTAGTGCGGCTGTGTTCAACAGGATTATCCGCCATGCGGATTGCACTCTCATTGTCACATAGGAGTGGGACTTTGCTCATATTGTAGCCAAAGTCCCAGAGGGTTTGCCTCATCCAAAGCAGTTGTGTGCAACACTGTCCTGCGGCAACGTACTCGGCCTCAGCAATGGATAGGGCAATGGATGTTTGTTTCTTGGAACTCCAGGACACCAGAGACCTTCCTAGAAATTGGCACATCCCTGATGTGCTCTTCCTATAAACCTTGCACCCGGCATAGTCGAAGTCTGAGTATCCTATCAAGTCAAAGGTAGACCCCTTTGGATACCAGATCCCGAAGCAAGGCGTAGAAACTAAGTATCTAAGAATTCACTTAATGGCCACAAGGTGACATTCCTTGGGGTCGGATTGATATCTAGCACACATGCATACACTTAGCATAATGTCCAGTCTACTTGCGCATAAATAAAGCAGTGAACCTATCATGGACCGGTATGCCTTTTGATCAACAGACTTACCTCCTTTGTTGAGGTCAACATGCCCGTCTGTTCCCATCGGTGTCTTTGCGGGCTTGGCGTCCTTCATACCAAACCGCTTGAGAATATCTTGTGTGTACTTCGTTTGAGAGATGAAGGTGCCGTCCTTGAGTTGCTTCACTTGGAACCCAAGGAAGTAGGTCAACTCGCCCATCATCGACATCTCGAACTTTTGTCATCACCCTGCTAAACTCCTCACAAGACTTTTAATTAGTAGAACCAAATATTATGTCATCGACATAAATTTGGCACACAAAGAGATCACCATTGCATGTCTTTGTGAAAAGAGTGGGATCGACTTTCCTAACCTTGAAAGCATTAGAAATTAAGAAATCTCTAAGGCATTCATACCATGCTCTTGGGGCTTGCTTAAGTCCATAGAGCGCCTTAGAGAGCTTAAACACGTGGTCAGGATACCTGTCATCCTCAAAGCCAGGGTGTTGTTCCACGTATACCTCCTCCATGATTGGCCCGTTGAGGAAAGCGCTCTTTACGTCCATTTGAAACAGCCTGAAAGAGTGGTGAGCGGCATAGGCTAATAATATTCGAATAGACTCTAGCCTAGCCACAGGAGCAAAAGTCTCCTCAAAGTCCAAACCTGCGACTTGGGCATAACCTTTTGCCACAAGTCGAGCCTTGTTTCGTGTCAGCACCCCGTGCTCGTCTTGCTTGTTGCAAAACACCCACTTGGTTCCCACAACGTTTTGCCTTGGACGTGGCACCAGGCTCTAGACTTCATTTCTCTTGAAGTTGTTGAGCTCTTCCTGCATGGCCAACACCCAGTCCGGATCCTGCAAGGCCTCTTCTACCCTAAAAGGCTCAATAGAAGAGACAAACGAGTAATGCTCACAAAAATTAGCTAGGTGTGAGCGAGTAGTTACTCCCTTGCTGATATCACCCAGAATTTGATCGACGGGATGATTTCTTTGGATCGTTGCTCGGACTTGGGTTGGAGGGGCCTGTGGTGCTTCTTCCTCCATCACTTGATCTTCCTGTGCTCCCCCTTGATCATGCCCTTCTTCTTGATGTACCTGTTCATCACCTTGAGTTGGGGGATGCACCATCGTGGAGGAAGATGGCTGATCTTGCTCCTGTTGTTCCTGTGGTCGCACATCATCGATCGCCATTATGCGCATTGAGGCCGTCGAAACATCATCTTCATCTATGTCATCAAGATCAACATGCTCTCTCGGTGAGCCATTAGTCTCATCAAATACAACATCGCTAGAGACTTCAACCAAACCCGATGATTTGTTGAAGACTCTATACACCTTTGTATTTGAGTCATACCTTAGTAAAAACCCTTCTACTGCTTTGGGAGCAAATTTAGAATGTCTACCTTTCTTCACCAGAATGTAACATTTGCTCCCAAATACACGAAAGTAAGAGACATTGGGTTTGGTACCGATAAGGAGTTTGTAGGAGGTCTTCTTGAGAAGGCAATGCAGGTAGAGCCAGTTTATGGCGTGACAGGCTGTGTTCACTTCCGACCAAAACCGCTCGGGCGTCTTGAACTCTCCAAGCATTGTTCTTGCCATGTCGACTAGCGTCTTGTTCTTCCTCTCTACAACACTGTTTTGCTGTGGTGTGTAAGGAGCAGAGAACTCGTGCTTGACACCTTCCTCCTCAAGATACTCCTCAACTTGCAGATTCTTGAACTCGGACCCGTTGTCGCTCCTTATCTTTTTCACCTTTAGCTCAAATTTGTTCTGAGCCCTCTTTAGAAAGTGCTTTAGGGTCCCTTGGGTTTCTGATTTATCTTGCAAAAAGAACACCCAAGTGAAGCGGGAAAAGTCATCAACAATTACAAGACCATACTTACTTCCCCTGATGCTAAGGTAGGCAACGGGTCCAAAGAGGTCCATGTGAAGAAGCTCCCATGGTCTTGATGTTGACATCACATTCTTGTTGTGATGAGTGCTTCCCACCTGTTTCCCTACCTGACATGCTGCACAAGGTCTGTCTTTTTCAAAGTAGACATTAGTTAGCCCTAACACATGCTCTCCCTTTAGAAGTTTATGAAGGTTCTTCATCCCAACATGTGCTATACGGCGATGCCAGAGCCAGCCCATACTAGTCTTAGCCATTAAGCATGCATCTAGATCGGCATTCTCTTTTGAAAAATCAACTAAATAGAGCTTGTCATCTAATACACCCTTAAATGCTAATGAACCATCACTCCTTCTAAAGACAGATACATCAACATTTGTAAACAAACAATTGTAGCCCATGTGGCACAATGGACTTACAGACAAGAGGTTGTATCCTAATGACTCTACTAAAAATACATTTGAAATAGAGTGCTCGCTTGTGATGGCTATCTTTCCTAAACCTTTGACCTTGCCTTGATTCCCATCTCCAAATATGATTGTATCCTGGGAATCCTTGTTCTTGACGTAGGAGGTGAACATCTTCTTCTCCTCCGTCATGTGGTTTGTGCATCCGCTGTCGATAATCCAGCTTGAGCCCCCGGATGCATAAACCTGCAAGGCAATTTAAGCTTGGGTTTTAGGTACCCAACTCTTGTTGGGTCCTACTAGGTTAGTCACAATAGTTTTTGGAACCCATATGCAAGTTTTATCTCCCTTGCATTTGGATCCCAACTTCTTGGCAACTACTTTTGCATTCTTGCATGAAAGAACAAAATAATCATTACAAGCATGGTAAATGGTAGAAGGTCCATTGCACATTTTCCTAGGCACAACATGATCTTTCCTAGGCCTACGATGAACAAAAGTAGAACTAGATGCAAACATAGCATGTGAATCATTATAAGCAGCATGAACATAACTTTTATTATAATGAGAACGGCTAGCAATTTTCCTATCATAAATAAAAGCATGGTTTCTTTGAGAACTACTAGCCATAGGGGCCTTCCCTTTCTCCTTGTTGAGAACGGAGGTCTTTTGGCTTGTTAAGTTCTTGGCTTCCTTTCGAAAACCAAGTTCATCCTTAATTGAGCGGTGTCTACCAACAGTATAGGCATCCCTAGCAAATTTTAATTTATCAAACTCAATTTTGCAAGTCTTAAGTTGAGCATTAAGACTTGCCACCTCATCGGTTAATTTAGTAATCGAAATAAGATGTTCATTACATGCATCAACATTAAAGTCTTTACATCTGTTACAAATACTAACATGCTCTACACATGAACTAGTTTTATTTACTTCCTCTAGCTTAGCATTTAATTCATCATTTAAACTTTTTAAACTAGAGATAGATTCATGGCAAGCAGATAACTCAGAAGATAGCATTTCATTTCTCTTAGTTTCTAAAGCAAGAGATTTTTGCACACTAACAAATTTGTCATGTTCCTCGTACAAAATGTCCTCTTGCTTTTCTAGCAGTCTATCTTTTTCATTTAGAGCATCAATTAATTCATTAATTTTCTCTACTTTGGCTCTATCTAAACCTTTAAATAAACTAGAGTAATCTACTTCATCATCAGAGGATTCTTCATCACTAGATGAAGTGTACTTGGGTGTGTCCTGAACACGTACCTTTTTCTCCTTGGCCATAAGACATGTATGACATTCGTTGGGGAAGAGTGAGGATTTGTTGAAGGTTGAGGAAGTGAGTCCTTCGTCGTCGGAGTCGGAAGAGGAGCAGTCCGAGTCCCATTCCTTTCCAAGGTGCGCCTCACCCTTTGCCTTCCTGTAGCTCTTCTTTTTCTCCTTCTTCCCGTTCTTTTCTTATCCCTGGTCACTATCATTATCGGGACAATTTGCAATAAAGTGACTAGTCATACCGCATTTGAAGCAGGATCGTTTTCCCTTTGCTTTATTCGTGTTGGGGTACTCCTTGCGTCCTTTGAGTGCGGTCTTGAAGCGCTTGATGATAAGCGCCATCTCATCTTCATTGAGTCCGGCAGCCTCCACTTGAGCTACCTTGTTTGGTAGCGCCTCCTTGCTACTCATTGCTATGAGAGTGGACCATTTAAGGTGTCATCCACGTATCGTGCCTCCTTTACCATCATGCACCCGCTCACGGATTTTCCGAGTATCTCCTCGGGCGTCATCTTGGTGTACCTGGGGTTTTCACGAATAAGATTGACAAGATGGGGTCAATTACAGTAAATGACCTTAGCATGAGTCGGACGACATCATGATCCATCCATCTTGTGCTTCCATAGCTTCGAATCTTGTTGACCAGGGTCTTGAGCCTGTTGTAGGTCTATGTTGGCTCCTCTCCCCTGATCATCACGAACCTCTCTAGCTCGCCTTCCACTAGCTCCATCTTTGTGATCATAGTGGCGTCGTTTCCCTCATGAGATATCTTGAGGGTATCCCAGATTTGTTTGGCATTGTCCAAGCCACTCACTTTATTATACTCGTCCCTGCAAAGAGATGCTAACAACACAGTAGTAGCTTGTGCATTTTTATGAATTTGCTCATTTATGAAAACGGGACTGTCAGTACTATCAAAATGCATTTCGTTTTAACAATCTCCTAGATACTAGGATGGAGGGAAAATAAATGACTACACATTTTATGACTCCAGAAAGAGTAGTCTTCTCCATCAAAGTGTGGAGGTTTCCCAAGTGGAATTGATAGCAAATGAGCATTTGAATTGAATGGGATACGAGAATAATCAAATGAATAGTTTTGATTAACCTTTTTCTTCTTTGAAGAGTTGTCGTCGTTGTCTCTTGGTGAAGAAGAGGAGGCATCGCTGTAGTAGTAAATGATCTTCTTGATGCGCCTCTTCTTCTTCCCGTCCCTCTTCTTGTGACTCGATCCTGAGTCAGTGGGCTTGTCATCCCTTGGCTCGTTGAAGAGGGACTCCTTTTCTTTGTCGTTGACCACCACCCCCTTTCCCTTAGGATCCATCTCTTCGGGCGGTTAGTCCCTTAAGTGAAGAGTATGGCTCTGATACCAATTGAGAGCACCTAGAGGGGTGGAGTGAATTGGTGATCCTATAAAATTAAATACTAAATAGCCACAAAACATAGTTATAGAAGTGTTAGTGCGACTAAGTAGTTTTGAGGCGAGTTCTTGTGGACAAAACAATCACAGAGAAAGCAACACAAGAGACACGCGATTTTATCCCGTGGTTCGGCCAAGTAACACTTGCCTACTTCCACGTTGTGGTGTCCCAATGGACGAGGGTTGCACTCAACCCCTTTCAAGTGATCCGATGATCAACTTGAATACCATAGTCTTTTCTTTTAGTGTATTTTCCTGTTTGCGAGAAATCTCCACAACTTGGAGTCTCTTGCCCTTACAATAGAGATCACAAAGAAAGCACAAAGTAAGGTTGGGAAGAGCAACACACACAAGACTAAAATCCACAGCACAACCACGCACACAAGTTACGACTTGAGCTCGAAACACAACACACAGAGTTTGCAACTCAGATGGAGCTCAAATCACTAACACAATGAAGAGAATGTGCGGGAGCGGAGTCTGGATGCTTTAGGATACTTAGAGAATGCTTGGTGTACTCCTTCATGCGCCTAGGGGTCCCTTTTATAGCCCTAAGGCAGCTAGGAGCCGTTGAAGACCATCTTGGAAGGCCAATCTTGCCTTCTGTCGAGTGGTGCACCGGACAGTCCGGTGCACCACCGGACAGGTCCTGTAGACTGTCCGGTGCGTGATCTCCTTCCAAATTTGGCATATCCAACCGTTGCTCCTCTGGGCTGATTGGTGCACCGGACACTGTCCGGTGCACACCGGACAGTCCGGTGCACCAGCTGACCGTTGGAGCAGTCCACGTGTCGCGTGAAGATTGCGCGGCCGACAGTTGGCGCTGGCTACCATTGGCTCACCGGACAGTCCGGTGCACCACCGGACAGTTCGGTGAATTATAGCCACGTCGCCCCGTTGCTTTTCCCGAGAACGACGAGTTCACCGCGGATGCCTCACCGGATAGTCCGGTGCACCACCGGACAGTCCGGTGAATTATAGCCGTACACCACCGTCGATTCCCGAGAGCAGCACTTTCACCGGAGACCAGCCTGGCGCACCGGACACTATCCGGTGTGCCAGACCGAGCTGAAGTTTGGCTACACAGAGCCAAGTCCTTTCCATTTCTTTTCTCCTTCTTTTATCACTATTTCTAGCACTTAGACAAACACATTAGCGTTCAAAAAACAATGTACTAAGTCTAGAAACATAACTTGTGCCTTGATTTGTACTTCTCACTTTATTTGGCACATAAGAACTTAATCAACCGTGTTGGACATTTAATCACCAAAACATTATAGAAATGGCCCAAAGGCACATTTCCCTTTCACTCATGGCGTGACAGTGGAAGGCCAATCGGTGCCACCTCATCCATGTAGTCCACACAAAAATCGATGACACTCTTAATTACATAACTTTCTGCAATAGAACCCTCCGGGTGTGCCTTATTCCTAACAAAACGTTTCAAGACTCCCATGAACCTTTTGATCGGATACATGTAATGTAAGAAATGCGGCCCACAAATCTTAGCCTCTTCAACTAGATGCACAGTCAAATGTACCATGATGTCAAAGAATGAAGGTGGGAAGTACATCTCAAGTTGGCATAAAGTTTGAACCAATTCCCTTTGTAAGTTGTCAAGGGATTCAATATCTAGCACCTTTGAATTTATTTCATTAAAGAAATAGCATAGTCTAATGACAGTGTCTCGTATTTTGATATGCTTGAAAGACCCATGGAGGACCACGGGGAGGATCTGAGTCATTAAAACATGACAGTCATGAGTTTTCATACCTGACAGTTTTAGGTCTTTATTTGACACGAGTCTTCTAATATTTGCTGAATAACCAGATGGAACTTTCACATCATGTAACAGATCAAAAACTTTAATTTTTTCCTCCTTGGTCAGAGTATACCATTCCTGGGGTTTTTCAATGTTCAGCTCATCAAGGTCACACTGGGCGTTGGTGTTGTCCTTAGTTTTCCCTTTTATGTTAAAAACTGTACCAATCAAAGCTTCACACACATTCTTCTCAATATGCATAAGATCAAGACAATGATGCACACTTAGATTGCGCCAATAAGGTAACCTCCAAAATATGGATTTTTTCTTCCAAATTCCAGACAATGCTAAATTGTGTTTCCCGAACTTATTTTCAATGTCCTTCACACTCTCATAAACCACATGTCCAAGCCTGCGTGATGGAGCCTTTTTATTTTCAATACTCCCATCAAATGCATCAACATTCTTTCAGTATGGATGATTTCTGCGTGTCCACCTATGATGTCCCAGGTATATAACTTTTCTACTATTTTTTAGATAACGACTATTTGTATTCTCTTGACAAATATAGCACGCTTTGTATCCCTGAGTGGATAATCCTAAAATGTTTCCAAGGCCTTTATAGTCATGGATGGTACAAAAAAGCAAGGCCCTCAAGTTAAAATATTCTTTCTTACAAGCATCCCAAACTTCAACACCAGTTTCCCATAGCTTCAACAGGTCTTGTACCAACGGCTCAAGATACACAACAATATCATTACCCAGCTGTTTTGGTCCAGGGATCAATATTGACAACATGATGTACTTCCGTTTAATACATAACCAAGGTGGCAGGTTATATATGCTTAATAATACTGGCCATGTGCTATGGGTAGTGGTCATATTGCCAAATGGATTCATACCGTCGGTGCTGTGAGCGAATCGGATATTCCGTGATTCTTTTGCAAATATTTCATACTTACTATCAATTTCTCTTCATTGTGAAGCATCTACAGGTGCCTCAACTTTCCATCCTTCTTACGTTCATCAGCATGCCAACACAAAAGTTTTGCACTTGCTGGATTGGCAAAAAGTCTTTCTAATCGAGGTATCACAGGGAAGTACCAGAAAACCTTTGCAGGAATCTTTTTCTTCTCATTGGAGCCCAATTCCTCTAGGCTATCAATCTTCTTGTAGCATGATGTGTCACATGTTGGACATGATATGTTGTTCTTATGCTTTCCCCAATATATAATGCAATCATTGGGGCAAACATGTACTTTTCATATTTCAACTCAATAGG